>OX637392.1:1934166-3155833 GCA_951799425.1 Ilex aquifolium
TCTCTCTCCCACTTTCTGTGTGTGTGTGTGTGTGTGTGTTTGTCTCTCCCAAATGTTATGGTCATCATTTCCTGCAGACAAGCTGCAATCTTCACCACCAACCAACCATCACTGCACTCAACAAAACCCACTGCGATCACCACTGCTCAATACTCCCTCGAATGAAAGCAACACAATCACATACAATTGTCACTAACTACCACTGCACCATTACAGTGGGTTGCCTCTGCTGATGATCAGCAATGACATACAGAGAGATTGTCACCATTTAATCTGAGGTGAGCTCATGGATGATCGAGGAGCAACACAGTGAAATGACCAAATGCCCTCTTCAGTCCTTTTCTTTTACTGTAAACTTAAAACAAGGGTGTATTTTGTCCAAACAATGTGAGGGAGAGCAGGTGTCCCCTAATGCAGGGAACGTTAGCATCCTCTTTAAGCTAGACTTTATCTTCCAGTCATAACCAATAAGAAATAACAAACAGAATAAAACTTTACACTCTAGATATGCTTTACTACTTGGAAGCAACTTCTCGATATTGAAAGAAGTGAGACAGTAGAAATCAGTGGAGGGTTTTGTTGCATTCTCAGTATTCAACTGAACTGGAGAGCAGTTGCTTTACTAATGAAGAGTGAGTTGTGAGTATAATAAGTTTATAGTCTACCACCAAATATAAGGCTAGTGATGAAATTTCAGTTATTTGTTTTACTTTGTCATTTTGTTGCAAGCATTCCCTTGTTTCTTTCTCTCTCTCTCTCTCTCACACACACATTGCCTGTGTTTGCAGTTTTGAAGGGTAATTCAACTTTTCCAGACAAGGCACCATCTTCTAACTCTTCCCTATTTCACCAGCAGTCAATTGAAGTATCCCCTTCTGGGTAAGTTGTAGCCTGTAAGCATCAACTATCCCATATGCCCAGATGTATGTAGGCACAACTTTGCTTGTAATATATCATATATATTGTTAATAACTAGTGAGTTACCATCCTAAAAAGTTGCATTTGCTTTTACAATTCGTGATTTGTAGGTAAGTGCCTTAAAATGTTTCAGAAAACTGGTGCTTTTCTTGCTTGAATGCTCATTTTGTGAGTGCCTATCAGTAAGTTTGGTCTGCTCTCGACAAGTGGCCACAAAGGAGCCCGACTTTCTAGATAGTATGGAATTTGATATTGTTATTAAAAGAAGAGATAGGTTTGTAAAATTATTTCAATTTGTCACATCTTGAAATGTTTTATGCCTTTAGTGCCTTTTCTGGTTCTGGTTGTTTTATGTATATTCTGCAGCTATACTCTCGTCCATGGACTAGGCTGGTTCACTTGTCCATGACGCTGACTTGAATTTGTTGCGATTAAGGGGCAAAGCATGTTGCAAGCCTTTTTCTTGGTTCAAGTAGTTTTTTCTCTAACTCTATTAAGCTTTGTTTCAGGAATTCACTTAGAGTTGCTTCGCTTCGGCAACTTTCCAACAATTTTGCCCAGTTCAATAATTTGCAAACCCCACTTCGTTCGAGAAAGCCCCTGACCAGAAAGGTGCATATGCATTATCTGACTTATTTTTCTCTCTAGTTTTTGTTAAAGAATAGCTCATTTTATCTGGCAAGCAATTCCAGGATGCTGCAGTTATAAATGAATGGAGGTTTTTAAAGTTGAAAGAATACAAGGAGAGCAACATTGAAGTAGAAAATGAAGCCTTTGACCGCTACATGCATAATATTAGTTTACTGGAGGAGGTGTTTTCCGTAAATTCTACACTGGTTGTGCATACTGAGGATGAGTCCTCCACAGAAAATGCCAACTCTAATGTGGAAGACAGAAATGACATGGGGATTGAAGGGTTAAAGTTGAAGCTTAGATCAAACCCAATTAGAACCGAAAATTTTAGAAAGAGGATGCAATACATTATTGATCAGGGATTAAGGAAGCTTAGGAAATTTGACTCAAGCGATGGTGACAGTGGCATCAACGAGCAAGATGAGCTTGTCAACAGGCCAAAAAAGGTTAAGTATTGGAGGGCTGAGAGGGCCTCCGTCATGAATGATCTTATTGATAAGCTGAACAAAGCACGTAACGAGGAAGATTTGAAAGCTTGCTTGGAGATGAAATCCCAGCTCTACAATCAGCATACCAACACCAGCCAAGTGGATTCTGAAGATATTGAGGCATCAAGGCAGCAGAATACTAGAACTGATTTGTCATCCAAACAACAATCTGTTTATTCTCCACAAAAATGGTTAAGCACTAGCACTATTAATCAAGATGTTCTCCACCAAATTGATGCACAATTTTCTTCTCTTGAGGAGATAGAAGATCTATAATTTTGATCTGGATTTCTTAGTTGGGAGTTCGTATCAGTTACTATATGGACAGGACTAAATGGTCTGGTATTCTAACTTAGATGGTTACCTTGATATTGTTACCAAACAGATTAGTGTTGATATGGCAGATTCATTTAATTGATATGTAGTTTTGAGAGCATGTTTATTGTTCTGAAGCGCATTTGCTCCCAAAAATTTAGGTAGGTTAAACTCACCCATTTGGTTTGGGTTATATTCAATTCTAAAGTCTACCTCGGGCCATTTCATCAGTTTTCCATTCTTTCTGAGTATGTAATGGAACAATATTTTAGCACTTGCATACCACAGGCTGGATTTAATGGTGTCCAGACGGTTGTCCACAACAGGTTTGAGATGATGAAATTGATTGAAGTTTCTTTGTTGGTACTCTGAAAGTTCAATGAGTGCTACCGTTGAACTACCTTTACTTCGAAACAAAGGAGAAGAGTTTGAAATTGTTAGGGTGGTTCAATGGTTAAGTCTGTTTTCTTTTAAAGAGGTCTCAGATTTGATACTTCTCACATCTTTTAAGGGTCAGTCACTCTTGTTTTTCAGGGGATATGTTCTTAAATTAGTTCGAGTTACGGTGGTCGGCTCAGAGCTTGAGGGAATAGTTAGCATAAATCTAGACATCCTGTAGTAAAAAAAAAAAAAAAAAGGGAGAAGAGTTTGAAGGCCTAGAAAATTTTTCATGGTCCACATATATAGAGATGGTCAATAGACCAATAATCAAAATGTCAAAAGGGCTGTTAGGTCTGTCTGGAGTCTGGACTATTAGAAATTTGACTTTCCAAGGCAACTTGTGAGGTTCAGCATCATAACTTAGCCTCTTCGGCCAGAGAAGCTAGTAAAAGGTCAGAAAGAGACTTCCAGGCAGGCCCAGTATATTTTAAAATCTCTCTCTCTTTCTCTCTCTTACACTGTACCTTTTAAGAATTTCTAATCTGGTCTGGACTATGTTGTTGTCCAAGTGATATCATGTGGTATCACTCCTATGACTGCTTTGTAGAATATAAATTTTCAAAAGATCATAATTCAGGGTTGGCTAGGATGTCCATGGAAATGGAATAGTCCCCTTTTGTTTTCAACAGCATTTTAAGATTCGATCAAACCTTTGAAATGAATGATATGTTTTTTTAATAAAGGGATCATTTGCCACCCGTGACGACCCGAACAACCCAGATTTTAATATCCTCTCTCTCTTATAATTGTACATAAAAAAAAGATTATTGATTTCGAGAGTACAAACATGATCATTCTATCCCGATATGTTCCTCTATGTGGCGTAAAAAAAGTAGCCAAATCACAACCTAAAACTCAAAAATTTCCTTGGACAACCAAACAAGTCCATGTTCATTGTTTATCTTTGAATCAAAGTTATACATTAGGTCAGATGGATGGGTGGTGCCTTCTTGAGAAGAATCCCAATGAGCTCATTATGCACACACCATTGACAAAGAAATTCCATCTTTCTGAATTCTCCCCAAAGTTCATTTCAACCAGATTGCTTTGATATTCCCAAGGGTAGCTCAAGTAGCAATAGGGACGAGTTATAAACTCAGACCTCTTGAGTTCAAATTTTGACAATCCCTTAATGCCAGACCATGAGAGATTTATCCTTCATGAATACCTTAGTCTCAAAATGGATGACCTACTTTTGACCGGACCGGTGAAGAAATTAGTCAAGATATACATAAATTGACCCAAACACACCTCACCGTTGAAAAAAAAAAAAACCATCTTGCTTTGATTGTTGCTTATTGGTACAGTGCTTTTCCTTGCTTTATTCTCTTATACACTTCTCAACTCACCACCTTTCTTGGTGGATATCTGTCTTTCTAGGCATTTTCCCTTGAAACAAGGCTGTCATTACTTTCAATTTTTGTGGCTCTGCACATCTCACCATCACCTTTTCATGGGCCTTTTGTATTATTATCAACCCATTATTATAGCCTATGCCCTCCACCATCTTGATCTCAATTATGACTCTTTGTTGCCCATTTCTACTCATTAGACAAACTTATTGACCCACCCAAAGAAGGAAAACACACAAAAACAATCACATTATTCAAAGAACAAAATGGGGTGAGTAAGTCATTTGATAATTCTTCCAAGTTTAAGATAAAGAATGCAAGATAATTTAGCACGCCTTGCTTAAGCGATGATTAGGGTTTATCCATTCAAGTAATACATTATTTCGAGAATCAGTCTCTTCAAAACTAAGATAAAACTGCCTCCCACTAATTTGTCATATAGGTGGGGGCTACCCTAGTATGGTGATTACGACCTTATGTTTTGCTTGACCTAATTAATTTAAACTCCCATCCTAGTTGGCCGGGAGGCGTGCGATCTTGTTCTATCAGTCGACTGAGCAGCCACTCTGAAGAGAAGACCAGATTCATAAGGAAGATCCTTACAAAAATGCCACCAAACCGGTGAAGACTCATTACTATTCGCAAAAGGTTGAGGCTTTATTAGAGAAGGCGGAATACAACTTCAAGCACCTTTCATTTTTTTTGAAGAAAATGGTAAGTCGGGTCAATTTGCTATTCAATTGTTAAAAAACCTTAAATTATGCTTTCTTAACTTCTAAATTTCAATTCGTATAAAAGTCGATGGATGCGGCGTGGTTACTATAGCTCATGCGGTTATTTGAATATCTGGAAAAGACTAGGATGTGATTTGGAAGATAAAAACCTATAAAAAAAAATGGGTTTTCTTTCCTGAATTATAAAAATTCCTGTGATAACATCATTGCCCACAAAATGATTCTTAATCAACACATAGATCAAGTAGAAAAAGGCAAATCATATGCACAAACTGGTTACTATCCTGGAACTTTCATGTGTGATCACATGCTTTCCATCTGGAGCCTTTCTTGACTCAAATCAAGTGGATTAGTTTTGTTTTTTTAAAAAAAAGCCACACGAAGACAAATTATGATTATGTTGGCGATAAGGATTAATTAAACACTAAAAAATATCACATGGTGATGTGACTATTAAAACAAAAAAGTTTAGATTGGAAAGGAAAGGAAGCTCTTCTACCTCCTATTTGAAAAAGTTTTTCTCAAAATGAATCCGTAAGGATTAGTTTAGTGGTTAAACAAGGGGTAACACTTTAACCCGTACATCTTAAGTTCGGGTTCGAGTTTTGAGTTTCATTGGCCGAATAAAAACCCGTGCATATGGTTTTGCATGTTATTGTGTGTATTGATGTTTATATTGCAGCTATAAGTCAAGGGATGCATAGTTGAAACAATTCCTATTACCCAAAAAACGAAAGTTAAAACAAAATATATGAGCAGTAAAAAATCAAGGATTTCCTGTATGGTTTTTTTTTTTGATTGAAAAAAAAAGGGTAGATGCAAAAGAGAGCGTCCAGAGACCACCCCGATAGGCCCTCACTGGTGGATATCATATGGCTCCTAACCGTGCCGTTACTCCTCTCGGGAACGAATCTAGGCTAACATAGCAATTAACCACTAAACTCTAATATGAACTCCAAGATTTAAACTTTCAACTTTAAAATGAAAAATTGGGCCAGTATTTGGGGTGGTTACTGTGTGGTTGTTGAATATCACAATAAGACAGGTGAATTGATGGCCATTCTCTAATGCCAGTGGGTGATGGTCTGTCCTATGACACTAAAGGTTTCAGCAGGGCTGTGGTATCCTTTATAGTCAAGTACCACAGGCCACATTTTCTGCAAAACCAATCCAAGATCCACTGGCTGAATAGTTTTATTTATAACTAGTCTAGTAGTCTTGTTCACTAAAAACTTAAAAATGCTTGGTCTTTCTTCCTGTAAAGTAGAAAAAGAAAGAAAGAGACTGATGAAGCCAACCACTCCTTGTGTTGGCTGAGGTTTAGGGTCATTTTTGAATCCATGAAAATCTTCTTTGTTTGAATCGTGACAGTTTTTTTTTTGTCAGACCATGAAAAATTTATTTTTCATGAATTCCCTAGTCTCAACATAGATGACCTGTCTTTGATCGGACCAAAAATAGAATTAGTCAAAATGCACGTAAACTGGCTCGGACAATACTCCTGACCATTGAATGTCACCACGTGTGACATACGATTAATTTTGTTTAACAAAATTTACCCCATATATATATGTGTGTGTGTGTGTGTTTGGCGTATCATTCTTTTGTCGTTTTTGGTGTATAAATATTTAGTTTATAGACTAGAAAGAGGGAAATCTTATCTGGCCAACCAAGTTGTTGAGTTTTTGACCTGGAAGGCTAAGCCACATTTAAATGGCTCTTAGTGCTTATCATCATGGACGACCATAAACATAAACAATGAACCTCAATGTGACATATGAAGGTGGGTTCCTTCTGGCTAAAAAACCTTTGTATTATTGGAACATTTATTGACCCTCTTCAAATAGATCCAATTTATTAATCGAATTATGTTTAGTAAACCTCTGATTAAAGTCAAGAATGGGCACTCAATACAAGAGACTCTCCCACTAGGGTTCTGAAAAAGTCGGATGTACACAATCTTTTCCTTCCACGTAAGAATAAACTGTTTTTGTGATTTAAAACCCGCGATGACTAGATCACAATGGAACAACTTATAGTTGAACATCATTAGGACTTAGCTAAGCCCTTGAATCTAATCCTCATGTCATGGATGAAAGTGACCTAGAAAAGACATTTTTAGGTTAGTTACGCCAACCTAAGGAAATGATCCAAACGAAAGACAAAACTTAGTATTCAATATTTGCACATCATATACGGTCACTTGTGGGACTTAAAACTCTCAACAGCTGCAATTTGGCCTACCCAATTTGATTGCCCCAAGATACTCCACCTAGAAATGGCTTATCCCTAAGTTCAAGAAACACAATTTTATTAATGCTTGATGGGCACTACATGGGATATAAGATTGTGGGATTAGGTCAAGGAAAGCAGGTAAAGCTTTGTTTGTGTATAACGCGTTGTGTCATGTTTTATAAGGGTTTTAAGGGGATAATTCAACCATTTGATTCTAAGCACAATTAATGTTTATGTAAACGTCATTTCCCAATGATATAACGAATGCCCATGACATGATGGTAAAACATATTGTACTCGGTATACAAGACTTGCTTATATAAGAAGTTTTGGGAGATGTAAGTTGGTATACAATTTTACCGCCACTTCAAAAAGATTGGTTCTAGACTCGACTTTGTTGATCTCTCATTTGGATGGATAAACACGTGTCCTAATAATAACAATTAAGAGTGATAATGATAATAATAGAGATTGATGACTTGCAAGTACTATTGCTTATGTTCATGTTTAACTTTTTCCTATTGTTGGTTCTCTTTGATGAGTTCACAAGACAAAGAAAAGAAAAGAAGGGATAGTGATTTTGAATTGAACTTTTTGCTGAATATTTTAGAAGACTACCATACATGCTCCTATTAGGCCACCTTTTCACAGAAAAACGATAATAAGCTTCCACCAATTATACATAGAAAATAGTGGTGGAAAACATAATGGATTATATATATACATATATTTTTGTACATATATTTTCTCTATTTAATTCTTGGACTATGCAAATAATACCCATTTCGTTCAAGCTTCCATCAACAAACCGAAAACCGATGTTTCGTCTTAATTTTTCTCTAAATTTGTATTTTTCTAATTTTTTGTTCGTTTTTGGATGGAAGTGACTAATTGTTACGATCTACAAGTTTAAGAATTAAATTGAAGTTATAAGGAGACAAATTGAAATTCATGTGAAAGTTCAGGGGACATCTATGATCGAATAAACAAGCGAACAACCAAAATACAGTGGTCATATTTGCTTATTTGAACAATTTTATCACCGAGCAATAGTATTGAGACCTAATTTGATGATATAATTTTAGAATTTAACATATTATGACCATTAGATTAATACGAGATCTTAACATTTAACAAACTCCACTATAAATCCATGCATTGAATCACTAAACTAAATACAAGTAGAATTATTAATGTTTTTTTTTTTTTTTTTTTTGCTACAGGGTGTCTAGGCTTGTGTCAACTACTCTCTCGAGTTCAACGGCTGACCACCGTAGCTTGAGCAGGTCTAAAACATTTTCCCAAAAGAACAAGGGTGACTAGCTCTTAGGGAGTGCGACAAGAGAATGAACTTGAGACCCTTTGAATTACCAAAGGTCAAGTCCAACTATGAACCATTTGTCATCTGAAGAAAAACTGCCCCTATTAAGTAGGCTGAATGTAAACATCAAAATTTACCACAGAATAGTTGAAAAGGCCAGCCAAAATGGATTTGATTATGACTCCAATGAATGGGCATATATATTGTCATGTCCCAAAGGATCTTCCTTGTCTTTTTTGATCATAAATCTGTGGACTTGTATATATCTATCTCCTTGTGATATGGCATCTTGCAATGGCATTTCATGATAATTACTCTAGATCCACCACTGAAGCAAGAGGGCCAAGAAATCTTTCTATATGAACAGCCATTTTCTAATCACAAACCTCCTTTTTAAAAGTTTTTACTAAACACCCACATGGTAAGTTGGTTTGCTGACTATAATCATGGACATGTGAGATTCGAAGCCCGTTAGAGACGAGGTGTATGTTTAGTCAAAAAATGTTATTCTTTACTACGCCTAAGACTTGAATTTGATTCCTAGAATTGTTCATCGGCCCTCGTTTTCCTTCTCCTTGTGACTAAACTAAGTATGTCCGTATACATATATAAATAAATAAAAAAAATTACTAGTTAGACCCAATTTGAAAATGTTGTTGTTCCATTAAAAGTGAACACTACCAAAATGTAAACCAAGGGCTTGATAGAACTTTGGGAAAATTTCAATCACACCCCCTCTAGTTTACCATATCTTCAAGGACACCTCCTCTAATTTCTAAATCTTCAATGACACCCCATGTCAGATTAAAAATATTAATTATAATGCAATTTTACTAAATTTCCCATGATATATTTGAGGACAAACTTCATTCACACCCCCTCTAGATAAGTATATCTTCAATGAGACCCCCTTTAGATAAGCATATCTTCAATGAGACCCCCTTTGTTTTCTAATTTTTTTTACGTATTAAAATTCAAGTGAATTAAAATTCGATTCAAGCTAATTAAAATTTATTTTTTTACATATTAAAATTTGAGCCAAAAAAAAATTATATTTTTTACGTATTAAAATTTGTGCTAATTAAAATTCTATTTGAGCCAATTAAAAATTATTTTTAATCGACTCAAATCAAATTTTAATCAACTCGTATTGAATTTTAATCAGCCTAAATTTTAATACATAAAAAATATAAATTTTAATTGACTTCAATTTTAATAAATCAAATTTTAATTGACACGAATTTTAATAAGTAAAAAAATATAAATTTTGATCGACTCGAAAACGAATTTTAATCGACGCTAACAACTCGGGTAGAGTTCAAATCGACTCAAATTTTAATATGTAAAAAATAAATTTTAATAGGCTCAAATTTTAATAAGTTAAAAAAAATAAAATTTATTCAACTTCAATCGAATTTTAATTGGTTCAAATTTTAATATGTAGAAAAATAAATTTTAATCGGCTCGAATTTTAATAAAATTTTATGTAGAAAAATTACTTGAGGTTTATGTAGGGGTATTTTTGGTATTTTAGATTGTTTTTTTTTGTTAGAAATGATAGTTTAATGGTAGGGGGTGTTAGTGATGTTTAAATATAAATTAGAAGGGGTGTCACTGAAGATTTAGAAACTAGAGGGAGTGTCCTTGAAGATATGGTAAACTATAGGGGGTGTGGTTGAAATTTTCCCTAGAACTTTATAAAATCCTGAGCTGGCAAATAGTGAAACGAAGAGATGAGTAAGAAAGGAAAAATAATGAATCTATGTATGTACTACATCATGTACTGGTGAATTTCACGGGTCCCGAGTCACATGTACAGCACATGATAGGCTTGATTTGAATTGTCACCAAATTCATATCTATTCAAAAAGATAGGGTACCCATGCAAGCAACTTGAGCTACAATTTGGGAGGTGGGGTGTCTGGGGGTTTTGGGGTGGGGGGTCCTCCATCAGTAAGAGTAGAACAATTAAGTTCCAAAAAATAAAGGTACAACTTCTAGGTGGGTAGTGTAAACCCGAACATCATTAGTTTGAATCTTGATAATTCATTGAGATCAGGTCATAAGAGATTTATTTTTTATGAATATCTTAATCCCGACGTGAATGACATGCTTTCGACTAAATCAGAGAAAAAATTAATCGAGATGCGCATAAATTGATATGAATATCTCTGACCGTTAAATTAAAAAATAAAAATAACGGGTACAATTGAGTACAAGTACGATGGATATGAAGATCATATTATGTCCCTCAAAAATTGGCTATTTTGAACTTGTCTCCAAGGCTGAAAGGAATGCACATAAACATGTTCCCCAGCTCATATGTCAAATCACTTTCCAAATATTTCATTTCAATTTAATATTTTTTTCTTCTTATCTAAAATATTACTAATTGAATTCTTTTATCTTGAGAGATTTGCTTCTTGGAACAAATTATGCCATTGATGCAGCTCTGGTAATTAAATGTGGTCAAAAGCAATGGTAAATAACTCAGAAATTTTAGTAATTCACCGTTATAAAATGGGTGAAATTATAAAAAATAAAAGAATGGCTAGAAAATACCAAGAAAATTGCACGTAATATATATCTCTTTCCAACTCAATATAACATATATATCTCTTCTTTTTGTGAATGAGAGCATAATACATATAAATTATATCACTTTATTTTATTATCTATTATTATTATTATATTTAAAATCAAAATCTATGCCTGAAAACAATATTTTTTATCCAATATCGAGAGTTTATTTTTTGGTACCGTAATAGTAGCTTTGAACGCAACCAAATTCAATTTATTTTAATGTTTCTTCCTCATTGGTAGCGTCAGTTACTTGAGTCCACCAAAACCCATTAAGCTGTAGCCTCGAAAGGCATCTCAAGCCTAAGTTGCAGCCAAAGTAGGCAGAATGATGTAGAGTTAATGCCTCTCCTACTTATTCCTTGTTGGGTCGTATCTAAATTCCAAGTAATTTGTTATAGCTTTGCATGCATTCATAGATATTTGATGCTATGAAAATTAGATAAGTAAATTCAAATCTTATGCCTTGCTGTATTCCTTAGTACTGTTGTAGAGAGAGAGAGTTGCAATTCAAAGGATGACAAAAGAAGAGTTTCTTGTGATGCGAAGTTGTAAAAAGAATGGCCTTGGAACACCTAAGAAAGTTGAAACATTACAACTCAATTAACCACTATCATTGAAGATGAAGAATGTAGAAAGATTTCTAATAAAGATTCTTCATTTTTTTACTCTGTAGGTAGGTGAGAGAGAGTTGGGAGGGGGGGGGGGGGGGGGGGTAATTTCAGATGGGAATATGTGCCAAAGTATGGTGTAACATGGAGAGAGAGTGAAGAAGAAGAGTCAAGGCAAGGAGGGAACAAAGCAACGTGGAGGCAAAGGAAAGGAAATACTGATAACATGACATTTGCTTTGAGAGGGTGGGGAGGTTGTACTGAGGGGGAACTTTGATATCAACCCATTTCTCTTTCTAATAATGTTGATTGAGTTAAGCTAAGGGCATGACAGGTGAGAGGAGATGTGTGTTGAAAAGGGTGGTGATTGGTGAATCGACCCACCCCCTCCATGCCTCTTTCTCACCTCATCTGTACCTAGCTATCTTCAAAGGTTCAACTACAAAATATGTGAAAAGTCCCTCTCTCTCTCTCTCTCTCCAATAAATTTATATTCCAACTTTAGCTTTATATTCATATCTCAATGAATCTTTCCTTCGTATGAAGTTTTCCATTTTCATGAGCAGTTGAGCACAATTCTTCACTCGCCAAAAAAGAAGACAAAAAATGTGGATTAAATGATATGACACTGTATTAAATACTGCTTTTGATTCCATTTTTATTCATTCAAAATTCAATCCAATAATTACAACGAAATAGGTCCTCACTTTAAGTCTCCAAATTAGTTCTAAACATCATTTTCCTTGGTAAAAAGGACACATATATTGGTTCCTTACCCACTTTCCCATCTTTATTAAGGGTCACTTATACCAATTTTCAGCAAACATTGTGGCAACTAGCTGGCCATTAAACCAATTAGAGGTTAGACTCGTCTTTGCCATTTGATACATATCTACCTTTTAGATTTTTTGAGATTTCCTTAGTCTTTGGGTGCCCGTTTTGGGTCAATATTGGTGATCACCATTGAAAAAGAACTGGCAATAGATGAAGACTATAATGCTTTTGAACCCTTTCTACAAGCAATAAGTTAGGATCCATTAGCATGACACTTGAAAAAACATTGGGTTTTGGATTATACAACCCTGGCCCCACATGGCAATGGATACTTTATTTTATGGGTACACATGGTGGGTGAACATGTTCAATCTCATGTACATCTTCTATCTTCACTTGAAAAAACAAAAAGGAAAATGGTTTTCAGAAAATGACCTAAACCAAACATGCATGCCACCCTTATCCCCAATGGAAGTGGGTTGGGTAATATTAGTACTCATTTTTTTTTCAATTTTTATTTAACGGTCTGGGGTTGGCATTCACGCTAGGGTTAAGAAATTCATGAGGGATAAATTTCTTATGTCCTGATCCCAAAGAGTTGTCAAGATTCGAATTTAAAAGATCTAAATTTATAATTCGCTCTTTTTATCACTTGATCTATCCCTTTGAGTTATTAGTATTCCTTTTAATCAAGCCAAAACTCTTGTGAAAGCTCACCCATAAAAAGGTGTCTGGCTATGGTAACAAAAAAATAAGTTTTTGATATTGTTTATAAGAATTATGAGAATTATAATAACACCCCTTTTATTTATGCCATGTTCATTGCATCCTCTCTTATTTATGAAAGTGCATTTGAACTCCTTATGATCTGATAACCTCGATGTCGGCTCTTTGCCACCTGGGGCTGTAGAATGTTCTAAGGGTTAGGCTATTTGTCCATTACAGTGGTATGTGAGCTGAGTTCAAAACGTCGTGGGATAGTTCGTGTCCATATTTGGTGTGGACGTTAGAGCATTGAGAGGACATTTTCTTAGTATGAGAGGACCGAAAAGGACGCACCTCCGGTGTACCAGTTATCGTGTCCACGATAAATGTTGGGTAGCAAAGTGCGGAGCGGATAACTACTAAAATTTATCTTTCTATCAAATTTAGTCAAATTAGCTAGGCTTGTCAATATAAATGATAAAAAATAGTCGATCGAAAAATCTATCAAAACTAAGCTTAGTTCTATATTCACTCTACAATTTTTTTCAAAAAATCTATCCACCAAAATAATATGAAAAATCATTCCAATAAATTTTTGTAGAGGTTAACAAAAAAAAAAAATTTGTTGCTTAGTGATAGATTTTATTTCATCTGTATGGATCAGATGATCCAGTTTTGTGTACAAGATTAAAATTTTGACTAATTATTTTTATTACTTACATTGACAAATCTTATTGTCCAATCTTGGTTGAAACCGAGGATTTCTTGGTTGGGGGAGATAACGGGGAAATCTCATATGACCCAATATTTCTGACCAGTCGTACTATACATCAACTAAACCATCTTTCTCTCTAAGACTTCAAAAAGATACTTTTGGAACACCAATAGACTTTAAATGAAAGAAAAAAGAAGGGATGTAGTGGAAATGTAAAAAATAACAAAGCTTCTCATTGTAATTTCTTCAAACATTATCAGCTGTGGATTATTACATGAGTTATTTGTAATAAAATGAAGAGATTTTATAGGTGTAGAGCTGTTGATATTTTGAGTTCGTGTACCCCATTTCACAACACAACAGAAGAAAATCTAGAAAGAGAGAGAGGTTTGGATTTAGTTGCTTTCACCATCTTTTCTCTTCACCTTTTTTTTTTGACATGCACCTTCCTCTGGAAAAGTTGAGAAAGAAAAGATGCCCTGGAATAATTTTTTTTTTTCACCAGAATTTTGAGGTGATAATTGTTTGCTTGTTTGTAGGCTTTGTTGGGTTCTAAACAGTGAAAGCTGCGAGAATCATCACTTGTTGTGAAAGGGATTCTTTTCTTTTTTTCTGTTTCTGTATGTGTATATGCTTGTCTGACGCCTGAACGCTATGAATGCGTCTCGTAGTCCTATGAAAGAGAGAGAGAGAGAGAGAGAGAGAGAGAGAGAGAGGGAGTTATATATATAATTCACGGTTACAGACATCTGATCTTCTGAGGTGTGATCTTAACAACCATTATTATTGAGGCTTACCCTTTAGAGTGCTGAATGTCTGAATGAAGCAGCATGCTGTCGAGAATCCTGCCCCGAAGCATTTTAGAGAGAGAGAGAGAGAGAGAGAGGGGGGAGGGGGGGGGGGGGGGAAGAGAGAGATCTCCTGTACCATGTAAAGTAAAGATAGTAACAATAATTTATCAAAAAAAAAAATACTAACAATAATCCCGTCCATGAAGACACTATATAATAAAAAATATCAAACATTGATCGTGTAATATTTATATTTTAAATAATAATTTATTTTTTCTTTTTATTAAGTATGTAATTTAAAATTAAAGTAAATAAAGAAAAAATAAGAGAGAGGTGGGGGGAGAGAAAAGAGAGAAGTAGGTGTGAATTAGTGGGTTGTAGACATTGAGTTGATGTTTTTTAGCGAAAAAAAATTTGGAATAAATTTTGTACAATTGGATCAAAATAGATGAAAATTAGATTAATTTTAACCGTTGTTGTACTGTTATAAATTGAAAATTCAACTTCTTTACTATTAGATAGATATTATGCTGAAAATATTTCAGTATAAGCAAATATATATATTTGTATATACTTAGAAGTGAATATGTAATATTGAGGTGACACCACATCTCAATACTAATATTATATCACTGTTAAATTAAATACTTAATCAAGTTCCCGAAATGGCCCTATCTTTTCAAGGGAGTGTGAAAATAGAATCGAGGGGGACACAATTGAGTCATTAATAAGATTGATACGTTTGTCCGTCAAAAGGAGTAAATATTGGGTGTCCCGGTCACGATGACATTATATAATTATCCAATGAGAAAAAATCAAGTAGACAAAGCGTACCCCACTTCTGTATATGATGTAATTATTACATGACATGGATGTGTAGTTATTTAATTGTGGTGAATGGTTATACCATGTTAGTATGATGACATGGTATAACTATAATACAAAACGGCCAACTTCTGGGGAGAGAGAGAGAGTTGAAATTGTAATGCAAAAGATGAGGACTTCTCCTGTTTGCTTCCCCGTCAATATAGTGCCAAGAAAACTCATCCTTTCAAACTGGCCACCCATGGGCCATGGCTTGATTCCCTCTCGTCCCCTTTCCTAGCTAGCTGGTCCCCTTAACATACACAAATGCATACATACATACAACCAGGGCCTCAATCGAACAGTGTACGTCGTGTCATTTTTACGTTGTTTCATTTTGAATACGTTTCATTTTCACATCATGTCATTATGAACCCGAAATAATAACATTACGACTCTTGTTTTTTAGCAACATGTACTGCATGTAGGTTCTAAAATTACCAAAGGAAAACCATTTAATCCTACAACAATTCGTACAATATTTGATATCGGGTCAAAATTGAGTTATCTGTATTTAGCATTAACCCGAATCATTTATTATTCACGTTAATTATTTTTGTCGTGTCATAGTGAATATGTCGTGTCAAAAATGGACACTCTTGAGTTATTATATTACACGCATAAATACACACATGCATACATATATGTATATGTATACATTCGTTTGTCGAATTTAATTTTAGAGCAATACTAACATTTTTCTTTATTTTATTGGGGGGGGGGGGGGGGGGGGGGGGGTTGGGTTGGAAGTGTGGACAAGGATCTTGAATGGTCGTGGCTCGTGCTGTCTAGTGGTTAGAAAGAGGGGGGTTGGTTACAACGATGAGATCATACATGGTTGGCTCAGCGTCATGGTCATAGCAGCTCACCATGCCTCTCATCCAGTCCCATTATTTATTTATTCCACAAATCGCTTTCAATGTACGTGTCTTTCAAGATGAATATTCATATTCTTATTCTATCGTGATATTTTTTCTCTTATTTAACGAGAAAATATTGAATATTTGAATGTAACGATGACACTAACCATGAAGATATTGTCAAAAAGAGAAATAGTATAATTTTTTTGGGAAATTTGCAAAGGAGAAGAACAAAGATTTTAGGATGTGGAAAAGAGAAAACTCTCTTAGATCATGACCAATCTAAAGGTGTAAAATAAGACTAGAAATTAAAAGGTTTTTGGTCTCAGGGGAGAGGATCCTTTTATTTAAAAATAAAATGAATTTTGAAATTTTTTGATGCACCCATTTATATTTTTTTAGTTTGTTTTTTTGGAGAAAATAAATGAAAGATAGGTTTTAAGAATTTTTGCGATTGCTAATTAATCAAGTCGTGTTTTGGTATGGTGGTGAAGATAAATTTTTCAGAGACGTAGGGTGCCAGAATTCTAGGGTTCAAATCCTACCATACATCTATCTCCGAAAAATAAAGAGCAATATACGGCCAAAAGCAAGGGTTCCAAAATATGACATTTGGTGATTGTTACGACTAATACAAAATGTGAACAAGATAATTTAAAAATTCCTTCATAGTAAATAATTCCTCAGGATAGTTCAAATAATAAGATCATTTCAGCGGTTCATATTCTTTGTGTGATTTAATTCCCATAATTCACAGGTGATTGTGAGCATTCCGTTCCGTGTTAATATAGAAGTCTTGGGTAAAAATGACACATAGTTAAAACGGTTTTTTTTTTTTAGAAAAAAAGGGGGTTGGGGGAGGGGGGGGGGGGGGGGGTACTAGTACATGTCATTCTACCTCAAAGTTGGTCCCATAATTCACCTTAATTGGTAGTGACCAGAAAAGGATGGTGCCCTTGTTAGCAGTTTAGCATTACATGTAAAACTTTGTAATGATGTTTTTATGCTGATGTGATGAGAAGGCATAATATACCCATTTATCTGTATGATGCCTGTCCTTTAATCCTATCATAATGGGATGGACCACTGATTCTCCCATTTATTGCTTTTGTTCTTAAGCTTAACTAGCTACACCCTCCATATTTATTAGTTATCAAGAGCTTGACCTATCTATCTATCACTCATGCCTATGATTAAATTCCACTGTGGGAGAGAGATCACCAAACCCTACTGAATATTGGGGTTGTTTCATTTAATTTATCTGTCATAAGTACTCTCTAATTAACAAGTCTTCACCAACCCACTATCTATGACATCATATTTATGGTAACATGTGTGCATGTGTTATTGTATAAGCACATACGTATATCTCAACTAAGTATTTTTTAGGATTCATAACTGCAACGAAACTTCAGATGCATGCAATCACCCTCAAACCATATTCATCGGTTAAAAAACGATTTTTTTATGTGACACCTGAAATCTAGACTTTTAGGTTTACGTCTTGCTTCGTGTTGGACTGTTGAACCAATTATTCCTATATTTTATCCCATTAGATGGCCTAATTAATTTCCTGCTCAAATTGATGCAAGTGTTGGTCAAATTTGCACTTTCATAATTGGGAATCTAAAAAAAGTTGTCTACAGCACCAGGTTCCTGATATATAATGTATAATACACACACACATACATATAGATATATATATTAAACAGGAACATAGTTAAACTTATTTGGTGTGGATCCACAATTTTAACTGAGGATTAATAAAACAAAACCAAACCAAATCAAACCCTCAATGGGCCCCATTGATGGCTCCAGAGAGTGTGACCACAATGAATTTAAGGGACTGTGATTGCAGTCAGAGCTTTGATTATTTGCAGGAAAATACAAAGAAAGACCCACCCCCCCACCCCCCACCCCACTTTGATGTTATTTCTCCCTTTCCCTTACCTCATGAGCTCCTTTTTTTACTTCCTGATTCTTCTTGTGATTGCCATTATCATCAGAAGAGATGCTCAAGTACTTGCATGGAAGCCTCATCCCCTCATTGACACTATCATCAATAAACATTCTATCACTCTTTTGCTTCACAAAATAGAATCCCACTACTTAGACCTAAATCATTCATCTAATTCTTAGTAATTATTGGATTAGCAATGACTCCCTATATTAAGTCCCCAAATCACGTACAAATGGCATTATTGTCAAATGTTATTGTTGGTTGAAAATTAAATCTTGCATTTAAACAAGAGTTTTCCATTTAGAAATCTTATCATTCCTTTAAAAAAAGATTTAAAAAAAGAAGAAGATAAATTGGATGTGTGATTACCCACCTGCTACAATCACACCTATAAAAAAAGTTGATTGCTGCTATATGTTGTTTTAGGTAATAGTTCATTGAGTTTGTCCTTATTGTTCTCCATTATCTCATCTGCCCGTTCACACTAGATTCATGAAAGATAAGATGAGATAGTTTATTATTTTGCTTTTTCTAACATCATCATGATGATCCAAAATCTAGCGGGGCGGTGGTGAAAAATCTACGTTACCTTTTCGGTATTGATTCGAAAAAGTTAGGTTTCAACGAGTTTAAATTATAATTTAATTAATTTACTTCACCCGTTAAAGTTATAACACGACGAGCTAATGTAAGTCGCACTATTCCTATAATCGATTTAAAATCACAAGTTACCCAAAAAAAAAACTGCCATTACGAGTTTACAGATTCTTCCAGCGTATAGTAGGCAGTTTATACTAATTTTTGTCTAGTGGGTCAAGTTTAAATTACTGTAAGATAAGAAGAAGAATCATGAAAAAAGTGAAAAACATTGTATTTAAGTGTTGTGCCCCTTGTGGGTTGGAGTGATTTCGATGGGAGGAAAGATTGTTTGGGCAGTGAATGGACTGTAGGGAAGTACTGGCTGGATGTGTGGGGAGAGGATTATGCTATGCATGTTGAAAAAACAGAACAAAGTCCAAGGAGAATTAATGGTGGAGAGAGAGAGAGAGAGATGGAAAATCCCAGAAAATATGAAAAGGTGTTATGGGGGGGTGTGTGGACCAAGGAAATGGAGGACCGAAGGAGGAATAGTTGGATTCTATGTTCAATTTTTAATTTTATCTTAAAATTTTAGAATTATTAATCTCCTACAACTTATGGGTATCGGGTCAATCAGGATATCTCGAGGCTCAATTGTTGTTTTAGAACACAAATGGTAGCTCAAGTGATAATAAGAATGAGTTATAAACTCAGACGTCTTGGATTTGAATCTTATAAACCTCTTGAGACCAAGGTATAAGAGATAAATCTTTCATGAATAGCTTAATCTCAACATGAATGGTCTGTCTTTGACCAGACTGAAGAGAGAATTAATTGAGATGAGTTTAACCTGATTCAGACGGTTTTGACTATTAACCTAAAAAAAATGTTGTTTTCGGTAATAGTTCATTGAGTTTGTCCATATAATGAGTCAGCCCATGTGTCATGACTCTTGATTGTTCCATTGCCTTAAGCGCCAAACACAAGCTCATTTAGCTTTGAGAAGACAAAAACCCGAAAGAGAATTCAAATGGTATAGACAGCAAAGTTGACTAGACCCTTTTTCGATGTCCAAGGCTCATCACCTAGTTGATGATATATTAATTGGGTGGGCTATATTGGATACGGGTATAATCTTTTGATATATTATACGATAAATAGATGCTATCAAATTTAAATTTATAATTTCATTGTTGTTTACCCGACACTTCTACCACTATATTATGAACTTTTCGATCGTTAGTTCTGAAACACTATCATAACCATTGTAACAAAACCTGCCTAGAACACATGTAAGTTCGTTGATGTACATCTATATGCTTATATATTCATACATAACTGGCTATGAACGTAATATATAAACAAAAATTATTGTGAAAAGAATAGTTATTTAGGTCACCACCTCGATTATCTGAAAATTTCCATTTTTGTTAACTTTTGTCGTGTTTCAATTTAATTTTTCTTTAATGAAAAGGTGTAAAAATTAAAATAAATTAGCAAGAACTGTTATATTCATGTACCGTCATTCGAAGTTTTCGAACTCGTCGCCATAACGTAAGCTGAGCATATGCACAATGACTTGCAATTCAAGCATATCGAGCTAACATGAATGTTTCTTGTAAGAATCGAACTCAGAATTTCGAGCTAGTAACCCTTAGGAGTTTCTGTCTTAATAAATAGTTTATCAAAAGTCACCATATGGCTTTGTTAATGCCCTAAGCCTTGAGCTTTCATGACAAAAACAAAAAGAGGATTCCAAGAGCATCTAGAAAATAGCTTAAAAACAACAACTTCTTGCTCTTAAACCTCTTTGGTTGATACACAAAGTTGACTTAGTTAATCATGTATCTACCCAATACATCATTGTTTGCATCAATCTTTTAGGACTTTCATATGCCATTAAATCATTTGTGCTCACATGTCCCTCTCTCAAACCAAACACTTCTGAATGACCTTAGAAGAAATCAAAATAGCCAAAGGCAGCAATCAGGCCAGCATACATACAAACACATGTATGTATATGCCAAAAATACTTGTTTGGTTACACAACAGAAATTCAAGGTTTTATCTTATTCTACATCAACATATGTGGGTTAAGTAGGCCTGCTTTTGTGAGTTGGATTAAGTTTTAGTAGATTATTCGAATCCATCAATTCGAATACACATCACCTCGCCATGTCTTGAGATCTTGAGTATTTACGGCACAAACCCTACTCCGAGTTGGACCTGAGGTTGAATATCACCAGTGTATAATAAATAAATGATTCTTACGTCAAGAAAAAAAAACTTGTCTGAAGAGATCAGTCTAATCAGATTTTCTTTTGGTATACCGGCCTAGACATTTCAAATATTTAGAAAACTATAACATTGTGCACATGTTGACAATGTTGGAAACACATTTAGGCCTGGGGGTCCCTTTGATTTCTAAAATTTAAACTCCCAACCTTTGAATTTTATTTAGTTTTTGTGAAGTTATGCTTGCCCCTAAAATATTCACATTTTATGTTTTACCCCTCAAATTTGAAACTTTTGACTCCAACCTTAGTTGTGTACTAACGTGGCATAATTAACCAAGTAAAAGGGACAAAATGATTCTCTTTTAACACCATAGCAACAATGTTAAGTAACAAAACATCAAAAGCAACACACAAGCAAGAATGCAAAGCAAGAGGGAAAATGAAAGGTTGTCTTAAGAGGGAGAGAAAAATAATGATTTCTTAGTTGGGTGGGAGCTGTATGTGCACATCAGAGCATATATGCATGAGAGAGAGAGAGATAGGGAGAGATGGTCATATATATATGTATTGCCGTGCAGGCTTGTATTTCTATGAAGAGAGAGATGAGAGGGATGATTAATGGGAGGAGTAGAAGCCGACCCTTGTGGGTCCTAACCAGAGACAAATTGCTTGATGCCATTCCAAGCACTCTCTCTTTCACATTTTTCTAATCTTCTCTTTTCTCTTTTTTGGTGGCTTCTCTCTTTCTTTGTCACTCCCCATTGATTAAAGTTAACATCCTTCTTGGTTTTGAGGAAGATTACCAACACCAACTCAACTTTCTTGTGAAAGATTCAATCTTTTTTTATATACCAATTTTGCCAACATTACATATATATGTGTGTGTGTGTGTGTGTGTGTGTGTGTATAGTTATTTGTTGGGATGGTTCTTGTTCAATTGATGCATTTGTGTTTTTTGTTGATTATATGTTTATCGAGTTTATGTTATAAATAAAATATCAAGAAATGCGTGATTATTCTTTTTCATACTGTAAAAAAATCTTAATAATTCCTATTCTTGTAAGTTTTTTTTTTCTTTTTACTTTGTTGGTTCTAGAATTCACATGAACAAAGAAATTATTTTACTTTATTTATTTGAGGATTAATAAGAAAAAAATATTGAAAATATTTGAGAATTATTGGGAAAAAAAATTCCAAATTAGTGCCATCAATCTTGATAATTTTTTCCACTAAAGTTCAGTTGATTGAGGGATTGACTTCTTCATGGGAGCCGTAGAAGTTATCATTTTTGAACTCCATTCGAAGTTATTGTTGATTTCTCTATTAGTTATTTTCAATAATGGTTCTTGCTTGATTGATAGGACCATTTGAGGATGGCATTTTTTTCTGAAAGTTTGCTAAATGGACTCGTGGGTTGAAACAAAATACACATAATTGTCAGCACGATGCCTTAATGTGGACATATAGCAGCAAACGAAATCTGACTTGTTTATCAAAGGTCTCGTGTGATTTTAATGTTGAAGCAATCTGAAATTACGGAGGATAAAGTGGAATAACATTTTAAAGACTCTGAATGAATACGGTGCAAGGTTGATGCTTCTTTTCTATGTATATGGTTCAACGATTATTGTAGTAGCATCAACACAATAGATGTGCAATGGATTGGGTGATTGTTTACATTGTCTCAATATGAATCAAAATAACCACGCGGGAAAACCAACGATCATGATTCAGCCATCTCGTTGCACAAATTTGGAGACCTCAAACAAGTGCGAGATGACCAAATCTTGTCAACTCAATTGTCGTCGCGTGATTATTTCGGATACAATTGCTCTCTATAATTCAATATAAATGCAGAGCACCTAGACTCCATTTGTGGGTTCATCCTTGCCACACAAATGGCAAAAACCAAAATCGCAAAAAAAAAAAACAAAAACAAAAACAAATCTTGCACTTGACCCGTTTTCATTACATCTATTTGCAAACAATAACTCTAAAAAAAAAAAAAAAAACATAAGGAATACCAATATTACTTATCATTCAACGTTAAAAATAAAGTTGTTTGTTTACCAAATTAGATGTGGTGGGGGGACATCTTAGACCAATCAAACGGGCAAGTATTGCCCACTCTTCTGTTCTTTCTTGCCACAAGATTTGAAAAAAAATTGTTGCTATATGACCCATGATGGGAAATGGCTAGAGGGACATTGATAAAACAGTCAAAATTCAAATTCAAATAGGGGTTCAAACAGCAAGAGTTTGTTATTCCTAACCCCAAATTCTCTATTACCTTGGCAAATTCTCTCAACCACAAGAGTCTAGATGAATGTTATCTAGAAACTTTCTTTACATTCTCTCTCATGTTACCTAAATAAAGGGCTAATATAAGTCATTTGACACGGTCATAAAAAAAAATTGTGTTGTACTCGTTTCTGTCTAACTATGACAGGATCCGTAAAAAATAAACGATATACAGTCTCGTTGTTGTTTTAAAGATTACTATTTGACATGGTCATGTAGAAGAAACAATGATCAATCATTTTTGTGAGAAGGTAAAGAGAACTGAACCAACAACCAATGAATTAGGTTGGAGGTATGTTGATGTCTTCTTTATTTTCTAAGATAAGGGATGAGATGCCCAGCTGTTAGTTTTGGAGGAGCTTGAATCTTCAAAACCAAGTCAATTTCAACATTTTTCCAAAAATTATAAGGGCCAAGAAAACCACATATTGAATATATACTGCTACTTTTCTTTATATAACAACAAAAAAAAGAAAGAAAATCCAAAAATTCTTCAAATTTGGTGGGTCTAAAATATTCAAGATTACTTTTTTTAGGTTTTTTTTTTTTTGGGTGGCACCCTTATGATTTTTTCTACAAAAGTTGCTAACAAATTTCCTATTCTACAAAATGTCAAATATAAATCCAAACCCAACAAAAAGAATCCAATGAACCCAAATATAACTCAAGTAATAATAGAGACGAATTGTAAATTTAGATATGTCTTTGACCGAATTGAGAAGAAAATTAGTCAACATGCGCATAAATTGATCCAAACACTCCTAACCACTAAAAAAAAAAATTCTAATTTTTAATTTTTTGTGTTTTTTTTGAACATGGAAACAGGGTCAGTTAGATCCTCTGTTCCTTAATGCAGTCAAGGACTGTGTTGTCTATTCCTGCAGTATTAAGTGCTCCATTTACCAAGATTATGAAGTGCCCAATTCAATGGGAAAAGATAAATATATATAATATACAGATAGATATATACACACAGATGTACATACATATATGAATACAGAGGGGGAGAGAGAGAACAGAGAGGGAAAGTTGGCCAGCATGGGCCACATATACAAACAAGCCCAGCGGCAGCGGCAACGGCAAAGACCCTCTGCACGCCCAACAACATCCCCCAACACCCCCCATCTCCTCATTGATTCTCTCTCTCTCTCTCTCTCTCTCTCTCTCTCTCTATATATATATATATATAGGTAAAAGTTAATTAAATGGGTAATCAATAAAAGATTAGGTTTAGCAGTAGTTGATGAGAAACACGAGACACCCCCTTCAAAGAAAAGCCAAACCCACCCACGTTAAAGAAGAGGAGAAAGAAGCTAAGGAAGCAAATTAAAGGAAGGAAGAGAGAAAGAACCAGAATAAGGGTGTATCCTCCTATCCCTCTCTATCTTGGACTCATTCGTTTCAATCGCATCTATCCTCTCTCTCTCTCTCTCTCTCTCTCTCCATTCACAAAGCATAGCATAGCATAGCATAGCAACCACGTCAGCCAAAGAAAGAAAGAAAGAAACGAAGTGGGTGAAAACAAAGTGAAGAGAACGATGGTGGTGGCCTGTTATCTGACAAACTCATTTACTTCCGATTCTCTATAAACTTCTCTCTCTCTCTCTTCATTTTAATTTTTCTACTTATCTCATTGAAGAGTCCGCCTTGGGTTGAGGCATCACCTCCTCTTTCATGCTGTTTATGTGTTAGCGTTTATTAGGCGCCCTCCCATACGCGTCCCACCACATTGTTTTCTCTCTCTCTCCATAACCTCTCTTCACCATAATCTCATCCTCGATCAGCTGCCATATATATACAATACAAGCCCACCTGTCTACATATATACCTCTTATATCGTATCACATTCACACCGATACCATCTGTAACAATGGCCGTTCAAGCTCAATACCCATCAAATGTTCTGCTCCTAAACAGGTTTGCATTCATCTCTCTCTCTCTCTCTCTCTCTCTCTCTCTCTCTCTCTCTCTCTCTCTCTCTCTCTCTCTCTCTCTCTCTCTCTATGTTGTAAATGGGTTTTGATTCAATGATTAAGCCACTTTCATGCAGAAGCGCAAAAGAAGGAAAAAGCCCAATTGGCAACGATTATTCATTGCAGCTACAGCCAGGAGGGGGTGAAAGAGGAGGGTTCTTTGATCAATCCCATATGTTATTCAACAATGGAGGTGAACTATTACGTTTTCTCTTCAATTTTCAAACCCAATTAGGCTTTTCCCAATAGATTTCAAATTTAATGCAAGTTCAAAACGAATGGTAAGTTCTTTGCTGATTATGATTGCTTGTTTGTATCACAGTTCTAGGGACTAATCATTCACGCAAAAGAGGAAGAGAACTTACAACTACAGAGACCATCAATACATTAGTCTCTATGCAACCTCAGGCTTCTCAGCTCATAGACCTCACTCAGCTCCACACCCCACCACCAAATGTCGTCTCCACCGGTCTCCGGCTAGCTTTTGGAGACCAACAACGGCAACAACAGCAACCCCAACACCACCACCACCATCGCCACCACCACCAACAACAACCACAACAGTCTCTCTCATCTCAATCCTCTGTTCTGAAATCCCTATTATCAGAAGAATTCGCAACCCAAATCAAACAACAAAGGGACGAAATCGAACACTTCCTCCAAACCCAGGTACGAACTAATTCAGTTTTTTTTTTCTGCTTAATTTCTACCCAGTTGAGATTTTCAATATTCTATTGTGTTCCAATAAGTGAAAAAGGCCTGAGCTTTCGTTCGTTTCATCTACAGGGTGAACAAATGAGGCGCACATTAGCAGAGAAAAGGCAAAGCCACTACAGAGCGCTGCTGGGCGCAGCAGAAGAGTCGGTGGCAAAAAGGCTTAGAGAAAAAGAGGCGGAAGTAGAGAAGGCGACGCGTCGAAACGCCGACCTTCAGGCGCGGGCGGCGCAGCTGAGTGCGGAGGCGCAAGTGTGGCAGGCGAGGGCAATGGCGGAGGAGGCCACGGCGGCGAGGCTGCATGCGCAACTGCAGCAGGCTATAATGAGCGGCGGGTGCGCACAGCAACAGGATAGGCAGGAAGGTGGAGGAGGGATAGGATGTGCAGTGGGTGAAACGGAGGATGCGGAGTCGGCGTATGTTGACCCGGACCGAGTCGTGGTGTGTAGTGGGCCGAGTGGACCGAGTTGCAAGGCGTGTGGGAAGCGAGTTGCCTCGGTGGTGCTGTTGCCGTGTCGGCATTTATGCGTGTGTACAGGTTGCGATGCGGTGGTTCAAGCTTGCCCCGTTTGTTTTTCTTTCAGAAGTTCGAGTGTTGAGGTCTTCTTTTGTTAGAGGCCCAGGCCCATTTCTCAAAAACCCAGGTCCAGGCACGTTTCCCAGTCCAGTATGAGGTGTCAGTCTGGCCAAAGATCACGAGGTGGGCCCCTCAAGATGAAAAAGTAGAGGGGGTGATTGGAGTTGGATAAAAACACAAGAAAATAATAATAACAGAAAAAGTTTTGAATATATGCTCTGTTTTCTGGGTTTATTTGGTTTTCCTTTTACTCCCTGGAAAATCAAAATTTTATAATTTCTATACTTTTTTTTTTTGTCTGTGGGAATTTTTTTTTGGGGGGGGGGGGGCCCTTGTAGATAATGTATACGGCCCACATGGGAAGTTGTGTTATTTTTTTTTTTTAAAGAATTTAATTCATTTACAAATTCTTTTATTTGATAATTACTTTGTTTTTTTTTTCTATGTAATATCGTACCAATGATAATATCGAGATACCGGTAAGTTTACATTTTAAAAAAAATTAATGTTGTCATACATACCCCATGAATTAATGTTGTAGTTAAGCGTTCATGTTTGTGTTATGAGCTTGTGGTATGAGAGAGGGAGAGACTATAAATTTGTGTTAATGCAAAATTCATGTTTAAAGGTAGTTAGATTAGTTAGACACACACTTCATTATTGTGTGCTTAATTTAGGAGCAATGTTATCCGGACTCATATTTAAATTCACGTATGTGACGTGAAATTACAAAAATGTTGTGTACTAAATTGGACTCGATAAAAATGGCATGATACGGACAATAACATGTTAGTACATATTTTAAGCATTTCGAACATTTTTGTATTTTATATTTGATCGCGTCTTGTTTTTTTTGTTTCCTCTTTGACAAATCATCTCGTATTTCTTTTATCTTTTTTTTTTTTTTTTTTGGGGGGGGGGAACTTAATAGTAGTTTGATTTTTGGTTCATACCAAATACTTTGATTCTAGGAAACAAAAGTTTGCATACCAACTTGAAGGTCCAACCAAAGAAGAAAAAAAGTTTGCCAATAGATAGATATGTTAGCCAGAATAGGTAAGTTAACCAGAAGACCACACCCTCAAGAATCAAATTCATAAGCAATTTTTTTTTTTAATGCTTTCTGAGAGGTGTTATATGTGTTGACGAAGATTAGTCCAAGTTTAACCTCAATAGGTAGTTCAAGTGGTAACAAAGATGAGTTGTAAACTCAGACGTCTTAAGTTCGAATTTTGGCAATTCTTTGGTGCTAGGCTATCAGAGATTTATCCCACATGAATTCCCTAGTTCTGGCGTAGATGGCCTGTCTTTGACCGGACTGGGAAAGAGATTAGTCGAGGTGAGCGTATGTTCTGCCCGAACACCCCTAACCATTGAACAAAAAAAAAGATTAGTCGAGTATTCTAACATACACAAATACTTTCTTATTAAGAAAATGGGCAGCAGTTTTAAAGATAAGACACCATGTTGTGCAATCACCCTATAAAAAGGCTTACTGGACAGCATTAAGATGAAAGGTAATTAAAACATATAGAACTTGTATTTTGGTGCCTATAGATTTTGTTTTTAGGACATGATGCAGTGATGTTTTGCAAAAATAATGTGTTGCGGTTATCTTTATCAGTATTAATATACTCGACAATCGAACCTAAAAACAATTAAAACAGTCACCCTTTATACAATGTATAATAACTTACTGATCGAGGGCTCTAGCTCTACAAATGAATAGGCCTAAGCGATTTGTTGAAGTCGTGACTAATGAAAAATTAGATTTGTTGAAGCATACGACTCTTGCCTTATTTAAACTATGTATTAAATTATAAAGAACAGATTGGATCAATAAGGGTTTCCAGATTCATTTTATTATACAATTTGAGACTGTTTTGATTCTGCAGATAAGCTGGAATATATTTGTCATCACATGGTTATCAGGATAAGTAGTCCAATGAAGCCCAAGTCGTTAAGGCTTGTTTGGGGGAGTTACAAAAACAACTCATACCCCACTTTAGTATATCATTTTCAACATATATGAATAACCCCATCTTTTTATATTCTTTTCAACGCCTTTGGTTTTTTCTTTTTGTGAGAAAGGACCTGCGGATTTATCGTCAATTTCTTATGTTTTGAATTGTTAGGACATGTTTTGAAATGTCACGAAATGTATTATTTAAACGTGCACTAAAATCAGACGGCTCAGCCAACAACATTGCATTAAGAGGCAACGTCGATTTGTTAGTCAAATTGTTTATAGCAAATATTAGCAATTTGGGTGGAACAATAATTACTTAGGACCATTGTGCATCCATCCAAACAACCCCTTAGTTATTGAAACCTTTAATTGTTTTCTATGTAGTTTTATTCTTAACCAGTCCATATTGATTCCTTCTCCATATGGACCAAAACCATAGTGTGAAGCATTTTTATTTTCTAAAGTCTGTTAAGATTCTTCCTCCAAGTTGTTGAATGGATAGAGCAGGCTTAAAGGGACTACTTGCTAAATTGTAGAAGAAATAGCAAAACAATGACAAGCACTTAGTTTGACCAAACCAAAGAAATATACCAAACACAAATCCATACTCAATGGCAACTAAACCTAACATAATGATAGGTCAGACTTGTAGCGATGACATGGGTTCATCCTAAAATGTCGCAAGTTTGATTCGGAAATCAGTCTCTCTAAAATGGATCTAATTTTAAGATCACTTATTAATTACTATTGTATCTCAAATCCCGTTGTAAATGAGAGTTTTGTCCGCTAAATACGACTTTTTTTTTATGATTACACACTTAATGCACACAACTGTAGGTTTGATTAATCATGACATGATCTCTGAGCCACTGTTTTAGATCTTAGCAACAACTACTATTAACCATTGAGTTGTAGTTGAAAAGAACATGTTCCTAATATATTTATTATAAGCAACACCATCTCCTAGCCTTTTTCAAATTAAAAGCACCTCTATAAGAAACAGAATTAGGTTCAAAATTTATGTCAAAAGGCTGACCAAATCACAATTATGCAGATCTAATACTCCATTGAATAATATTATAATAAGATGAAGGAATACACCCATTCAACTTGCACTTATGCCCCAACCCCCCCACCCCCACCCCCACCCCCCCAAACACACACACACACAGGGATCTAGAAAAGGTATGAGAATAATTATTAACAACACAGTTGTGGTCATAGATGATCATGACAAAATGGTGGACAAATTTATTTATATTTAATTATTATTATTATTATTTTAAAAAAGAAAAACTATTTAGTCACTTGGTGTGAAAAGGATTTCCTCATTGATTATAATGATCGCAAAATAATTATTGTCTAAGGCTAAGTAGTAACCCACGAATTATTAAAGAGCGTGCATCAAGATTTGAACCTCATTTTTAAGAGGTAGTGTTAGGTTGTTGATTAAAAAATCAAAAAAAAAAAAAAGACTTATATAAAAACGCTTATGTTGACTTAGACCTTAATTTGAATTCCACGTTAAATAATGACAGCCAAACACTTCTGACCCTTAACAAACTCACACATCTTGCTTCCCCATTATTTCTCCCAAGTGCTTGTTATGGCCAAGTAGCCAGAGAAATGTAGTGGCTAAGGGGCCCTTGATGTGATATGATCAATGCATAATGCATTGGATGGCAGCTTGACAATACAGAGACATGAAAAATCTTCCTGAACTGTGATTTGTGTTAGTACAAGTCATTTCTAACATGCATGCTCTTTAGGGCATAGTTTGGATCTTTCTTCTCTTTTGTGTTTTGTTAGGTAAAAGGCACATTTCTTTTTCTGTTGTGATTTTTTTTTTTTTTTTTATTTTGTCATTATCAACCAAAAACTAAGCTAATAGTGTAATAGTGATAATTTTTATTTTCTTCTCTATAATAATTTTTTTGAGAAAAAAGATAGGTGGATTACTACTAGTATTGAATTTTGACAATTCTAACAAATTGTTGTTTTGTTTGTTAATGGTGTTTGTAAACGAGGGTATTGACTTAGCTCAGCCCATTTTAATTTGTTAGGCTACTTGAGGCCTACATTTCATCATCATCACTTTGTAATAAAAATGGTAGTCGAAGGATCACTGGTGCCAATCCCGATGAATGGATCAATTAGTGTCAGGGTTTTTACTTAACCGAAAAGTTCAAGGACCAATTCTCCAATAATCCCCCTTGAGGCCATCCATTAATTGGGTTAATCCTGATGGTAATCTGCACGGAGAAGAAGATGGTCTCACTTGCATTGATGGTAAAATGTCCATGGAACGAGGCATTTTGCCCTAAAATGGTGTGTTTTTCAACCACAATATGATCTCGTACTAACGGTAAATTAAAATGAAAGTTCGTAACTACCCTTTTGTTTTAAACCACCCTTTGAGATCTTGTACTAGCAATAAAATGAGAGGGAATAAAAAAACACAAACTCACCCCATCCTATGATGTTGATTATTGAGTAGTGACTAGTCCCACTCCCACCTTGCACATGTGAGCTGCTTCTTGTAATAAGGACCTAGATATCTACTAACCTCCACCAGTGGATCTCTTGATTCAATAGCCCATTGAAAAATTGTAGCAGCAGGAACATAGAGGGAAACATAAAGCATGGGATTGGGTGCCTGATTTTCTTCCATGGGCCAGGGATATCCACTCTTTTGCTTCCTACATTATGCCATGTTCTTTGACTACAACAAGGTGTTCCTAATCCTTTTTAACTTGGGGATATTAATGTATTATTATTTACAATAGATGCATAGCCCTCGAGGAGGAAAATAGCCCGTGGATCACAGGCTGGCCCATTAGTCCGACTGTCCACGAGGCCATGGGACTATGAAGTCTATCCCGTGTTGTGGGCAGCTCGATTGCCCAATTGGCAGGGTCCCGGGTCATGGCTGTTAGACCCCACAGGCTAACCCAATCAAGGCTCGCAAAGACGACTAGCTCATTATTAGCTTGGGACCCGAACCGTTGCAGCACAAAAAATCAAAGAAAATTACAAATCCACTTGAAAGAAAAAAAGGCCTATTAGATTTAGAGGCGATCTAACTACCGGTCCCATTTAGATCAATTAAGATTACGGTATATTGGAAGGGGTTACATAAAATTGAATTTAATTGTAAAAAAGTACACAAAAAAAAAATGTAAAGTAAGGAAGTCCTTAATTTTAGATCTTAATTATGTACAAGTACACAATTTGAAATTTTTGGATATTTCTTTGACATTTGTGTCCTCCCTTAAATCATGCGATTATTTTTGGAAACTGTTTTTTCTTTCAAATTATATTTATGCATTAAAAATCTCCTAATTTAATGGAATATTTGATTCTTCCGTTTATTTTGAAGATAAATCAGTTGGTTTGAATTTTAAATTTTACAACAGTATCATTTGTTGTCTTCTTCTTCTTCGATCTGAAAGTAATTTATCAGTGCAAGTCCGAAACTTTATTTCATTCTTATGATTCAATCTAAGCAATTACAACGTTTGAATTCATGACTCCATTAGGTTTATGTCTGTCATTTTAAAGGTGATTATACTATTTTTTTATACGCGAACATCATAACCAAAGATCATCTTGTATATGCATTTACAGTGTAACAATAACAGTGTAAAAATTTACTTACACAAAATACTGTACTATTACATTTTGTCAAACATATATTTGCATATAACTTCATTGTAACAGTCCAGGTCTATTTTGAATTTGTTATCACATCCACAAAATCACTGAACACTGTCTATGTTACATTGTTACACTATCTTTATTACACTATGAGGTAAACACATACGAACTTACATCTACAATGGCAGACCAATAGAATTTTCCTTTCAAAAACGAAACTCTGTAGATGTTCAAAGAACAATGTAGGGCTTCTCGCCGAGGAATATGGAGCAGTTTTTGAATAGGAAGAAGAAGCAGTAACCGTTTTTTAAAGATGAAGCTTTTCGCAAATTAATGTTCGTAAAATTCAGCGGCTAAGCCTTATCACTATGTACTTAATTAATTTTAAGATATATTCCTAAAACCGTTTTTAGGAAAGTAAATTTTAGAAAATGGACAGTTAAGTCTTTGTATCTCAGCAGTGTACTTTTTTACAACATTTTTTTTTTTTTTTATAATTATATCTAATTTAGTGTAATCATTTCTAAAGGACCCTTAAAATTAGCCCGACGAATAAGTGATAGGCCTTTAATTTTTGGATGAGTTAGCTTAAACTAAACCTTGACCAGTTTAACGGCCCAATTGGTCACCTCACAGCCCACCCCTGGCCGATGACTGGTGGTCCAGGTAAAGCTTAGCCTGTTTTCAATCCTTAAACCCCTATAAAGCCACATTTTTAATTACAATGCTATATATGTCCTAAAGTATTGGGAAATAATCGAGGGAACATAAGAAAAGTAAAGTCATTGTACATTGATGTTAAAAATAAACATTTTAACGAGAGATGACTTTATTATATCTCGCAAAATATGTAAATGTAAAAGACCTTTATAATATCTATTGTCCCACAAAAAGGTTTATAAGTCCACCATCCAATCCACTTCCGATTATGACCCAAATTATCAATTCAACCCATCTTCAACTATATATGTGGATGAACATACATACACATACCCCTTTTTTTTTTGGGTTCAATGTTCCAATTCAAAGAGGTTTGGATCTCCTTCAGCCCAACACACCAACTCTCGTCACCCATTAATTATAGGAAAATTTGGAGGTTGGCCCCTATAAGGATTTGTTTGGAATTAAGTCCGTCAAGAAAACTTATTTGTTATGAAGTCCATTTTTTGTCAATTTTACCAGACTATCCCTTCCCTTTAAAAGTGAAGTAAAATTAAAAACTCCTAAATTTTAGGAATTTGACTAACATTAAAATTTGTTCTCTCTCATATCTATATAATAAAGTAGCTTACAATTTAAATCTCAAAAGATAAACAAAATGACTTTTGCTTTTCGTGGTTGAGATCTCTTTAAATTTTACTTTAAAGTTAATCTAACGGCTAATATTAACACCCTAAATTTAATAGGAAAAATAGGGCCCTAAGGGTGTATTTGGAGTGATTTTTTAAAAGTATTTTTAAAAATTATTTATCATAAATACTTTTAAAAAAATAATAGTGTTTGAAACCGCCGCACCACTACCTCTACCCCCACCACCACCACCACCACCACCACCACCACGGCCGCCACCACCACCGTCGCCACCACAGCCGCTGCCGTCACCACCACCATTGCCGCCACCGTCGTCGCCACCACCACCACTACCACCCTCGCCGCCACCACAACCACCCTCGCCACCACCTCCTCTGTCACCGCAGCCGCCGCCGTCACGGTCATTGCCACCCACCACAACCATCACCATCTCTTACCACCACCACCACCTCTCACTCTCACTACAACCGATGTTTAAATTCATTTATTTATCATCTATGTTTGTGATTTGATTTTAAATATGAATACAAAGTTGCCTACCTAATCCACCAGCTTTACAAATGGAGATTAATGATCCAATGATCCACCAATTTTTCAAAGGGTCTTCTTGTGCAAAGCCGTTTAATCCATCAAATCAAAATACATACATAGATAGATAATATGAAACAATAATTTAAGCTTTGAGAAACAGAGAAAGAACGGACAAATGATTTGTTTTGAAATTTTAACCATATTTACGGAGGCGAGTGAAAAGGGTCTTCTTGTGCTAAGCTGCGAACCAGTTCCTCGGTGGATTCAGCATTGCTTGCAACCACGGTGACGTCGCCATTAGCTGGCCGAAGAGAGAGGGGGAAAGCTTTGAATTTGAATTTTAAATTTATGATGGACAGACATATTTTAATTGACATTGAATTAAATGATAACAATTTTCAAGATAGGAAATTAATTTAACCTCCTTTCAAGGAAGTGTATTTTTTAGATTTAAAAAAATAATGGACTTAAGTACTCATTAGTAAGATAAAAAATGAACTTATCACCAAATAAGTTTTATTGACGGACTCAAGTTATTATAAGTCCATCCATGATGATTCAGCCCCAATTTCCACTTAATTATATGCCTAGGACCATATGTGGCCCAAACTTACTTGGAATGACTCACATACTGGAGATTGGTAGTTCTCATGTGGGCTTATCAATGAATTGAATCTGGATTTAAATTGGAATAGTCGAATATGATTTAATTTTTTTTTTACTGATAATCCGAATTTTATATTTTATATTTTACAAATTTGGATTCGAACATACATATATTCGATCCAAAATTATTTATATATAAATATTAAAAAAATTAAGTAATTCTTTAAATAAATTTAGTTGAGAATTAAATACAATTTGTTAAAATTTAGTTAATTAAGCTATTCAATTGGATCAAATTTTCGGATTGTTAGCAGATTTGGATATGGATCGTAAAAACTAAAATCCATCAGATTATTAGATCGAACTTTTAAAATTGAATTTGAATTTAGATCAGTTAAAATTCGATCAAAAATAGATCCGCTGATTGGAGAAATCTCCATGGACAAATAAAAGAATATCGATATGCCAAGAGAGATATTTTTTGTTAGACAAATACATATTTATGGACAAGTCCTATGATAACTTTATATCGGATAATTTGATAAATTAAGAAAGAATGATTTAATTAAAATTTGATTAAAAACCTTTAAGGAAGTACTTGTTAAAATTAGAACTATAGGGACAAAATAAAATTTAAGTGTATAAGTTATTAAATATCCTTCTAAAAATTATTATGGATATAATATATTTTCAGACTCCAATCTATGCGCTTTGTGTCAGTTTAGTTTCAAATATCTCAATTGTATTAACTTCAACCCTTACATATCAAATTTGTGTCACGTTAGTCCAACTGAAAATAATATAGAGACCTATGTACTATTTGGTCATTTCTTAACTTTAGCATTGATTTACATATAATTTCAATAATATTTATCTAAATTATATTTATCTATTTACACACACACACATATATATATATATCTATATAGAATACTGCAAATCTATATTATTCCTAAAAGTGGCTTAACATGAAAAACATTTATTTTTCTTTTTTACCCTTCATAAACTCAAAAAAGACATTTGTATTAGCCCTACTCATATTTCTAACCGATGAGCCTCATTCAATTAGGAACGTAATTACAAAATTATCATTGATATTTTATACTTCACTGATACTGTAAGGACATTTTTATCCTTGATCTAACGGCTAACTCTACGGACATTTAAGTTTAAAATGCTAAAATTTTAGGAATAATACTCTAAGTGGAAACCCTTTCATGTGCCAAGAAACTGTAACGTGTTTCATTTAAATGGCTTTAATGAGCCAACCTTCCAGAGTTCAGGGAGTGAAGGATCAACGACTTTAAGCAGCGACCTTTTCATGTGCCAATGAGCATTCAAGGTTCGAAGGATCAAGGGTTAACAAGCAAAATAGCTTTTGAGTTAACAATGAAGATGATCTGCTCCAAGCCTCCAATGCCTTTCTATTAACTAGCTATTTCAGAAACTTTGAGGTTGGAGATGGATGATGAGTCTGTAAAGCTTATCATGAGAACAAACCCAGCTAGGTATTATTCTACCATGTTTTCCAATTAAAGTTAATGTTCTAGGATTGTTTTGTGCTTCTGGTGAGATTATACATGTTCATAATTTAAATCCTTGTCCTCTAAAATATAGTTTCAATTTCTTCATTCAAGTACTAAATTGTTAGCCAGACATATAGCAAGATATTCTTATTTCGGGATTCTGGAAATTGATGTTTTATGTTACTTATATTTGTGTATTGATATTGTTTTGTTTTGTTTAATGAATGTGTTTTACTACGGTTTGTGCTTTTTGGAAGCTTTAATACACTTGTCTTGTCTTGTTGGGTAGTTTTTGTATGTTTTATCAATAGGATTATGTGAAGTGTATGCATAAAAGTGGTCGAATCCAGTACAACTATTAGAAATACTTTCATTTAATGTTTTTAATGTTCTTATGTGCCTTGTATTCAATTGAAGAGGAAAAATCATTATTTCAGGATGGACACCATTGTTCTCTTTTTTCCAATTTCCTTTTCCTAACTCCATGTATAAGAAGCTAGGCACCTAGTTTTCAATTTATAATTCTTGTTAAGAAATAACTGTTAGTGAAAATATAAATTTATTTTGTGGGCTCCATGTAAACTTTCTGGATTGCTCATCTTCTTGGTATAACGGTTGGATCATTGGATCTTATTACAGTGGTTCATAGTTGTTGAGTGTGGGTTTTATGTATAGTCCAAGTTATTTGATCAACTTGACAAGTCTTTTCTTTTATCTTGTCTTCCTCTCAAACTTTTGCATTTTGTTACCCTACCAAGACTATTAAGTTCTGTCTTATGTATTGTACAAAAAATCAACATTGGAGAGTATTAGCCAAATAATTCAGTTTGTGTGTCTTTTTTGTACTTTAGTTATGACAAATAAAATTCAAGATTATAGATTAAAATTGTCCACGTACAACGTACGTGTGCAACAACTAGTACAATTAGATTTAAAATGAGGAATATAATTTAGGCAAAAAAAGAACGTTACCAAATCTTACCATATCTTAAAAAAATATTCAAAAAAAAGTTTACCAAATCTTAAAAAATATTTGACTACTTGACTCCCACGTAATGTTTTAACATAACGGTCTCTATTCGTTAATTACGCCACGTGTCTACAAAGAATTGCTACCGTTTACATATAATCCCAACTCACGCCACCCCCACACCGCCTACTCTTCCTCTTTTCTCTCTCTCTCCTCCTCCAAACCCCCCAATTCTCTTCTCCATGTGTGTATGTATTTGGGATATTTTTTAGGAAGCATCGATCGATATTTAAATATGTTGGAAGATTAGGTTGCGTTTCTGTTACAGAGGTCTCAACTACTGGCAAGGTGTCGTTTCATCCCACTTCCATTACCCGCTCTCTTCAATTTCGGTGTTTTGTTTTTATTACTCTCTTTCCATTAAATTTTGATGAATTTGTGGTGAAAAAGAAGAAGAAAGGAGAGCAAGTACTCAATACTTGGAGCATGGTTATGGCATCTCACGAGTTGTTTGCAACTAGTAGGACTTGATGGTGTTTTGGAGATGCCTATAGACTGATGGATGTATTATTTCGGCATCTTATTTTATGTGTTCTTTTTTGATTGGTTGGTATTTTTCGACTTATGCTTTGTATTTATAACGTGATGTAGAGCTAACAAATATGCAGCTAAAAAGCCAGAGGCACTCAATGCATTGAAGTTGCCTGTGTGAAGAAAGACAAATTTGAAATTTGAAATTCCGGAAATTGCTTTCTTAGAATAGTGAAAAATAAATTTTCACTAGGACAAGACTCACAACCGAAGTTGAAGAAGAACGAATAAATTAGAATATAATTCCAAAAAATGAGGGAAAAAAAGAACTTTATTATTATGGAGAAATCTACGTTACCAGCTTACAATCAAAAGCTTACAAAAGGAAAAAAAACTTATAAGAGAGAAAATATAATAAGCTGGTAATTGTTGTTGGTGATTTGTATTTTTGTTGGCTTGGTGATTTGGGTTGGTGGGGGGTCTATTTATAGGTGACTAGAGAAGGGTTTAGAAGCTCAAGGTAGGTGGAGGTTTGGAAGGTTCAAGAATTCTAACTTAGTGGTGAGTATTGGTAGAAAAGTGAAGGTTTTAAATGTTGGTAAAAGGCTCAAGAAGCATACCAAGTGCAAGCATGTTCTACAAGGTTCTAGATATTGAAATTCTCAAATACATTAATCCTCACTACATCCCTCAAAAATAAAATATTTAAGTAAATAATTACCAAAAGTTTAATTTTTGACACTCCTATTTAAAGTGAACTTTTGGAAATAAGTCCAAGCTCTGCACGAAGATTCTCGAATGGTCCCTTGGAGAGAGACTTTGTGAAAATATCTACAATGTTGTCCATGCTCCGCACCTTCGATACTTCAATTGTTCCGTCAAACACCTTCTCACGAATGAAATGATGCTCGATCTCAATATGTTTTGTTCTTGCGTGACACACCGGATTAGTAACCAACTTTATAGCACTTTGATTGTCACCAAGAAGTTTTGCAGGTTTATGAATAGGTGAAAACACATCTCCAACAAGTCGATGAAGCCAAGTGCATTCTTGAACAGCAAGAGTGGAAGCTTTATACTCCGCTTTGGTAGTAGAAAACAAGACCTAGTCTTACTTTTTACTACACCAGGAGACACATGCCGAACCACAAGAAAACATATACCCAGAGGTAGATTTTCGATCATCCAAATCACCTCATAAATCCGCATCCGTGAACCCAAGTAGAGAAAATTCAACCCCTTTCTTATAAAGAAGTCCCATGTCATAAGTAGAATTCACATACTGCAATATCCGCTTCGCCGCATCAAGGTGAGATTTTCGTGGCTCTTGCATATAGCGACTAACAAGCCCAACAGAAAAAGAAATATCTGGCCTTGTAATAGTCAAATAAATTAGACTACCAACAAGAGCACGATAAGGTCGGGGATCCGGCAAAAGTTTACTTTCATCACGCCTAATTTTAAAGTTAGGCTCAAGAGGAGTGGAACAGTACTTGCTTTTATTTATTCCAAACCTGTCAAAAAGCTTCTTAGCATAGCTTTCATGAGATAGAAAAATCTCATCCTTCACCTTTTTCACTTATAAGCCAAGAAAATGACTTAACTCTCCCAAATCTTTCATCTCAAATCGAATAGAAAGTTCAGCCCGAAGCTTTGCAACCTCTCGTTTATCATTGTCGGTAATGATCATATCATCCACATATAGTAGAACAATCATGTGTAGTGATCCTTGTTTATTTACAAAAAAACTAGAATCTTAGTTAGAAGCAAAATAACCACAAAACTGTAAGTACTCGTCAATCTTACAGTACCACGCCCTCGGAGCTTGTTTAAGGCCATAGAGAGCCTTCTTGAATTTGCACGCATAATCTGGGTGAGTTGGAGAAACATATCCAAGAGGTTGCTCCTATATATTTCCTTATCAATTTCGCCATATAGGAAAGCGTTCTTTACATCAAGCTGATATAGCTTCCAACCAAGAGATGTTGCTAAAGAGATCATAACCCGAACATATGTCATCTTTGCTACCGGGCTAAAAGTCTCTTCATAATCTTCTCCATATACTTGAGAGAAGCCTCTTACAACAAGTCTTGCTTTGAATCTATCAATGCTCGCATATGCTTTTTTTTTTTTTTCAATTTGTACACTCATTTGTAAGACACCAGCTTCACATCATTGGGCTTTGGCACAAGATCTCAAGGTTCATTTTTTATGAGTGCGTGCATCTCTTCATCCATGGCTTCCTTCCATTCTTTAACACATTTTGCTTCATCAAAAGAGAAGGGCTCATTTTCATAAATAGGACCAGCACTAAAGCAATGACAAATGCTTACCAGATTATCATCTCGATAACGAATTGACTTAATGACTTGCCTTCCGGATTGAATCATTATTTTTGGAGCATTTGTTTCCTCCAAGTTAGCATTCTCCTCTTGCCCCACCTCGCGAGAATTAACTTCGCTCCCCCTATCACCAGACTCCCTTAATTCTGAAGAAGAAAAGCTTTTAGACATTACTGGTGATGTTGGTGATGATGAAATACTAGAAGAGGCAGGAGCCGAAGAAGACACTGGCAAACTCATGGGCAATTCTTCATGTTTTTCAATTGTTGAAGGAGCACCAACAAAGACACCACCAAGGATATAACAAGAGGAGATTTCATCAAACACCGCATCCCAAGAAACTTTACATTTACGAGTTTCAGGGTCCATGCATTTCCACCCTTTTTTTCCTTTCAGCATAACCGATGAAGACACATTTTTTCGCCTTGGCATCCAATTTGGATCTTTGTGAATCTGGAATAGAAACATAGCAAACTGAACCAGAGACCTTGAAGTCTTTCACATTGGGCTTCTCGTTATACAGCATCTCATATGGAGACTTCATATTAATCGGGGCTAAGAGGGATCTGATTAATCACATAAGCTGCATAAGCCATACCCTCTGCCCATAGGACTTTGGGTAAATTTTTGGCATACAACCAGCTCTTGCACGTCTCGGTGAAATGCCGAATTATCCTCTCTGCTATGTCATTTTGTTGAGAAGTGTCAGCATAAGTAAGCTGCCTCCGGATGCCATGCTTCGACCAAAAGATATTGAACTCTCGGGAAGTATATTCTCCTCCGTTATCGGTTCTCAACAGCTTGATCTTCCTTTGAAGCTCACATTCAACCTTCTCTTTAAATTCCATAAACATAAAAATCACTTCATATTTTCTTTCCACAAAATACACCCAAGTAAATCGAGTAAAGTCATAAACAAAGACCACCACATAGCAATAACCAGAAAAGGTACGTCTACGAGTAGGACCCATCAGGTCACTGTGAATAAGCTCCAATGGTGCCTCATATCTTGTTCGGGATCTATCAAATGGAAGGTGATGTGCCTTACCATATTGACAGCCCTCACATAGTTCTCCATTACTAAAGGTAGTAATATGAGGCAAACCATCAACCAAATTTTTATTCACCGTGACTTTTAACTTATCCATATTTAGGTGTCTCGGTCTAGCATGCCAAACAAGAGCATTATCATTTGTACTCATTTTATCAACATAAGAAGTTGAAGCAGATAGAACAAAAAAATCCTTAACTCTCTTACCGGTATAGACGACATCCCCTTCTACCTTGGACACATTTCGAAAAAACTTTACCTCGTTAGGCCCGAACAAAAAAAGTGACCAGAATCCACCGCATTAACCACCGAAAAGAGATTCTTTTTCATACCTGGTACATGATACACACTCTTTAGAGTGATAGGATCACCATTGTTGTTGAAGGTGATGGTATCTTCCTTCTCTACCGGATGAACTGTATTATCCGCTGTGATAATAGCCTCATTACCTTCATAATTTTGAAGACAAGAGAACTTGGTGTTGTCGCCGGTAAGATGATGACCGCAATTGGAGTCCACGATCCAATCTTCCTTGAAGTTAATGGTAGCACAAGCATTAACTGAGGTAGTTTCTGTTGAGGAACAACTACCCCAATTTTCTTCGACCTCGCCATTTTTTATCAGCTACATTGCCACCTTTCAGCTTCACTCGACAATTTTTTTCTGATGTGTCTGGTCTTATGACAGCGGTAATATTTGATACCGCTTTTGTTGCCATTCTCGATCCTTGATGGCTCTCTATCTCCACCTTTCCTTTTCTCCTTCTCTTTCTCCTGTCTGTAAAGTTTCTTCTTTCCGGAGAACAAGACATCACCTTGAGAAGATAAAGAAACCCCTGCCATTTGTTGCGCTAAAGACTCTTGAGAAGAGAGAAGATTCTCAAACTCAACAAGGGATGGCTCTTGAGTCCACCCTTGAATAGAGATAACAAAAGGAATGTACTCCTTTTTCAATCCACGAATAATATTCCGTTTCATCCGTGTTTCCGAGATAGGTTCTTCCGGATCAAGAGAAGAAATTTCTAAACAAAGATTTTTAATTTTCAAGAAAAAATGAGAGATAGAGATATCACCTTGAGTAGTATTTGCCAACTTATTCTCCAAATATTGTAGCCGAACAACATTTTTCTTGTTGAACAACCCCTTAAGGGTATTCCATATTTCAGACGCCGACTTACACCCAACTATATGATCGAACAAATCATGAGAGATAGATCTCTCAACACGAACTCCGCCTTTGCATTAGAAGTCCTCCACTTCTTTACGACATCGACATTATCTTTTGTGGGTGTAGGAGCCACCTTATCATCTCCACCAACAACCTCCCACAAGTCTTCTCCAAGAAGATAAGACTCCATGCATGACCTCCATACCTTGTAGTTAGATTGATTGAGCGCCTTAATCACAAGGCCAACAACCCTTCCGCTTGAATTCATTTTTTGGAATGCCAACGAACTTTTTCACCAAGAGTTCCTTGACAAGATTCCAACTTAACACTCTTGTAGCTATGATACCATGTGAAGAAAGACAAATTCCAAATTTCAGAAATTGCTTTCTTAGAATAGTGAAAAATAAATTTCCACTAGCCCAAGACTCACAACCGAAGTTGAAGCAGAACGAAGAAATTAGAATATAGCTTCCAAAAATGAGGGAAGAAAAGAACCTTATTATTATGAAGAAATCTAAGTTACCAACTTAAAATCAAGAGGTAAAGCTTACAAAAGGAAAAAAACTAACAAGAGAGAAAGTAGGAATAAGCTGGTAATTGTTGTTGGTGATTTATGTTTTTGTTGGCTTGGTGATTTGTGTTTTTGTTTTTGTTGTCTATTTATAGGTGACTATAAAAAGGTCTAGAAACTCAATGTAGGTGGAGGTTTGGAAGGTTCAAGAATTCTAACTTAGTGGTGAGTATTGGTAGAAAAATGAAGATTCTAGATGTTAGTAGAAGGCTCAAGAAGGATATTGTGCAAGCATATTCTACAAGATTCTAGATATTGAAATTTTCAAATACATTAATCCTCACTACATCCCTAAAAAATAAAATATTTAAATAAATTTTTAACAGCCTGTGAATGTTAAGGCTGGATTTCTTGGATCGGTGAAGCTAAAGGTTTGTGAAGCTGAATGTAGTCTGGGTTGTCACTGACATTGAAATGTTATATAAGTTGATTAAGGTTTCTTATGGCTGAATGAAAGATATATGCTATATAACTCTATCTACACGGGGAAATTGGTAGCTTAAATATTGTCCTCAATTTGCAAGCATATTCTTGGAGTCTTGGACATGTGGAGATCGATCAGTTTGTAGATATTCTTACCATAAATATTATAAGACTTTTTCTTATATGACTAATACTTTACACGCCTAAACAAGAATGGTTGAGCCTAGTCGACTTTCCTTGGATACTCTAATTTATTTTATCAAGCATTAAATTATCAAATTTAGAAGTAGAACAGTGGAAGTTAATATTTATTCTACCTCAAAGCAATTATGTCTATGCTCGGTCGAGTTGAGTTGATATGCATAACCATTCTTTTTCTTAATGAACATGTGTAATAGTATGTCTTTTCTTATTAAGAAAATTCTGTAAGCGTTATCTATTCAGAAAAGCAAAAAAGGAGAATTCAAAATGGATCAGTGCAAGACAAATTTCTCTTGTTGTATGATCCTTTCCCATCATTGCAAATAGGTAATGCTAAGATTAGCGTTTAAAGTTTAATGGCATTGTGCAAAATGCAAAGAGGGACTTAGACACGTCTTTAGCGTTTTGTCTACACCATGACAGTAAATTCTACGGTCCTTTCTTTATAGGGGAGAGATCGGAAAATAATTTATGCATTAGTGCTTCTTTCTAGGGTTTTTTTTAATTTTTACTATCATTGATGCATCTAATACATATTTAGGAGTTCCATATTAAACCTATGTTGATTATATGATATCTAAATATTAGTTTGCATCTCTCATGGTGTTGGATTTTGGTTCTTAAAAATAAATCATGGTTCTCATATATGTGATGTATTTTAATTTATCATATATTTGAGGACATTTCCTATTAGATTAAAATCATTAACTAGAATACAATCTTACTAAATTGCCTGTGATATATTTTAGAAAAAACTTCATTCACACCCCTTATAAATAGTCATATCTTCAATGAGACGCCCTCTATTTTTAAAAAAAATTTACGTTTTAAAATTCGGTTCGATTAAAACTCGATTAAACTTAATTAAAATTTATTTTTTACGTATTATAATTCGAGTCGATTAAAAATTATATTTTTTTACGTATTATAATTTGAGCCAATTAAAATTCATTTTTAATCGACTCGAATCAAATTTTAATCAGCTCACATTGAATTTTAATCGATCCAAATTTTGATCCATAAAAAAAAAAAAAAAAAATTTATTTATTGACTCAAATTTTAATACGTAAAAAATTAAATTTTAATCAACTTGAATCGAATTTTAATTGACACAAATTTTATTAAGGAAAAATATAAATTTTAATTGACTCGAAACAAATTTTAATTGGTGCTAATAGCTCAGGTAGAGCTCAAATTGACTCGAGTTTTAATACGTAAAAAAAAAAATTAATAGGCTCGAATTTTATAAAAAAATATTTAATCAGCTTGAATCGAATTTTAATTGACTCAAATTTTAATATGTAGAAAAATGAATTTTAATCATCTCAAATTTTAATATGTAGGAAAATAAATTTTAATCGAATTTTATGTAGAAAGATTGTTTGGAGTGAGTAATTTTGGCATTTTGAATAATTTTTTTTTGTTAGAAATGATGGTTTAACGACATGAGATGTCAATGATATTTAAATATAAACTATAAGGGAATGAAGGGGTATGGCTGAAATTTTCCAAAATTTATTATTTTTATAATTAATGACTACGAATTGATTGAGCCAAAATTATAATTCTAGATCAACTACTCATTTTTTTTATTTGAAGTGTTTGGACATAAAATAAATAAATCTTATGAATATTCTATTTATCGATATCTAGTAATATAGATGCACTAAGAAGATGTCGCGTGGTAGAAATTAAAAAAAAAAAAGGGAGATGATTAGTTACAGTCATGTTTGAAAGAAAAAAAAAATAACTAACTGAAAGTTATTATTCAGTAACCGTCGATGGAAGTAAAATCGTCGAAGACAATGACTATAAAAATGAATGTAGTGGAGAAGATGAAATATACATTTAAAGTCCCCACAAGACATGATCCAGATATTTTTAATAATAGTTTTAGATTAGTTTTAAGAAACAGTTATTACTGAAATGAAAATGGTTAATTGAGTCTTTCTTTGTAATTGAAGTCTCTTCGATTGAATTAATAAATAAATTCTCTTTTATTAATTATATGTATTGTGTGTTTTTCCATTCAATTCATTAACAGAAGTCCTAAAATAAGACATTTGAACCCTTCATAAATAATCACCTGAAAATTATCTATCGATTAGAATTCTTATGTCGATTACAACAGATTTTGAAACAACAGATAGTATAAACTTTTCTCATGATTAAAAGCTTAGCACATATCTATCTATCGATACCTCGTGGTGTTGAGAACATTTGGACTTTGGAGTTCGGAGCAATATAAAAAAATTCCAACTACGCATTTGTTGAATTGGAGGGTTAGTACATACAATTTATATTAATATCATCATTGGTGAATTATATATAACAGATTAGTTAGATTATCTTTTACGAGACTCGAATTTAAAATTTTTGAGTTAGCAATCTCTAAAATATTTCTATCTAAACCACTCTAATGGATCAAACACAATAACAGAAGTGTCTCTTGTCTGGGTCCAAAACAAAGAGATATATGGGCACAAGAGAAGCTTATGCAACCTATAATTTTTGGGTTGTCCTTCCCCCTTAAAAAAAAAAAAAAAAAAAAAAAGGTAAATATAACTAAAACTTATGTTAATTTTTGGTTATTATAACTTTCCAATTCGAAAGAGTTGTTATACCTTTAAGAAGTAGTTCAAGTGATAACAAGAACGAGCTATAAAATTTAGACATCCCGAATTTAAATTTAAATCTCGATAATCCCTTATGAAAAGACCATTAGGAATTTATTTCTCATGAATATTCTAATTCCGTAGTGGATAGCCTGCTTTTAACTGTACTTGAGAGATAATTAGTCGAGGTGTAAATTGACTCAAACACCCTTGACAGTTGAAAAAAAAAAAAAAGAGTTGTTATAAGCCTCCTATGTATTGATATAATCCTTAGTTTCCACTTTTAATTTATTATACTTTTATCAAATAACAAAATATTGTACATTATTAAAAAAAAATGTACACATAAAATTTTCTTGTATGTTTGCCAAATAAATTGTATGATAATTTTTTCAAAGCACTGAAAATTATCTCAACAGAGACATTTAGTAAAAGGTAGGTCCCGGCGTTGGGCAGTAGGTCTCATTTTCTCTCTCTCAGTTCTCAATTCGTGTGTGCCGACATTCTTTGCCGACACCAAATTGGGTTGGGTCCCCGAATTTGACGACTCGCAACTACGGGCTTAAGGCCCATTAAGACTTTTACCTTTGGGCTTCAATATAGAAAATTCGAAAAATTGATTGTCTGGACACTTTGCTCGGAGAACTTATTTGTTTTTAAAAATTGCATATAAAATGTTTTTTATTTTTATTCTGATACATGTATTTAATGTTTGACTTTTTATATGCATGGTTCTTCGTAGGATTCACAAAATTCCTACTATTCATTATGTTCATTTGTTAGTAATATTGTCTTTGGTGGCCTGTATGGCAGCACATAATTCCCGATATTAATGTTCTCAGACAAGTAAGAATGATATCGGGTTCCTAAAGTTTTTTTTAGAGACAGTTCATGCGTGGACCAAAAAATTGACGAATTGATATGATCGATACATGCTGCATTCTGTTGATTCTTTAATTTGACATATTCTTGCATTTACTTGTTGTTCAATTATATTATGTATTGTTTTAAAACTTTGGTAGTGTAAGTTTATCCCTATTTAACATTTTTCAAAAATATGAAACAAATCAGGGGAATAAGGTGGAAAGACGGCAAATAGAGAGTATTATTACTATTTCTTTTTATGTCATATGAAAACGTTTTATTTGATCGAGTGAGGATCATGTTATTTTGATTAACTCGGGAATATAACCGTATGCATAATGTATTAATAATAATGTAAATAAGGTTATTATAAGTTATATGTAGTTTTATTCCTTAATCATGCCCGATTATTTTTTGGAAAAAAATCATAGCGTGATAGACCACTCTTTAAAATTTGAACACCTACAATCCCCAGTAAATTTAAAAATATTAGTTAAATTTTGTTTATCAACCATAGTTGAGCCTAAAATATTGAAGTTTATTGCGTTAAAACCACTCATGCGAGTCAACTTTTTGAATTATTGCATTCCAATGAGTTTATAAAAAAGAAAAAAAAAATAACAACAAAATCATATAAAGATTTATATCATATTTGGTCATTTTTTTTTAACTTTAGTATTAATTTACATATATTTCAATATATCTAAAAATATTATCTATTTGCATATATATATATATATATATATATATATATATAATAAAATAGCTAAATTATTTGTCTTGAACTTTTCGCGACTCATATTGTTTTGATGATCCTAAATTGGACTTTCATTTTCTCTTACAATTCTAAGACTTCCATATATCATATAACTCTCTCTCACACACACACACACTATTATTTATTTATTTTGTTTCTCCTGTGTTGTTTTTGTTTTTGTATTTTACCACTTATTTCTTAATTTATAAATAACACTTAATGTAAATAAAAAAATAGCACATTAACTATAAACACCAAATAATATTTAATACGAAATGAACCTTAGATTGTAAATGAATATATAATTTTATCAAAAATTGACATTTAATTTTGTCCAATTTATATTCAACTTTTTCGAATTAATATCAAATTAATTTTAATTGTTATCAAATTAATATTGAAATTAATTTAATTAATTTTTTGGGTACTAAATTAAATTTTATTTGATTTTATTACATTTTTTTTGGTACTAAATTTGGACAAAGGCAATTGTGAAAATAATAAATTTTTTTGGAATGAAATTATCAAATTTCTGTAGCAACATGAACGGAAGTGAGATATAGGGGGTTTTCGTGCAATGAATTTTAAACTTCAGAGGGTCTCCATGTTATTTATAAAATGTAAAAATGTGCTCGTGTAATATTACTAAAACTCAAGAGATGTCTGTGATTTTTACCCTATTTTTTAATTAAATATTAATTTATTATTATTTTATCTTTCAAACTTGAATTATTGTATTTCTAATAAAAACAGTTATTGGTTAGAAAAGTTTGTTGGTAACCAAAAAAATAGTAATTGTGTTATGTTAGTAATTTTTTTTTTGCTTGAGGTATTTATTACATGAGAATAAGATGATTTGAAAATATAGTGGTTGAGTTTATATTTATGCTGTGTTATTAGATTGAGTGGTAGTAGAGGTGATAAAATTTTGAGTCTTACAAATGAGTAATATTTTATTTATTGCTTAAAGATTGTAAATTTCAATGGGTTATGCTAGTAATTTTTTTTTTTTAGAAATATTTGTATATATGATGTTATTTTAGAGAATTTTTAAATATTTTTATAACATAGGATATAGTCGACGATACATTTAGAGCCATTTAAAAGAAGAATAGTATGAATATTTTTAGATTATTCATTTTGAATTTAGGGATAAAATTTAGGGCAAAAAAATAAAAAATAAAATACAGAAATAAATTGTTACTTCAAAAATATCCAAAAAGAAAGTTACCAAGTGAAGATCTTTAAAAAAATATCCAACTCCAACGTAATATTTTAATCTAACGGTCTCTATTCGTTAATTACGCCACGTGTCTACAAAGAATTGGTACCGACTACAGTTTACATATAATCCCAGCTCACGCCACCCCTCACCGCCCCGCCTGTTCTTTTACCCAAAAAGAAGACTAAAAGAATCTTCTTCACACCACTTGTTTCTTGTAGAAAAGTATCTTCTCTTTCTGTCTCCTCATCCTAATTCTCAATTCTCTTCTCCATGTATGTATGTATTTGGGATAATTTTTGGTAAGGATCGATCGATATTGAAATATGTTGGAAGATCAGGTCGCGTATCTGTTACAGAGGTATCTTGGGAACTACGTTAGAGGTCTCAACAAAGAAGCTCTCAAGATCAGTGTCTGGCGAGGTTTAGTTTCGTTCTATTTCCATTACTCGCTCTTTTCAATTTCAGTGTTTTGTTTTTATTACTATCTTTCCATTAAATTTTGATGAATTTTTGGTGAAAATATATTTTTTATGTGAGAAAAGATGGTTGGTGCTTGTGGCAGTCATCTGAAAAGGGGATTTTCGAATTGGGGTAGGGGGTTAGGAAGGTGGGAGTAATGGGGTTTTGAAATCTTGTAATGTGGGTGGACAGTTAATTGATTGTTTAGCCACACCATCATCACCTTTGTCATGATCACAACTTTGAAAAATTCCAGTTGTTCACGTTATCGGTTTTCAGGGAGGAGACGTGGGAAAGAGCGAGGGAGTGCAAATATGTTTTTAAACTTTTAATGGAGAGCACAAGTAGTCATACTTGGAGCATGGTTAATTGGTTATGGCATCTCATGAATTATATACTTGCGCACGCACACACACACCGAGCGAGTGTAGAGTAATACGAGTTTAGACTAGGAATTCAAGGAGGTTGGGCCCTTGTTTGCAACTATTTGTAGGACTTGATGGTTGTTTGCTGTGTAGATTAGGACTTAATTGTTATCTCCCAACCCAAACAGATGCCTATAGACTGATGGATATATTAAGTCGGCATCTTATTTTATGTGTTTTTTTTGATTGGTTGGTACTTTTTGACTTATGCTTTGAATTTATCACAGGGGATGTAGAGCTAACAAATATGCAGCTAAAGCCGGAGGCACTCAATGCATTGAAGTTGCCTGTGAAGGTTAAGGCTGGATTTCTTGGATCGGTGAAGCTAAAGGTTTGTGAAGCTGATTGTAGTCTGGTTTGTCACTGACATTGAAATGTTATATAAGTTGATTAAGATTTCTTATGGCTGAATGAAAGATATATAACTCTATCTACACAGGGAAATTGGTAGCTTAAATATTGTCCTCAATTTGCAAGCAAATTCTTGGACATGTGGAGATTGATCTGTTTGTAGATATTCTTGCCATAGATATTATATGATTTTTCTCATGTGACTAGTACTCTATACTGCTAAACAAGAAAGGTTGAGCCCAGTCGACTTTTCCTTGGATACTCTAATTTATTTTATCAAGCAGTAAATTATCAAATTTAGAAGTAGAATGTGGAAGTTAATATTTATTCTACCTCGAAGCAATTACGTCTATGCTCGGTCGAGTTGAGTTGATATGCATAACCATTCTTCTTTGTGTTTTAGGAAAATGTGTAATGGTATGTCTTTTCTTAAGAATTCTTAAAGGGTTATATATTCAAAAAAAAATTTAATGGCATTGTGCAAAATGCAAATAAGTACTTAGACATATCTTTGGAGTTTGGTCTACACCATAACAGTAAATTCTACATTCCTTTCTTTCTAGGGGAGAGTTGGGAAAAGAATTTATGCATTAGTGCTTGTGAATGATATTCAGTGTTTTTTTAGACCAGAACAATTTCCAAGATAAACTTCACAAGACTCTGAAGTCTATAAATCCCTGATAGTTTGGAGCTAAATTTTATTGTTGCAAGTTTCTAGAAGCATTTTTGTTATATTTCTGAATTACAGGTTCCTTGGAGCAGGCTTGGGCAAGATCCTGTTCTGGTTAGTCTGGATCGTATCTTTTTATTAGCTGAACCTGCAACCCAAGTTGAAGGATGTACTGAGGATGCTGTCCAAGAAGCTAGAAAGAGCCGAATACGGGTAAGACATTGGTATGATATGCATATAGACAGATATTATCGGCTTATTATGTCTTGAACAATTAATCAGTTAGTTGTTTGCAATAGGAAATGGAAACGAAGCTGTTGGAGAGTGGACAACTACTGACGACAGAAATGGTATGTTTTTTTCGAGATGTTGAAAGGTATTTTTCAATTTTCGCTTGAATGATTTGAATGTGTGGGATTCTTTGGTTGCATTACTCGATCTCAATGGATCCCTCGTTACCCAGAGGAGACGGTGCACTTGCTTTTTCCTTCCTTACTCTATCATCTGATTCTCCTCTTTCGAGAGGAGGTTCTGCGACCTTCCTTCTCAAAAAATTTTCCGGTTTCCCGATACATCTTCTTATCTCTCGTTTGTTTCGACTTGGGAGAAAAATCCCAACTGAATTCCATCAGCTTTGGTATTAAGAACAAGTTCTTGCTTGACGAACTTGATTGCTTTCTTGATCCTATGCAGTAGCATTACCCAACTTTTCCTGAAGAAGAAAGATACCTGTAGATGACGAATCTACAGCTATCATTGTTGTGTGTTGACGTGAAGGTTATCCCATATAATCTAAAGCTGGAAAAGTGATATGTATGGAATCTCTATTGCTTTCCAAAAATGGTTTTTTTTTTGTGTACCGGTGACCATTACTACTAATACTGTTTGTCCTTTTCCATGTTGTCTTTAGAATTTCTTTTCTCCTGCTATCATTTTTATTCTTAGTTGGAACCTTTAATTTTATGCTGCCTAGCGTCTGTTGTCTGTCTGCTGATATGAGTGTGGAATTTTTAGCCCCTGCAATTGATCTTTATTTCCGTAGATGGGATATGAATGTATTACGTTGCTAAATTTGCCTATAGTGATGGGATCAATTTTATATAAAGCAGGGGGTGACAATTCAATGCTTTTAGTTTCCATCTGTTACGTTTTACACCAGGAAGAAAAGTTGATGCATAATTCTTTTCACTGTGGAAGAAATCTATAGCACATATTTACGGTGGAAATTGTACATTGAGAGAATTGCCTTCAAGTAGTTATAAGCACCTAAGATGATAAGGCCACCCAGATACAGTGTGATAAGAGGACTGAGAGATTGAAGTAAAACTTTAGGATTAAGTAATATTTATAGATTCTCTTGTAAAACTGCCTGCCTATAAACTGTAAAGTAGGTTATAAAATTATAAGTATTTCATCTGATGATAAGTTTTTAATAGGAAATAAATAATAGGATATTTCCCTATACTGATTGAATGCTGAGTCATGTATCGATTGAGACTAGTGCAGAGTTGAGTCATAGATCGACGGAGTCTCGAGTCGAGTCGAGAAGACTGCATTGTAGGATACCTGGCCACATTTCAGAAGCTGCAATAAAATTTGCAGATGTGGTTAGTTGTTCTGCACTTTTCTTTGTTGTCCTGAGTATTCTATCAAGTGGTGCTGAGGTTTTAGTGGCTTATGGGTTCACTTTGGACTAATGTGGTGAGCTGCTGCTACACTCATGCTTCCAGAGCTCTGTGAGTGAAAATTTTCAGGGCTTTCTGCTCTTTCTATTTGTTATTCCTAATACTTGACATTCTTCGCAAAATTTCGTTTTCTATTTGTTGTTAATATAGTTTCATGTTAAGTATGTGCTGATGAAAAATAAACAGGTTAGATGAATTCCTTGAAACACAATTATTGAGCTTCTACTCTCATGTGCTTCTTTTCTAGGGAAATCTTATATTTAGTATTGATCAGGATATTGACCACCTTTTGTTTATTTTGTTTCTTAAAGAATAAATCGTGGCTGGGGTCCTTGATCAACACAATTATAGGGAACTTGAAGCTTTCCATTTCGAATATTCATATAAGATATGAGGACCTTGAGAGGTAAGTCCGAATGCCGATTTCTTGCAGTTAATTGCTTATGTTGTAATCTTATGAATTCCATTTTGCAGCAATCCTGGCCACCCATTTGCAGCTGGCGTGACACTAGAGAGACTGTCAGCTGTGACTGTTGATGATAATGGAAATGAGACATTTGTAACGGGGAGTGCATTAGAGCGTATCCAGAAGGTTACATTATCTTCCAATTATGAATCCAGTCGGAGAGCATAATTTTTTTTTTTTAAAACTTAGTTTTGAGTCTTTATAATCATTTGCAATACATGCGTACTACATTGCCACATCATGGTTGCAAATAAATCTACTGGCTGTCAGATTGGCTTGTTCTGCTGCTTACTATGTTTGTTGTGCTGGAATATGCATTTTCTATAGTGCACATATTTTCTCAAGTTAACATGGAGGTATCCATGCCTCCAAGATTGCGCATTACATCCTTCGATACATATGCAGTTTGGCACTATTGGATTCTTGAATTTGAATTCCAGTCTTTTGAAGTGGGCTCCTGGTCATTGTGTTCTCCTTTTCTGGTGTTAAGCTCACATATCAAATATTGAGTTGATTCCTTTATTGGGGATACAACATTCACTTTTATACACGATTGTTCTGCCATTTATGAGAACTTCATTTGGGTATGCCATTTCCAATATTTTAAGCTTTTGGGGCAAGTGGTTGTTCAACATTGTTTTTTAAGGATAAAACTACTTGATGTAAGAGCTTTGATTTGGGATGTGATATACTTTGAAGTCTCTGTGACTGTTGAATGTGTGTATCTCGGCTGCTCCATGCAGGAGGGGTGCCATATTTTGTTGGCATTTGAGAAGTTCTCAACTTCAGCAATGTTTGGGAATGAGCCAACAACCCCTCTTGCATGGTTGTTTGGCAATGTTTACTAACAAAAGAAAAATAGAGAAATCTGATTTTCAAATCACAACTACCATACATTTTCATTATATAAGAAGTTTTCTAGGGATTTGATATGTGTGCTGCTATATCTTTGTTACTTGCTCAGAATTGTTGGTGGTGTATTATCTTGCTGTATACCTTAACTATATGTATCTTTTCCTTGTTTTTATTGAATGTTATAGGATTGTGATTCTGGGGGGATGTTATGAATCCTTTCCATCAAAAAGTTCAGAGAATATTTACGAAGATGCGATCAAAAAAATCTGTCTCTCTTTCCCTTTTCTTGCTATACAACTTTTGGTTGTTTGGTTCTTTCTTCTTGCTGCTTACAGGATTCTTTTTTACCATTTTACAGTCCGTAGAACTTGAACAGCTGGCTGCTTATTTGGATTCTGATATTTGTCCGTGGCACATTGACAAACCATTGGAGGATTTGCAACCCTTAGAATGGGATCAGGTTTGTACTGTTCAATATGGTTGCCCTACATTTGGCTTCTTCAAATCGGATTATTCATGATTGGGTTCCCATGAGTTTCAGATTTTCAAATTTGGGACGAAGGATGGCAAACCAGCCGATTCTCTTGTTGAAAAACACTGTTACATTTTGCAACCAGTGACCGGAAATGCAAAGTACTCGAAACAGCGTCCACATGAATCTGCTAGTATTGGTCAACCTCTACAAAAGGCTGCAGTGAATTTGGATGACGTGACACTCTGCTTGTCAAAGGTTGATGTTACTCCGTATTCTTTGGTTGTTTTAGGGATGAAGTACAAATGATATTGGCTATGTTGTTTTTTGTTTTGTTTTATTTTATTTTACTGTTGGGGTTTTGCAGGATGGTTATAGGGATTTATTAAAGCTGGCTGATAATTTTGCTGCCTTTAATCAACGCTTGAAATATGCTCACTACCGCCCACTTGTCTCGGTCAAAGATGATCCAAGGTCTTGGTGGAAGTATGCCTACAAAGCTGTTTCAGACCAGATAAAGAAGGCTAGGTACCTGCTAATTAATTTTTACTTTTATTTCCCTATGATTTTTGGATTTAAAAATGGTAGGGTCTGAGCTTGTGGTCATAGTTGTTAAATCGCGATTCGTATCGTGAATCGGAATCCGAAATTTTGAAAATCGTGAATCGTATCGAATCGTGAATAGTAAGATTTGACACAAAATTTGAACAAAAATAAAAAGTAATACTACATATTTAAAATAGAAAAAATATTAAATATTGAACATTATTGCATTCTAAAAATAATCAATTAGCATAATCACGTCAACTAAATGGAAATACGCTAGCCTTTTGCTTCATTTTCATCTTTTGGTTAACCATTTTCAAATTCAACAATTTGAAAAAAATATTCATTAAAGAACCATGACTATTCAAGAATCAAAATAGTGATACCCAATATAGATTAGGTTACAAACATGAATGGAAAAAGAACAAATAAGAAAATTGATTGACAGCAAGGATTAAAATTTCGTTTCGGTGTATTGTTTCGGTCACCTAGAAAACGGAAACGTTTCGATGTGTTTCGGAAAAGTTTCGACTCGTTTCGGAAACATAAGGAAAAAAAGAAAAAATTTAAGAATTATTTTTCTAAAACATTGATTGAAATATATCAAAGTATCTTGAAATACCTTGAAATATTCCGATACAATTGTACAAATCCATTGAAATATTATAAAACATCAGGAAACATTATGGAATATCTCGAAATATTATAATTTCGATTTCATCACTGTTTCGTTTCGGTCTCCTTGGAAACGGAAACGTTTCGGACGTTTCGACCGTTTCGAAACGATATTTTGATCCTTGATTGACAGAAAACAAACATGCCAACATTTTGAAATAAAAAATTAGAACTTAACAAACTACCCACGAAAGAATTGAGTGCAAACATCAACCAATGATACGAGAGCGTTAACCGTGACCTTTAGCTTTAGACAATGTAAAGCAAGCTTTACACGATGTCAGAGAGAGAATGAGGAAAGATGTTGAGTTTTTATTAGGGCGTGAATTCCTCTACAAACAAAACGACGTTGTTTTACTGTTTAGCAGACAAAACGATACAAATTGAGTTTTAAAAAAAAAAGTGATTGAATCGTGCGATTCATGCGATACGAATCGAATCGTACGATGCATGTGCGATTCAACTCTAAAACGATTCTCATATAAGATACGAATCGTTTTGTACTTGTATCGAACGGAATCGTACGAATCGAATCGCGAATCGTACGATTTTGATAACTATGCTTGTGGTGATAGAGGCTTCCTAAAAGTCCATGAAATGGTTTTTTACTGATATGAGCTCTATTAAGTTGGATGCACTGACGATATCATGGAGGCATCTCCCTGCTTCCCTCTGTGTTTATAGGTCTCACACATAAACAGACAGACATACCTGAAAGAAATTAAAAAATGTTATAGTTGTTCTGTAGCTTTAGAATGGACTGGAAGGTAAGTTTGGTATGGAGTGCAGAATTATTAAGTCTGTTCATAATGGGGATTATATCATCAGTGGCTTGAGTCATTAAAGCCTTATTTATGGTTCTGTCCGTTGGCCAAGCAAATCCGATTTCCCAGGTCTTTTCTGCTGTTGATCGTGTGCCATCATGTCTTTCTGTCTTCCCTTTTTAATTGCATTGCCATGATGCATTTCTCCTTTTCTTGCTTTCTTTCTTTCTTCGTTTTGATCTAAGGCTCTGTTGCACCTGTGTTCCTTGTCCTGGTTGCTCTTCTGACTTAAATCGAAATATGTTCGTAGGACAATAATGACCAAAATGTATAAGACAGCTCTTGTTTATATTGGTTTTGTAAAATTTTATCTTTATAGTAATCCGATTTAACTATCGGTAATCTATATATAGCCGAAGGGTCTTGTCCTTCTTCTTGGCAAACAACACCGGAGCGCCCCAAGGTGAAGTGCTTGGTCTAATAAAGCCCTTGTCCAACAATTCTTGCAATTGGACCTTGAGTTCTTGCAACTCAGCTGCCGCCATTCTATGCGGAGTCATAGAAATGGGCGATGTACCGGGGTGTAACTCAATAGTGAAGTCTACATCCCTATGTGGAGGTAATCCCGGTAGTTCGTCCGAAAAAACGTCCTCGTACTCACAAACCACCCGAGGTAGACCCAGCTCTTGTCTCGCCTCATCCTCCAGGGTAAGGCTTGCTAGCCAACCCATCAACTGCCCATGCCACCCAGAGTCGTACACGGCTTCACAAGAACTCTCTGGAAGCACATCTGTACTCTAACCATAGTGCTATTATTTTGTGTTCAACTAAATGTTTATTTTTGGTTAGCTCTTATTCATTTATTGTCTTACATTTTCATCAGTTCTACTCTAATTATTAATGAAATCATTTTTTCTATATGTTTTATGTATGTGCTATATGCCTGCCTATCAGGGTTTTGAAAATCGGCTGTTAGCGTAGCGCGCATTACGTAACGGTAACGTTGAGCTTCGATTCCGTTACACACTGATATAGTGGCTAGAATGAATTTCACAGCCGTAACGGTCCCATAACTGTTGTAACGGGCAATACGGGTAAAATTGGGCCAATTTGGCCCGTTATAACCCGAAAATCGATTTGGGGTCCCTTCCATCTGAAACCCAGATTCAGTCGAGTTCTTCCTCATCTCCCTTCACTCAGATCAAAATCTACACACAACCAGGATCAAAATCTACACACAACCAGATCTAGAAAATCCTTCGAATAGATACAAAGAAGGCATTAAACCCCACTTGTATATTCTAGATCTCGGTTTTTGAGGTTATTTTTGGGTCTTTGATTGTGTCGAACCGTCGAAAGGCTCGAAACCACCGCTGTCGAATGGTTGTTAAGGTTGCTTTTGGATCTGCTGCTTGCGTTGAATGGTGGAAGACAAATGGCATGGTGGAAGATGAATAGTATAGTGGAAGACACATCGAACGGCCAGGCTGCTCCAGTCTCCAAGCCACCGCTCCTTTTGGATTTTTTTTGAGACATGATGTGCTGTTTTGTTTTATCTTTGATCAAATCTTTTTCCTACTTTACTAATTATTGTAATGGAGTTTTTGTGGGTCTCAAAATTAACTAATTTTACATTAATTATTTTAATGAAGGTTTTGTTGGTTCAAAAAAAAAAAAAAATGAAGGTTATGTGGGTCTCACAATTTAAGAAATATTTTATTATCATGTTTATAATATAATAAAATGCACTAGAAATCATTAAACACTTTTTTGTATGCTTTTAGAGTTGAAACATGTAAATATTCATGTTTTATGGATGATTGTGAGTCAGAAAAAAATAATTCACGTTTTCGGTTTTCGGTTTCCGTTACCGTTACGTAACGTCCGTTTCACCCCGCGTCCATTACACCGTTATCGTTACGGCGGCCATTACCGTTATTTAGAACCATGCTGCCTATATCTAGTTTAGTCTGCCACTTTTTTATTATAGGTTTTTCATTGTTCTAACAGAAAATTAATCCATGCTTCAGTCTTGACAAGTGGGTCATACCCTTGAAAAAATACAATGTATGTTTCATTCTCTCTGCAAATACATTGAATTCAGATGACATTACTTCAATGCTGATCCTTGATGCAAGTTTGTTGCAATTGGAAAAGATTTATTCTTGTTGTTGATTATTGCATCATTTGATTTGTCTTGAATCATGCCAATCCATTAAATTATACCTTTATTGGGTGTCCATGGATATTTATTGTCACGTCTATGTAAATCCTATCTTCTGCTTAGGGTAGTGCAATCTATACAGCAGGGGCGATCGATCCCACTTGGCACAGAACCACCTAACGGTGGATCTTTACTCCCTCAAGACTTGATTCTTATTTTTCTTTCATCATTCATCCTCTTTTGTACTAACTAACAGGGAGTTTCGAGCAAAGGCAACTCTGCTCCGGAAAGAAACAAAGCCAATAGGTTTTTTCCGCTTGACTGCTAACTTAGAGCTTAGGAATATTGCTTGTATAATTTTATTGCAATAATTATTTGATAAACTCTATCCCACACAATTCAAGGCATTCTAGATTTTTGAAGCGTCGCCACAGGAGCATCACTTTGGGAATGGATTCAATATGAGCATTCTTGGGATTCCTCATCTGGGAACATTGTTTTCCTTGAAGAAAATGAAAGAAAGAGAAAAATGGTCCAATAGTTGCCATTGTAGGCCACTAATTTTGGGAGTCACCCATAGTCCAAACATGGGTGCTTACATTTAAGCATGTGCAAAGTATGTGCTTAACACGCACTATTAGATAGTGTTTTGCTTTCTTTCTTTATTCTTCTACTTCTATTTTCGCTGGTTTGTTGTGTTTCTTTACCCCACCTAATGTCAATCTACTTAGATTCTTCACATAGCTCAGGGTGTGGAAACTGTCTTCTTGCCCGTTGCCACCCACTTCTCTCTTTTTCAAATTCACCTCCAATCATTTGGGTTGGTTTGCTTTTGATTGATGTGCTTCTTTGTAGTATCAATTGATATTACCACAAAATGTTACAGCAGGTAGGTTTAGTTGGTAGTGCTTCAACGAATCAATTGAACACAAGTAGGAATGGTTTGGGAATTGGAAGGCGAACATGATAGCAGAGGAGAAGACAGGATGCTTTGAATGTACTCGAATACCAAAAACAAAATGTGCTATGCTAGGAATGCCAGGCGTTCTAAGGTTAAAGAAGGGGCTTTGAGTGCTTAAAAAATGGTGTAAAGAAAGAAAGTTATGATGAGAAAAGGAGAGGGTTAGTTCTCTGACCAGACCGTGTGAATCAAAATTCTGTTATCCTTAACTATTTGTTGTGCACACACTCTCTCTCTTTTTCTGTATAGGATTTGTTTGGACTTGCCTCATTTTTCCCTCTCCTTTCTTGTCTCAAGTTATATAAGAGCTTTTTGTTTTTGTTCGTGTGTTGCATGAAATTTTGTTCTTTATGCTTGTGAAAATTGTACATTACTGCATTATTGTGGAGATCATCCTTGGAGAATCTACTTGTGTCAGCTTTGAGGCTTGCGAAATGTTTTTGGCTGAGTGTTAAAAAAAAATCCTTCAATATTGCTTATTTTATTCCCCTTTGTTATCCCCTTTCTATCCTTGGAGAATCTACTTGAGTACATTACTGCAATGCTTGTTTTCTTGTTTTGGTGGTGCCTTATTAATAACGCCAAATTTGAGTCCTTTGGATGGCATTGCGATTGCTAATCACCCTCTCTTTCCATGGCCTTGTGCAAGTGTGTGATGAGTTCTGTGTTGTTTTGGTGAGGGAACTGCTTGGCCCTGCATTTTCTTTTTAGCTTCCGAACATATTATTTTCTTGCTAAAGGTAATTTGTTCACTCTTATACATGTGATGGATGAGGCATATGTCTTGTATGGCAGTGGAAAATTGTCGTGGGAGCAGGTTCTGAGGTACGCAAGTTTATCTAAGAGATATATAGCTCTATATGCTTCACTGCTGAAATCTGACCTCGAGCGGGCAGTAATCGATGATAATAAAGAGATAGAGGAACTAGATCGTGAACTTGATATTGACCTCATACTTCGGTGGAGGTATATTCCATTCTTTTTGAATCTGTCATTGTTACGTATGATTAATTGGCAGGGTGGTGAAATTGGTTGGGAGTGACCAACCCATGTATGTAGCATGTTCCATTTAACAAATTCTTGCTCATACCTTGGGTGGACATGCTATTATATTTTCTTTTTCAGCTTTTATTTTCTAGTTTGATGTTGGGAGAGAGGAGTGGCCCCCATCATGAGTACATCTCTTATAGTTTAAATAGTTTAAATATTTTATATATATTTTTTTTCCGCAAGTCAACAAAACAACGTATTTTCTCAGTTATTTGGGGCAGTTGCATGAATCCTGACCTGGCTTTGTGTTGGGGTTATATCTTTTATTAAATAAATTGCAGGCTATCGTTTTCTTTTTTACTATCTCCGTTACAATTAATTTTCTACTTATACACCCCATGTGTAGTAGACTTACTAGGGGTAACATGTACCTGAAGGCACGGTACAACGTAAGTGAGAAGTGATGGATTTGAGAGAGATAAATTCAATGTGAATGGTTTTGAGAGGGATATTGGTGACCGTTATATGAGTCTATTTGAAACCATCGAATGAATTTATTAAAGTTTGCCCTATTTTATATTATAGAAACAATATTCTATAATTTTTAATCTTCTTATAAATTCTATATTTTACTCATTTTTGGCTATATATTCCATAATTTTTGAATCAAAGAAGGTTTCAACAAATCATACCAATACTTTTTTTTTCTCAATTTTAGTTTACTAATTTTAAGAGATTTGGTATGAACTTTTTTTTTTGGTTCTAGTACCCAACTTGTTTAACCCAATTAATTTTATTTTTCATAAATCATTACAGTGGGCCCAATTAAGAATATCTAAAAAAATATATAAAACATATATAACTAAAAAAAATAAATTTTAGGGTGGCTCGAACCCCTCCTCCCTTTGCCACTACAAGAGAGAGTGGGAGAGAGAGAGAGTGAAGAGTGAGAAGAATAAGGTAAAATTCAATCTGAATGGTTTTAAGAGAGATATTGGTGGCCTTTGGATGAGTTTATTTGAGACTGTTGGATAAACATATTGAAGTCTTTCATATTTTATGATATAGAATTGACTTAAAAAAATATTAATTTATATACATGTAATCAAAATCGAGTCAAATCTAATATAAACTAAAAATCTAATTTATCAAAAAGCATATCGCCAAAATATTTTTTATCAAAAAAAGTTCTACAAATATCATTTAAATAGCCAAAATATTTTTTATCAAAAAAAGTTCTACAAATATCATTTAAATAGTACAAGTTATTACAAAAATTATTAATTTATAAGAATATAATAGCGTTGAGTTTTCTTAAGAGATAAAAAAAATTAGTCTTGAACTTTTGATTCAAGATATGTGTAAGATATGTTAGTTTGAGATAATTAATTAAATAAATAAAATTAAAATTAATTATATTCAATATAAAAGTGTTGAGCATCTTTTTTTTTTATCTGTTAAATTGATGAGTTTTTCTTAGTCAAAATGTTATCATTGTGTCTTATAAAAATTCAAAATGTTACACTACACGGATAATATTAATTACAAATTTGACTCATTTAATTATTATGTCGAAGAAAATCCGGTGTTCCAAGATCAGCCATAAATATTAAGGAAAAAAAATTAATTTCTTGACCGTTGGATGAATGAATTTGAAACTGTAGGATGTGTTTGTTAATGATGGTATGGAGTCGTGTGTGCGTGAATGAATAACTATGACATCATTCTTCCTTTCCGTTGCAGTAAGCCAGTAATAGGTTTTCTATAGATATGTCTGATCTATCTATAAGTCGGTTCTCTCTTAATTTATCTCCAATTGATGCTACTTTTGACGTGTCATGAATATACTCATTTCTAATTCTATTCAAATTGCTTTTACTACCCGTCCACTGTTTTAACTGTTATATCCTCAAATTGATATTACAAATCAGGCACATTTGAGCATGTTATTTCTTGATTGTCTAACATTCTGGCCCACAAAAGTTTACCTTTCTAATGATTGTCTTATAGAATTTATTGTTTAGCTTAAGATTACTTGATTTATTTTATTTTCTGAGGAGGATGTTTTTTAGTTGCCCAACATTCTATTCAATAAAGCCTTGCTGCCCAAAAGACTTGTCTTGTAGATTTTGCCTTTCATTTTGAGAGATATACGTCAATCACTTGATTTATATCCTATTGATGATTATTCTTTTTTCTGCTTTCTATATCCATTTTTTTGGAAACTATTTAAATAGCAGTATGACAAGATAGATAAAGGAGCCAATAAGTTCTTTATATATTTGACCCTACTTCTAGTAAGAAATTACTGTTTCAATGTTGTCTGATCTTTGTTGTAATTAACCTACGTACTGTTATTAGAAGAGATGGCTATATCCTGGTTTTCGCAGGATGCTGGCTCACAAGTTTGTGGAGCAGTCATTGGAGTCTGACCTCAATTTGAGAAAACAGAAGTCAAAGAAATCATGGTGGTCATTTGGATGGTGAATACTTTGCCATAATACTAGTTCCCCCCTTCCTTTGATATTTTTTTTTGCCTTGGAGCATCTTTGGATTTGTAGGTGATTGCATGTGCACTCTTTCAGGACAAATCAATCTGTTACGGATGAAAATGAACCAGGGACTTTTACGGAGGATGACTGGGACCGGGTAAATAAAATCATTGGGTACAAGGAAGGTGATGATGGACAGTTGCCGATGACTACTGACAGGGGAGATGTGCTTCTTATTTCGCTAGAGGTTCATATGAAACATAATGCTTCAAAGCTTGCAGATACTGTGGAATGCCTTGCGGAGCTATCCTGTGATAATCTTGATTGTTTTATGAAGTTCTATTCAGAGACAAAAGTTTTTGACATGAAATTGGGATCATATCGGTTGTCTTCGCCCAATGGTCTTCTTGCTGAGGTCTTAATATTTTTTTTCATTTTTTCTCTGGAGTTGCTCTCTCTTTCTACCTACATTGGGTCCTGGTTACATAGTCTTATGGCATCCCTGATTTCTGTGTCATTTTCCATGCAGAGTGCCACTGCCTATGATTCGTTAGTTGGTGTCTTCTGCTATAAGCCTTTCGATGCTAATGTGGACTGGAGCATGGTTGCTAAAGCTTCTCCCTGTTATGTGACTGTATGTTATTATTCTATTGCTCTTCAATTATTGTAGTACTCTTCGTAAAATTGAGCTTTTCAACTGATAACATGCATTTGAACAGTATCTGAAAGATTCCATTGATCGCATTATGAATTTCTTTGAAAGCAATGCTTCCGTAAGTCAGAACATAGCTTTGGAGACAGCTGCTGCAGTACAGGTTCAGTTCTATTGATGCCTTGATTATGATATCTTCACTAAGACTACGAAGTGTATGCTTTTACCTTTGTTTTTTAATGTGGCCTTTTTTTTGGGTCTGAACTGAAATGGGGTTTTAAATCCCAATTTCTTGGCTGTTTTTCTCTGTCTCAAGGTTCAGAAATCTGAGTTAAGCTGGTTCTGATCAGACATCACAGGATTGTTCATCCCACTTTAGTTTAGAATAATAATAATGCTGAATTCATTCTTTCCAACAGACTCATACCTTCATAAGAACAGATGAATGAGAAAGGGAGGACCGATAGGGTTTTTTTTTTTTGGGCTGGGGGGGGAGGGGGCGCAGGTTGATTCAATCGTTCTTTAATGCCCATGGCTTTTTCCAAGTCGTTCAGTGAGTTATTGAACTCCAATTTTCACCTTGATGCAGTCCAACAGACTCGTCTGGCAGTTCTTTTATTGGCACAGCTACCTGGTTTTTCAATTCTTATTCTTATTTTGTTTTTTGGAGCTACCAGGGAGGTATTTTAGGTTTCTCTGAAAATTCAACTATTTCCCGTGGACAACTGTGGGTCGTCACTACCACATGCATCAGCCTTTTCCGGGGGAACGTCTGCAGGGGACTATGTGGAATGGGATCGCAGCTCTTAAATGGTTGGGTCTCCAGGATGTGTCGTGTAATCCTTATGGTTGCTTACGTGCCATGACGAGCTTATAAATTATGAAACAACCATCTACTACAAAAGCTTAAGTTATTAGAGAGGGTGTAACTTAAGTATTTATACTTCAGACTTCTACATGCTCCCTCACGTGATGGTTAAAATTTGGGCCCAGCACGTGTAAATCTTTTTAATAATTAAGGTGGTGGCGAGATTCGAATACAGAACCTCCTGCTTTGATACCATAGTAAACAACCATCTATTCAAAAAACTTAAGCTGCTGTTGGAGAGGGTATGACTTAAATATTTGTACTTACAACATAAATTTATTCCTATTGGCAAAATGGCCTGTTATGGTATTTTCTTTGCTCTTAAATCGGAGGGTATTTTTTTTTCTCTCATTTAAAGCAATGATAATTGGAGAACTCGACTGTTACAAATCTTAGATCAAGGTTTTTAGAGGTTCTGAGCCTTAAACGTCAAATTTTTTCGTTAGAGATGCTAGTGATGTATGGTTATTCTGTATGATAATGTACTAATTTTAAATACCCCAAGTTGGGATAAGGTCAGTTGAGTTGAGTTTTTGTATTAATTATAAGACAATATGCTATATCTCTACAATCATGGGACCGTTCGTGTCATTCTGCATGGTGAACAGTGAGGCCTGAAGCCATGGGTGTATGATGTTGATTCAGTCTCATCATCAATTGGATATCTGTATGCATGTGACCCTACGAATATATTTTTGTGACTACCCAATGAGATGGGGAATTGGTAACCCCCTATTTATACTTTTTGGCCCTTCATCTTTTTGAATTGAGACCCGGCCCTGCTCGCATCGTTCCAACAACCGGCAGGGAGCACCTCAGTATACGATTGTGTGCGGTAACTGGGAGTCCTTCTGGAAATGTTGATTGTTGCAGAAAGTTTGGTAACCATGGTTTGTTATCTCTATCCGCGGTGTTTCTGCGTTGTGACATTGTGGCTGCAACATGTGCTGCCATCGCTACTACTAAAAACATGTTTTTTTTGTGATCTGTACGTTCTGAGATTTGACAAGACAGATGAGAAATATTGAAAATGATATTTTGCATTTAATAATTGCATCTTCATCAGATACTGGTGCTTGTTGTGTGAGTGTGGCAGCCCTTCAATATACATTTGAAATAGTGTGGCTAAGACTTTCCTTCTATTGATGTTTTCCTGGTCTCATCCTTCCTCTTTCAGATGACAATTGATGAAGTTAAGCGCACTGCACAACAGCAAGTGAACCGAGCATTGAAGGATCATGCCAGGTTTGTTAGGAGCATCCAATTTTTATATGCCTGCTTGCGAAGGTTTTACTGAGAGTGGTCAACTTCTTACTATAGCTTAATTAACGTGGCATGATTTTAGGACTTCTATGGTTACAAGTTTGTGGAGGATCTGTTGACCGTCTCTGGTGTTTTACAGATACAGTTTTTATACCGTTCATTTGTTTGTGTCACGTGGGTTTCTTTTATTGTTAGTATATTTCTGCTACTATGCAAACAACTTACCTTTGTCCGCACAGATCTTCCTTTCGTTGTTTAAGGTTGTTCACTTTTTGATATTTTATTTATTCACTTGCTGCAAGGTTTTTCTTGGACCTGGATATTGCAGCTCCCAAGATTACTATTCCTACTGAGTTCCGCCCGGACAGTATCCATTCCACTAAACTTATGCTTGACTTGGGGAACTTAGTAATTCGTACTCGGGTTGGTTCTGAAAGCTTCTCAAAATATTTGGACTATTTTTCTTAGCCAACTCTTATGTTAATTTTGTTCAATGTGCAGGAAGACAGCGAATGGGTTTCACCTGACGAAATGAATTTATACATTCAATTTGATCTGGTTTTGAGTGATGTGTCTGCTTTTTTGGTTGATGGTGACTATCATTGGAGTCAGTCCTCTCTGTATAGAACTGCTGATACTTCCAAGTTTACTGTTACTAATTTCCTTCCTGTTATTGATAAGTGCGGGGTGATTTTGAAGCTTCAACAGGTAATACTTGTTTGCTATGTATCCTTTTTGATCTTTGCAATACAGATGGTTGTATGTTTAACTTCTTCACGAGGTCAAGATATTGAAGCTATTTGCAATGACACCTTTTTATCTAGATTCGATTCGACAACCCCTCCTATCCTTCAACAAGACTTGCTATGCGGCTCCCATCCTTGGCATTTCATTTTTCTCCTGCTCGCTATCATCGGCTGATGCAAGTTGCAAAGATCTTCCAGGGAGAGGATGGTGATAATGCCGATCTCATCCGCCCTTGGAATCAATCTGATTTTGAGGGATGGTTGTCTGTCCTTACCTGGAAGGTGCAATTTCTATAAAAATTCATTAAAGTTTCTTAATCTTACCTGATTTTTCATATCATTTTTATTGTGGTAGGGCGTGGGAAGTAGGGAAGCTGTCTGGCAGCGGCGATACATCTGTCTTGTGGGGCCTTTTCTTTATGTACTCGAAAACCCTGGCTCAAGATCTTACAAGCAGCGTCTCAGGTTCAAATCCACATTGTCGAAATTGTTTACTGTTGGTGTGTAATCATCTATTGCAGTGGATAAAAGTAACACGATATAGAGGGTACTGATGCAGAGAATTAAAATCTTCCTCCAAGAAAATGAATATGGGAAAAGGGCCTTGTTTCTGTTTGTTATTAGTTTTTATGTAAGAAATGCTTCTCTCGTATTCGATCAAAAAAATTTTAAGAAATGCTAATACTCGAAGAAACAACCTTCGACAATGAAGCAAAAAAAACTTACTTTTTTACATTTTCTACAGTGTATAATGTGATAACAAAGGTAGGAAATAGGATGCAAACACCTAAGTCTTTCCCAGATATGAGTTTGTCTTTGAGCATCACTAGTCGGTGACTTTAACATCTTCATAATGGTACAAGTTGAAAGGCAGTACTTGGACCTCGATGATGGTGGCAATTGAGGGTTTCACTTTGTGGTTAGAAGGGAAGGAGTGAGGCAAGAGATCAGACTTGACTTTGACGCCCTAGGGTGGTTTTGTCATGTTGGAAGGTGATTGTGTGGGGAAGGATTGAAAGGGACCAGAGATTTTTTTTTGGGGCAAATGGGAATGGAGACATGTTGGGAAAGGGGACGTGCCTCAATTAGCAGCTGAAATGGGACTACAAAACACTGCTGGTGGTTAGTAACTTTTGTATATACAAGGTAAGGTGGGTTGGGTGGGCAGGTATGAATAACAAACACCATCACGAGACCTGGTTTCTTGTGGCATATATGGAGATTGACACTTTTTCCCTCCCACCTCTCTCTACCTTTCTATCAGTTTTACCTTGAAAAGAAAAAAGGAAAAGACTCAATAGGGTATTTCTTATTTCTCCTTCATTCTTCCTCTCTAACTCTCGCAGCTCTCAACCTCTGCCTCTTAACTCTCTATTCCCCTTTCTTGCATTCGTGATCTTATTCCAAAATTTACCAACGACTGTTACCCCTATTGTCACCATAGCCACCACCATCTCTACCTAATTTGAATGTCCACCCAATCATAAAGAGCTGTTACAAGAAGTCGTACTGTCCTTATACACATGTTCGCGTTATATGTTTTTAAGTTTTGTAAGTTGGAAGTTTTGCAATTTAGAGTTCTTATATGTTAGGATTTGTGGGTTTATTCTCAAAGCTTGCTTTCGGCTCAAGCTCGGGCCGAGCTTTTGTGGAATTGAGTTTGAACAACTACTTGGGATTATTAGTCAAGCTCGAGCCGAGCTTGAACATACAATTAAACAACTCGATCCCAGTCTGAACTTACTCATGCTTGATTAACATCCCTTGTCCATTGGAGTCACGGTGAATGAGCTTTGGAGAGCATTATTCATGGCTGAATCCCATCGGAGATGGAAGTGAAAAGAGTGTTGAGGGAGGGAAAGAACACAATGGAAGGCAGAGAATTTGTGTCAGATTGATGGAGATCAATGGCAGGGGTCACAAAGCAAGGCTGGTTGGATCAAGTGATATGGGTGAAACACTAGGCTTTTTTTGATAAGAAACAAGATTTTGTTATAAATATCACAGTAAGAAGGTTCGTGAGAGGACACGTTGTCCTCTAAGAGAATACAAAGAAAACAAAGAGAAAAACGAAATTGAAAATTTGAGTAAGGGAAAAAGTCTAAGGAAATAAAAGTTGTGTATCAACACTCCTCACATATTTGAGATCAATGATCTTTTTTAAGAATGACAACATCCCTTCAAACTCCTTTGATGCTGATTCTCTAAGAGAAGCCCAAAGTGTTATTTTATCTCGCAAGTCTTCCCAAGGGGGCTCCCCATCATAAAAAAAATCTCCATTCTTTCCAACCATACCACTCAAAACAAAGCCAACACCACACAATTCCATAAAGACACTAGCTTCATTGCTATAACAATAGCCCACAAAATCAATGATAGGTACCAAGTCACAACTTCTTGGTATCATTGGAGGGATACCAACCATCACCAAAAGTCTATTCTACAATTTAGGAACAAAGGAGCAATGTGAGAACAAGCGGTACATGCACTCCACATCCTCCTTGCGAAGGATATACTATTGCTGGTGAAGAATATATGATCTTTTGTGTTTAGTTTCATATGTTTTGAATCTTCAAGGTCCAATGCCATTGGAGATATATGCGGGAAGTTTTTGGGTGTAGTCATAGAGGCTCATAATTGGCAAGATCACTAGTGGGCTTAGATTGTAATGAGAGTAAACAAAAGAAACTCTGGTTGTAATTGATGTTGCTGTTGGATACCGAAGGGTTTGTGTTACTATTTGGCTTGAAATTAACTCGATCTTGATGTTGCAATAGAGGATTAACAGATTGTCTAGAATGGGAGATGATGGGGCATGGTGCACAAGCGCGAGAGGTGTGCATAATGCATGGGCGGTGAAGGGGCATGTGACAAGTTTTGAATTTACAGAAGAACATTTCGTTCAAACTACCGGTTGATATTGTATGACTCTTGGCGAGTTGATCTTGAACACAATCTTTAGTTTTTAGACCGGTACATGTGTTGTGTAATATCACATGTCTCGCTCAACTCGTGGACTTGGGGGATTTTCGAACAAGCCAAGTGATTTGTCTAATTCATCATTAACAAATCAAAGTGTATTGCTAGACACTGTTTGGTGATGCTACTTTATAGTTTGAATCAATCATCATGCCTAACTTCTTTTATCTAGCATTTTTTGTGTATTGCTCGACATGACTATTGTGTATCGCTCAACATGACTATTGTGTATCGCTCGACATGACTATTGTGTATCAGTGTCATTTGAGTTTATGATCAATACTGCGACCTTAAACCATAACTGAGTTAGTTTAGTTGGTCTTATAAATCAAAGGAGAATGGATGGGCTGAGCTGCCTGGTTAAGCCTATCGAAGCAAAAGTGCAAGCAATTTGAAGTTTTGGATGGGCTAAGAATGGATAACGAAGCAGGCCCAGTTGAGATCAGAATCACGATGAATTAATGGACTTGAAAGAAAGCCTATTTTTTTATTCAAAAATGGTTAGACAGCTTTGTGTCTTGTAAGTTGACCTAATGTGCTACATTGTGTTTGTGAGCAAAGACGTAAAGGGTTAGAAGGTCAGGAATAAGGGAGGAATGAATATTCGCTTCTATATAGAGAATGAAGACCGATTGGAAAAGGGTCAGTAGTCTAAGGAGAAAGGGGGGGATTGAAAATGGTCTTCTGCGTTAGTAAGGGAAAACATAGCCCTGTGGAGGTTACCCGTGTTAGGAGGTGACCTCATTGCGGGATAGGTTAGTTGCATTTGTAGAATGATTCATTACTTTTCTCGTTTCTCCTTCATCCTCGTGTGAATTTGAGTTTCTGCGGGAGGCGATCTCATGTCAGGTTTGCAAACCAAATATAATGAAGTATCAACATTGCTTCTAGTGAAGTTGGTGAGAATGTGTTTGGGTGTATCACTAGACATGTTCTCTCGCCTGAGTTTTGTTTTTTTTTTGGGGGGTGGGGGGGGGGGGGGGGATGGTGATGGGTACCTTATGTCTCTCCTAACAAAGATTGTCCCCGGAAATCTCGTAGAATAGTGATGGAGTTAAGAAGTCTAGCATTGTATGTTAATTATGGGAGCAAGGACACACATGTTATCAATAGTAGTGGTAGGGGAAGAGGAGGCGGCAATTGATCATTTCCTTGTGCATATGCAACTTTTGTTCTAGAATGCGAGGGATGAATGACCGAGATAAAAGGGTTATGACTTATGAGAAACATATTGAAAGCAACTTTTTTTTCTTGCCCGGGTGGGGTAAGGGTTATGCGTTCACAAGGAACCAAAGTTTAGAACATGGATGAGTTGCTGTTTTGTTTTTTTTTTTTTTTGGGACATGATGGTGGTGAAGAAGTTGGATAATTGGTAGGAGAAAAATCTAGTGTTTTGTTTTTTTCCCCATGTAGCCAATGACGGGTTTGAACAAAGTGTGGAGTGGATGGTCCAGTGCAGAATTTGAAATGCGTGGGAGTTGTGGATTGTGGAGAAACCTTTGTTATGGAAATGATTTCAATATGGTGTGCTTCCCTAGGAAGAGACTAGTTGTGGTAGAATCTCCGCAGCCATGAGAGATTTCTTAGATTTAGGACTCCTGTTAGACTAGAAAACATGTGGTCGAAGGAGGAGGGCTTCACTGATTTGGTTGGTAGATGGTGGGTGCGGTATATTATTCACATCTATGTTTTGGCTGGGAAACATTATGTGTTAAAACAGAATCTAAAAAAGCGGAACAAGGATACTTTTGGGAAGTTGGATGTGAAATAGGCCAATTCTTGATAGAAATAAATGGTGGGATAAGAATGATCAGATTATTTCTTGTAAGAAGAGAAAGCTTTGAGAAATGAGAAAAGGGGAAGAGTTGGACAAGCTCTTGATATTCCTTTTTGAACCAAAGTTTTGGCACCATTTTGCATGATAGGGCGAGAACTTGGGAGAAAGATGCTGAGGTAGATCGAAGAAAGCGTTGAATCCTATGGTGGATCAACTGCTATTTATAATAATTATAAGGTCATATGGGTAAATTACATATTTGTAATGAATACCTACAATTTGTGTATTCCATTAACACACATATTCCTCTTAGGGATTATGATACTATTGTGGAGTGTCATTTTGTTCATTAATTAGTTACTATATATTCCAGTTACCACATGCCATTCTACAATCCCATGTGTTGGTTCCACCATTTATGGTATCAATGTGGGCAGTATTTTTGGGGGTTTGTAGTATTAATGTAGTCTACCCTTGTGCTTTTTGTAGTCTACGAGGAAAAGAAATATATCAACTCCCGGCAGAAATTGTTGGCAATGAGGAACATGTATTGGCTATATGTGATGTTGGACGCTCGAATGACAAGGTTGTAATTGTCCGGTTACTAGACCATCTCTTTGCAGTAATCTGGTGCTTGATTTGGAATAGTTTCTTGGTTCTTATCTTATTTTGTTTGCATCGTCATTTGTATGCAGGTTGTAGAAGATACAAATGCTCTAATATTGCGATGTGACTCAGATGATTCACGGAGGACATGGCAGAGCCGCTTGCAAGAGGCTATTTATCGTGCATCGGTAATCGATATGTATTTTAACATCTTTATAGCACAATATTTGATTGTACGTGCTCAAATAATATATATATATATCTGTGTGTGTGTGTGTGTGTCTCTGTCTCTATGTCCATGTCTGTGTCTGTCAAACTACATACGTATGTATACATATATGTCTGTATGTATGTGGTTTGACATATTGTGGTGCAAAATATTGTGTGCGAGTATATATATAAATTTGTCTATATATATGTAGTTTGACATCTTTATACCACAATATGCAACTGTACGTGCTCAAATAATAGATATATATATATATCTATATATGTATGTTCTTTGGAAGTACGGATACGGACATGGGGAAACGACAAAATTCGAAAATATAGGACACAAGTACGGTAAAGATACGACTATTATTATCAAATATCATTGCATTCATTAACAATACAATAACAAATATTAAAAAAAATAGAAATCGCACAATTTTTATTAGGTAACAGTCAATTTTGTTTTAAAAAAAATTCATCGTATGCTGGCCGTGTGTATCCTGGCCGTGTCCTAGCCATGTTCGACTATGTTCACTATTTAGGACACTTCTAGCTGTTTCCGATACATGTCCAAGGCGTGTTCGTGTCAGACACTGCCACGACACCTCTCCGAGAAGTATCTGTGCTTCCTAGGTATGTACCTATCGATATGAAAGTGGAAGGGTTTGAACGGTTTAATGATAATGTCCTTTCTCGATAGGCTTGCCTTAGCAGCCTGCTGCTCCTTCCCGCTTTGATATCAGCTGGGGAAAATTGGAGTATTTTTTCTTTTTTTGGTTTCTTGCGCTTTAATCCAATTGATATCGAGTTTGGTGGTGCCCAGAAGCCTTACGTTTCCCATTAGTAAAATTCTTCTACTGGCAGGAGGAATTCATATGTGAGCACTCTAGTCAAATTATGATTTATTTGTCAAATAACCGGTGTTTTTAGGTAGAATTCTTAGATCTAAATATAAGTAGATGTATTGGGCAATAACCTTTTATATTATACCTTCTGGGAAAAAGATACTTTTAATACTGTGAAAATGTACATATTCATAGTCGTCAAAACCAAATGAAACCGATCTTTGCGAGAATTTTTCAATGGCAATGTGTGAATATGAAGTTTGGTTTGGGGCCTTGATGCATTGATTCTCATCCAACAAGGATGGCCGAGAGATTAGGACCCTTTGTTTGGAGATGGTTGATGGATGACCCTAGATTATTTGGGATAAAAATATACATGATACTGGTCTCTTTTCCTTTAATTCTTATAGCCCCTTCTTAATGAGGATAAGAGTGGATGGTCCTCCACAGTTGAAGTACTAAATGTGGGCAACAGAAAGTAATCGGATACTGTGAGTTTGTTCACATATCTACAAACACTAAACTTTACTCACATTATGATGCAGTTGAGTTCTTATGAATGTGCTTGGATGTTGGTGTTGACATGGACTACTAATTTGTATGTGCTGGGAAGATCTTATTTAAAACTTTTGTACTCCTCTGGTTTGTTCCTTATGTTATGGGCCCTTTACTATCCTTTTGCAGTGTGATTCTAATGGCATATTTCAGTGTTTTTGCTAATTTTTATTTTTATGATTTCTTTGTCATGAAAATCCATCACAAGCAAACAAATTCCTTCTGGGTCTTGGAGTCTTACTGTGCAAGTCACAACTCTCAGTCCACGATGCAGAAGGGGTGCTCATGGAGTTTTTCTTGCAGGGTTCCACTCCTATTGCAAATCTATCTGAAACTTTGTTGGATTCAGAAGACTCACAGCCAGACCTTGTTGACAATCATTTGATGGAGACTTCAGAGGTGGAGAGATTGTTTATAACTGGTGTTCTTGATGAGTTAAAAGTTTTCTTCGATTACAATAGCCAGGTAGGCATTAATTGATTTTTCAATACTTCTGTTGTCCTTCAATTAAACAACTGAGATATTTTTCCCATGTGTGATACTGTCTCTGCCTTTGTCTAGCATGACTGGAGTTTCATGAAGGTGCTTCTAGTTGAGGAGAGTCGTTTATTTGAATTCCGAGCAATTGGTGGTCGGGTAAAACTAATATTGAACTTGCTTTTTTTTTTTTTTTGCTGGTTGCTTTCTTGCTTCCCCATTGTTGATGATTCAAACTGATCTCCAAGAACAGGTTGAGCTTTCAATCAGAGCAAATGACATGTTTATTGGCACCGTCTTGAGATCATTGGAGGTAGAGGATTTAGTTTGCTGCGAGGGGAGGTCTCAACCTTGTTATTTGGCGAGATCATTCATCCGGAGTACAGATGTGCCTTCATTCCCAAAAGACACTGACGATCAGACATCTGGCAGCAATGACTTAAGCCAATTTGAAGGAGATGATAAATTTTACGAGGTGTCAGAAGATCTTAATGATTTTGTGAAGCCTCCTAGTTTTAGTCGTGTCAATGGTCTACTTCCTAGTGACATTATACATGCCGGAAATGATAACATGGAAGTTACTGATACATTAGATAGTTTTGTGAAAGCTCAAATAGTTATTTATGACCAGAAGTCCTTACGCTATCGTAATATTGATAAACAGGTGAGTTTTCAGTTGAGTCCCCGATCCTCCCCTAACCTTTTTGTGGATTCTAACGTGCTCCTCATTGATCATTCCAGGTGACTGTGATGCTCGCTACCTTGTCATTTTTTTGTCGTAGGCCCACAATACTTGCCATCATAGAATTTACAAATGCTATTAACATCAAGGATGGAAGCTGTGAATCCTTCAGTGATAATTCTTCTACAGTCATTAGGCAAAATGATACATCGAGGGAAGATGAGGTTGATAATCAGCAGTCAGCCATAGCAGAGGAGCCCCCAGTCAAGGGCTTGCTGGGGAAGGGAAAGTCCAGAATCATGTTCTATTTAACATTGAAAATGGCTCGTGCTCAGATTTTGCTGATGAAAGAAAATGGGAGTAAGCTTGCTACTCTGTCACAAGATCATTTTCTTACCGATATTAAGGTTTGCAATTAGCCCATTTTTCCCTTTCTTTTCGTAGTTGAAATTCAATTAATTGTGTGATATATAGATCATATCCACCTAAACTTAAATTCATTTTAAGTCATTTTCTTTCCCTAGGTGTTTCCATCTTCTTTTAGTATAAAGGCATCCCTTGGAAATCTGAGAATAAGTGATGACAGTCTTTGTAGCAGCCATATGTACTTCTGGGTCTGTGATATGAGAGATCCGGGTGGGACTTCTTTCGTGGAGGTAATAGTATGATTCCTTTTTATGATAAAAGGTTGTTGCCTGTAATATTCATTTCATGGTTGCTTATGAGCTTTGAATTTTGCAAAAATTTTCTCGTTACATGTTTTGACTGGCCTTACAAATTCAGAGCTCATTTTGTGATGATTGGTTTATGTTGTTGCTGGAATGGAAGCACTCATTACTGTGTTCATTCAAATCTTATGCTGGTCCTTATGTATAACTCGTAAAGCTACATTAGGATATTTATGAGTGAAATTGTGAAAGCTCTAGAAAAAGTAGGGAAACCCATAGAGAATATTTTTCACTGCAATTTATTGGTCCTTTTGAGACTTGATCTTTGCTTTTCCCTATGCTTTGGTGTAACCATCACCTGATAAGACTTTGAGTCAACACAATCAAATTTTGCGATTGGTGGAATGATTGGTTCTCAATTATTGACATGTGAATCACAGGTTGATTTCATGGCTTTCTCAATCGATCATGCTTAGTTGCTTGATGGAACGATTGGTTCTCAATTATTGACGTTCGAATCACAAATTGATTTCATGGCTTTCTCAATCGATCGTGCTTAATTGCTTGATTCTTTTCTTATGTTAATGTTTTCATCACCCTGTGAATATTGACATGACGTGTGTATACCATCACTTGAGTATTGAAAATTTAGTCCTTCGGGTTTGGTGAAGGGAACTCGATCTCATTGTCAGAACAATTATCTGATGTGGGATACAAGCTCTCTTAACAGACTCCCTTATGTGGGACTCGGGCTTGCACGTGGGGTCAACATACAAACAAACAACCATGCATACCGAAAAATTCTAATGGTAAGAGACTTGACTCACTGATTACCCAAGGCTTAACTTTGATACCATTTTAGAGCATCCAACCTTAAACTAATAGGTAGTGGGTCGAGTAGCCTCAAAAGTATATAAACCAACTTTGGTAGTCTTAATTATTTGATGTTTGATTCAAACTCTCTTAACACTCACATCCAAATATAGGATGCTGTGTCTCAAACCTTAGCCATTTGGTTTCCAGTTAGATGCCTCTGGCAATATGTCAAACATAGTCTAGTTCAGGTGTTGCCATGCTCGTATAAGGTGTTTATCACCTTAGATATGTTTGGTTCTCCCAACAAATATTCTAGCGATGTAGTCATGTATCTGTGCTTCCTTCTTGTGCTGAGTAGAATGTACTAACTTTTCTTTTCGCTTCCTTTCTAATCCAATTGGCATTATCTAAGATTCCCACCATTTCTCTTTAATTTTGAATTTTGTTTTTATTTGTTTGGCTCTTTGTGCCTAATGCCTAAGCCATAATATATTCAACTTGATGGTCGTAGGTTCTAATAAAAGATACAACGATCTTTTATGCAGGAAAACTAGGCCACCTAACACACCAAATAAATAACATTCCATCTAAGTTCTTCATGCCATTTGCTAACTTTTATTTCCTAGATGTGTATAATCCTAAATTTGAGAATGATGACATTGGAGTGGGGACTTGTTTAATTACGTATTGAAGACATCCATTAAAAACACGAGATATTTATGTTTTAAAGAAATACTTAATTTTATTTTGTTCAATGTCAAGTTGTAGAAAATAAAAAAAATCATATATTTAACCAAGTGTATCCTGCCATATACTAAACATATTGGTTGTGTATAGGGGGCGTTCACCCTACCCTACGGGTAGGAAATATGGTCTTCCGTCTTCCTACCCGATACTTTGCGGAATAATTTTTTCTTGGCCTACCCTACCCGATCAAGTGTGGTAACTTCCGACAAATTAATCGGATAGGAAGTCGGGTAGGAAATCGGGTGAACACTTTTGTAGTTATTAATTTTTGGATCATTTTAACAATTCAATTAAATAACATTTACCAATTTCATAATACAATAAACTAATAATACTAAAAACTAAAACAATTACAATAAAACACAAGGAAGCATAAACATCAATCCATTCTAATTGTTGCACAAATACAATAACAATTATTTTAAATTTAAACCATATGGTGTTTATATATATATATATTATTGCGGGTAGGGTAGGGTAGGAATACGAAAATTAATGGCTATTCTGCATTCCTACCCGATTTAATCGGAAGAATCAACAATCTTTTCGCTTTACGAAACTTTTAGTAAATTCATAATTTATTATAAAATATTTGGATTCAAATTCAACCAATTGTCCTAGATTTTAGAGTTCAAAATCTTGGTTATGACCTCCACTCGGGGAATATTGAAAAGGGGTTGGAACATGTAAGTCTCTTTTCGTTCAATAGGGCCAAGCCTTCCTGAGAGAAGTATAAATCTTGGCATACGGGCTGAGGAAAATATGCAAAAACATATATGGCCATCTCCTATACATTTCCGGCCATATCCAATCCAAAGTAAATTCACGCATTGGAAGATCCTAAATTTGAGACTTTCTACACCAAAAATTCTCTCTTAAATGAAGGTATCTGTGCTTGGATGGTAGCCCAAGATCAGCCTCATGAAAAACCTTATATTACGTGAATGGTATGAATTGCCTATACAAGAATTCTTAAAACAGGGAGCAACCAGTTTAGATATTAACGTTAAGAATTATTGGATACTCTTTCGGATAGGAAAGGCGAAAGAAGGCTGGAATGCCAGCAGACGTCTATATTATTGAATTCACCCTATCTAGAAATATTCATTAACGTCCAGTGGGGCGGACTGTTTTGCATTCAGCAATACCACAGTGTGGCTCGGCTCACGTGCAACCCCAGCCTGTTATTAGCACAGGTCTTCATAGACAATGAAAGGCAGAACTTAAGGCTCGAGTTGAGTTGAGAAAGAGGGCTCTTACGCAATTTGCCTTATTTCAGCACTCACTTTTGTTTTTTAATTCACCCTATACCAACTGGTAACACATTGGAGTATTTCAATGGTTCTCTTTAATGGGGTTGTGATACTCATGGCAGTGTTGCTCAAACTTCTTTTTTAACTCTTACTTGCACCCCACACTTCTGCCCATGTTACTTTAGGTAATGATTAATTTGTCGAGGTTTGTGTGTAATTTGCAAAATTGGTCTTTGAATATGCAGCTAGTCTTTAGCTCATACAGTGCTGATGATGAAGACTATGAGGGTTATGATTATAGCCTTATTGGGCAGCTTTCCGAAGTGCGCATTGTTTATTTGAATCGATTCATTCAGGAGGTAACTATCTTCAATTTTTATCCGCTACCTACCAGTGACAGTGTTATGCATTTTCTCATGCTGGGGTGAAATTTAATTGCAGGTTGTAAGTTACTTTATGGGCCTCGTTCCCAGCAATTCAAAGGATGTTGTAAGAGTAAACGATCAAGTTTCAGACTCAGAAAAATGGTTTACAATAAGTGAAATTGATGGATCACCTGCTGTAAAGTTGAATCTTTCTCTCAGGAAACCTATAATACTAATGCCGAGGAGAACAGATAGCCTCGAGTAAGTTTCAAACCTTTCATCTCATGTCTTTCAGCTCTCATTCAATCACGGACGATTTTTGTTGACTAATATTTTTAAATCATGGATGATTATTCTTGACTGCCTTTTTTTTGAATGACGGTTATGATTACTTATCTTGTCCTCCATTTTCTGCGCTGCAGTTATCTGAAGCTTGATATTGTTCATATAACTGTCCAGAACACTTTTCATTGGTTTTCTGGCAGCAAAAACGAAATGAATGCTGTTCACATGGAAATTTTAACAGTGCTGGTGAGATTTATATGCTGATATGTAGTACGTTTTTTTGTGTGATTGCATTACCAGATAAACTAGTTGCTGATACAGTCTTATGGATGGGAGCAGACTTACTCCAGTGTGGTCAATTCCCATGCCCATTTTAAAAATTTCGTAGCGCATGAAAATAACACACATATTGAATTCCCATCCATCCAACCAATCCTATTTATTGAACTGCCTTGTTCTTTTGAATTTTTGTAGAAACAATAGGTTAATGCGTCTACCTTCATTTTCTCCATTTTCAATTCGAAAGGTTTGTATTAATTTTGTCAATTTTACTTGGTGATGGATGTCAAATAGTTGAACGAAGAAAAGTCTATTTAGGAAGATTTCAGAGTTGGTGGAACTATTCGTTTTTTAACTTCCTAACAAGTTATCCAAGTCTCTTGGGTCAGCTGCCTAAAGTTTATATAATTAGTGAGTTTTTAAATGGCCCCACCAGGAAAAAATCAGCTTCCCCTGCACAGTGTGACTGGTTCCCGTTGGCTTTCCATTAAGTTGTGAAGAATAAAGGATTAAAAAACCTTCTTTCTCTTCTGGGATATGTCGTTATTTTTCTGGTTGTTAGCTTTTAAACATTCTCTATGATAGCACGTCTGAAATCATTGTTGATAAAATTGGTTTTGCAAAATTTGTAAAATTGGAACAAATTTTCTTACCGAATAATCATGGCTTGATATACTGTTATCCTATGTAGGTTGAAGACATCAACTTAAATGTTGGCACTGGAGCACAATTAGGTGAAAGTATAATTCAAGATGTAAAAGGGGTTTATATAGTTATTCGGAGGTCACTTCGTGACTTGTCACATCAAATACCGAGTACAGAAGTTGCAGTTAAGGTATTGCACTGAAAGCTGGTAGATGCTAGTGGTATCAAATTGTTTCTCTGAGTATCTTTTGTAATTTACGATTTTTTTATGGCTAGATTATGTACGTTGGAAAAGTGTTATTTTAATGATGATGTGCGTATTACTCTTCAGATTGAAGAATTGAAGGCAGCTCTGTCAAACAGGGAGTACCAAATAATAACAGAATGTGCACTGGCTAATTTTTCGGAGACTCCAAATATCATACCCCCATTGAACATTGATTATGTGACATCAGTTGACATGCGGCAACGTTCAATTTCCAGGGATTCAGATGCTGCTAAATCTGACACTCAAGATGGGGAAACATGGATTGCCATGAAGGTTTCTGTTGTAGTTGATCTTGTCGAATTGTGCCTTCATTATGGATTATCAAGGGATGCACCTCTTGCCACAGTGCAGGTATTTGATTTCTTCGTTGTGAATTTTTTTCCATCTTGTAGCTCATCTTTATGTGTAGTTGAATACGTGTTTTTATTCTTTTTATACGTCTTTGTAGTTGGTTTTCCCCACTCTCATAAGAATGTGAAGTTTTTCAATTTTAGTTTTAGTTTGCAGGTTTGGTCATCTAAGCTATGATTCAATATTCACAGCTAATTCATGGCTATAGGTGAAAAATTGGACTGGCTGTGGATTCTTTGAATAACGATAATTTGATATAGACCACGTGGGAAAGAAATTTGTCTCCCTGTGTGTTTAGTATGCTTTTAGGAAATCTGCTGTTTGAATGTTATTATTTGTTGTGCAAAAAATACTTTTGATTAGTGGTAGGGAGGATATGGTTGGCAGAGACAGGAAAATAAGATAAAATTGTCAAATTTGTGCAAAAACTGTGAACTTAAGTTGATAAAGAATCATATTGGGTTCTCTGATATTTTGAATGGTTACTTGGCATTAATTGATATATGAGATACGGTTAGAATTTCTGGATCATGCTGTTTTTCTAACCCTTCAAGTATCCTGTTAATAATCTTTTTGGATATTTGCACATTGGTTGTATGGTGGTTATCTGTTTCTTAAATGTGTTACATTTGAATGTAACTTATCATCTTGTTGTATTTAGCATTTTTGTTTACTCAATCTCATTGCTTCTTTATGTCAGGCAAGTGGCATATGGCTTCTGTACAAATCTAGTACACTGGGAGAAGGTTTTCTCTCAGCGACACTGAAGGATTTCACAGTGATAGACGATCGCTCGGGTACAAAGCAAGAACTTAGGCTTGCAATACGAAAGCCCGAGAACATTGTCTATAGTCCTTTGCAATTTGGCACTGAAGATGATGACCATCACTTGGTTGAGACAAATGTTGATGGAAAACCTGTTCCTACAATGCTTATTCTTGATGTCAAATTAAGTCACAATTCAACATTTGTTTCTTTAAATATCCAGAGGCCACAACTGCTTGTGGCACTTGATTTTTTGCTGGCCGTAGTTGAGTTTTTTGTGCCAACAGTTCGGAGTATGCTGTCAGATGAAGAGGACGAGAACTTTTTACATATAGCTGATGCACTCATTCTTGATCAATCAACATACAGTCAACCCTCTCCTGAATTCTCCCTTTCCCCTCGAAGACCTTTGGTGTTTGATGATGAAAGATATGACCATTTTATTTATGATGGTAGAGATGGAAACTTGTATCTAAAAGATAGACGGGGACTTGATCTTTCTCCTCCCAGCAAAGAACCTATAATTTACGTGGGAAATGGAAAAAGGTTGCAATTTAAAAATGTTACTATCAAGGTTTGTCGTCCATCCAAATGTTGGCTCAATCATTTTAGTTTAAATACAAAAAATATGTACTTGCCTGTAACTTAAAATCATGTTGAATTATCTACTTTTCTTTGCAGAATGGACAGTACTTGGATTCCTGCATTTTATTGGGATCCAACAGCAGCTATTCAGCTTCTGAGGATGATAAAGTCTATTTGAGAGGAGGGGATGAAGGTCCTCCTCCTAACTCTTTAGAAGAAACTACCGACGGCTTGCCTTCGCAAACTACTGTTGTCAACAGATTCACAGAGTTCACAATTGAGTTGCAGGTCAAGTGCTTTTTCAGAATTATTTTGTTTATCACTTTGTTAGTACTGTTGGAGCATCTGATTTAAAATCAATTGGTAATGAGTGGAGAGACCCTTAGGGTCCATTTGGTTAAGAAGAAAAAAATGATAGAAAGTGAAGTGAAAGAAAAGAAAATGATATAAAATATATTTTCTTGTATGTATTTGGTTAGAATGAAAAATTTACTGGAAAGTTTAAAAAATTTTCATTCTATTGTTTGAATAAAAGGAAAGTTATAAGAAAACTTTTATAATTATCTAAATTACCCTTAATTATATTAAATCAGTTTAAAGAAGAAAAAATATGTATATAATTGAAAGTTAAAATTTTTTAAAAAAGTGGCTAGAACCATAATTCTAGGACAAACATCAGCACGAAGTTCTTTGGGCTAAATTCTATGATTAATCAAATTCATACAAAGATTTTTTTAAAATTAATAACTAATGATAAAATGAGAAGTTAGTTATAGATCACAACTTTCTTGCATTTTCTTGTGTTTTTTACAAGAAAAAAAACTTGGCTAGTTGTGAGAAAATTCAAGCATTAAAGAAAATTATTTTTTCATAATTTTTTATTTCATGCTAACCAAACATGAAAATTTTAAAAACTTTCTCTGTCTTGCATTTTTTATCATTCTCCCACTAAACAAATGGACCTTTAAGTATATAAACCAACCTTGGTTGGTCCTTATTGTTCGATGTAAGATACAAACTCTCTTTACACACTCCTTCATGTGGGACTTGGGCTAACAAACAAACAAATAACGATGCATATTGGGATATTCAATTGGGTAAGAGACTTTGTCCACTGATCAACAAGACCCGATTGCGATATCATGTTAGAACATCCAATTCAAAATCAATTGGCAATGAGTGGAGTAGCCATTTGACTATATAAACCAACCTTCAGTAGTCTTAGTAATGCAGTGTATGCATGTAGGACTTGGGCTCCGCACGTGGGGCTAATAAACCAATGAACAAGCGTGCATACAAGAAATTTCAAATAGGTAAGGGACTTGACCCACTGACCACCCATGATCCATCTCTTTTACCATGTTAGAGCATCCAAGTCAAAACCAATTGATAATGAGTGGAGAGACGTCTCAAGTATATAAACCAACCTTGGATAGTTCTAATTATTGGATCAAGTTCTCTTTATAAAGACTAATGTTGTTGTTATTAGTTCCTTACCTATATGTCTTTAGTCCTCACTTGAAACGTGTCTGTGATCTAGCAGAAGGTTGATGATGCAATTTATGGTGATTTTGATTGTATAAATATATCTCTAGATAACACAAAACATGGTTGTCCTTGCGTGATGGCTTGGCCTAAGTTTTCAAAATATAAAGAGTGGAGGCACTGCCTGGCTTTTATGACATACATTGGTGCCTATGTACATAAATATTGGGCATTCACCTCATGGGTCGAACTCCAAAGGATCGACGGCGACTCAATCGAGTCGTTTCGACTCAGCAACTTTCGATCCAACACCATTTCGCATTCTAAGCAAACTTGAGCCTCATACAACTTGGCCGAGTTGTCTCCGATGCTCCAGTATGACCTAAATCTTAAATCATATTCAATTTCTTCTTCTATGTAGTATTTCGTGCTTAGCATCCAACACTGATTCCCAATACCAATAGTGCCCTCCGAGTCGATAGCCGAAATTGCGACCTTGAACCCTGTCTGACTTTGAAAAGTTCCCAAGCCTTTGTGTAAATAGGTGGAATATAATTACTCTTGTTTTATGACCCTAATAATGTGGTCTTTGTTCATGACCCTGAACGCCCTTGCATTTTTGTGTACAATAGTGCGTCAATATTAAATGGAGTATTCATGTAACACAATTTTAGCTAAGCAAAAGAAACCATCAATCCTCATCCACCAAATCACATTGACATGAGAGAGAGAGACATAACTTTGTTTATCATTATAATATCTATACAATACTTCTTTGAACAGAATCATTATTTTCCAAATGATAACAAACTGTTGCAATTTCCTTTCATTACTCTAACTAAAGCCACAATGTGAGGAAAGACGCTACTTTCTGCCAATTTTTTAAAATCTAAGTTGCATGTAACTTTTTGCGAAAATAATGACTTCTACATGTAAATTTTTTCGGAAATAATGACTTTAACATCAAACAATCAAATTAATGGTATTTCAACTGCTATTACTTAATCCATCTGCATAACATTAATAATATAGAATGGTGTGTAAATTTCATTACAAAACTTCAGCTTTATCACTGGACATTACAAGAAAGAACATTGCTGATTAATGTATGATCTCAAAAACAATCAAGCAGTTATAAACAATTAAACATGTAATTTGAGCATCACTAACAGTCAAACATCACTCAAAGCAACCAATAAGCACTCATATACACACTGCTACCATATTCGAAGCATGCCGTAAAAATAGCCTATTTTCTCTCTCTTTCTCTCTATCTCTCTCTCTATACAAACTAGTTGGATCCATAAGTTGGTTCTGATCTCCGTTTGGATTCAAAAATAGAAGAAATTTTAGATTTTTGTGAATCTCTATTCTTTTTGATATTCATTTTCATTTTTTTCTCAGATTCCTTCGTGCCAAACACCAGAGAAATGATAGATTTGTGTTGTATAATATTACATTGTTTATTTTTTGAGTGACTGAAGGAGATATGTTAGTCGGAGACAGATCGAGATCTGCTCGTCGGAGACAAATCGAGATCTATTTCGTCGGAGATCCTTGGAGACAGATCCAGCTCTGATCCTCGGAGATCTGTTAAGATCTAGATTTGTTTGTCAAACACAGATCCAGATTTGTTTGTCAAACATAGGGTGAAACAAAGTAGACCTGGATCTGTCGGTGAACCAGCAAGATGTGTTCTTCATTCTGTCCACAGATAGAGAGAGACCGAGAAACTTACCTCAATCCGGCGATGACGTCTTCTTCGTCGACTTTGTGAAGAAGCTCTCAACCACAGGAGGCAAAAAGTTGGAGGACCTCAGTGAATGCCGTCTTCTTCCTCGCCTCTGTGCAACAGGCCTTGGACTGTTACGAGGAGATAATTTGGATGATTTCTGTTATTATTTGAATTTAATTTGATTATAGATAACACATAATTAGATTGTACATAATAATAGGGATACTTACCTGTATAGAAGATAACGCTGGATTTCCAGCGTGAATGTAAACTCTCCTCTATATAATGAAAGCAAAACCCTATTGAAAAGGTATTCAGACCAATTTGACATGGACGAGCTCAACCTACAATATGGGCGAGCTGAGCTCTAGGTTGACAGGAGAAAGAGAGAGGGCCGAGTGATAGGAGAAAGAGAGGAGGGCCAAATATGTCTGGGTGTGGTTATCCTCTTGCCTGGGTTTGTAACCCATTTTGGGGGGGGGGGGGGGTTGGGTTAGTTGTAGCCGGTATAGGAGGGTTAAGTGCCACTGTAGCAACCGGGTCAAGGCTTGACCCAGGATTTTAATCCTGCCTAAAAAATGGCTTTCCAACAAGGGATTTCTAGGACCCATTGCCTTATTAGCCTATCTATATGGGTGTTAACTCAACTCACTTTAACCTACTAACCAAACACACCTTAAGTATATAAATCAACCTTGGTGGTTCTAACTATTCGATGTGGGATACAAGCTCTCTTAACAGATGTGACACCTTCACTCAAATATGATGTAAGTCTCGATTGATTTGTATCATGCTCTCTTGATTTTGATTGATTGCGAAGTGTACCTTTCCTCATCTCTATTTCGGCATCCAAGACCCATACGTCGGTTACCATTTGCGAGCTTCTCGTTTTTTTAGAAGGTGTTCGGGAGAGGCGAAGACGTAGACTCGATTCGAGAAAATGAAGGCGACTCCCTCTTTCTAGTCTCAAATGTGTGTTTTTTGTTTATTCTGAAAGGTGAAGACTCCTCTTTCTCATAAACAAGAGACATAGGACACAGACACGTCGGGACCACACTAAATAATATATGTAATTTTCATATAAATATATTTTTTGTAAAGATAGAATTGATATTTCTATATTAAATAAACAAAATTAGAGAATTTCATAATTTTTACGTATATGGAATAAATAAATAAAAGTGCCTTGCTTTATGGGGATATCAGGACTTTTTTTCCCTCTTCCAGTGGTTATGGGCAGATTTTAAAGTGATTATGGATTTTGGTGATGCACCGTTAATTGACCGAGGTCGTACTTGTTTTTTTTGGTTGGGGACCCACTTGCTATTTTTTTTTTTTTTTTTAGGTTGGGGTCTCATGTGCTAGTTGGGAGTATTTTTGTGACCATATATTTTTTAAATTCCAATGTGCCACTTGTCAAATGTATGGATATTAGAAATCTGGTCAAGTAACACACAAGAGTCACGTGACGGATAAGAGGATACGTAGAAGACCTTGTGCTCTACAGTTGACTCTTCACATTCTCCTCGTTTCTCTCTCTCTCTCTAACCTCCCATCTTTTCAATTTCTATTCTGTCTCTGTTTCTCATCTCTATCAAAACCTCTTGTTTTCCCTAACTCATTTTTTCGCCATATTGTCTGCAACAAACATGGTAGATTCACTTCCTCTAAAGATGAATCTCTTGGGAAGTTGGCCAGTGCCTATGAGCATGGGCCATATGTTACTCTGTGTTCTTCGCAGATGTGGGTCTATGTTTCTGTCTTCGTCTAGTATGCTAATATCCCAAGAGGTAACTCTTTTCAATAGATTTCACATTACCACAAGAATCGTGTCTGGAAGTCTTTGGCGCGTTCTAGACGAGTCTACAATTCCAAAGAACTAAAAAAAATCAAATGCTCTTTTTGATGCGTTCATGTGCTAGACGAGTAAGACACAGATATGTCGGCCCAAATCACGTGTCTATGCTTCATAGACTATAAAAAGGATACATTGAATGATTTAGCAAAGAAAAAATAAGAAAGAAAAAAAGGTGCATAACACGTATTTGTATATATGGGAATAGGTTTAGATGAAAGTTGTCCCGTTCCCAATTTAGTAGGGTTTTTCAATATAGTATGATCATAAATTAACTATTCATTTTTACAAATATTGTGTACCCATTGGCTTGATGAAAGTTGGTTTACCATTATTAGTTGGGATTTGTCTTTCTTTTCCAATTAAATATATATAACCATTATTTTTTTTATTCACAATTATTGATTAGTGTTATTTGGGTTTCAATTCGCTTTGTAATTCTTATATTAAAGCACCAAATAAATATTAATTATTGTGTGTATACATAAATAGTATAAATAATATTAGAAATATAAAAAATGTAAAGTATGTAATAATTCCTTGTGTCTATACATGAATAATTATATATGGTTTATTATAATAATAAAAACGATCTCAATAACAATCCAAATTGAATTGAGACTCAAAATAGAGTACTATCTAAGCTCACCCCATCACACCGTGTGCTAGAGAAAATATTGCACTGCGACTCCATACCAGTACGGCAGTATCATAAATGAAATCGACCCAAGACACATGTAACGTTGAACCCACTACATGTGTGACCTATTGCACTGTGACTCCATACCTATGCACTAGTTCGTGTGCCTACTTCTTACTTTTCCATGTAACTAGATTATCCTGATCTTCTATTTGATAAAGAACTTGTCTAATATGCATTTTTTAACACTTCCAACCAATGGTGCCTGTACGACTGATACAACAATCCAAGTTTGGGAGCTAGCTTAAGATATCGAATAACATCTCAATCTAGTACTCAGGGTGCGGGGTGCTTTCACAATGTGATTTACTGTAGTCAACGAGCAATAGTAAGGTAGTTCAACTTTTCTACTGGCACCAACATTGTCAAAGATCAGAGAAACATTCACCTTGGGGTAGACTTAGTTGGTACGATGTTTTGGGTCGTTGTTCGTTTTCTATTAGATCGTTTTTAATATTGCATGAGATTATATTTAATTGTACATTTGTATACACATAGTTAACTGCTATTTATTTTGGGGTTTAAGTTGTAATTTGGAGTCGGGAATTTAGGCTTTGAGTCGTGTGACCCCGATTTGTGGGATGGTAGGATATCCATGATCTCAGTATCTATGGTTTCAACCCATAAAAGGCTTTCCTCTGGGGAACAAATTAGGCTGTTGCTCTATATAAACCTCTTCAACATCTAACTATTATGAGGGCTAGTTCAGATGTATATAAAAAGAGATCAAAATCCTAATAGAAGAGATTTTGGCAACATGGGAGAAGGTCTCCGCCAAGTGAATGCCACAAGTTTGTGCGAATGTGACTTTGGTGTAGGCTTGTAGCATGAAGGAAAGTGGAATTGTTACGAGTAATGGAAGGTCCATGTAAAATGTATTAGCTAGTTTTTACTATTTCAAAAAGCAAAAGGGCGACTCATGAAGATTTATCTAAACGAGGGAGCATGGGAGGATGATAGGAATCATCAGCATTGTGCATGCTCACTATGCTGTGTGTATATAGCATTGGTGATTGTTAACTATTACGCCTTGTAAGTTAAAATAATATATTTTGTATTCTATTTTAAATTCTTACATAGATAAACTGAATAACATCATGTATAGGAAAATGTACTCTTGTTTACTATGTCCTCTTAAATCAATAAAATTCTTACACGTCATGAACACACGTGTCATGCATGTGGCCCCAACTTCCAAGTCCATCTTTGTGTTCCTTACCTCTCTATTCACCCGCAACATAGGTGCGGGATAGGGTGAATGTCGGCTCATCATGCCAAAGCTTCATGAGTTCGCTCCCATTTTTTTAGTTACCCTTCAGTATGCCCTTAAATGCATCTTTGTCTTGCATAAGCCTAATTGTTAGGTCATATGTTGTATATTGACTTCACATTGTCTATATGTTGTATTATCATGTGCATGTTGTGGGTGTTGGTTAAAGGAAACTCACTAGTTTATTTTGAATTTTGTCAGTTTTTTTTTTGGATAGGAAACAAAACAATTTTATTAATGTAAAATGACAAAAATTGATACATCAAAAGGCACTATGGATGGACAAGATGTCCAACCGTGAAATGGAAAAATAAAATTGTCAATTCGTAAAATTATGTATCACATGAGGCTGTCCAATCTGTCAAAATACAAAAAAAAAAAAGAATGCCATCGAACTCCTTTGTAACACGCCCACATCGATGCCAAAAAATATATGCGATCCCATAAATCTTCCTTCCACTCTCCTCTATTTTAAAAAATCCTAGAGTTCGTTTCCAACCATATCCTAGATTCCCTACTTAGCTCTGTTTTGTGTGTTAATTATGTTTTAAGTGGCTTGATACTACTTTTCAGGTTATTGGGCCAGAGCTTACCTTTTATAATGCATCAAATGACGTAGGGGAGTCACTGCTACTCTCTAACAAAGTATTGCATGCGCAGTTGGATGCATTCTGCAGGTAATTTTTTCTTTACTTGCAAATCTAAGGGTTGAAGTTTTGCTTTCTCATGTTTATTTCCTACATATTTTGTTCTCATCACACTGGGAGGATGCCTTAACATACTTCACCTAAGCTAACATATGCTTGAGATTTTCCCTAGTTTTTCTTTGTTTATTAACGAGCATGTGTGTGGAGTATATCCTTGCATTTTAGATGCTTTCAGGATTTAGTGTTCTTTATTTTGGTGGTTATTTTCCCACGTAGATGATATTTCTTCTAGGGTAAATGATACTTGGTCAGTATGGATTAAATCTACTCCCTCGTGGTATCTTAAGAGTTGGAAACTCATCAAGAGTACTGTATAACTCGAATATTATCGATTTGTGCTGAAACTCTGCACTTAGATTGGAATCTTATTTAAGACTAGAGCACAGAGTTTTACAATGACAGGTATTCTCCAAGATATAATTTCCTAGGGTCTCTGTGTTCAAAGTGTGAGGAGTCTGTTTCATTTCTTTAGCTTGGAGGATTACAATTGAACTAATCAAAGGAAGATGTTGGATGTTGTGCTGCTTCCAGGATTGTTCTGAAGGGTGACACTACTGAAATCTGTGCAAATGCTCTTGGGTTGACAATGGAGAGTAATGGGATCAGAATATTGGAGCCTTTCGATACCTTTGTGAAGTTGTCAAACGCATCTGGAAAAACGAATGTACAAGTGGCTGTTTCTGATATATTCATGAATTTTTCGTTCAGCATCTTAAGACTCTTTTTAGCAGTCGAGGAGGACATTTTGGCATTCCTGAGGATGACATCAAAGAAAATGACTATGATGTGCTCTGAGTTTGACAAAGTTGGGACAATTAAAAGTAGGTTAAGAAACACTAATATTATTTTCCTTTCTGTAATTGTGGAAACTGTATTAAGTTGGAAAGATTGATGAAATGACTCATTTCCTGGTGGTTGTGTTTTGCAGATCCCTACAGCGACCAAATATATGCATTTTGGAGACCTCGTGCACCACCTGGTTTTGCTGTTCTTGGTGACTATTTGACACCACTGTCAGTAAATTTGTCAATGATCTCCTTTTTTAGGTTATATCTATTAAATTGCCTGTAATTGTCAGTAACATGTGTTTTCATGAGACAGCGACAAGCCACCAACAAGAGCAGTCCTTGCTGTGAATACAAGCTTTGTAAGAATCAAAAGGCCTGAGTCTTTCAAGCTGGTTTGGCCCACTTCTGCTGAAGGGGACATACCTGATTCCCAAGGTGTTGATAACCTTGAGATTGTTGCAAGTAGCGTCCTTCGTGAAGGAGATAAAATCTGTTCCATTTGGTTCCCCGTAGCACCCAAAGGCTATGTTGCGTTGGGCTGTGTGGTTTCTTCTGGAAGGACACAACCTCCCATATCTTCTGCCTTCTGCATCTTGGCGTCTTTAGTTTCTCCATGTGCCCTGAGGGATTGTATAATAGTCAACTCTAGCAATCAGTATGTAGAATTTTCAGATATATTCTGTGTTTTTTATGTGTGTGTGTCCAAAGTATATGCTGTCCATGAATCTGGCAGATACGGAATTAACACAATCATAAGGAGGGTAGTCTTATGATCATGTTGCATGTCGAGCATGCAACAACTTGAATCATAAAAAGGAGTGGGCGTTACACATGAAAGATTCCCCTAACAAATTATTTTTGACAGGGGGAACTATTAGGGGATTTATTTTGTAAGGTAATATTATCAAACACTTGGTGTATTGTCTTGCACAATCAAGCTTGTATGCCATAGATTTGGTGGTGTATTTATCCTATTATCAACCTGAATAATTATATCTCCAAGTTTAATTTATTTTTTGATTTCCAGATTTCCTTTGGCATTCTGGCGTGTGGGTAATTCGGTTGGTACTTTCCTGCCAGCAGATCCAACTACTCTAAGCTTGATTGGAAGAGCATATGAATTAAGACATATTGTTTTCAAGCATTCAAATATTTCTTCAAAAGCATCCAACAGTTCAGACATCCAAGCTTCTCCATCTGGTCATGATCAGACTGTCCAATCAGAAATATCATCAACTGCAAATTCTGGGAGGAGATTCGAGGCTGTTGCTAGTTTTCGGTTGATATGGTGGAATCAAGGTTCAGGCTCAAGAAAGAAATTATCCATATGGCGCCCTATTGTACCTCAAGCAATGGTGTTTTTTGGTGATATTGCTGTTCAAGGGTATGCAATGCTCAATTTTTTTAATTTTTTTTGGGTGTTGCTTTGTATCGAGGCCCCAGAAGTAACAATGTAACTCCTATTTGATACTTGGTTTACAGTTATGAACCTCCAAACACATGCATTGTTCTTCGTGATTCTGAAGATCTATTTAAAGCCCCTCTAGATTTTCAACTTGTTGGACAAATAAAGAAACGTAGAGGAATGGAGAGTATTTCTTTTTGGCTGCCTCAAGCTCCACCAGGCTTCGTTTCCTTAGGTTGTGTTGCATGTAAGGGGGCACCAAAGCAATCTGATTTCAGCTCATTAAGATGCATGCGCAGTGATATGGTCACTGGGGATCAATTTTCAGAGGAAAGCATATGGGATACATCTGATGCAATGCTTACAAAAGAACCATTTAGTATATGGGCAGTCGCCAATGAGTTGGGAACCTTTATTGTTCGCAGTGGTTTCAAGAAACCTCCTAGAAGATTTGCTCTTAAGCTTGCAGATCCAACTATACCAAGAGGTTCGTATGATACTGTTGTTGATGCAGAAATACAAACATTCTCGACAGCACTTTTTGATGACTTTGGCGGCTTGGTAAGCACCCTTTTTCCATTTTCAGGTTTATGTTATGTGCCTTTTTGCATCACACAACTCTTTAGTGGTTTTAGTGGGGCAGTTTGTTTTGTTTCACATTCCTCGGCGGATATTTTGATGAATTGGTGAAGGAAGCTTACAGTAAACAATATTTTTCATTTATAAAGATCAGCAGAACATGTATATGCATCATAACGAGACGATTGCATCATAACCTTTATAGATGCGGAGATTTTCTTTCATTGCCAAATACCATACAAGATCATCAACAACATTGTTTTATGAGAGATTCATTGACATGTGTGTTTGATGTAACGAAAGATGCTGTATATGTAGTTGATATGCCAACGTAGTTATTAACCGCTTTATGTTCATTTTGGCTTCAAAGTCTTTGTTGCACCGTCTCTCTTTTTGTGTTTTCAGAAATCTGTTTCCTCACTCACTTGTGTTGATGCTTTCGTTGGTCCTCGTTGTAAATTCGTAAATCATCTTTGTTGATTTTTTCTCATTTGTTCCTGGATCTGTCTTCCTAAACACATTCATTTTTTTATATGATATGCTTCCTCTTGGTTGCTTCTTATACATCTCGAAGTCGTCCTTCCATACACACAATTGCATTCCATGTTGGTTTCTTGAATGCCCACCATTATGTAGCACATAGTATAGCTCCTTCTGGGTGTCTGGTAACAATTTCCTCATCAATTTGATGTTGAGAATATAATTGTATGCATTTTTTTTTCAAATTCTTGTGTTGGATTTTTGGGATTGCTTATCACTTGCTAGTTTATAACGGATTTTCAGGGTTGTCTTATGTAAGGCCCGTGCCTTTAGTCTTATCTTCTCTGATGATTGGTGATTAGCTTACTAATTTATTCTTGGTTATTGCATGATATATGAGAAACTTGATATGCTCGCTGTTTATATGTCAATATGTGCCGTGGTCCTTTGAATGTGTTTATTGCCTGCTTATGAATTCGTTTAATTTTAATTTTGTTTTGAGAAAACTGACATTGTTTGGAAAATCTGGCTGTCCATGGGTATGATGTTCTGTCAAATCCATGGGTATGATGTTCTGTCAAATTCAATCATAGTTGTACTGCGATTGCGGTTGCTTTTCTAACTCTTTCTTGTAATTTGCAGATGGTTCCGTTATGTAATATCTCTTTAAGTAGCATAGGGTTCAGTTTTCATGGAAGACCAGACTACTTGAATTCCAGTGTCAGTTTCTCATTGGCTGCGAGATCATATAATGATAAGTACGAATCCTGGGAGCCCGTTGTTGAACCAGTAGACGGATTATTGAGGTTGTCTTTTCTACTATAAACCTATTTCTTGTTGATTGAAGGGCACTGCAAAATTTCATTGCTGTTCGGAAATAAGTTTGGAGAGTTTTTTTTTTATTTTTCAAATAATGATGACATGAATTCCTGACAGTATGGTGATTTTACCCACATCATTTGGCCTCATGTTGATTTTCGTACTTCTGGGAGGTTTCATCCCTAAGAGATTAAGTAGAAGCAGTATGTCTGTTGCTGTCCTCGAATCAACTTCGCCCCTTTCTTTACCAAATTTCTGTTGCTGGCCTCATATCAACCTTACCCCTTTATTTCCAGAAATGCTCTCTCTATCTCTCTCTCTCACTCACACACACACACACACAAAAACACACACGTGTTTGGATGTACTTCCAAATTGCTTTTCTTGTACAGGTACCAGTATGATCTCCATGCCCCAGGTGCTGCTTCTCAGTTACGTCTTGCCTCTACGAGGGACCTGAACTTGAACATTTCAGTGTCTAATGCTAATATGATTTTCCAAGCTTATGCGAGCTGGAACAACCTTAGTGATGTCCATGAATCATATCGAGATAGGGTACGTTGTTTTACTCGCATTCAAACCTTTTTTTTCTCGTTTGTTTTTCCTTTGTCAACATCTGATTCTCTGGCAGTCTGGCTCCATATAAGTGGAACTACTATTAATGCTTTGTTTTGGTTTTTGGTTGGTTAAATAGGAAGCAGTTTCTACAACTACAGGAGGAAGACCTATAATTGATGTTCATCACATAAGAAGTTATGTTATCCCGCAGAATAAACTTGATCAGGACATTTTTATCAGAGCTGCTGAAACCAGGGGACCGCAAAATGTAATTCAGATGCCATCTGGAGATATGAAGCCTCTAAAAGTTCCAGTTTTGAAGAATATGCTAGAGTCCCACTTGAAGGGAAATCTTTGCAAGAAACTCAGACCAATGATAACAATCATCATTGCAGATGCAGAGGTGTGTTTATTGATTTCTTCTGTGTGTGTGTATCGTTAAGATGGCACAGAGTAACTATTAGGATTTGCCTTCTTGACTTGTCAATGCAAATTTACTGGTTGCTGGCAAATTTTTATAATGCTTTGTCCTTTCTTCTCTATGTTGTTTAGAGAATAATCCCAATATACCGGCTTAGATTTTTTTCACAGGCCTTTAAAACCTTCTGTCTGCATCATAAAGAAATATTGATTAGGACTGCAGCTCAATTCCTGCAACTACTTCCTTTAGATAAGTAGTAATTAGCAGCTAAAGTGTCTGCATTGGTATGATACTGCATGGGTTGATTGCCCCTACTCTCTAAAGCGTCTTTAAAGGGAAGCCCTGAGCTACCGCTCCCGGGATATCACTAGTGAAGCCTTACCTTCGGTTAAAGATTAGAAAGCCCTATCTCGGATTCGTTGAACTTTCACTCGAGCTTGAGCGGATACTCGTCCATCGTGCGTACCAGGTATGAAGTAGTACATATCACCCACATGAATGCGACATCAGTCTAATTAGATCAAAATTAGGAAGCTCTATTTGTCAAAATGCTGGAAATGTAAGTTCCTTTTCCTATCCCCACCCTCTCTTCCCCCCCCCCCCCCCCCCCCCCCCCCCCCCCCAAAACAAAAAAAAAAGAAAGAAAAAAAGGAAAAGAAGAAATAAAAAGCCCAAAACTGCCCCCAAATTCCACCAGACATGTGAAAAAGGTCAAAAGAACTGGTTATTGGAAACTGATTGGCGGCTTATGTTACACCAGGGGCGGAACCACCCGACTCTCAATTTTTTTTTTATATTAGATATGTATTTTTAAAATAAAATTTAAATATATTTAATTGTTCCCACCTTATTATTGTGTTATTGTGATATCGATTAGTATAGACCTCTACCTAAATGATTATTAATTTTCGAGCAATGTTATTGATACCTAATTTTAGGACCTAATGCATTGTGATATTAAGGCTAATAGTGAGTCCTTATATGTAATAATGTCCACTATCCATCCAATGATCATAAGTCATTGGGTCCCGACCAAATAAATTCCAAATTAGGTACAACTAGTATTATTCTTAAACTTTTAGATACGTTGACATGTCCGAATAAGTTTTAGACATATTGGAGTCATTTTTCTAAATTATTGGATTATTTTGTTATCATTTAAAAATGAGTGTCATTATGTAATAAATTACAGAATAATAAATGGAAGATTGTTATACCATTTTGTATATAGAAAAAAGTTTTTACTGATATATTGATTTGTGTAACGTTTTTAAATGATAAAAACTCATCAAATACAATTGTCAATGACAATAATTAGTTTCATACAAAGTTTTAATTAATTTTTTTTTTTTTTGTTTGTTCATGTCATGTAAATCGATTTTTAACTTTTTATGTTTAATAAATTTTTACGCATTAAATATAATTATAGTAAATATGAGTTTATGAACTTTGTGGTCAATTGAAATAAAAAATGGAAAATGCTACTTGGACCAAATTTGGGAACCTAAACTCAGGACTTAATTCAATGCAACCATTGGATTGAAAGTGAGCTTCATCTAACATTGAAACTTACAACTAATTCAATGATTACATTGAATTATATCTCTGATTAAGTCTCCAAAATAAGTTCCTACAACATTGCTCAAAAGCCCACCCTAAAATAGTTTTCTTGATGTCTTACAAATCCTTAAGCACACATAACATTGTTGCTATATCCTATGCCAAATTCCTATATGATAGGGAGCCATCATTTGTTTTCTTTTCTTGTAATTTGGATTTTTCTTTGAAGCTTATGATTTATATTACACGCTCATTTTTAATGTGGTCAACTTCCTTTTATATTGCCCACCTAATTGGCCTTCTTTCAATTTTAAGAACCTTGATGTGTGTTTTGGGTCGTTTTAGTATTTATGGGGTCCAAATTAAGGTCTATTTCTTGAGTGGTTTATATTTGGTGCTGCAGACAAAGGAAGAAAAGGAAAACCAACAATTATATCTGAATTATATTCTTCTCACAATGAAATAGAGGAGGATAGCAATTTTTTGTGTTTATAAGAAATATTCTAGTAGATGCTCGTATTAGGGGAGATGAGGATGGATTGGTTGGTATGGCGACATTGTATGTCTGTTTTCGGTGTTGTATGGAGTTGCATGGTTATGGTTATGAGTTTTTTTTTTAGGGGGGGTTAATTTGGGAGAAAATTAGTAATCAAATTTTTGAAGGTAAAGAAGATTCTGTGAGGTGATGCAATCTATGAGATGCTCAAGAAAGCACAAATTCAAAGATGTGAAAAATAATGGAATTGGCTTGTCATCAAGACAAAGATACATATGGAACCTTGTATTATTGTATTTTGAGTCTTATGTTAAGTTAGGTTGAGTCGATTTGTAAGTATTAGTGTTTTATGTCCTTTTAATAGTTTTTAGACTCCAGGGTATTTTTGTAATTTGTAGAATTTCTGGAATTGGTCATAGTCTTTTGTGTCAAACTCTAGTATTGGGTATGCTAGAATTTAGAGTCCTAGTTCTAGTTTGTTTTACTTTTCTAATTTTTAGTGATCTAGAGTTTTTGGAGTCCTAGAGATTTAGGAATCCTAATCTTTTAGGATTTTACTGATCATGTTACTGTTACAGCCCCAAAACAGCCCCTATTTTGATTTTGAAACAGCTATCCTACATCAAGAGGATAGTGGTAATTTTGGGGGAAGAGTAAAGTTTTTTTTTTGATTGTATTCCTCTCTTTTGCATATTGGCGGATCCTTAGATATTGTGATTGTTTTTGTTGTCTTGTTTTTTTACCCCTTTCATGGTTTGACATCTTGTCCATTAAATCTTTGATGTACAATTTTTGAAATTAATAAAATAGTATGTTTTCCTATCAAAAAAAAATAAAATGGACATCTGTTACCAATGAGTTTAGGGACTTTTCTTTTGCATTTGGTAATATTTGGTTGTGGCTTGCATATAGTATCAGTTGTGTTATTGTTGGTTGTTGCTCTTATTTGTGTTTTTTTTGGGTCCTGTTTGAATTCTTTATCTACCATCTTTGTACCTCCTCTTTGTCATTAATAAAAGCCTTTTCCTTATCAAATATATATATATATAATGCAGAAGTGTAGTTTAATTTTTTCCAGCTATCTAACGGTTGAGTTGTTTGTCAATTTTTTTGCCGCATAATCATTTGTATTTTTGTCTTTTAATTTTCCTCTTACTGTGGTTGATAGGATGTAGCTTTGCTCCGTATCGGTTTGTTTCAAATTCATTTTTCTAGCAACAGAGCTCTTGTGTATTTGAGCACAAGGTTTCTGTGTGATAGCGTGCATCGAGACTTTGCATTGTTGCCACAAGTTCCAAAGACATGGTTGGAACAATTTCTCTATTAGCCAAAAAAAAAGTTGTATATTTCTTTCATTACTTGGTCAGGAGTTGTGCTTTTCTTATCCTTTTTTTGGTTTGGTTTGATTTTTCTTTCTGGGGTTTGGGGTAAGATACACCGACCTTGCCTATGACAAATGCATATGCTTCTCGATGTTACTAAACAAATTCCAATCTGCAAAGTACTGTTATGGACAGTACAAAGGGAGGTGTGATGGCTTGGAATTAGTTAAAATGCCAACTACTTTTTTGAGTACCAGGGTAAGTGTTTAGATAAGTGAATTATTATTACCTATTCATCATTTTTTTTCTTGACTAGCCACCAATCCCTCTTCCTGTAACCATCATGACTATCACGGCTTAGAAACGATACCACCACCACATTTGTTAATATTAGTCAATTGCCACAAGCAGTTTGTTTTACATTATATTTTTGTTTGTTTTCAATAAGGCCTTTGTTTTGGCTTTCCTTCACATTCTTAGATTGTTGCAGTATAAATACTTAAGTTACACCATCTAGGTTAAGCTTTTGGAGTAAATTGTTGTTATCAGAGTAGAAAGTTTTGTGTTCGAATCTCGTCGCCACTAGGGGTGGAGCCACCATTGGACCAAGGTGGGCACGTCCCCCCCCGCCCCCTCAAATTTTTTTTTTGACATTAGATATATATTTAATTGTGCCTACCTTTTACATTAGATATATATTTTTTAAAATAAAATTTAGACATATTTAATTGTGCCTACCTTATTATTGTGTTATTGTGATATCAATTAAGATGGACCCTTACTTAAATAATAATTAATTTTCAAATAATGTTATTGGAACTAATACATTGTGATATTAAATCTAATAGTGAGTCCTTACATTTAATAACGTCTGCTATCCATCTAATAGTCACAAACTATTGCGCTCCTACCACCAATTAAATTTTGAATTTTTTTTTTGGTCAAGATATAAAATTAAATTTCGAATTAGATGCAACTACTATTATTCTTAAATTTTTAGACACATTTTGGACATGTTCGAATAATTTTTAGACATATCGCGGTCATTTTTCTAAATTATAAGAGTATTTTGTTATTGTATAAAAATGAGCACCATTATGTAATAAATTATAGGGTAATAAATGAAAGACTGTTATTACCATTTTGTATATAGAAAAAAAAGTATTTATTGATATCATTGATTTGTAATTCTTTTAAATGATAAACAATAATCAGATTCAATTGTAAAATGATAATAATTAGTCTCATACGAAGTTTTAATTAATTTACTTTTATTTTTTTTTGTTCATTCCATGCAAATCGTTTTTTAATTTTTTATGTTTAATGAATTTTTACGTATAATTATAGTAAATATGAATTTATGAACTTTTGTGGTCAATTGAAAAAAAAATGAAAAATTTTATTTAGATCTAATTTGATGACATAATTTAATGCACCCCTTTGATTGAAAGTAGACTTCATCTAACATTAAAATTTACAACTAAAATAACAGTTACATTGAATTAAGTCTCTATAACATTGATAAAAAAAATTAAAATTTATTAATGTGTCCACCCTAAAGTATTTTTCTGGTTCCGCCCTGACCACCACCCTCATTATTATTAAATGATTTTCACGTATCAGGCCCAAAAATTAGTCTGCAAATGAGGGGGTGTGGTGGGGGCGTTACTTAAGTTACACCTTCTCTAATAGCTTAAGCTTCAGGCTCTCTTGCACACACACACAACCACAAAAAAATTATAATCATATTACATTATCATCATTTGTCACTCTGGCTAATCAGAGCTCATTACCATTCACATCCTGTACAAGTCAGTGCTGGCAACCGGTCTAGTACAGCGGCAGCCACTAGTATCAATGTAGTTTGCTAGAAAGAAGTGCTTTTATGATCATGATTTTGAAAGAGTTTGTTGCATTCTTTGCTCTGCTCACATTTCCAATATGGGACTTGATCCATTCTAAAATTTTCTCTTCTTAGTAAGCTTCCCTGTCTTTTATCTAGTAGTTCCGAAACTGGAAACTTCATGCTTAACTAAGTATGACCCTTCATAGTCAAAACCCAACCTCAGAAATGTGTTCAATGGTGGCAAAACAAATTCCTGTAAAGATGATTTCAGTTATACAACAAATCGAGTCTTGTCAATATGGGGTGGCCTATAATGTAGTACTGGATATGGCCTTACACTAGGCATTGTGTTGTAATGTTTCCCTCAGCCACTACCAAGTATTCATTGTAACTTCCTGTTGACTGTGGCTGTAAAACTTTAGGAAGATAAGAATCGTATCAACTTTGCTGGAAAGTTGTAGAATTTGAAGCTGGAAAGTTAGAGCATTTGAAGTTTTGAGCAAAATTTGTTATTTTCTTTTGAAATTGTTTAAATACTAATAGCATTCCATTGTTTTTGATCTTATATTGGTATATCTCTGTTTACAATTTTATTTTACACATCTTGTTTGTGGAAGGGTCTTGCATGTTTTAAAGCTACTCCTATGATCTTGATATTCAGTTTCCAAGAGTGGAAGGGTTGTCGTCTCATCAGTATGCTGTTACAGTCCGTCTTACTCTAGACCAGAATCTCCCAAGTGGATCACTTTTGAATCAGCAAAGTGCACGCACGTGTGGTACCGACTCGCCTAATTGCGCATCTTCTGATCTCAAATTTGTGAACTGGAATGAAATGTTCTTCTTTAAAGTTGATTCTCTGGTGTGTACGAAACTGAGCCCTTTTTTTACATTTCAGTGAACATTTTTTTTGTTATGCTCAATATTATAATGTCGTAATGATTGATTTTTTTCTAATTTGGTACTGCATTCCATTTGCTTAATAAATTATGCTGATTTCTATAAGTTATAGCATCAATTTCTGCTTGAGTGGTGAGTTGCACATCCACGATATCTGTTATATGGTTTGGCAATATTAGTAGTCCATTATCTCGCCTTGCAGAAACTTAACATGGCTATAATAGTTTCTTTAGTGGTTTTCTTCTGCACTGTTTTTAAAGAGAAATAATCCTTTTTTTTGTGTGTGTGTGTGTGTGTGCGTGCTTGTGTTAAGCGTGGACAAAAATTAATATTTATGCAAGTCTTGCCATCGTGTTCAACAGATTCATTGCTAGTTACTAGTGAAGTTCATTTATGTCTTAAAAGGGAAAGATTTATTTTTAAGGTTAGTTCAAAGTATATGCGACTTGTATGTATGTTAACATTTGTCGTTTCCGATGGAGAACCACATGTTGGATTAAGATGAAGTGATCAACAATTTACTCTTAAAGACATAAGTAGCTTGGAATCTGTCTGCTGTTTCATTAAACCAGCCCGTGTTTTGGGTTTGTAGTCTACTTTGGTAATATGACTTTTGCCTTGTAAATGGCATGTTCTTCACTTAATTCACTTTTCATGGCTGTTTTAAATCTTTCAATTTTCTGGCCATCTGAAATACTTACGCTGCTAGTAGTGATACATTAAGAGCTAAGGCCGGACTTATTCTCTTTGGATTGTTTAATGCAATCAGGGGCTTCCTGAACAGCCGAGGCATATGTAGCACACTGTAATCTTCAGAGGTTGAAAACACAACAATAGGAAGATCTGAAGTTTCACACAACCAAATTGGTTTTGATCAGTTTGGTGTGAGAGCTAAAAGATCCATTTGCTTGGCATGGGAGGCATTAGCAACAATGAGGAAATTAAAAGCTTCAAGCAAAATGTGGGTAGTATAGACGAAACAGTGGGTTCACTGGATGCAAACTTAACTCCTTAAAAGGCTTCTCATATATGCTTTACTTCAACTAAAAGGAAGGGCAAGTGGGCTTCAACTTTTGGTTACTGACTCAATTATTTTACCTCCTATAGAAGTGGATCATTCCAACCAGGAAGTTGATATAAAGCAAGGTTACGTTAGGAGATTAATCCTAGAAACTTGTAGCAAAAGTCCTAGAATCTTTTCAACCTTATGTTGAGGGTTATTCCTAAGGAGTTCTAGGTGAGACTCCTAATCATTATTCTCTATATTCAAGAGTCTCTTTCTGCTCCTCTTTTTCTACTCTATGTTTTGCATGATCAAAGCCTCATCATGCAATTATTTCTCCTCAATCTTTAGCATTCGCACAAGCACTCCACCACCACAAATAGCTGCTGTCTCAGAATTTCAAGGGACTTGTTTTCTAAAATTCAGCAGTTATATTCTTTGTAAACCATACCAACATTCTTTCCTCAACCTCAGCCTACCACAAAACCAAATTGGTGCTGCATCCCTGCAACAGGGCAATCAAAATAGTGCTGTTCTTTAGTTGGCCAACACCAGTGAAGGTATATAGTTTCTGAAAAGAAAAATTAGCATCAATATAAACCAAAATAGACTGCACACTGGAGAATTGATGCATCGACATGTGACGCTAATTGGTTAGTGTCGGGTTGCATTCTAAGACCTCTACAGACCACATAGTTGGCAGATGGGGACATAAATAGGTGCCAGGATTGGAGCAAACCTGAAAATGATGATAGCTAGAGGAGCGGTGGGCCTATGCGGCAAAAAAATTTGCAGGCCTTTAACCAGGAAGGCCAGCAAAGCAGTAATCATCCAAGTGTCCCTGGGGGCCTTTGGTAGGACCGGGTCTATTAGTGGCCCACAACATTTAAGGGGGCTGTGGCTTGCTGAGGCCCTTTCTCATCCACCCAAGACTTTTCTGACAGGCCAAATAAAGTTCAATAACAGAGCCTATTGCTCAAATCCTGACCAAGTGGCTAGCTTTCTGCTCCCTGACACTGTGATAGTTTTACCAGCTTCCAGAAGCCCGTGATACTAACCATGATGCATTGTTAGCCTTAGTATGTAGCTGTGCTGAATTTTCCTTTATATATGGGTATGAAGATGATGAAATGGGGTTGACGCTGCATAGGATCCAGCAATATATACTTATCAAACAAAAAAATAAGTATTGTGAACCAAATTTAATTATAGGGTATTCTATATCCATACCTTGATCATTGGCATCATACATGTGTGATATTATGTATTAGTTTTCCTATGCAGCATTTCTGATCTGTCATATATTATTTCCATGAGTTTCATCTAGTAGTTTTATACAAAATTTTGTTGGAGGGATGTGATCTATGAGCTGTATTTTGAATTCAAGTATGTTGATCTACATTGGCTTCTAGAGGTTTGAATTTTAGCTTTTTCCTTGTGCTGCCTTCTACTCTTAGCAATCATCTAATGAATTTTCCTCCATAACTTTGAACAGGACTGCTGCGTGGTGGAATTTGTTGTTACTGACATGGGGAAGGGGGAAGGTATTTTCTTTACAGATATACAGTTGTTGTTTTAGCAGTAGTTCAAAATTTTGGACTTTAGTTTCTTTTAATATTCAGACTGTGGATTTGATTTGATTTGATTTCTGTCCTAAAAATAACACCTAGTGGCTAGTTCAGTTCCCATTAATATGGGCCTGAGAGGGGTAGATTGGGTGCAAATCTAACATTTGACATTATGTCTGGCCTCAGGTTCATTACTCTATTTGAGCATATAAATGCCCCCATGCAAGTGCTTTTCTTTTTTGTCTGATACATTTACGCAATATTTTTTATAAGCTGATAAGATGACATGAAAATATCCTAGACGGGGTGAAAGTGAGTGGGCTGTCTGTGATCATTATTAACAATCACCACCATGTGTGAAAACTCTCCTCACTTTCCAGGACAGGCAATGGGGCATCTCTGGAGTAAACAAAGTCAATCATCCGTGTATTTCTGACTAAGGCTTTTTGTTTTCCAGAGACATGTCAGGTGTCCCAGATAAATATGAAACATTGCATAGAACAGCATTAAAGTTTTAAATTTACTTCAACTGTACTTCACAGGTGATATTGTTGGATGCTTCTCTGCTCCTTTGAAGCAAATTGCTGACACCCAAGACAACTCATATTCATATAATCGTTTAAGTGGATTGAAATGGCTACCTTTGTCCTCATTGGAATCTACGGTAAATCACTGATCATTTCCATTTTATGTTATATTATTTTTGTCATTCAAAACTTGGACATATCCCAGTTGTCCTCTCTTGGTGGCTTTCTGTGGTGGCATCTTATGACAACTCTCCTTGTCGTTCATGTTCATGCAGACAATTACCCAAGGAAATAAAGATAAAAACTCATATGGGAAAATAAGATGTGCAGTTATCTTATCACCCAGGTTTGAAGTTGAAAACGGTGATCAGTGTTTTGGTGGGAGCAGCAAATCTGGTTTTATACAGATTAGTCCCACAAATGAAGGGCCTTGGACGACAGTCAGGCTGAACTACGCTGCACGTGCTGCTTGTTTGCCATTTGGCAAGGATGTTGTCGCCAGTGAAGTAACTGCGAAGGATGGAAACAGATATGTAACAATTAGATCTCTGGTTTCGATTCGTAACAACACTGATTTCATACTTGATTTGTGCCTCAAACTCAGAGCTTCCAGTGAAAACATGACGTCGCTAGATGCTGCCGGAAGGGAAATGCAATTGGATGGTAACCAATTTGAGACAGATGAATTCTTTGAAACTCAAAAGTATAACCCAACAAGTGGCTGGGTTGGTGTTGCAGTTCACACTAATTTAGACTACCCCGATGATGATGGATCTCATCAAGTAAGTGGTTAATATGAGTTCTCTCGTGTGTCAGAATTGCCCTTTGCAATGCTCCATTTTTGATGTGGTTATCAATTTATTATTGTATTTGTCCAGAGGATGGGTCCCCATCTCTCTCTCTGTTACACGTGAACTCAAAACACGATTAAAGTAAGACAGGGACCAAAGCTCCTTTAGATAATATGCAGCATATAAAGGGTCGAGAGGAAGTTTTTTATTGTTGTCTGTTTTGAAGCAAAATTTTTTTTTGGTAGTAGCACCAATACGACATGAGAGAAAATCGAATGGTCATTTGGACTTTGGACATGTAGACTCGTAAATGCACCGAAGGATTGCGATCTTCACTGACATGAATGCTAGGGTGGAGGAAGACCGAAACAAATCTAGACCAAGATAGTAAGCAAAGGAGGATACTAGAGCTTCTGGTTTTAATAGAGCCGCTGTTAAATAGTTAGGACAATATTTTATTGAGTTGACTTGAGTGTTGTTCGTATTCAAGCTATCCAAAGAAAATAACACCTCCCAATAGAACCAAGAGTCTGAGGAAGCTCATTTTTTAAATCTGAAAGTATAGTTTCTACTCCTTCAAAGTGCTCCTGATTCCTCCCTCTCCAACGAGATGCTCCGCCAAAGAAAAGCTATTGTCGTGACTCGCCACCCACACTTTGAAACCACTTCTGGCAGTTTGCTTCCTCCAAGACCGCAACTAGTACACTGAAGTAGGCCTAACCTTGGACATTCCCATCCAAATTTAAAGGAAAACTGGAATTTCTTAATTATTTACTCATGTTGGATTCATTTCTGTACTAAATTTGCAATATTTTGGTACATTTTATATGAGCTTACAATTTTTACGATGCACAAATTTTTAGTTAAAACTTAGCTTTTTTCCTGCCTTTTTTAACCTGAGAGGAATAGGATAACTTCTATTGGAAGACTTCAGGGATTACTACTCCAAGGTTTCAAGCTTAAGTCTCACAAGAGTGGTCTACTCGATCTGCCTGGTTTAGGGGTGATTGCACACATCCAGAGTTTGCGTTATGGTCACAAGTCCTAAGGGTGTGTGATTAGTATAGTATAGTTCTACGGACGCAAAAGAATAAAAATAATCAATCGCAACTTTTGGCCTACAATTTTTCCTACTTCAACACTGGTTATAGAGTTATAGTAACAAAATGGTTCCGGGTTAAGCTCTTGGAACCACCAGAGTATAAGCCAAAAAGAATGGAAATTTTCCCTTAGGTTTATTTTTAATAAAGGATGCAATTTTCCATATTACTTTAGCTTATTTTACAGTTTTCACAAAGGTTATTATATGGAGTAACTTGTACAATTAAAGTCACTCTTTCTATGGCTAATGAGTCTTGCCCGTATGTGATTCTGATAATCTGCATGATAAGAAAATTTATCATTGAAATCTTTGAGTCTAGTACGAACATACAAAATGTATAGATTTAGACTTGTTTTCTTTCTTTGTTTCTATTTTATTTCTTTAAATTGGGGCTGAAGATAAGTGAAATGTTGCTAACGGACTAAAATAATCTGTTAACCTGGATGCATGTTTCAAGAAAGAGACTTTGGCCTCTGATTTTCCATAAATAAAGAAACCATACTTATATAGTAACACATTGGAGGTTTTTTCCTTTTTTTTAATTTGTCTGTTGTCCTTATTCTTTTTTCTCCTGCTGGTTTGATGGTTGAATAAATGTTGTTATGAGGTTATTAGAGCTTTAGAATTTAATTATGTTTTACTTAAAGAGAATTTTGAAAACTCGTAGTTTAGTTCTCTTATTCTTTCTGGTAAATAAAGTCTAGTCAATCCTGACTCCTGGTTTAGGGGCATTTTAGATGTAAATAATAAATAATCTTTATTCATTTCATGCTAAAAACTGCCTTTGGTATTAAAGCCTAATAGGTTGGTCTTGGTATGTAAAACCCCTCTTGTCATGATGTTGACAATGTTCCCAAGACGTAACTAAATTTGGCCCATGAGTTGTGTTATTAGTTCGTGGTCTTTGTAACATACTATTCCTAACAAGGGGACAAAAAAATGTCGGTGTTTATTTTCAGAATCCTGTGGTTGATGTGAAGAACAATTTCACAATTTGTAAAGGAAAGATGATGTCCATCTTTTGGTTACACAGCCTAAATTCTGTGTCGAATTTGCTGATGCTTTTATGCTTTAGGTCTTGTTAAACACCAAGAGTTGAATTAGAGTTGAACACTCGATATGTCTTAAATCTTGCACCATTTCCTTGTTCTAGTATCATCTGCTCTTGAGTTCCTGGGTTGTTTATACAGGGAGCTTTGGGAGTTGAGTTGCCATCAGGATGGGAATGGGTTGATGATTGGCATATAGATAAGACTTCTGTTAACACTGCTGATGGGTGGGTTTATGCTCCAGATTTTCAAAGTTTAAAGTGGCCTGAATCATACAATCCCTTAAAATTTGTAAACTATGCAAGGCAAAGAAGATGGATCAGGGATAGGAAACGGGTACCAGGGGATGTCAAGCCACAATTATTTTTTGGGCCATTGAAACCTGGAGAAACTGTATCTCTTCCTCTTACAGGTTTGACCCAATCTGGATTGTATATTCTTCAGTTGAGGCCTTTGAATCTGAATAATGATAACGAATATGCATGGAGTTCTGTAATGGATGGACCTGGTCAGTCGGAGGATATTGGTAGACCTAAACAAAACTCTGAAATATGTGTCTCATCCCTCACTGAATCTGAGAAACTTTTGTATTGCTCCGAAGTTATTGGAAGCACATCAAATAGATCACATGGAATGTGGTTCTGTGTGGCCATACAAGCAATGGAGATCGCAAAGGACATTCATTCTAATTCCATTGAGGACTGGAGTCTTGTGGTGAAAGCCCCTCTATCTATTACCAATTATCTTCCTTTTACAGCTGAATATTCTGTTCTTGAGATGCAAGCCAGTGGTCATTTTCTTGCTTGCTCCAGAGGAGTATTTAATCCAGGCGGGACTGTAAAAGTTCATAATGCTGACATAAGAAACCCTTTGTTCTTTTCGTTGCTTCCACAAAGCGGATGGCTGCCAATCCATGTGAGTCTTCTTGTCCAGGCGCTGTTTTCTTCTGTTGGTACCCTTTTCCTTTTATTTTATTTTTCCTGGTTGACTAAACATGTCTGTGGCAATTCACTTCCCACTGCATCTTTCATAGGAGGCTGTTCTCATATCCCATCCCAGCCGAGTTCCATCAAAAACAATTAGCTTAAGAAGTTCAATATCTGGAAGGTTTGTATATATGCTTCATAACCCTTGTGTGTCCTCTTATGGATTCTATTTCTATTTTTGCAAGGACTTAAAATACAGAAGAATTTGTATTTTCAGGATTGTTCAAATAATTCTTGAACACAATCATAACAAAGAAAGCCAACTGCAGGCGAAGATTGTGAGAGTCTATTCTCCTTATTGGTTTGCAATTGCTAGATGTCCACCACTTACCTTAAGACTTATAGAGATGGCAGGGAGAAAGCCAACAAGGAAGATTTCTCTCCCTTTCCATTCCAAGAAGTATGATGAAGTAATTCTTGAGGAAATCACTGAAGAGGAAATTTATGATGGTTATACGATTGCTTCTGTATTGAACTTCAAATTGCTGGGTCTCTCAGTCTCTATTGCTCAATCTGGCAAGGAACATTTTGGGCCTGTTAAAGATCTTTCTCCACTTGGCGACATGGTAATCCGCTTAATTGTATGTTGGATGATTTTGTCTTTCTGTAAACAGTTTTTTGAGTGTTTTTTTTGCTTTGCTTTCCTTTTTTTTTTGTTAGGATGGGTCACTTGACATTTGTGCCTACGATGATAATGGAAATTGCATACGGCTCTTTATAACTTCAAAGCCGTGCCCCTATCAATCTGTTCCGACAAAGGTTGTTGCAAGCTTTCACCAAAATCTTATTTAAGCATTATTTCATTTTGAACTCAAATTTTCCCTTTCTTCTCAGGTGATTTCCATCCGACCATTTATGACGTTTACCAATAGACTCGGACAAAACATTTTTGTGAAGTTAAGCAATGAAGATGAGCCGAAGGTTCTGCGCATGTCTGATGCACGAGTCTCCTTTGTATACCGTGAGACAGGTGGATCCAGTAAACTTCAGGTTAGTGGGCCTCCTACTCTTTCCGATGCATAAGCATACCATGGAATGAGAGAATTCGGATTAATAGGATTAGTTTCGAAGGAGAAAATTGTATTGATAGATTGATGACAATCAATCTAGGTTTTGCAATTTCTGTTCTTTTTTCTGGAACACTGACAGATGATGTCAAAAATTACTTCATATAGAGAATATTATTGATGGTGAATCAGAATGTGGAATATATGAATTTTGTGGTCAATGAATCATAGTCTTGCAAATTTTTTGTTTTAGAGTATAAAGATCACTCCAGTATAATTCAATCTTTTTTTTTTAATGTAGACAAAATATTTGGATTGCCAAGATAGAACAAAGAAGAGTACTTCAGTGGCATTTACAATATTTTGCAGTTATTACTTTTTTCATATAAATCAAATTTAATGTGTAATTACTAAGTTTTAGCATTGCAGTAGATGTAATCGTTATTTTGAGATGGGATTCAACTGGGAAATTTGCATTCGTCGGGATAGTAATCGAGAATATTATTTGCTGAAAAATCATACGAAAAGAATTATAGTACTGAATCTCCTAATTGGTGTTGTAAACATCTTGAAAAGAAAAGGTCATTTATTGAAATTTCTATTGCATTTTAATTATAAGTATCCCTGCATGTGTGTATGCACATTGGTCTTCACATTTGAAGGTATAAATGGGACCCTTTGATCAATCAGGTGCGATTGGAAGATACAGAATGGTCATTTCCTGTTCAAATCATGAAGGAGGACACCATCTTTCTTGTTTTGAGAAAGCACGATGGTACATGGAGATTTTTGAAGACAGAAATCCGAGGCTATGAAGAGGGATCACGTTTTATTGTTGTATTTCGCCTCGGATCAACAAATGGTCCAATTAGGTACCTACTTGTACATGTGTTTATGTTCCTAGATCACATGCACCCGCACACATATGTATATGCATTGCAGAACCTTCTAGCTTGGAACTGCTGCTATTGGTTGCATTGCATTTTATTGTTCTGACTAGTCCGAGAAAGCTTTGGTCAACAGGATTGAAAACAGAGCAAGCAGCAAGAAAATAAGGATACGCCAATCTGGATTTGGTGATGATGCCTGGATTCAGTTAGAACCTCTTTCAACGGCATGTTTTTCTTGGGAGGATCCATATGGCCAAAAACTTATGGACGCGGAAGTCCGTAGTGGCAGTACTACTGCAGTCTGGAGACTTGACTTGAATAAGTCGGGAATATGTCCTTTACGTGATGGAGGGCTAGCTTTACTTTTTCATGTTGTAGAGATAGGTGATGTCAAGGTTGCTAGGTTTGTAGATGAGAGGACATTAGGATTGAGTTCAAATGACGGAAGCAGGTCTTTAACACATGAGGGAAATTGGGTAGATCCTCGCATGCAGAGCAAGATGCCGGAGACTGCAGCTCCTCTGGAGGTTATAGTAGAATTTGGAGTTTTGGGGGTTTCTGTTGTGGACCATAGACCAAAGGAGCTCTCGTACTTGTACCTGGAAAGAGTCTTCATATCCTATTCGACTGGTTATGATGGTGGGACAACAAGCAGGTTAGAGCATCTTCTTGGGTATTGTTTGCTTTCATTATTCCACCTAAATGTTGGCTTTCTTACCTTGAAAGACTTTGATATGACAGTTTTTGACCATGTTCCATCTGGGCTGGCTTGTTGGAATGTATTTGTGCACAGAGTAGCAATACTATCTGTCATGACACATTTTTTATGTTTGTTGATGTTCCAAATGTTATTGTGCTTGAAGCTGCTGGCTTCAGAGACTTAGGATCAAATCTCCCCTTCATCCTGGATGGGAAGGGGTTGGAGGATTTATTGGTAGTTGCATACAGACCTTATCGTGACCCCTGGATGTAGCACATCGTTGTCCTTGGACCTGCATACATGTACACACATCTTTTTTTTTTTTTTTTGGTCTGTGGGCATTTTGGGTTGGGGTGGCAGACCATAATTCTATTTTATGTTTCTTCTATTCTTTAATTTAGGTTTGCGTGATATACCATAAATGATCCCTTCTTTGTTAGTTTATGGTTTAGGATTTGGACTATGCCTTCTGCATCCTGCAATATCAATTGTAAAGCTCTGGATGTACTCTCATGTAGTTCTATATTTTCTGAAATGGAATTATAGATTTCTTACAGATCAGGTAAGCTGATAATTGCTGTTTTTTTTTTTTCCAGATTCAAACTCATAGTGGGTTACTTGCAGCTCGACAACCAGCTCCCTCTAACATTGATGCCTGTATTATTGGCACCTGAACAAACCCTTGATGTCCATCATCCAGCATTCAAGATGACAGTAACAATGCGCAATGAAAATCCTGATGGCATCCAGGTGTACCCATATGTATATTTTCGGGTAATGTTTCCTCCAAGTGCTGTCTGATTTACTTTGACCATATTGTATTGATATCTCACCAGATCATATGTTGACATGTTAGGTAACTGAAAAGTGTTGGAGGCTTAACATTCATGAGCCAATCATATGGGCTTTGGTAGATTTTTATAACAATCTTCAACTTGATCATCTTCCCCAAAATTCCAGTGTGACCCAAGTTGATCCAGAGATACGCATAGAGTAAGAATCGTATTTATGCTCACCTGTACCTTTATCCGTTAACTCGCTCTCCATCGAATAATTAGGTCCATTCAAGGTTGATTTATATGCTTAATAGGTCACTCGAATCATTGCCAATTTGTTTTGATGAATTATTTGGTTATAGGATGCCTAGGAGCCCCTCAGCTGTATAGGGTCTTCTGGCCATGCATTGTTGCCGCTTCATTTCATTCTTCAAGTTGTGCTTAGATGTTACTAATAAGATTTGGAAGAATATGTTAGCATACTAAGCAGGTGAAGGGCAAGCGAATATCACCTTTGAGGTGCTTCGTCCAGGCCTGATTCCGCTAGAGTTCAGGTGGGGGAAAAAAAGAACCAGAAATGCTTTGTGCCACTGGTAAAATTTGGAAGAATTTATAAAGTGATATTGACTGTTAAGGGACTATCATAATGTTAAAAAAGATACAAGAACTTTGAAACAGACCTATCTAGCCCCTTTTTAGGTACGTCTAGGGTTGCACAGAATTGATCCTAGACCCCTCAATTTGTATCAGAACATAGGTTCACTTAAGTTTGGTTTTACCACCTGCGTTTATGGTTTAAACCATAAATAAAACAAATGGATTCATTTAGTAATGACAGTTTGAGTGAAACAGAATCTAGAATAGGGGAGGACATTCATGTGCATATGAAAAACTCTGCACTAAATATCTGAAGCAAAAAAACAACTTTAAACATGTAAACAGTCAAAAACTTGAAAAAAGTGAATGATGTGCCAAAAATGGAAATTGAGGAATCCAGAAATGTAATCTCTGAAGTATTGAGAGGTTGTCAGTACTAGACGAAATCAGCTTTTTAGAGCTTGAATTGCAAAAGTCGAAAAGCTAACATATCTAAGGAACTCTCGAAAAGGATTTTCCTTGGGCACTGAAAAGCTTAATAAGTTGCTGAGTACGAGGAAAGATGCGGGTGATTAAGAGGGCTTTCACCTTCCAAAACCTGTTTGCCAAGGCCAAAATTGTAGCAATAAAAGCTAATACATTGGACAAGGTTGAATCTGAGCTTCTTGACTTCGTTGAGGCTGCAAAGAAAAGTCCTACATTTTCCCAATTCATGAAGGATTTGACAGTGCCTGATAATACTTGAGTAAAGGCTATAAATGAAGTTTGCGCTCAAGCTAAATTTTTGGACCTCACAAAGAACTTTTTGGGTATGAAGTGCCCGTGGTAGCTCATATTTTATTATGCATGAAACAAGTGGCATAAAAAATAGATTAGACATCAGTTTTTGTTCGCACGATTGATCAATATTTAGACCATTACATGGCTGGTTCAAGTGGATGGCCATAGCATGTATTTGTGGCCTTCTTTTTAGATATACTAGATATGGAGCATAGGAACAAGAAGAGGGTCACTTTAGGAATTAAACATGCAGCACAATTTGGTTCTCGCTAGTCAAATTTAGGATTAGTTCTAATCATAATTCTTGTTAACTTTTTACTATTTCAAAAATTAGACAAAATACTTTGAATGGACATGCTTTGGTAATTAGATTTCAAGAATGAAGGCTATTTTGGTCTCTTCAACAATGGGATAAAAACAGTAGTTGTGTTCTTCGGAGGCCTTAGTGATCTAGCAGACTTGGAGAATTCAAAGAGTACAATCTTTGTCCTTGTAGAATTCTAGTAGCCTATGGGTGAATGTGTACACCTAATCTGTAGTAGTGTAGAGCAAGGTTGTCAAAACGTGTATCGAAAGGCGTATTGTTTTTCAAAAATTTATATCCCATATCGTAACGTGTCGTGTATTGTAAGATACATGCAGTTTTATAAAAGATATTAAAAAATACGTATACCTATGAAAAAAAGGTCATAATAACATTTCATTGCACCACATATTTTTCACATAAAATAATTTAAAGACTACAAGGGCCAAAATAAAAAGTTAATAATCTAAGTATTCAGGTACTAACGTAAACCCACCACATTCTAATGCACAACACATGACTACTCATGGTGCAGAACACAAATGAGGTACACACTTTGCAAAGATCTAAGAAGTCGGAGTCAAAACTTTGTGTTGTCAAAGGATACGGTTGTATGTTTCACATTCAGTGGGCATAGTGACATTAATACTCAATACACCTTGCCTAGGAACAATTCAAAAAAACTAGTGCACCTAGTCAATCTCCAAAACCCAAGGATCAAAATATCGTTTCGAAACGTCCGAAACGTTTCCGTTTCTAAGGAGATCGAAACGAAACAGTGGTGGAATCGAAATTTTGATATTTCGAGGTATTCCATAATGTTTTTAAATGTATTATAATATTTCAATGCATTTGCACAATTGTTTTGAAATGTTTCAAGGTATTTCAAGATATTTTGATATATTTCCATCAATGTTTTAGAAAAATAATTCTTAAATTTTTTATTTTTTTCATTATTTTTTCTGAAACGGGTCGAAACGTTTTCGAAACACGTCAAAATGTTTCCGTTTCCTAAGTGACCGAAACAATACACCGAAACGATATTTTGATCCTTGCCAAAGCCTTAAGTAGTCAAATTCATAGTTTTAGTCGGTATGCAGAATTGAGTCGAGGTACTGAGGTTTTTCGTTGGAAAAGGTTTGGTTAACCTAAGTTGAATAATCCTCTTAAAACTAGAAAGCAATCCAAAGAGATAAGGAGTACAAAGAAGAAAAATAACTTCTGAACTCAATCGTCATCTAAGGTGCCCAACTACTACCATTTCAAGTTAAAGCCATTTGAGTGAAGAAACATGACTTGATAGATGCACTTAATATAGAGCACCTAAAACAACTGCCATTCAACCCTTTTCCACATAATTCCTACTATTGTTGCACATCACCACCATCTCCATCACAGTTTCATCAGTCCATGAAGAAAAACTAGAAATTGGGAGGGGGGAAATTTAGAGAAATAAGAGATTGAATGCATGTATACAAAGAAAATGAAACTGATGTGTCCAATACTCACCCACCCATCAAATAACTGATATGAGTTCTTAGATTTGGAATTGTCCTCTTCCAAAAATCCGAAAAAATAAAGGTTGTTTGTCTAACTTCTGACTAGTCTGCATGTATATGAAATCTTGCTGATTAGTTCTTCTTGTCACTGCAATCACTTGGCTTTATCACTCCTTTGCTGGTGATGGTAGTGATGCATATGCATATAGTAAAAAATTATATTAAACCAGATCAAATCGAAAAGTATGAAGAGAGAGAGACAATCTAGATGACGACGACCAGCACCTCCATCTAAAGTCGGTTGACAATTGGGAAAACAGAGTCATGGAAGCTGATCAAGGAGGCTTCCAATTCAGGTTCCCTCTCCATTTTGCATCACCTGATTTTTTTGGCAGAGGGCCACAGATTTGGAGACATCACTGTAGAATTGGAGTTCTGATGGACTTGATAGTGGACTTCGATGATCTTGGTTGAGGAGATCCTTGGGTGTTGGATGATTGTGCTTGCAAACATTGTGTTGGGTGATTTTTGGGTTATTTGATTTTTGTTTGCTCAGAGAGAGAAAAGGTTGTGAGAGACAGCGGTGCAAATATGTGACAAAAAGAGGGGTGAGAGAGGGATAGTGATACTACTGAGGATACTTTTGTTTTTAAAATTTTATTTTTCATACCAACTTTCACTTCTAGCTGGTGGGTTACACGAACAGTTAAAGTGTATGAATGGATAAGCCAATGGCAGACTTTAGTCCGCGAACTATAAAAGGGTTATGCAACAGGATCTAACCACAGGGTAAAATGAAGTGTGTTCTGAATAGTATGCTCTCTAATAAATTGCTCAATACTATTTTTTCTAGGAAACAAACTCTTGTATTAATAAAAAGAAAAAGATAAGTTATAGAGAAGAAGTTGAATAAGAGATCCAACTAAAAACAAAGAACAAACAAAGCCTATAAATCACATGAAGCCCTATATCTCGCTAAAATAGTAAAAAACGGAATCCCATTGACCTCTTTTGAAATTGAAGCCAAAAAGATGCTACAAAATGAATACGATTCCACATTCTATCCATATATTCATTTCGAACTTCAAAAATTCGCATATTCCGTTCTGTCCAAATGACCCAAAACGTAGTCATTATAGCACAATTTCAAAGAGTAACATATTTATCAAGTCTTCCTAACCCTTTCATATCTTCAACTAACAAAGAAATTGAAATTGCGGGAATCACCCAACTCAAGCCAAGGCAATTGGACAATGGAGAAATAAATGATCAATGCTCTCGAGATGACCTTTACACATCACACACTACTGAGGGAAAAGACAATAGTGAGGTTTTCGCTTCTGAAACATCTCATTAGTGTTGATCTTACCATGCGCAACCGTCCATGCAAAAATTTGTATCTTATAGCTACTCTCTCTTGAAATTTTACATAAAGATAAAAAGTATGTGGGAATACTTGTTAGAACTGGCTGTACTAATCTTCATCCTTTGGATATACAAGTCTTCTTCCATCCATCTAACCTTTTTTTTATTTTTTTCACCACCGGATTGCAAAAAAATAGTGATAATGAATTCCCACCCAACGATAAACCCAAATATTTCAATGGCCACTCACCCACCTCACAACCCATAATTTTTGCTATCCTATTGATCTTTGCGTTATCTGAACTAGTGCCCACGATAGCACTTTTATCCCTATTCACTTTCAGTGAACCTAACCAAACAAGTTAAACAATATTTTTAAAATTGAAAATCTTTTCCTCCTATCCCACTGAGAAAAATATTGTATCACTCACAAGTGAGAAACTGAAATTCTATTCCTTCCTACATTGAAACCTTTTACAAGATCACAATCCTCGGCTTTTGTCACTTAATCCATCAACAACTAAAGTAAAGAGAGAAAGAGATAAAGAATCTCCTTGTCTTAATCCTCTAGATGTCCTAAATCTACCCTTTGGTTTTCCATTCCTCACAACAGAGAAATTCAAAAAATGCAAACATCCAAGAATCCATCTTCTCCACCTCCTTCCATATCCTTTCACTCTCATGACATATTCCAAAAAACCTCACTCCACGTGATCATATGTTTTTTTTAAATTAATCTTGAAAACAAATCCCTCCTTACATCTATCTTTATATTCTTCCACAATTTCATTCATCACAAAAGTCACATCAAGAATTTACCTATCCCTAACAAAAGCCCCTTGACACTCAGAAATAGTGCACTAAGAGACTCTCTTAATCTTAAGGATGAAACTTTTGCAATGATCTTATAGAGGCTAGACACCAAATCAATTGCCTAAAATCTCTCATTTTCATGGACTTATCTTTCTTTGGAATTAAACAAATGAAAGTAGAATTGGTAATTGCATTGACCACACCATTCTAAAAAAATTTCCTGCAAACTTTCATTAAATCTTCGTTAACTATGTCCCATCAATTGTGGTACATAGCTAAAGTTAAACCATTCGGTCCAGGGATCTTATGACTCTTATCACATCCAGAAAAAAGCCTTCCTCACTTCTTCCTCCCATAAAAGGTCTCTCCAACCATCTAGATTTTGCATCATCGATAGGCCTCCAATCTAATCCTTAACAATTGGTCTATCACCACCCTAGGATGAGTATAACTGTGGAAAGAACTCAAGAACCTGACTTTCAACCATCACATCTTCCTATATAATCACCCCATTATCTAACTCCAAATTATCAATGAACTTCTTTTTCTTCCTCCCATTTGCACCTCTATGAAAAAGCTTAAGAGTTATTGTCCCTTTCTTTTAACCATTTTACTCTAGCCTTTTGTCTCCAACTAATCTCATCTTTAAAAATCATCTGTTCAAACTGATTTCTTTACTCCCATCTCTATTTTCTCTAATTTTCATTTAGGTCACCATTTTCTTCAATTCTATCAAACTCTCCATATCTATTCATGATAAGACTCTTAGTGACTCTAATGTCTCCAAACGCTTCCTTGTTCCAACTCTTTACTTTTTGTTTCACTAAGTCTAATTTTTTTCATAAATTTAAAACCTTCTAAACCCTAAAAATTCGTGTCCTCCCACCAACTTCTAAAAAGTCTCATAAAAATATGGTGTTCAAGCCACATGTTTTCAGACCTAAAAGGAGACGGACCCCAACAATGTCGTTTTTAGTTAAAAAAAACTACATCGTTTTGGATCTCTAACTTATGAATCCAGCATAATTGGGACATGATTCGTTACAACTCTCGAAAGAACCTCCTATCTTACTGCCGGGAAACGATCCTCTCACTGTGGTGTGAGCAAAAATCTCTCCGATCTATTACAAATTGAATTTTTCCTAAAATTTGAACAAGTAGAAGTACCATACAAACTGAATTTTTTCCCAATGGATCTCTAAGGTCAGTTTCTCTAATGAAAGAATCAAAATCTCTCATACTTCTAGTCACCCTTGTGTCATTCAATTTTTCAGACAACTACCTTATAACATTAAAATCTCCAACTACACACCACCTAGGACTACAAAGGCCATACAAGCCAATTCCTCCCACAATCTACTTCTCACTCTTGGATAATTTGGACCATACACGCCGGTTGATCACCTATCTCTTCCCTCAGTAGACTTAATTCTAAACGATATGAAGAATTCACTCTTTATCGACTCCTCCACTTTCACAGTTCTCTCATCTCACACAATCAAAATTCCTCTAGATCTACCTACAGAAGGCAAATGAACCTAATTTCTAAGTCTAGTTTCCCACACTCTTTTTATCAAAGTTCTTTCTATTTTTTTTCTTGTAGTTTCTTGTAAAATAACCACATCATACTAACTACTTAGTTTTTTTCTAAATCTTTTAGTTTCTTCATAAATTGCTTTATGCTAACTCTGGATGCATCTCTCCACGTTTATTGTGTTACATGCTTGTTGTCCATTAGTACTCTCAAAATCAATGAACTAGATGGTTGCTTTTTATACCTCTTATGAGTGACTGACATTGGGGCAAGTTTGAATTTTCCATTCTTTCTTCTTTTGTTCCTAGTTTTGTTGCTTGCTTTTCTTTTTTGTGGGCTTTCATTTTTTGGGTAGGTGGTAAAGTTCATTCATCAAAATCAGCGGGCAGATATAGCAGAGATAACACAGAAAACAAGAAACAAAAGATGAGAAAAAAACATCGCCTCATGGTTGAAGAGATACTAGAAAACCTTCTTCATATTTCTATTTGGGTCCCAAGTTAATTTTGTGACCTAGCAATACTTATTTTTGAAGGAAAGATGATTTTATTTATTCCCTTTTCAGTTTAATAGATGTTTCAGAAGTAAGACTGAAGATGTCTTTGGAAACTGCACCAGCTCAAAGACCACATGGAGTTCTAGGTGTCTGGGGCCCCCTACTGTCAGCTGTAGGCAATGCATTCAAAATTCAGGTCAGACTACTTATTCTCACTGACTGCTGGAACTGTTTCCTTTTACTAATGGAATTTTTTAGTACTGCCTCTGATTAAACTCATTCAAGACCAAGGTCTTCAGATAAATGTCCTCTTTATTGACTACCTACCTGTGTGGTGTTATATAGACTTTTGTCTCTTTCTCTGGGATTTATCAAATTCTTAACTATCATTGTTCAGATTACATGTAGGTATTGCTCATAACTAATCTGATACATATTTTCTCTTTTCACTCTCTGTTAAAAGAGTTATCATCATTTCATGCAGTTTGTATCCTGTTAATGGAGTTATAAACCGTATTTTTATTTTTGAATATCATGTTAGCTTTGCACCGTATGCTTGAAATATTGAGTTGAAACTTCTATTAGGGGGGGAAAAAAAGAGGAAGATGAAGAGAGATTATGGAACAATATAGTGTGTAGGATGTATGTTACCTACACCTTAATCACCTATTTAATATTAGATTGATATTGAAGACAATTACAATATTAGAAAAGTTGAACATAAAAGGAACACAATAGGAAAGTAGACAATAGGAAAGTGACATAATAAGAAAGTAGCACAATAAGAAAGTGACACTCTTAACACATTAAAATCGCTCAGCTCAAGTCTTCTCAAACAGCCTTCTCCTGCTTGGTCTAACTGCATTCCATTCTATCTATTTACCAAATGAATGAGATGCATTCTAATCAACTGAAAGAGGAATTATATTGTTCAAGCATCTAGCCCAAAACCAATCATTGACGAATGAAGAGACCCTCAAGGCTTGTATACTTGATTTGGGAGGTCTTACTAAATGAATGGAGGATAAGATTTAACATAGACAATTGACTACGCATGTACACATAAGAGGGCATCAAAAGGCAAGATGGGCCGCCTTTGCTTAGTGGACTTCAGTTGGGTCCATTGATTTTTTAATAATATATGTACTGCTTCACTATTTCAAATATATGTGAAAGACCAATATACCCCTTAGGGGATATACTTATATACTGTAACACTCCATAACCTTGATCATTGTTATTAGAATTTAGAATCCCACAATTTACATCCACAAAATTTTGTTATCTGCTGCTTAAATTTGTTGCTTCTATCATTGTTTTCCTCCAATTTCTTTAACCACTTTATGAATTATTCATTATCTCAAATTTGAATTTCATGCTGCCAATATGGTGATGAGGAATTGAGGATATTGATTCAGTACATATTTTTGGAATATGCATAGAACATTTTGTCAGAAGTCCATGAATACTAACGGCCCAGTGCTCCTGCTCCATATAACATATGATTGTTCTACTTCAGGTTCATCTGAGGAAAGTGGTGCACAAAGATAGATTCATGAGAAAAAGCTCTGTTATTCCTGCCATTGGAAACCGTATTTGGAGAGATCTAATCCACAATCCGTTACATTTGATCTTTTCAGTAGACGTCCTTGGTATGACCAGCTCAACATTAGCTTCTCTTAGTAAAGGGTTTGCTGAGCTCTCAACAGATGGACAATTTCTACAATTGCGTTCAAAGCAGGTAATTATTTTTTTGCTATCTATATAATTGGTGTCCTTAAAAGGGCTATTTGACTCCAAGGAGAATTGTATAATGGGATCAGGTATCTTCAAGAAGAATTACTGGGGTAGGTGATGGAATTATACAAGGGACGGAAGCTCTTGCACAAGGTGTTGCTTTTGGTGTGTCTGGAGTATTGACAAAGCCCGTGGAGAGTGCTAGACAGAATGGTCTTCTTGGGCTTGCTCATGGGCTGGGACGAGCTTTCTTGGGATTCGTTGTACAACCAGTTAGTGGAGCATTAGATTTCTTCTCACTGACTGTTGATGGAATTGGAGCAAGTTGTTCGAGGTGCTTAGAGATTCTCAATAACAAGACAAGCTTCCAAAGAATCAGAAATCCCCGGGCTATTCGTTCTGACAATGTGCTGAGAGAGTATTGTGAGAGAGAAGCAGTTGGGCAGGTACCTTTGTCATTGCTTTTTATTAAGCGTGTGTGCTGTGTTAACATGTCTATCTAACACCGAGTTTGGTTTAGCGCATGTGTGCTACATGATGTCTTCCTATACTGATTTCTATATAGCACAGTATGTATAATACATACATAAATACATTCCTATGTACATACATGTGTTTTACTCTCCCACTCCATTATACTGCTGATTCTTGAAAATTGGAAAGCTATGAACTGGGACAACTTCTCTCTCAATATCTCACTCTCTGCCAATTACATTTCCCGCAGCAGCGACCTTCAGGTTAGAAATGCAGGCTCAGATCATGATTCTGAAGGTTGCTTTTAGATTTGTGAATCGCTCTTTCAAAGATGGTGTTCGGAATAGGGCAATGTTTGAAGGAGGCAGAAATGTGAGGGTGGATAGAGAAAATTGGAGGTTAAGTGTGTATAGTTTTGGTGGTTAACATAGTTCAAAGTATCGGCCGATTCCGGTACAACTCGACCGAGCCTCTCTGATCCGATAACATTACCTGTTACGCGAATATAGCTTGACTCGGTTACGAATCGGGCAACTGGGCAAGAATCGGAGTCCAACGATTGGACTCGATGATTCGTAACCGATTCGATCCAACACATGGTGGAATCGTCCAAAAAACTCATAAAGCAAAAAACCAAAGCAAGAACACAGAGTGGGAAGAAAAACATGAGACCCACATTGAGATTCACCTAACTTAATGCAAGTATTGAACCCTAAATCTGAAATTGTAGAAACAGAAGATTAAATTGGATGAATTTGTAACATACACCTGTAAAATCAAAGGTATTATTGTGAATTCAAATCACAGGGAGGCTGCTGCTTCGTTGTCATGAAGATGTCACAGTTTTGCAGGCTCAACATCATTGCATCGTATTTTCTTCTCCGATTTCATCTCACCGACCGCATCGAAGACTCTCTCTCTCTCTCTCTCTCTCTCTCTCTCTCGTGGTAAAAAGAATCAAATGACACTAGTGGTGGTGCGGTGGCTTTCTTTTTCCATTTTTTATGGGTTAAACGTTGTTAACTATATGTATTTTAATATGTACTTTACTAAAATGTATATACTAGGTATCTATTTAAGAGTTACATATATTAAGTTTTCATTTTTTAATATATAACTGAACATGTGATAATTAGACATACATATCAATTAGCCACACATGTATCAATATAATTTTTTTAAAAATTTCATATTTTTTGAATTCATAAAATTAAATATTAAAGGTACATTAAAGTTACATTAATAAGTGATAACATATTTAGATTAAAAATATTTTTAATTTTGATGATGACAAGTATTTCCGGTATCATCCTTACATTTCATTTTAGTATGTTTGACGAGCTAGATGATGTATTTTATTCATATGATGCATGAATTTTGTTGTTTATATTTTTAGATTTTTTTTGTGATTTTTTGGGGCTTCTTATCTAGCATTTTTTGCGTGACCTTGAAAAATTGTGGTGAATGTTGCTGCTCCATTGATGCGGCTGGCCACAGGTTTGACCGGCAAGGGTTGGCAGGAAGAACCATTCACTGGAAGTTAGAAACCGAAGCAAATGCCAGTTCTTTTATAATTTTCTTATTCATTTTTTTGTGTCAACGTACCACCAAAATGTCCCTGTTTTAATGAGATGTTAAGGACAAATATTGTCCAACTATTGTGGGCCCACTGCCATCCCACTTTATTCATGTAGCAGGATAGCCAAACCTTTAAGTACATTAATTTTATGACCATGATGTTTATAGGTGTAATGTGCTACCAAACTAACATTTGAATTGGATGTGCCTAGTTCATAAGCCTTGCGAGGAATTACGATCACAGTAACTGAAACTCATTGGTTTCATCGATATATCCTAGTTTTCAAGCTAAATTTTGAGGCAGTGTTCTTAGATAAAGATTTTCCTCCAAGTGGATGACAGGCTCGATGCTACCAACTTGATGTATAAATGCTTGTTAAATTGTTTGCTAAAGTCAAATCCTTTTTACCTTCTGCTCTCTCTTGTTCTTTTTTATATTTTATGGTACTATTTTTTGAAAACATGGTATAGTTATCAGCACTAAAACACATTGGTTGCAGCATCATGGTACGGTGGTAGGCAATACACTGCGATACGATGATGATGACTTGGACGGCTTGGTTGGTTCATCTGAGACGACTTAAAGTCATCTGCAAGTAATGTGCGGTTCTCTATATGACTCAACTCTGTTGTATCAGTATCGACTGATATTTTGAACCATGATTGTGTCAACTCAGAATGCCTATGAACACTAAATTGCATAGGTGTAACAATATCAATCAACTTTACAGTCATTTGACTGCAGAAACACTCCAATACATAGCACTGCTGACAATAGATGAACGACATACCAACGAAGTGGAGCATGGAAACTAAAGGATGAAGAATTGTGAATCAACCAGATTATTTGCCTCTAATATGCTAGAAGAAAGAATTCATCAAGGCTATGGATAGTCTCCTTAACTGGGATTTAGATTGTGATGGGTTTATGGTGGCTTCAAAATGTGTCTTGAAGCTCGAGTAGGGTTTAGGTCAAAGTGGTCGTAAAGGGATTGATTTGATTTGTTTCAATTCCTCCCATGTTGTGTTGGTTTTTTAGTTTAATTTCTTAAGTTGGGATACCTGTCTACAGAATTTGTCCCTTGTTGCTCTACCTTATATCATGGATGAAATGAGTGTTTGAATTTGACAATTCATCCTTTCCACAAAGCTGGCTCAAGACATGATACTAGTAAATTAACTTACTTTATTTCCTCCTTCCTGACATATTCAATAAAAAAGGTTTTCCGTGGGAAGATTCTCTTTGTATGTTCCCTATTTTGCCTCCCAGACCAGCAGACAGGCAGAACTTTGTAAGAATAAGAACTGTATGGAATCTTATGGTGTCAAATGGGATCCTTACATAATTGCCTTGTATCTTAGTTGAGTAAGGAAAATGCATCTGCAATTTAACAAAATTATGCATCCAACTATGTGATCGTTTATACTAATGGAAACCTGTGTACACCATATTTGATGCACTTTACTCTACAATTTTGGTTTCAGATGATACTTTACCTTGCAGAAGCAAGTCGACATTTTGGGTGTACTGAAATATTCAGGGAGCTCTCAAAGTTTGCCTTCTCAGATTACTACGAAGATCATTTTGAGGTGGCCTACCAAAGGATAGTTTTAGTAACTAATAAACGAGTCATGCTGCTACAGGTTGGCCTAGGGAACTCTTTTATGTTTGCCTTTTTCAACCATTCTTTTGAATATTTTGATTTTTCTTGCCGCCTTCATATTGATTTCATGTGTTTTTTGCTTCGAGAAGTGTATGGACGCTGATAAGATGGATAAAAAGCCCTGCAAGATCATGTGGGATGTACCTTGGGAAGAGCTCATGGCGCTGGAGTTGGCAAAAGCAGGCTACCCCAGACCTTCTCACTTGATTCTCCATCTAAAAAATTTTAGAAGATCTGAACCCTTTGTGCAAGTCATAAAGTGCAGAGTTGATGAAGAATCAGAGGAAAGAGAACCGCAGGCTGTTAGGATCTGTAAAGTGGTGCGGAAGATGTGGAAAGCACATCAGTCTGGCACGAAATGCATCATGTTAAGGGTTAGCATTGTGAATGGATTCGTTTTACTCCGGGAAGTCATACATGTATCTGATCTAGGATTTTTCTCCATGTGCAGGTTCCTTCAATCCAGAGATATGTGTGTTTTGCTTGGAGTGAAGCTGATGGGCGAGACCCTCATAATCAGCTTAGAGCTGTTGTCAAGTCGCGAGAGATTTCTTTATCTGATTCTGTTCCTGACACAAGCAGATTTGTTAAACACGCCATTAATTTTTCAAGAGTTTGGAGCAGTGAACAACAATTGAAAGGCCAATGCACATTGTGCCGAAAACAGGTGAGTAGCGTCACCTCATTAGTACTTTCTTTCAAGGTTTTAGTTCCCTGGAAGAAGTTGTCGTACTCACATGCTTCCCTCTTTTCAGGTTCTGGAAGGTGGTGGATTATGTAGCATTTGGCGACCATTTTGTCCTGATGGGTAATTTCTGTTCATTCTGTTGAGTCCAAACTAATCTACCTTAATCTTAGCATTGCTACTACTTGCACAAATTGGTCAGAAAATGGCAAAATTTGACGTTATCAACAACATTTTCCTGTCTGTATGTTGATCCTAACATCAGAATCTCAGAGGTCATTAGAATTGTCAGACTTGCTGACATTTTTCCCTAACAATGATCAGCTTGAATGTATGAAATGATTTTTTGTCAGTCTGTGTTAGAAATCATAAATTACTGGTACAGTGCTCGCAATGTCCTTCAAATATGCTGATTACAGACTAAATATTTGTTGAAATTTCCGATGGCAATAACTTGACATCTAACTTACCAATAAAATGTTTAACATTAGACGTAAGCTTACAATGGGGTCCAAAGAGAACAGAGCATGGAAGTTTTGCAAACTGCAATTTTATTTAGATGCCTTTGAAGGTAAGGGCCAGTTTATTGAATTTAGAAGAACCATGGATGTTACGTTGCTATACCTGGCGAAAGCTCCCTGTAGACTTTTTTTGATCCATTGCTTCCGAACGTATGTGTTTAATACTGGTTAGATGCTGTTGATTTTGTGCTGATTCTTAAAATCTGAACACAGAATTTCACTCTTCAGGTATGTCTCAGTAGGGGACGTAGCTCGTGTTGGCAGCCATCCTCCAAATGTTGCCGCTGTATATCGTAACAGTGACAAACTGTTTACTATTCCAATGGGTTATGACCTGGTAAGAATTTTGGGAACAATTGCAGAAATTTGTCACAATTGTTCCCTTACTGTGTATCAGACGCCTTTGACTCTTTAAGTTCATCTTTTAATATACATCTCTTGTAATGTCATATAAAATTGATTGGTAAGTGTTTCACTTGGCAATACATTTAGGAATGTGCGATGTTGTTTCTCTTGGCGACTCAATTATGAACTAAATAGTTGAGTTAGAGTCATTCTCATGATTATGACCCAACTCCTTTACTGTCAACCAATTATCGACAGGCATATTCAGTGCTGGTCTGTAACATATCTTGAAGAGAAGAGACATTTAATTGTAAAAAATTAGCTTGTTTTGCAAACTTTTATTTGTTTTTCAAGATGGGCAATAGTGTCCCCCCCCCCCCCCCCCCTCCCAAAAAAAACAAAAAAAAAACAAAAAAGAACTTCTCTTTCCCTAAAAATTATCTGAAAAGAACCAAAAGACCAAAGCATTACATTTAAGGGATGGAGGGATCAAGAGGGGGAGGAAAGTAAGTAGTGATATGAATTTTTTAGCACTTATTACATGATCGAATCTCTACTCCTAAACAAAAACAAGAAGTTCACAAGGAACATGGAAGAGGATCACACAGTTACGTATCCTTTTGGAAGAAAATTTTAAACTTCCTGCTGCATGGTACTGAATGGCATGGTTAAAATAAATTGCTAATAATCTGTCTGCCATAAAATGATGTATCTTGCATATATGGAGTTTCTTTTTAACTATCATGGGACTTCTCTGTGCAACATTTCCAATGAATAAACCAGACTGCATGAACTCAATAAACTCTTCCCCAACTATTTGGGATCAATTGCGTAATTCTGTTTGACTAATATGTTTTCCATGGTCATAATTCCAGCAAAATCCTGCACTGTTATGCCGTCATCCTTTGTTATGTTAGTTCATGTCAACTTTAGCTTCTCTATGCTTCAGGCAGCATGATATGGAAGCAGATAACAGTTTGAGGTGATGCATGATGGCAATATATAACTGTTAGGAGTGCACTTATTACTGTAGCACTATAGTCACAGCTTCTCCATAGCTGTCTTCTATTATGTCAATACCTCTTTTAGTTATGGATATTGTAAGATTATAAGAAATTAGGAATCCCTATGTATAATATCTCTCTAAGACCCTATAATGAGCTTTTTTCTTCTTCCCTCTGGACCTTTCAACCAGTCTTCTTATAGAGCTGTAAGCTTCCTTTGTTTGTCTGCCAGGCATTTTCCGCAATTATTCGAGGTACTGCTTCAAGTTAGAGAACCGCATCTTGATAATAGTCTGTTCAACTTCAAATATCTTCTTTGTTTTACCTATATTTACCAAAACTCTAGTTTGCCATTCTTCTATGCACACCATTATCCCTGAGAGGAAACCTCAGTTAAGGTACTACTAATTCTAAAGCTTTTCTTTTTTTCATTATCGTCAATGTTAACTTATATGTAGGATACCTCCCTTTGTGTTAAATTTTTGGTCGGGATTAATTTTCTCAATGTCCAACGTATTCTTTTCAAACTTCATCTCCATATGGGTTTTTTTTCAAATCCCTTTGACAATTAGCAGTGCACATTGGAAATGGAAAAAATTTTTTGAGCCCCCAATTGTTCTCAGTTTATGACTCTAAAGAAAATTCTTTAAAGCGATTTATTGACGAAGAATTCACAAAATCTGTCCATATTTCAAAATAGAAGCCGGAGATAACCATGCTATCCTTAAAGGGTGCAAAATTTTCAGAGTCAGTTCGTTTGCACGTCGTATGACATATAATATTATGTTTGGGCTATCTGGTTGTTCTCTTAGCGTTCTAGTGCTTTGAATTGCTTTTCGATTAGTGTTCCTGTAATTCTTATTATACAGTGGATAATGAGTTTTAACATCTATATAGGTGTGGAGAAACTGCTTGGATGACTATGCTACTCCTGTATCAATTTGGCTTCCACGTGCCCCAGAGGGTTATGTTTCCTTAGGATGCGTTGCTGTACATGGTTTTACAGAGCCAGAACCCAATATCGTATACTGTGTGGCAGAATCTCTTGCTGAGGAGACAGAATTCGAAGAACAAAAGATTTGGTCTGCACCAGATTCGTATCCCTGGGCGTGCCACATTTATCAAGTGCGAAGCGATGCTCTTCATTTTGTTGCCTTGAGACAACCCAGGGAAGAAACTGACTGGAAGCCCATGAGAGTTCTTGATGATCCTAATACTTCTGTTCAATCATCAGAAACTCATTGAATCGCATGTTGCTATTGTGGTCAAGCCCTTTCACATCTATTGACCTGGAATTTTCTCAATCCGGGTGTTTATCTCTAGTGACAGGAAATGGTCGTCGCTGTATAAGAGAAACTCTTTCAACTAAGAATGCGGTTTTGCTTTGCAGAGAGTTTACGGTATTGGGTGGTGGTTTCCGGGAAAATGGAAGACTGATGTTGGCTCTTTTGTCACAAATGAGATGTCAGAGAATTTACCTTGCTTTTTGTAGAGAAATTTTGGTTAATGTGGTATTATTTTTGTGCTAAACTGACGGCACAAACCTTATCATATAACTGTGAATGGATAGTCTAGTACCGTATTATTTTGGATTGGATGTATATTTGATTAGTTGTCAGTTTTAGTCTGACTTGTTTAATATTATATTTGGTGTGTTAATTGTAGTATGATTTGTGAGGTATAAATTCAAAATTAAAATCTCAATATTTGATTTATATGTTGGTAAAACTCAGTAAAAAAATTCTTCAAATCTGTTGTGACTTGTGAGACTTGTTACTGTGTCAAATTAAGAAATAGAAGAAGGGGAGGGGCTATGTGAAATTAATTATAGTGTAATATGAAAATATATGATAGTTAAAGGAATAATATTAAAAAAAATATTATTGAGTTGAGAGGGTTAAAATATAATTTATTCTAAATTAAATTAACGTTTCTTATTTTATTTTGTACCTCGGAATATATAAATTTTTTACTTTACTCGTGTTTGTCAATAATTTAGAAGGCTACGGTGGCATCTGATGGTCTTAAAAAAATTATTATTTTTTTAAATAAAATAAAATAAAAAGTTTTACAATTGGAACCACTCAAGAATTAACACGTGTCATCCAAGTTTGTCGGCAAGAATATACGAAGCCACAATATAAATGCGATTACCCGTTTATTCAACTACCCTACCCAATAAATCCGTTTTCAACCGACGATCCAGATCACTACCTTCCACCACTTCTCTCTCTCTCTCTAGGAAACCACTCTCTCTCTCCAAAAATTATATCTGCCATGGAAGGCCTAATCAAAGGTTTGGTCAATGTGGCTGTCAATGCAGCTTTTGGTCGCGAATAAGGCGGAGAAAACGAAACAAACTCAGAGTCTCGTGACGAACGGTCCAGATCCACTTGGGCCCAGGTTAGCAGAAGTAACTGGTTTGCAATGGAAGTCTTTAGGATTTGACATTTGGTTATGGTTATATAACGAGTTGATGATAAATTGCGCAGGTGGTGTCTGGGGAGCAGGATAATGATGAGTCCTCGGGCAGTGACCGTAGACGCCATGGGTATGATCGAAGTCAGTGGAACAGAGAGGTCAGTGATTTGGATGTAGTGAGTTCATTTTATTATGAAATGTTTTAAGGGCAAAATTTTAATGAAAATGGCCATTTGATTCTGCAGGAAGAGAGAGATGGGAGGAATGAGGAGGGGGAATCTGGTGGATGGCAGCCTTCGAATCGACCCCAGAAGGTTATTTTGTTGTTTCTGCTACTTTATTTCTGTGGGTTTTTATAGTTGTGTTTATCTAACATCGATGTTGTATCAATATGATTGGGGATAGATGGGTTTAAGTTATGAATCAGTGTGTCAAATTTGAAATCCAATCTGTTAGAATTTAGGGTTTCAGAAGTAGTTTTCGCAAAAGTACAGTTACTGATGTGTGTTTAAGTAACCTACTCCCCCCCCCCCCCCCCCCCCGGGGGGTGGTGAGATGGCAGATCTCTTACTTCACTAAACAAACCGCACAAAAAACATCCCGCCTGATCACCTCACCACCTATTCCTGGGAAGAGACTAGTTTTTGTTTTTTGTTTTTTGGGAGTAGAGTGGGGGAGGGGTTATGAAAATTGGTCGATTATCATCCTTTGCAGGGCTTAGGCTATGAGTAATGGTCAAGGTGGCCAGTAATGCACTTGCATAAGTTAATACCAAAGAACAATGAAATCAGAGGCAGGACTTATGAAGTTGCTATAAGGACAATATTTTGGCATTCATTTATGGCACGGATACTATCATGGGAAATAACAAGGATGTGCATTATAAAAATTGGCATTTTTTCACACAACATGAACATTTACTTCGATGTTTAGACGGTGGATTAAATATTTTGAACATCATTTTGCATTTAATTGCGTTCTTTTTGTGTTGGTTGTATCCCCTCTTTATTCTGTCAATGGTGTGAGTTCTCAGCAATGTCTCAAATGCAGGCTGAGCATCATGGGTATCAAAGTTATGAAGATAGCAGGCAAGACGATTATAACGAAAGCCATCGAAACCAAAAGGTTGAATTTGTTTCAGGACTTGCGATTTATTTTAATATAGTTAAAGTTGCTCAGGAAAGTTCAAACTCATTTTGGTGGAGTATGTACAGGGGAAAGAGGATAGTAATGATGGTTGGGAGACTGTCACCAAAAAGCCTCCAAAGCGACACCAACAGGTTTGTTCTTACACCAAACATACGTACAAATGGGTACTCAATTACTATCGATGTAGATGTCACCACCATTTCTCCTCTCAGATGAAGTCATAGTAAACGGCTAGAGGTAGCTGCTTCTGGTAAAAAAATATAAAAAAAGAAGTTCTAATATTTTGAAGAGCACCAAGTACCCATTGGCCTTGGAAGTGTGCCTGGCCGCAGTAACCAGATAACTGGGGGAGGTTTCCTCGCAATATACTTGCAGTATGCATCAGCGAGGAAGTTTAAGTATGGTAATAGGCTGTATCATACAAATTTTCTGTGTGAGCTGGAACAATTTGGTGATGGAGCATCTTTGGCGTATTACTATTTGCTTATTACGGCTTTCTAAACAAGCGAGATCTAAACATGGCTGAGGGAATGTAAGACCATCTCCAATAAAAATCCAAACCCTTACTCAAATTTGACTAAAAAAAAGGTAAAAATTTGATTTGGTATAGACCTCTTCAATGGACAAACCAAAATTTAAAGGAAGACAAACCCAAATTTAAATAAGAACAAATCCAAATTTAAACGACGATAGAATATGACTATTGGATCTTTAAAAGAGAATGAAATCTAACCATTGGTAAAAAGGGTAAAAATTTGAGTCTCTCTTGATTTGGGTAAAAATTTGAGTCTCCTTTAATTTGGTATGAGTTTGGATATAACATTAGATAAGATTTTTAAGGGGTTTTTACCCAAATTTAAATTTGAGCCCAGAAAAAGGTAAGGGTTAGAGATGCTCGAAGTGTGCATCAAATAAAGAGACCTTAGCAACCTGTGGTTCGAGAGTTTTTATTGGTTTCCATTTTTAGTTGGAGTAAGAGTGCTGAATCTTGCATAGCTTTCTCATTCTTTTTTTCGGCAGTCTTGAGTATTATAGACCATTGGTCATGTCTTCTCGGTTTTCATTATTGGAAAAGAATTCTAGACCTGGAAGCAGGTCTTTAAAGTTGTTATATGATGGAATCCTTGCATCTTCTCAAATTTTTAAAATTTTGGTTTATAGAGGGCAGTGTGCCATTGACTTCTGCTGTTTCTCATTTATCTGGATAAAATGTTGTCTTGGCTCATATGAATTTCGTGTGCTTAGTACTCGATTATATTTCCCCAGTATTTGCTTGCCTCCTAACCCCTGGTGTGTTGTGTTATATGAGCTTCTGACTATGAATCTCTTAAGCCACTAATCTTGATGTTTTTTGGTAGTTTTTGAGTTAGAAGTTAGTATTAGAAGTAATTATTGCCACTGTTTATATCTATGCAACACTTTGAACAACACCTTGACAGGTGCATATGGCTCATTGGCAAAATTATAAACAACCCCCTAGTGAGCAGGAATATTCTCCTGAGGTTGAGCATGGCGGTAACATCGAACCCTTAGAAGAAGAACTCGCCGACATGTCAAAAGCTTGCAACAAGCTTTGGGAGCTTGATCTAAACCGTCTAATACCTGGCAAGGACTATCAGATTGACTGTGGTGAAGGGAAAAAGGTTTACCAGAAGGAAGATATGGCGGAAGGAAGCCTATTTTCCTGGGTGAATGAAGACATATTCAGGAAACCTACTTTTTCTCGTTTCTGTTCTCTTCTTGATAATTACAATCCACAGGAGGGGTATAAAGAAGAAGTCACATCTCAAGAGAAGCAAGAGCAAGCAGCATTCATAGAAGAGATCAGTAGAAGTGCACCAATCAAATATCTTCACAAGTATCTATCATCCAAGGGCATTATATCGGAGAATTACCAAGAATTCAAAAGAATGCTGACAAGCCTCTGGTTTGATCTTTATGGGCGAGGTGGTACATCTGGTTCTTCTTCTGCTTTTGAGCATGTTTTTGTTGGAGAAATTAAGCAGCGTGAGGAGCAAGAAATTTCAGGCTTCCACAACTGGCTTCAGGTACATATCATGTAACTTCATGCTTACAGTAATTGGTCATGGAAAAATGCACATAATCAATTTGCAATTTTAGAATTTCCTTGACTGCAATTGTAGATTTTTTTTATGACTGCAGTTAAGATATTGCATGCTTTGCATGTACTAGGGGTGTGCCCCTGTTTCTACTCTTACCCATTAAAAGAAGTGGTCTGCTACTGTACCTTTCAATCAAGAAAAAATGGGATTAAAGAATAAAAAGAGAAAGGTAAGATTTTTCCTTTTCTTTGTTTTGCGGATTCAGTTTGAGCAGTAGTCAGAACAATACTGAGTCAGTTCAGCAAAGAACTTGGAAGGACTGAAGGATGTTGCTGTCAGATTTGGGGTGTCTGACACCAGCCGACATAATATATATCTTCTTTTTTTTTTTTTTTTTCAAATGACATTATGGCTGGAATTTTTTCCCCTTCTCAGTCCCAGTTTAGCTCTGTTACTGACTGACCTAATCTACAATCTTATATATGGCTGGAAAGACTAAATAAGCTCATATGATATGCTTTCTGTTGATTATTACCTTCAATCTACACACACGCTTATATAAGCAGAAAATTGAGGAAAACAATTGTTCTTTTTAAGTCGAAGGACAGAAACTAACCTTGAATCAGTTGGTTTAATTGTCTTGTATTCTTTCTGACACTGATTCTAAGGACACTTATCTTTAATGTCATGTGTAAATGTCTTTCTGTTAACAAGGATTGTGATAATGATGCGCGGATAATTACTTTCGCTGAATTTGTGTATGGTAATTGTGAATTTGTCAAAAAAAAATATTCCACAACTGATCTGTCTCATTTTGAATTCTTTATGAAATCTATCTTAAATATTCTCCTTCTGCAGTTCTACTTAGAAGAAGCAAAGGGGAGGGTTGACTATCAAGGCTATATTTTCCCTCGAAGACGTGGAGATAATGTAAGTGATTTCCTCTCACGGATTCTTAATTTTGTTTTCTAATATTGTGGAGGTAATGATCACATTAAAGATTGTAGAGGGAAAAAGAGTGAGTTTAGAATTTTACAGCAAACATTCTGTGAAAAAATGAAGTGCAATTGTAAATTTTCTTTTCTTTTCCTTAGATTATGCAAAATAGGGCACTATTAATTTTCTCATAAAAATATTAGTTTCTTTTTCTAAGTGATTGCATATGAAGTTTGAGGACCCTCTCATAGTGGGAAATACTAAAACTGAAGAGTATCTTGAAATCCTCTGAAGCCCAGAGAACTCCCATTTCTTTTCTGCTGACAAAACTGATTACTAAAGGGAATGGCTGCCTTCTGCTTAGTGCCCCTTTGGTTCATCCGTTGACCAGTCACAAATCACAATATATCATATCACCAAGGGTTATAGTAGATCACTAGGAGAAATATGAACAGGAAGAGGAAGAACCAGGAGATGGAAGTTTATTATATGGTATACCATATTAAAAGTGTTGTTCAAACAAGCACAGTAGGTGCTTTGCAAAGTGCTACTTTATCGTAGGCCGACGAGTTTTACAGTCTCTATGGCATCCTTTAGTTATCCATTAAGCGAAATTTTCACGCCATCACCCAGATGGTCTGGAAGAATACCCGTATGTTATGTTCCATTGTAATATTCAATTTGATGTGGGTTTTTTGGATACGATAAATCCAGCCCAAGTTCATTCTTCTCCTTCTGAAACCGCAAACCTCGTGAGTAACGTACACAGCAGACCTGCACCAGTTTCATATAGGATAGCAAAACTTATGGGGGGGACCCTGATGTTTTTATTGTTTTGCCTTTTTTAAAGCTTGTTTTTTGCTATATTGCAATGGCATCTTATATTCAAGTTGTAAATTTGTGATATATGTCTCAATTTGCAGCCTGAGTCAGAGACCCAGTTGCTCACAATCCAGTTTGAATGGAATGGCGTTCTCAAATCTGTCTCAAGCACTTTGATTGGAGTGAGCCCAGAGTTTGAAATTGCTCTGTATACCCTCTGTTTCTATGTGGGTGCAGAGGACAACCATGTTGAGTTGGGTCCATACCCTGTTAATATCAAGTGCTATCGTTTTGGAAACAAAATCGGTTCTGTGTTTCCAGTTGCAGAATGCTGAATCTAAAGAAAACGAATGCTAAAAATTATGTCCTATGCTGTATAACCTCTAATAACCTGGGATTTATTGAGCTGTGTGAAAATTCCAAATCGTTGCTGTTTAAAATAAGTAGAAACTTTTTCTGACGCATGATATGATCTATTTTGTAAGGCCTGAAAAAAGTCTCTATTCAATGTGTGGTGCACATGGATTTGGTATAAAAAATTTGGGTTCTAATTTGGGCAACATAACATTTCTCAAAGCATCTAAGAATATTGGCAGCAAACATCCAGTATCTTTGCTGACATGGTATTTATGCCGTCTTTTGCATACTCATCTGATTGCGGGTCTTAACTCAGCAGTAAAGGGTTCATTTTGGCTTAGGCATATCACGGCTTTAAGTAACAAAAATAGTATCTTTGCACATCAAATTAAAGTTTTGTACATCAACTACGCAGAGGCCAGAGTTTGATGCACTGCACTAGCTTTTTTTCCAATCTTCATCTCCTATTCACTCCTCGAAGGAAGTCTTTCAATGTCTTCGTATATCGTGAATTTTGCAAGCAATACAACAAAGGCAACACATGAAAGGTCTATAACACCAACTTTGTTTTGGCACAGATTTTATAAACAACACCACAAAGGCGGGGGTATGGTATGGTATGATATGGTTTTCAGGATCGAAATGGATCACCCTTTCTTTTAGAGCCAAGGTGCCGATTAGATACCCTGCTCACCCTTTCAAAATATCAGTGCTTCCATAGATATTATAAAAAAAAGGGTCGAAAGCAACCATTTGCGTGTCTGTGACTTGTCAGTCCATTAGACCAAGCTCATGTGGAACTTACGTCGAAGAGGAATGAATATTTAACAACTCTTTATAGGAGGATATTTTTATTTTCCAAAAATATCTAGAAGAAGAAGATATTTAATTTAAATACACATTCCTCCTCCCAGTAACAGTTGCGGACAAACAGAGAAAAGACAAGTAGATGTTGGAATGATTCTTTCTTAGCCCTAAAACACCGAAAGTAGATTTGAAATGATTTGGAATGATTTTTTCTTAGCCCTGAAACACCGAAAGGAGATTTGAATTGAAGTAAGGCATGATACCCTCCCAGTCCCAGAGGACTAGGAGACCTTCTGCAAGGGCAGTTTTCAGGAATGACCCAGAAATTTAGAATAAAAGTCCTCCCAATGTATGAAAAAAATGATGGCATTTGGCTCTAAAATCTGACAATAAACTTATCACAGTACAGCTATGCATGAAAATGACATTTCTCTTTCATGGGTTTGCTAGATTGCTTGCGTGTTACAAAGAGAGAAGACCACATCATCAAAGAATGGAAGAGAAGTTTGAGCGGGGTTTAAAGCGTTTACGTATCAGTTTATGGAGAACCACACACTAAGAAATATGGCCAAGAGACTCTTGGAAATTTTGTTGGGGACCATTTTAATAGTTGTACAAGAGAACAAAGACGGGTTGTATGGTGAGTAAGTGTTGAAATAATAGACGGTGGTGTTGTTATCCTCATGAAAGCAATGGAGGATCATCAAATTTACTTTATGTAGCAAAAAAGAAAAAGATTCTTTCGGAGAGATATTTATTAACAGAAACGTCTAAGTCCTAACGTCAAAGATTCTCTCACACACACAACTAAGTTGTATACACGACATCAAAGTTAAGTTACAAATCCCAAGCAAACAATTGGGGAGGGCATCAGTGGTCAATAATCATTTTATTTATGAAGTAATACTTCATACAATATGTTGGTCTGAAGCAATTGCCTGTGTGCGTGTGCGTGTGCGTCTGTGTGAGAGAGAGAGTGAGAGAGAGAGGAAGGGAGTAATTTAGGAGTTGGGACTTGGCTTGCCTGGTGCATGGATCTTGTCGGTCAGTCATATATCCGGGAATAAGTAGGATGCTGTAAGAGGTCCACAAAATGTTGATCCCACCTATCTTCAAATCAGTGAGAGAGAGAGAGAGAGAGAGAGGAAACAAAAAAAGTTAGGCTCACCATTTACTTTTTACCAAGGAAGCTGCAAAACCAGACAGTGATCTAGCCAAATAAATCGACACTGCACATGGCATATGCTTCATAATTAATAATTGTGTAGTCACCCTTGATGATGAATCAATGTAAACATTTTTTTTTTTATTTTGGAAATAGAAAAATTAGGGTAAGCATGTTATTCGTAGGACAACACTTGGGTCCAATTGATCTGTATTTAAATAACCACAATGGAAAAATGTTTGTTTCGACTAGAGAGAGAGAAGTGGGACAATAGAAAAAGATAAGGTCTAATTTCCTCCACAAAAGAATGTCCTGGTGGTCGGTATGAGAACTACATGCCACAGCTAATAAGCACAATGAACCTTATTTTCCTAATAAAGACCAAAGTCACCAAACTATCGATGTCAAGCAGCCAGAGATTCACTATAGTAGGCCTAAAAAACTTTAAGAAGTGCACTTTTTCTCATGCACAACTATTTAGGATGTACTATCTGTGGTATCCAGGTTTGGAGTGAAAAATACAACAAAATGATTAAACAAATACAAAGTGAAGGTACAGATATATTGCAATGCAATCAAATCATTAACAAGAAGCACATTCCTCAAGCATGAATTGAAACATAATCCAAACACATGCATGCACACACAAATATTAACTTGTATTCTTTCAGGCAAATGGATGCTTGCGCATTTTCACAAGGGTATTGTTGCATATATAAATGAAGAAATCGAAATCACTAGCAACAAATGGAAGTCCAACTTGCCTTATCAATAAATTCTATGCCTTGTTGCAGTTAGCATCAAATGTGCCGTGAAGAATTGTGATCAGAGTGAGAGACGTGCAATGTTTATGTTCTCTTAACAAATAGACATTTCCATGTGGAATGCAAATGCTTAAAAAAACCTTATGAAACACGGCATAAACCAAGACACAGAGTTTTAAACGTAATCCAAAACAACTTTACTATTTCTCCTTTTTACGTACTATCATCGTTGCTAATTATCTCCTACACTTCATCTTTTAATAAGATAAATAACATGCAGCACACCAATTTGGACGAGAGTGAGGAGGAGAGTCATAGAGACCATGGCATTGGTCAAGTTCAGGTTTCAGGTGGAGCCCATCAAGTGCATGATCATCATACCATGTGGTGAAGTAATGGAATGGTTAACCTATGGATGCATATCCTTCCATTCCAATATTCTTATCCTAAAGGAGCTATACCAACCAAAATCAGAGGAAAATTAAATTTCAATATTTTGCCATCAACATGTATATGCAGTGTCTAGGAAAATATAGACCAAAAAAGGAGTTAGCTGAGTTTGTGTGGGGTTTGGTTGGTTGTGGCAAAACAAACACCAAGAGACAATGGCTCAGAATTTGGAGGAACCAAAGAAACTGCCTGAAATTTCAATTTCTTGTGACTGGAAGTGCAAATTTACTTTTTTCCCCAATGGTTTGTTTGTAAGTGCATAATATGGATAATATAAGTCATCAAGTAAGAAAAATATGTTGGAGGCACTAAATAAGATGTGAAACAGCATCAAAAAATAACAGAATTTGAGTCATTTTTAGCTTTTAAACTTCAGATAAAAGTATAATTATGGGCATCACTGTAACTGACAGACATGGGACAAGTACAGCATGGCAACTAGTTCAAAATATCATTAAGGGCTTTATCACCTTCAGATATTCTCTAGAGAAGCTTCATCTTTAATAGTAGTATATTCTTTTTCTTCTCGATGCAAAAAAGAACCCTCTCATTCACATTTACTGACTTGTGGTGGTGAAATACCCTCTGAATGCATGCAGGTAACTCTTACAGCAACTCTAAGGGGAGTGGCATCAAGAGTGGCAATTCCATAATTGCCAAAATGTCACCCCAAATTCAAAATTTTTTACTCCAAAGGAGATAACATCAAGGGTTGAAAAATAGCAACAATATTTTTGGGGTGGCAATTTTGGCAACTCTGGAGAGAGAAAGGGAGAGGTTGTAAATTGGTTGATGAATATAGATCCGTTAAATTGCTGAATGATCCAACGATTCATATAGATTGATGAATGAAAAGATGAAAATGGTACTCTATTTTGTCACTTGTCATTAGAACATTATAATTCAGGGATGTAAAAACACTGTTCAAGGTTGTAAATGAGTGATTTGGTATCCCAAAATGACAAGTCCCTTTGGAGTTGCTCTAAGCCATAGGCATCAAGTGAAATGCAATTCCAACTTACGATCTCAAAATATTATACCACTGAGATTTTCCAATTCGAGCTGACTCTGCAGGGTTAATATAAAAACACATGAGCACAGAGGACTCATGGTTTACCTTCCCTTAAACCAGTTTTCGGGGTTCAAAGACTAAATTTTTCGAATTACGCACTTTAGGATAACAAATTTAATAACTACCCCGACATGGACAGATTAGAAGATCCACCGAGGTGGGTAGCCTTAACCGGATGTGTATGGTAACAGGTAAGCCCGAAAGCTGTTCCCGTCCCTGTCGGGGGAGATGCCAACCATCTCTCCTTTCTACGAAACTCATGGACAGATTATATATCCCCCAAGTGGCAGTAAAACCCTTTCTCTCTTGGTACCACGAATGGATAAGTTTTAGAAAAAGAGAAACCGCGTTAAAAAGAAATCACTTAGAAAAAGTGAGCTGTCTAGTTTTGAGTTTTTGTACTAGACCCCACCATAATTGTCTCCTTCGCATCCAAAACCTGAGGTTCTCTTTATAAATAAGTAAGCAAAGCCTTCATTATTTCCTACATCTCTCTCCCCTCTAAAAAGAAAAACCAATGGCTTTGACACTCCATTCTTCTTCAATTTCTTTCATTAATCTGAAACATACAAGAAGTTTAAAAACTCCCGATGACTTCTCTGGCATGGTTTGCTTTGCACAATTCAAGCCATCGTGCCGTCTCCAAGCAAAGAATTCCACGCAAGAAGCTCAACTCTCCCATGAGAGAACCTCAATTTTGGAAGGGAGGAGAAATGAGCAATGGGAGAAGCTTCATGGGTTATCATCTACTCATACGGAAAATGATTTGAGGGTGCCTGTCTTTGTGATGCTACCACTCGACACCGTATCACTTGGGGGAAAGTTGAATAAGCCACGAGTGATGAATGCAAGTTTGATGGCCATGAAAAGTGCAGGAGTTGAAGGAGTAATGGTTGATGCATGGTGGGGCTTGGTGGAGAAAGATGGACCTTTGAAATACAACTGGGAAGGGTATGCCGAGCTTGTAAAGATGGTGCAGAAGCACGGCTTGAAGCTTCAAGTTGTCATGTCTTTTCATCAGTGCGGTGGGAATGTTGGAGACTCCTGCAGGTATAGATTGTTTTCTTTTTCATAGTACATGCTTTTGGAGAGAAAGAGGACTACATATAGAATCATAGATTGTTTATAATACTCTCTCTCTCTCTCTCTCTCTCTCTCTCTCTCTCTCTCTCTCTCTCTCTCTATATATATATATATATATATATATATATATATATATATATATATATATAATTCCAAGAAATCTTTTATCTTCAAAGCAGCATGGTTATAAATTTGAAGTTACCATTTCTGGTTGTGACAAAATAAAAAGAAGTCTTATCAACATAACTTTTGACTTGAGAAAGCGTAGCATGGTGAACCTAATGAACCTTTTGGTCTTGTTTTGTAGCATTCCTCTACCCCCATGGGTGCTTGAAGAAATCGGCAAGAATCCTGACCTTGTCTACACAGACAGAGCAGGCCAGAGAAACCCTGAATACATCTCCTTGGGTTGTGATTCAATCCCAGTGCTTAGAGGAAGAACACCCATTCAGGTCTACTCTGATTACATGAGGAGCTTCCGCAAAAGATTCAAGGATTTCCTTGGGGACGTTATAGTGGTAAGGATTTATTTTATACAAACTTTCTTGGTAGAATTCTACTGAATTAGAACAAAAATAGTTCACAATATGATATCTTCTCAAAAATGCTGGGTAAAAACAAATAGAACCCCAATATCCAAAGTTCTTGCTTCTTTGATGATTTTTATTTCTTTTTATTTCAATTACACTTAAAATTCAAAAATGATAGTTGGATCCAATTTATTGACATAATATGATGTCCAAATCCACTGGGGTCGGATGATTTGCAATGGACCCTGTCCGATATTAGGACATACCGCTAATCCAACATCAACAATGGATTCAATCAATAGATTTACTCAGTAAATTGGATCCAAATAGCATTACTATTAAAGGTACGGTGGTGCCAACTATCAACATAATAGGGTCAATAAAAAGCAAAAATATAGCCAATCCTCCAAAAAATGGTGGGGTACCAACATTTGATAACCATTTTTAAAATATCACATGTTTTGGACCCAAATATATTCTCTTTCTATTTTTGTCATTCTCATAAATAAACAATTTCAGAAATTCCAATTATATTCCTATTACAGGAGATTCAAGTGGGGTTGGGCCCTTGTGGAGAGTTGAGATATCCGTCCTATCCAGAAAGCAATGGAACTTGGAGGTTTCCTGGAATTGGAGAATTTCAATGTTACGACAAGGTAACTTTTTTGCAACTCAATTTCATTTTGGTATGTGTTGGCTCAACTCCAACTATGGCTTGGTCGATGAACCATGTGTGAACCTGCGGCCATCACCTCACCCCCGACCCGTAGTTGGAACAGGATCATTGCACACCCCAGAATAATGCACCCCTCTCACGAATTATAGAAATGATGATTAAAGTATCCTCTATAAAAAATTGATCCATGTGCAACACATTATTGTTGATAACGGAAAATGAACAAAGTGAATCTCGAGTGTATTTTTCTAAAACGAAGTTCTTCTATTGAAACAGTATATGGGAGCCTCCCTAGCAGCATCAGCAGAGGAACATGGAAAGAAAGACTGGGGACAAAGTGGGCCGCATGATTCTGGCCAGTACAAGCAGTTCCCTGAAGAAACAGGATTCTTCCAGAGGGACGGAACATGGAACAGCGAGTATGGGCAGTTCTTCCTAGAATGGTATTCTGGGAAGCTACTAGAGCATGGTGACAGAATCCTAGCAGCTGCAGAAGCAATATTCCAAGAAACTGGAGCTAAACTATCGGGAAAAGTAGCTGGAATCCATTGGCACTACAGAACAAGATCTCATGCAGCCGAATTAACCGCAGGATACTATAATACAAGACATCAAGATGGTTACTTACCAATAGCACGAATGTTGGGTAAACATGGAGTTGTTTTAAACTTCACTTGCATGGAAATGAGAGACAGAGAACAACGAGAGAATGCAAATTGCTCACCGGAAGGGTTAGTTCGGCAAGTAAAGACAGCAACTAAAACCGCTGGAACAGAACTTGCAGGAGAGAATGCACTGGAGAGGTATGATGCAGGAGCATATGCACAAGTTTTGGCAACAAGTAGGTCCGATTCTGGAAATGGATTGAGTGCATTTACATATCTACGACTTAATAAGCGGTTGTTTGATCCGGAGAATTGGAGGCACATGGTGGAATTTGTGAAAAGCATGTCAGAGGGTGGTCGATCAAGACTTCCAAGCACCACAGACCTTCACGTAGGATTTATCAAAACGAATAATGTGAAGGAGGCTGCTCTTGTGTAAAAAAATACTTGCATTCATATACATGTGTAGTTCTGAATAATTTCTTCATTCTACCGCAATGAGAAATGAAAGAGGAAGAAAAAGGGGGAAAAAAGGCATATACATCATATACCATATATGTTTTTCAAGACCAGAAAACCACAAATGTATTAGTTGCTTGCGTTTTTGTAGCAACTAATTAGTTTTTCTTTTCTACATGTTGAATAAAGAGCATTTTGCCTTTGTGGCCTTTCTTTTATTTATATCGCATTATTACTTTCATATTGTTTCACCTGTGTCTCTGCGTGTGTGTCTGTACGTATGTATGTGTATGGCGGCGAAGACTTTCTATCAAATCACCAAGCTCCTTTCGAGCAGATTCTCGGCCATACCTGCAAAGAGGGGTAGCGATACACAAATTCCAATCGAAAAATTGAAGAGTTCTCAGAGATCATTGATCATAGCAAAGTAGAAAGTAAAACCCTAATTCTTGAATAAGAAATTGACTGTGCGCATGTAAAGTTAGTGGGGGAGAAAAATATATTACCAGAAAGAAACGGCAGAGAAGACGCCTGCTGTGTCGATTGTCTGTATGAGAGTGAAAGTTTTCTCCATTATATAGGTGTATGTAAGTCTCTTTGTACACCACTGCAGCTCTGTGTGCAAAGAGAGAGAGAGAGTTAAACGGAGTTTACACTTCACAGTGGCGGGCTTGGGGTTCTGCCGGCATCAATACAATACTAAAATTTGGAGGACAAAATTTACGGACACCCTTTAGAGTTTTTAAAAAACTCAGGGTACACCATTTTTATTTTTGAAATTACACTTCCACCCATTATGTCTCTTGTTGCTTGTTTGGTAGTTGGTACCATACTAAAAATTCAAGACTTCCCATTTCCTTCTCTCTCACAGTCACAGATGTTGTCCAAGTAAGGATGAGAATTAAATCGGTATAGGTGGATGACAGTTAAATTAGTTAATATTAATTTAATCTATTTAATTAAATATATCAAATAAATTGAATTGAATATTCAAACTTTAGGATTACCTTCTCTTTCAACTACAACAACTATCCACGAGCAATCGTGAATAGAAAACCCACTTAGTACATTTGCTTACAAAATCACAATAACAACAAAAAATAAAAAATAACAGAATTAAATTACACTTCTACCCCTCAACTATGACCCTCTTTCTCATATTGCACCTTCAACTTTTGTAAGTAATTCGACGTTGCCTAATAATTAACACCCGTCACAAATTCAACAAAAACTTATATTACTTTGACCCTCTACTATGTGATTTTGTTTCAATTTACCCCGACACATGGGCATGTTCCATCAAAAAGATAATGAATGCTTGCATATCGGACAACGTGAAACCAATAATTATATTTGAAGTGACGATATAAGAAATTTAATAGTTCAAGAGTGAGAGTGAGATTGAGGCCATAATTCACATTGCAAGACAAAAAAATACTTCAAAGAGTAATTCACTTTGCAAGACAAAAAATACTTACAATCAACCATTTGCATGATTTGAGTTACAAACCCAATAGTTGAAAGATAACAAAAGATTTTTCAGCATTCAAGCGCTTAGGCCTGTGGAATAACTAACAGAAGGAAACTGTCAGCCAGTGAAGTCATCAAACTCTTTTTCTGATTCCTCATTCAAAATCATCTCTTGCCAGAGCTAAGGTTCCATTCTTCTTCTTGTAGTGTAGTAACTCCCATTGGTCGAAATGCTTAATTTCAGGCAACCACACCAGTTACAGATGACTCTGGACTCGACTTTTACGAAGAAGTTCCTTCCTCTGAATCTTGTACTGCTTGCTTCAAGCTCTCCACCACCTGACTCATTGTTGGCCGATCTTTAGCATTCTTGTTCAGGCATCTATCTGCCAACTTTGCGATTTTCCGAGCAGCATTTAGAGAGTATTGGTTCCGGAGTCGGGGGTCAATTATCATGCTAAATCTCTTACCATCAGCTGGGAACTGTTTCACCCAATCTAGGAGTTTCTGCTCGACAGAGGGGCGGTTTCTTTCTACCGTTCGCCTGCCTGTGAGAATCTCATAAAGCACAACCCCAAAAGTCCATATATCACTCTTGAGTGTGAGATGACCAGTTTCAACATATTCTGGGGCAGCATACCCATATGTCCCAACAGGCTGCCAACATTGAAAATAATCAAAAAAACATATCCCATCGTTATACTATAATAGAAACTACACAGGTATTCATGAAAGAATAAAAAAAACACAAAACAAAGAATAAAAAAAATAAAGAGTTAAAAGGGCTTTTTATTTGGTTCCCTTGGATACATATGACCAAGCAACCAGAGGTTTAGAAACAGTTCCTTGCTAATATCTGGCACTCTTATTCAAACACATCCCAGTGTATCACAATAATTTGAACCAACACAAATAAGAGGATCAAGCCTACATGTAGGTATGTGCTAGTTTCTACATAAAATGTGTTGCAGAGGATATAGAGTGAACCAATTAAAAATATCCAAAAATGCCATTATATTGTATCACACTATATCTACGTACCGCTGTAGATACATGAGATCTGTCTCCTGATGGCCCTTCCCTTGCGAGCCCAAAGTCTGAAAGCTTCGGGTTGAAGTCATTGTCCAAGAGCACGTTTGAAGATTTAAAGTCCCGATATATCACCTTCCCAATTTGACAGAGGAAAAAAAAGTTCAACAATATGTACACAAGTATTATGTTCTGAAAAAAGTTGCAATATTTAAAATCAAAGGCAGTAAATCATAAGGAGACATAGAAGACTATTGATATGTACTAATTGGGTGCTTTTTTATTCTTACTGTGCACTAATCTTGGTAAATGTTGATATTCTTCTTTGATCAGTGTTTTTAGCTTAGTTTTAGAAGCTTTTGTGGATGCAGATGTTTGTCAATTGTATGGCACGTAATCTACATTGCAGACAAATGGGTATGCACATTTACTGAGATATGTCACTACAGAAAGACAAACTTGGACCTCCCACATGAATCAACTACAATGAGAATCAGTTCTAATCATCGATGTTCCAGCTAGTACGACCAAAAGAATGAAGATACTTTCAGAGTGCTTGGGAGAAGTGTTCAAATGCACAAATTAAACTTCCAGTAATAATGATTTGACTAGAATTTGCTTCTATGGTCCATGCTTCCGTGCCTATTATTCATTACACCACATTTCTACTAACTGTATCATAGGGTGGAATACAGGGACTAGCTAGTGAGAACAAAGGCGCTTGATTCCAATGCTGTGCTAAGCTATAGTAAGACATCAACTGAATGTCAAGTTGTCAAATACAGTGAACCATACCTGGACTTCCAATCCCTCGTGCAAGTAAGCCATTCCTTGAGCTGCTCCAAGGATAATATTTAATCTTGTAGTCCAAGGAAGGGTCGGCATATTGCTGCCGAAAAGATGATCTTCTAAGCTCTTATTGTGCATGTACTCGTACACCAACAGCCGTTGGATTCCCCTTTGTCCATCTACAGCGCAGTATCCTAAAAGTTTTACAAGGTTAGGGTGATCAACAACGCCAAGAAATTGAACTTCTGCAACCCATTGTTTATGACCCTGCATGAAAGAAGAAACAAAGCAAACATTTAGCAATTTGATGAGCCTAAGTGAACCAACAATAATTGTCAGCAACGAATTAAAAGAAAAACAATAAATGAACCAAGAAACTAAAAGATGGGCTTTAAGTCGGATATTGGGGAGTATGTGGTTTCCTTTCGTAAAAGACAAACTCGGATTCTGTAGATTGAGGGGAGGCATTGTTCTTTCACTTCTATCTACTCCAGCCCTAGAACCATTAACCAGGAGGTTAGGATCTCACATCCATAGATCACTAAGGCACAAGGAGGGCCGGTGTGCGTATTGTCAGGCAAATAGAGCAGCAGTGTAGCTAAATTCAGTAATGTCCAACTAATCTGAGGATGTGCATAAAAAGACTCATGAACTCAAGCAAACATAAGCAATGTACAAGAAATTATTCAACCATGAAAGAGATCAAGAAGATGCCAGTAGCATCAACGTTTTCAAATTTCAAAGGTCAAATCAACTGAAATAAACCTATGCACATGCGGTTCAATAGACTCATGCTAATTGCTATGTACAGCAAATAGCAATAATAACTTGTCCCAAATGCTATGTAAATTCTGCCATTTGAAATTAGTTTTTTTCCAAAAAACTCAATTTCTAGAGGATATATTTGTGCCTTCAATACTTGGAAAAAATTGATGATCCCATTCCAAAGACCATCCAGTAACACCTCATAAGTGCCCCTTTTGTGCATTAACATATACTCAGTTATTGACTTTAGTGGTTTAACAGAAGAACTTGTGAATTAATATCACTTGGAAATATTGTTTCTTGCTTTTGTGATGCAAGTATTTCCACAATGAAACTTGAATTCCACATGCAGAGGGATTTTTCTTTTCCCGATAAGTATTTTTTTCTATGCTCATAACAAAGCACAGTTCTTAATTTATGATTCTCTGCTTCTTGTGCACTTGTGGATTCATACTACGTAATTCACAACAGACGGCTTTTGCTTAATCTTATTCTTGCATTTGTTCCCTAATAATGTTGCCTGCGGGGGAGGCAGTTTTCGAACTAGACCTATCCACCACTCCTTTCCCACCCACGTCTGCCGGCACTACCTAATTCAGATTGAAGACTGGAGCATCCATCCCCACCAGTCGAAGGAAAGGAAGAAAAACCTAGCATGGAATAATACTATGTTGGGAACTCCCTGACATTTCAAAATATATTCTTCACTGAGCCCTAGATTTTGAATTATTCTCATCAAAAGTAAGTCTCCAAACTCAAAAATTCCCAATCTTTTCAGTAACAAGATCATCAAAGATCTAGCAATCACAAAATTTCTTCTCTTATACAAGAGAAAGTCTAAAAACCCTTTTGTATTTAGTATGTCAACAATATTATGATATTGTGGGTTCAATTTCAGTTCATGTCAACTAGAGGCCTCATTTTCAACATGAAAAGTGCCACACAACCAAATAAATAATGACCCTTTACCAAACTATCCCTTAGGATCAGACATAACCAAAGTTTCAAGCAATCTTTTTCAAGAATGGAAGACAAATTAGATAAACTAAAAGTCCAATACCTGTAATCCATGTCTGTTGAGCTTTTTAATGGCAACCACAGTATTGTCACCCTGTCCATCTGCAGAACTGATTGTGCCCTTATACACACTCCCAAAACCACCTTCCCCAATCTTTAGCAATCTGTCGAAATTATTAGTTGCATTTCTAAGCTCTGAGTAAGAGAACACTCTCAAATTGTGCTGTTTCTCTCTGTACATTTCTGGTATGCTCCTTGGTGATGATAGTGAACCTGCTGACTTTGTTCCCCGGTTGTTTGCTCCAGAATTATCAGATGTACTTTGGTTCCTTAGTTCCGGTGCCGAATTAGACTGTTGGGTCTTGGACTTTCGCTTGAATATGTAAAAGCAATTCATGATTGAAGCCTAACAAGTTGGTGTAGAATCAGAGATTTTGTGGAAAAGAGTATGATTTTATACACAACACATCTCCAAAAGGCTTTAGAACATATCTAAAAGAGGGCAGAAAAGAAGAGCCGGTGGAAAAATGAAATAGAATGGATTGACTGTAGAGGAAACCCAATGAAATTTAACCAAAAGATGGAAAAAAGTAGAGGAAACACAGAACCCAAAAGGGAATTGAACTGAACAGAAATGAAGAGAAGAGAGAAACAGAAAACCCAATTTTGTGAAAACAGAATAGGAAACACCTATGAAGAGAAAAACAGATTGGCTTGTTATCAAGATATAAAAGAAAACCCCAGATGAGTAACAGTTGCTAAAAAAGAGTAAATGTGGAAAATCAATACAATATGATTACATCTACCCAATAAAATACCACACAAATAGACGAATATGGTATATATGTATATATATTTATGTGCAGAGAGAGAGAGGGAGACACAGAGAGAGAGATAGAGAGAGAGGAACCCAAATGGATTGAACAGAAACGGGGAAAGTAAGCAGACTAAGTGCTCAAAGAGAAAGAAGAAAACCCGTGAAGAAAAAGAAAATGAACTACAACACAAGCTAAGAAGAGATAAACAAACCAAAAAAGCAACAGATGTGAATTTGTACTGGTAAAACTACCAAACCCAGAAAAATATTGAACGACCACGAGAGAGAGAGATAGAGATGTCGTGATGAAACAGGTTTCCTAGTAAGGAAAAGGACAGGTGTGATGACACACTTGACCTTATATTTTGCAAAGAAGACCAAGAAAAGATGACCTTTCTTTGCCTTTTTTTCTCATGTTCATTGTGTTGGTTTCCTTGAAACTTCTTCGCGTTCTCACTCTTTGATTTGGGTTTGGCAAGGAGACATTGGCCCATGCTAAGACAGTGACAGTTCGTGGTTTTTAATACTAAGCCGTTGGGTTTGGGAGGTGGTAGTAGTGGATTTTAATCTTAAAGCATACGAGGTTTTGTAATGGACAACAGGAGGAGGGAAAAATGAGTGAGATTGAACCATGTGCATATTAATATATTATTCCTCCCTCCATCTACCCAACCACCACCAACCACACTCAGCCAAAAGTTAATATTCAATCAAGGAAATTCAAGTGATAATAAAGAAGAATTATAAATTAATACGTTATGAGATTAAATATTAACAATCTCATGGAATCAGGTCATGCATGAATTTCTTAGTCCCGATGTAGTAGATGGTTTACCTTTGATCAGACCGGAGAGAAAATTAATTAAAATTCGCATAAACTAATCCAAACACCACTGACTATTGAAACAAAAAAAAAAAACCAACATCCAATTTTTTTCTCAAGTTTCACTTTAACCCTCAAAGCTATTTCTATCCGATTTGATTTTATCAACTACTTGAACTGATTTCATATTGTTATAAAACAAAACATCTATTATTTTTTTGAAAAGAAAAAAGACCAAATGTGTATAAAAGTTAAGTTTTTAGGGTCAATACTTTTTGTATTTGAAATTAATAATCAATTTTAGATGTACAATGTTATTAATAAGAGGCGAGAGGCTAATATAAGCCAAGGGACATAGTTTTTTTTTGTCAGACCATCCGGTATCCGAAAGTTACATTAGGCTCCGACTAATCCGGATTTGAGCCGGATGGGACCACAAGGGCGGCAAAACTCTCCCTACCGAACGCAGCTGCGTTCCCAAGATTCGAACCCGAGACCTTGGTTAAGATAGAACAGTCCATCACCAAAGGGTCAAACTATAATTTAGTGCCTCTTTTTATTTTTGTGTGTATTGGTTTTGCGTTTGGATAATGATAGAGGTCATGGGTGAGGGGAGTGAGAGGCCACTCTCGATGATGTTCATACCACGTAACATGATGATAGTAGTCACTTTTATTATTGAGCGACCGCTGCAATGCAAAAGGTGCATAATCTTTATTTTTGTTTCTGCAAAATAAGCAAGGCAAACTTGATTTTTAAAAGGAAAAAAAATTGTAACTTCGCATTCAATGGGACTCATCTGCCAATTAAAGCTGGTGTGGTTTGTGTACAGAAGCCCATGCCTTAGACCAGAAAACTTCTATACCCTTTCCCTGATTCACTTGTAGAAGACTTTTCGACTCTGATAATAACAACAGTCATTTTGTTGGAACGTTTCTATTTCTATACGAGATAAAAAAAAAAATTATTATATATTAGGTCGTGTATTGAGACATAGAGGGTGAGACTCGAATTTAAGTTTTTTTTTTTTTGATTCAATGGTCAGGGATGGTTGGTTCAGTTTACGCACATCTCGTCTAATTTTTTTTTTTCGGTCAGATCAAAGATAACTCATCTACGTTGAGACTAGAGTATATTCAATTTGATTAATCGTTATCAGATTATTTTATTATTTTTAGATAGTCATGGCATTTGTTTGACTTTTTATTTCATAATGACACCGAAAAGTAAATGGCACCGAAAAGTAAAAGTGGGCAAGGTAACGTAGTGTTTAGGGTTCTGTGAGGATAACGCAGGGTCTTTGTTTGTGAAACTTGGGAGTTAAGCCATGCAGCCTGTGGGGCCCCAATGTAGTTCACACCTATCCATATTGAAAATAAATATTAACGAAAGGTAAATTTAATGAATCATATCGAAGAATTTTTTTTAGTACCATACCTCTAATTTTTATTATTTTAATAAGTATTTTTATAAATTATTTTATAATTAAAAAATATATCATATTTGTAAGTGATTTATTATGTTTGTGGATATTTTTATCACTATTATAAATATTTTTATCACATTTGTGGTAAGTATTTTTATTACTTTTCTTCAGTACAATAAAAAATTATTACTTTTACGAGTGGTTTATCACATTTATGAGTATTTTTATTATATTTATGGATATTTTTATCATTATTGTCGTAACTATTTTTATCATTTTTTTGGATAGCACAACAGTGGTAAAAGTAATTACAAGTATGGTAAATAGAGGTATGGTACTAAATTTTATTTTATTTTATTTTTATTGGTACCCAGTCAACTCTTTTGTTTAGAGTTAATTCTTCTCCTTTTTTTTTTAATATATAACATTATTACGATGAATTATTTTATTTTATTTTTTGCCAAACACTATTAAAATGAGGAGACGACAAAATTTGAACCCTTAACCTTAAGATTTGACTGGAGGTGAGAGCAGTGGCAGTTTGGCCAACTGCTAACCTTATTGTCAATAAATTTCAAATTATACATTTATAATCTACGAATATTTATAAAGGGTTGGAAAGAAACCCCTAATATGACATAACATAATTCTCACTTATTTATATGAGTATAATAAAATTCAAATTATGCATTCATGCTTGAATATTTGAACGTCGATTGAAATTTAGGTTACATTCCGAATTGATTTTTGAGTTATACTATTCGGATAAAAGTTTAGTTGAAATCGGATCGAATTCTGAATTAATTAGATTAAATATATGTTGAACCTGAATTAACTACTTTGGGTTGGTTAGGGTGAGGTACCAAAAATCCAAGGTCTCAGCTCAAGTATTATCTGAAGTTAGACTCGTGTTGAGCTCAGATTAACTTGTTCAAGTTACACCTCTAATCTGATTATTAAGGTCTCATCTCTTAATTGAAATGTTAGAGACTCGAAATTTAATCAAAACTAAGTTTCTACGGCAGAAAAAACTAAACATCACTAGATGTAAAACTTGAATTCGAACCTTACAAGACTCTTAGAACTTGTACCATCATTTAAGAAGCTTCCCCAAAGAATAGAAATTTGAAATCCATGAGGATGAGGTTACCAATCCCTTCAATTGTCAATAGGTTGAGAGGTTCAGACCCCCTTCACATGGTTAATCTATTTGAGAAATGACAATCCAAAAGACTTTTTCTAATTCAAGTCAACTTTGCCCAAAATCAATCCTATTCCATTCACTCATACATTAAAGAAGGATTACTATTGACTTGCATTGCTCTAACTCCGCAACAATGACAGGTGTATAAAATCAGATGTTCACGTTATCTATTAATTATATAACATTAATTAAGGTAGATGTTTCGTGGATGTGATGTCGACAACTTGTCCCACAAAATTGAGGCAAGAGAATCAAAATAGATTTACCAATGAATTATGAAACACGGTAGTCCTTACATGTAATTTCTTAGTTTATATAAAAGTATGAGTGATGTTACATGAATTTAAAAAATAAATTTAAAAATTAGATTTGATAATTATAACCATTGATTTCACTGTGGATCTCAGCATTTATTGGGACCCACTATTTATTCAATGGTTGGAATTATCAAGCCTAATTTTTAAATCCAACTAACATTACTCTAAAAGTTTTTTGTGAGATCATGCACCTCTCTTTCTTAATTATAATAAAAAAAGTATAATTGGTTGGATTCAGCAAATAAATAACCCGCACACACTCTCTTTCCCTATCAATACACTCATGTTTGGCTCTGGTTGACACTATCAGACCTACTAGATATTCACCAAAAAAAAAACCAGGTAAATAGATAAAAAAAATTGAACATAAGAGAATTAGAAATATATATTTTTTTTTATGTATGATAAAACTTATGGTCTGTTTGATTGGGTGGATGAAAAAATAAAATGATAAAAAGTGGAGTGATACATTTTATATCCTTCAAGGGAGGAACCCTTTCTTTTTTCCTTTGTGTTTGGTAAAAAAAGTGAAAAGTAAGAAGGATTGATTCTTTTTGTGTTTAGTAAGTAGAAAAAAGTAATTTTTTTCTAAAATATAAATACATATTTTACCATTATATTTATATATAAATTTAATTAATATATATAATATGTAATTGATAAATATAATATATAGACAAATAATATACATTTTAACACACATAATATACCTACAAATGTGATTTTTTTTTTTGTATTGAAAAAAATGTAATAAAAATACAATGATAAAAATACCAACAAAAATAATAAATTTTTTGGTTATAAAATGAACCAAAAAAATTATAAAAATACTCATTAAAATAATAAATTTTAGAGGTATGGTACCCTAGTCAATTCCAATACTTCAATACCAAGAAGTCAAACAAGAAAATGAGAGTTAAAATGTAATTTCAAAAACTTTTCCACTTCCAAATTCTAATTTTCAAAGGGCTTGTTATACAATCTTTAGCCAGTTTTGGGTGAGAGAACAAAGAAGTCGACTTTGACAAATTCATACCGCAAATCTGCCGCGTTTGACGTTTAGAAAAGAGCCAAAAGATATATAAAACTGTTCTAAATCTTCATTGAACTTAGGGGACACCAAACCACAAGCGTCAATTGTATTTGATGTCAACCCTCAGGGCTGGGTGTCACCAAACCACAAGCGTCAATTGTCACCGTTATACCGTGTCCACAATGTTGATGTGATGTAATTATTTAATAGAAAAAATTATAAAATGAATAAAATGGGATTCATTTTTTATTATGAAAATGATTATGTATTACACGACTATGTGGTTACGAATTTTTATGAGGCTCACTTGCTGACTTATTTATTTATTAATGGACGATTATATCACGTGGCACTACTGATTAGGTTCAATCCCTTTTCACACCCCCTAAAAGTTAGTCATTCTTGTCTTTTAGGATCATGCTCTAACCTAATTCGAACTATGGTAGTCCGTTACGAAATTTGAGGGAGTAATTTCGCAAGGCTGAACAACTTGTATTAAAAAAAAATTTAAAAAACATTTGTATTTGATGTCCATGTCGGTACTTGACTATGTTCGCGGTTTGTCTTGATCAGGAAAACTTCTATGTTTCTCTAACATGAAAAGTCAATCCAGAACTCCTAGGAATTGGTTCATTAGTCGGGATCAAATTTGACTCAAACTTTCTAATTGTTACGAAGAAGAATTTCTAGGAATTGGTTCATTAGTCGTGATGAAATTTGACCTAAATTTTCTAATTGTTATGAAGAAAAATTTGTTGGGTAATCAATGTGAGAATCCTATACGGAATATGATTATATTAGAAGAGTTTTAATATACCATAAATAGGTGTATTACACATGTGATAGAAAATATAAAGATCAAGTGGTATCAGAGCTACATTGATGATCTTGGTAGAAGTATAAGAGTTAAATTGATGATCTTGGTATAACAATTAGAGAAGTTGTTGGCAATTCAATGTTCAAGTTGGTGTTCATGTTGAAGAAAACTCATTTGCCATGTATGTATAATTCATATTTTTGTTTAAATTCACAAGAAAAAAAATTAAAATTGGTATGAAATCAAACAAACGACTAAGTTACTTCCTAATTGTTTAGATTTCAAGAATTACCACACGTGTTTTGTTGAAAATGTTTCTTCAGGTTTTTGAGAAGTCGCGGTATTTCAATGGTTTGGGAGTTATTAGCCAACATAAACCTAATAATGATGATGTGGTGTTTCGTGGGTTACGAGTCACTGGGTTTTTACCTTTGAATGATAAAGCATTGACCATTGAGACCTCCCAGGAGCAGGTAAGACGCGGACAGAAATGCACAGATGATACAGGCCATGGCATAGGTTCTTGAAAGACTGAGAGAATTGTGATGACTCAGAAGAGCAGGTTTGCATGGGGTGTGAAAAATTTGATGGATCAGAATTACTGGTGCTAAACCCAATGTTGGGTATGACCAAATTTGAAGAGTTTGGTTCAAGGAAGGCTGTTGGAATTTGACTCAAACTCTCTAAGTATTATGAAGGAGAATTTGTTGGGTAATCAATGTGAGAATCCTATATAGAATAGGATTATATTAGAAGAGTTTTAATATACCATGAATAGGTATATTTGACATGTGATAGAAAATATAAAGATCAAGTTGTATCTGAATAGAATTCAGTTACAATATTTTATCCCTATAAATAGGGGTGTGTATTATGTAATCAGTTACCAGATGAGCAGTTTTTCAATGAATAATATATCAACGTAGGTTTTTGGTCCGTGGATGTAAATACGGTATACTAAGGTGGGTATGTTGTATCAAACCACGTTATATCTTTGTGTCATATTTTTTATTATTTTCCTATCTTTAAATTCCTATCTTCCAACAAGTATTATTTGTGTTACTTATCTGCTATACAAAATCAACAAGTAATAACAAAGCTATGTTTCAACAAGTGGTATCAGAGATATTTTTTAACAAGTAGCCTACGAGGTAAGACGTAAACTTATATTTTTTAAGTTTAATTTAACCACAAAAAATTAGGTTTATTCGACACTAGTGATTAACAGATGATTGTATGTCCCGAGACTTATTATGTAATTTTAAGAGGTAGTTTAAGTGATAACATGAACGATTGAATTCAAATCTTGACAATTTTTTGGAAACAAACAATGAGATTTATCGTTCATGAATATCCTAATTCCGGAGTGAATGGTCTGTCTTTGACTGGACTAGAGAGGAGATTAATCGAGTTACGCATAAACTGACACAAATACCTCTTGATCTTTAAAAAAAAAAGACTTTAAAAAAAAGACTTATCAGGTAGCTATCAATTAAAAAATACATAGTTTAAAGGATTCTCAACTACAAAAGAAATAAAAATAGAAATGGCCTACAAGTTGTCATTCACCATGGTCCCCCCCTCCCAAAAAAAATATTACAGTAAAAACCCACTTTTTTTTTTTTTGGAGGGGGGGTTGTTCTTTATATAATGTAAGCTCTGTAATTGGTTGAGCAAAAAAATTGCTACCAAATTTTTTTTTGGCATCATCTTCTACTACACATCACGTAGTAGCATTATCCAATAATAATATTTTACGTGTACAAAAAAATAATTATTCAATCGTATTAGTTCTATCGAGTGTACATAAAAGATGCATAGTATTTGTAATTGTTATGTGATCTCCATATTTATAAAATATCAGATATAGGATTTTGTTTAAACTCTTTAAGCTCCTTATTTAGAAAAATATAACAATGGTCTAGATTATTTAAATCTAACGGCTCTAGGGTACTTACTTTGACACCATACTATAATTTTTTGTTAGATATTAATCTTGTTTTAATTTATTTGAAAACGTTGATCATAAAAATAAAATAAAATAAAATTTTCTTTATTGCATCAGAAAATTTTGATTGGAAGTTTTAATTTGACCTACAAGTGATCTGATTTTTCATGTACAATATAGATATATTATTTCTTAAAATAACATCATTTTACACACAAAACGAAGTTGGATACGTTAGAAGGACTTGTCCCCAGTAGTGTTGATCTTGTCACGATGTATTTAATGGGTCAGCCTTGAAAATGAGCATAGTTTGATGTGCCAAGAAATAATATCCGAGTTTTTTGACTGAGAATATAAGTGCAAGGCACTTCATCCCGCTAGATGAGGATGCAACTTAAATAATTGTTGACCCTTGCTTGCCCTTCATCTTTCGTTTTATGTTGAAAACAGCATCCCAGAGGATCCGGGGTCGTAAAAGGTTGAGGATATTTCCGAAAAAGAGTTGAAAAAGTCTAAAAGAGGTCTTGTTTGTTTTGATGACAACATCATTGGCAGCCAAAAGAAAGGTATGATAACAGCTGTAATTGTAGATGTTTTTTTTCCCGTAGGTTTTTCATTTTCAGTACAGCTGGCTTGTAGACCCAAGGTGGCAAAATCTTACCTACAACGCACACACCGGTCCAAACCTATTTTGACCAGATATTTACCCTATTGATTGTCCTATTTCGGGCTATGAATTGACCCGTGCCTTCTACATTTTGGTATGTTTAAGATCAAATTGATTATTATTGATTTAATTTTGACTAAAGGTCAAATTTTAACCCTTGCTCAAGCTCAATTTAATTTTCGAACTTTATGTTGAAAATTACGAGTTCGAATTTGAGCTTAAGCTTAATACATAAAGAAATCAAAACACTCGAGTCTGTCAATCCAACAATCATTATTCCCACTAGTTTTAAATGTTAAATGAGTTTAAAATTTTGATTAAAAAAATCTCGGAATTAGAATACTAAATTCGGAGTGATCATGAATACAAAAAGTTGGATATTATTAATTCATAAATTCGGAGTGATCTAAATCTAGGGTGAGTTACGTAAGCCTTTAAGAGAACAGAGTTTTAAGGAGGAAAAAAACAAGACAATATAGTGGTATGATTATACAAAGTTGGTGTGTGAAGTATGAAGAAAATCAATGGCAAGTGTATACATTTCACATTGTTCTCACTCAAAATGGGTATAATTTACGCAATCATGGGTTAGGAAAAACTTAAAACAAATAAACATTTTCCAATTGAACACTCAGAGACACAAGAAGACTTACAGGAGACTGCCACTTGCAAAACTCAGCATATCAGATGGCTTTGGAGAATCATTCTGTCCATTAGTCCATTAGATCCACTCATTTTTACCAAATCAGGTTTCATCGAAGTGGGCGCCTCCCGGAGACCGCATGCCGAGTTTATAATCCATCCAATCAAATCTCACTTCTGGCAACATTGTGCAATTTCTGCTTCTAGCGTCCCTTAATTAGGATTCCAGAGTAACTTTCTACTAGGAGCAGGAGGGGCTAATCCCTGAATATCCCGAATATCTTTGTTATTTGGGTTTACAAGCTGAAATTCAAAAAAACAGATATAGCTCACCATTTGTACATAAATTAGCAAACCAGATGACTTGACTTGTGAATTCCCAGAGGACTTGACACAAAATAAGTATGGATATCATGGGTGCACTTCCAGTCAGACGAGTAGCTAACAAACTCTTTCCAGCAAAGAATGGCAATAAATCTGTAACCTAAATATAACCCTTAGCCATGACATCTCAGAATGCTATCAGTAGCAATGCTAAAAATCGCATTCTACTCCAAAGGAAGTGTTTTTTTCCAAAGATAGATTCTTTGCATCCAGATCCATTCAAGTACCATGTTCTCACAATGCATCAGTTGTTTATCATTTTTTTCAGCTTTTTAAATACAAAAAAAATACCCTTAAGTCCCCATTAAGTGGGGTCTAGGACCTTTAGGATTTAGGATTATTGGCATAGAGTGGTTGCCCTCAGGTTCCAAATGACAACTCAAGGTTATCGGCCTGAATATAAACCAATGGACCAGTGGTATCTGTACTTTTTCTATGATAAGTTGTAAACAAACCTTCACAAATTTAACTACCAGTGTATACCCCAATCCAAACTCACTTATTCCACCTAAAGTGATGGATAGTCCCTCATTTCTATTCCATGTTGCTAAATATTTAGCAACTGCCAAATGGGGAGAGTAGCAGTGGAAGACCAAATCAAAAAGTTTTGTTCTGTTCCTGTTCCGTTCCTACTCCAAAATACAAATGAAGAAAGAAAAAGAAGGCTGGTGCTTAGTTGATCAGTCTGGGCATTGGAAGACATAAACATAACGAAGAGTTCAAGGATTTCTTTTTTGGTCAGAATGCAGAAGAGCTTAAGGATTGATGTGAGCAAATGTAATTCACCATTGGATTGGTGATATCTGAATGAAAATATTTAATTTAAATGAGCGTATAGGGCATTATCGAAATGAATGGCGAAGACGGACTCATATAGCCGACCCCAAATGATTGGGACATAAGGCTTGGTTTGGTTTAGTTTGTTTATTGGTGATATCTGAATGAACATAGGAACTAGCACACAATCTGCCAAAAAAAACAAAGAAAATCATAGAAAGCAATAGAAAGAAATGCAAAGTAAGCAGTCCAACCTTTACAATAATGATGGCTATGACACCAAGCACAATAAGGAAGAGTAAGGCCATAATACAACGATCAGTTGCAACCTAATTCAGGAATCCAAGTAAGTCACAGGAGAAACCACACTAGATAATATACATAACACATAAATGTGTGTACATGTGTATGAAGAGAGGAGGGTGCGAATATTTCAGAGATTGACCTGCCTACCAATTTCCTTGACCAGCTGAGAAGCCTTCTTGATTGAGAAATGAATAGAATCTAGCTCATTAACAATCCTGCTCATTTGTTCAGTCTGAATATTTATGAAGAATGAGATGCTTCAGTTCCAAGAAAATTTAAACGAAGATGAATATCGCATATAGAATATAATCTTCCTAGTGTACAGTCAAATGACAGACCTGTGCCTTGAGAGCTGCCGCAGTCTCTGTTCCAACATTTACTGTGTCATGGACAACCTATTACAAAACAGAAAATGCAAAATTATACTTTACGAAAATTGAAAACCAACTTTCCAACCATTCTGCTACTTCCTTTAAGTCTTTTTTCCTTTTTCCTGTGGGCAACAAGGGGAAAGCGTATCACAAATGTTTTTTAAGAAAGGTGCATGTTTTGGCATTGTTGCTTCTAGTACGTAACATTGGAAAAAGGTCCATTTATGTTGGACAAATTGGTGAAAGGAAAAGTGATTATTAATATTTTAGCATTCTGCAGAACCCACTTAGATTCCAGGATTATGCACTTCTGGTGCCACTACTTCATTCCTTGTATATGCCACATAAGGTCAGAGAAGCTTTTGTTGCCTATTTTCTCCCTATCCTTTTCATGCGCACAAAATGGGCGGAGTATAATATGGCAAGAAGGATCCACCAGATGCATATCTCAGAAAAATAAATGCATCTTGTATTCTTCCGTGCAAAACAAATGATTCAGTAAACAAAATATTATTTCCTGGCGGTTTAGCATTTGTGAACACAAACAGCAATTAAACAAGATGCTGTAATGTAGCATCTTTTGTGTGCCTTCATGACCTGACTTATGGCCACATCCAAGGATATCAAGAGACATTTGCATTTTTTCTTTTAATAGGGCAAGGACAATAAACTAGGTTATTTGCTGGAGTTCTCATACCAGTATTCCCAAACAGTTGCTCAATCTCACCAAAAAAACAAAGAACCACTGGATAAGAACACTACAATAGATCGAGTTTTAATAACTGAGTAACAATTATGCCAAAATCAGTTCCAAGAGAAAAAGTGTGAATTTGATAGTAAATTAAACGAACTGAACCCCCAACGGAGAGATGGAAAATATCTCATATATCCTTATCAAATAGACACAGTAACAGATTCTCCTTGGCAATAGGTGGGGAGTAAGATTTTTGTTTTTTCCTTTTACGTACTAACCTTTTTGGATCTCTCAATGGCTTGATCAGTCTCGTCCATCGTGTGATTTCCATGGTCAATTAGCTGTTGATTCGCCATAGCTGCAATGCAAACATACTCGTGTTCAGTCCACAGAAGAGTAAAAACGTGAAAAACGAAATCGTAGCTAACACATAACATTGTTTGCTATGTCAGATGCAAGTCAGAATGCTACAAGGCCAGCTTTAAAAAGTGTTCTTTCCCTTCGCCATTAGATATAAATGAAATAGGCCCTATTTATATGAAACCATAATTTAATCAAGAGAAGAAGCAAAACAAGCTTGATATCGGGATCATGTCTCCAATATAAAGACAACCCAAGAAAAATATCTTCCTTCCAAGTGAGGAAAATCTTCTTTGATACTTAAACAGGTCTTAGGGACATGCCATGTGAGTACATAACATATCTCTCCCATCTTCATCTTTCTTTTTCCATAAATCCTGTCATTAGTTGCCTATACACACCCCTGACAAAGCAAGCCCCAAGGGCAAAGGCCACCTTTTCTCTCCTTCATCTTTGCATAGAAATCATAAAATAACCTAGGAAAAAGGAATTGAAGTGCATGAAACGTGTCTATCTCCCTATTTTAGAGGAGTGCATGAAACTCTTGTCTACCCCCTTACCCTCACTGTTCTCCTATTCTCCACAACATAAGCAACCCATTCACAACAGCATGCCCCACATTTAGTTATACAACCCCACTCTTTTTCCCAGTAAGAGCCATTTTCTACGTGCCAAATATTGGTTCTATTTACAATGGCCGGGCAGATGACCTCCATTCTAATTATAAAGTCATCACTAATATTAGCAAGAAGCACTCACAAAGTAGATATACCTTGCATGTTTCACTCAAAAGAATCTGGAATATCTCTGTTTATCAAGATGAATGACAAATTGGAGAACCAAGTAAAAAGCAGGTCTCAATTTGGTGATTTCTATCAGATTAGTGAGATTATGACGATGCACGCCAACCTGGGGTAAACCATTGACGTGAATTTCTATCTCATCCTTAGTGAAGGAGATCTTCTTTAATACTTAAACAGGTCTGAGGGTTGTCATATGAGTCTATAACTTATATCTCCTTTTCTCATCTTCCTTTTTCCATAGATCCCATGGTATAATTGTCTCTACAATAAACCCACACTATGTGATCCCCAAAAGCCATCTTTTCTCTCCTTAATCTTTCCATAGAAATTTTAAAAAAAAAACTAGGAAAAAGGAATTGAAGTGCATGAGACATGCCTATCCCCATATATTATTAGAGAAGAGCATGAAATTGTTATCTATCCCCTTATCCTCACCCTTCTCCTATTCTCCACAGCACAAGTGATTCATTCACTACAACATGCCCCACATTTAGTTATACAACCTCCACTCCCTTCCCCCCATAAGAGCCAGTTTCTCTGCTACCAGATACTGGCTCTACCCCTAATCTCTCATCTCCTCCCACATTTACACTCATCATTTCTCCACCACTACAATTAGAGACGATACTGCATGCTGCGTAATGGAATAGTTTAGTGACAGACAAAACAATAATGATGTTTCAACAAGATAAATATTTTTAAATCAAACATGCAATTATACATACGATTATTGATGCCACAAGGTTAAACTGATAACTGATAAGCTGATGCGTGATGAATAAGAACTGGATGCCAGTTCAGGTTAGAATTTAAATCCATATGTAAAATCTCCCATTCATAGCATATAAAACCTCAAGAGTTATAATAACTAAAATCTATTTGCATGGTAACAAGAAAACCATATGCTTACATGAAGTTAGCAAGACATTGTCTTCACCAAGCCCTTCCCCAGGCCCCTCAAAGAGATCAACTCGCTTGTTTTCAAGATTGCTAGCATACCTAGATCGCCATCCATTAAAAAATGTAAACACAGCTTGGTATGAAATTCAAAGAATGAGGTCAAATAAGCCCATCAGAGCGTAAGTAAAAAGACAAAGAACACCTGAATAAAAAAATTATGACAAACTACACATGAACAGAAAATTATAGCCCATTTCCTACTCAAATATCTTTTAGCCAAAAACTATGATTTACAGACTGAAAATATCATTAGCTACAAGATTTTAGTCTTGACTTATCTGGTGAACAAACAAAGAAAATTACATTGTAGAATAGATAAGGTTTTGAAGTTCAAACCTTACCAATGAATTATCAATAAGCATGCCCAACAAAGAACAAAAGATAAGTTTGAGGTATGGCAGATAGTTTAGGAGACACTTCATATGTTTTTTGCTAGATAAGAATACTTTGTTAACCATAGTGACCCAGCCCCCACACTTACCCAGTCCCCAATCGTTACTTTACTCAACCCTCATGTCCAATTATTAAACCCGAGACAAATTCATATAAGACAAAACATACATATGTATATGCACTTTATGAATTTATACAACTTTCAAAGGGAATCTTGAGAAGCTTCACAAAGCAGAAAAAGGTATGCAACTAGAACTTACTGCTTTTTAAGAGCAACATACGAATTCAACTCTTTAACCTGCAAAGAAATGGCACAACAGGAGTTACAACAAAATAAATGCTTTGCAGTATCTAATAGCAACTAGAATCGAGGAAAAAAAGTCCACCATTGATTGTTTTTTATCATTCAACATCTTGTTGGTGTCTGGGTCATTTCGATACTCCATGTCCTTTGCTTCTCTATCAAACTCTTTAATAAGCCTGGCAAGACAATGAATGATCATTGAGAGAGAGAGAGAAGAAAAAGAAGAAATACATTCACATACCAAACCAAACCTAGCCTTATGTCTCAATCATTTGGGGTCAGCTATATGAGTCCGTCTTTGTCATTTATTTTGATCATGGGCAATATGCTCATTTAAGTTAAATATTTTCATATATTTTCTTATTATTTCGTTCAACGTTAATTTAGGTCTACCCCTACTTCTAGTACCATTAAGAGAAATTCTATCATTTTTTTGAACCGATGCCTCTATCGGCCTCTGTTACACATGACCAAACCATCTTAATCTATTCCTTAACTTATCCTCAATTGGAGCTACTCCTACCATTTCTCTAATACGGTCATTTTGTATTTTATCCTTTCTAATTTTTCACATATCCACCTTAACATTCTCATCTCCGCTACATTCATTTTGTCACTATGTTATTTCCTAATTGCCCATCATTCTGTTTCATACAACATTGTTGTCCTTATAACTGTTCGATAAAATTTACTTTTCAATTTTATTGGTATCCTTTAATCACATAATATATCAGAGACTTTCATCCACTTAAATCAACCAGCGTTGATTCTATAAGTTACATCATCTCCAATCTCTCCATCATTTTTAATGATCGATCCTAGACATCTTAATCGTTGAACCGTTGATATTTCTTGATTTTAAATCTTAACTTTTTCACTATGTCTACTTCTTATATTACTAAAATTGTATTACATATATTCAGTCTTACTCCTACTTATTTTAAACCCTTTCGACTCGAGTGTCTCTCTCCAAATTTTTAACTTATTGTTAATCCCCCTTCAAGCACCTTCCATATTATATATCTGGTTACTTTATCATACGCCTTTTCTAGAACTATAAATACCATATGGAGATTTTTCTTTTTTTTCTATACTTTTCTATGAGTGTCCTCAATAAATATATAGTCTCCATAGTTGATCTACTCGACATAAACCCAAACTGATTTTCCGACACTGTAGTCTCAACTCTTAGGCGACGTTCAATGACCATTTCTCATAATTTCATTGTATGACTCATCAATTTTATCCATCTATAATTATTACAATTTTGAATATCTTCTTTATTTTCGTAGATAGATACTAAATACTTTTTCTCCATTCATCGGGCATTTTCCTAGTAGCAATAATTATATTGAATAATTGCGTTAGCCACGACACCCCCTCATTCCCTAAGCACTTCCAAACCTCAATTAGAATCTTATCCGGTCTTAAAGACTTGCCTAATTTCATTTTCTTCAACGCAAACTCTACCTCCGAATTCTTTATTCTACGAAACAACGTTTCATGGATCCTACCATTTTCTATTTCTTCTAAGTTTCCTAAGTGATTTTCATTTAATAGTTTATCAAAATAATCTTTCCACCGATCATTTATTTCATCATCTTTAACTAAAACCTTTGAGTCTTCGCAAGGGCACTTAACTTGGTTAAAATCTTTTATTTTTCTTTCTCTAATTTTAGCTAGTTTGTAAATGCGTTTTTCTCCCTCTTTACTATCTAATTTTTTGTACAACTCGTCGTAGGTTTTTAACTTGGCGTTTCTAAATATCTTTTTAACCTCCTTGTTAACTAATTTATATCTTTGGAAGTTCTCGATTCACATCTTTACACAAAATACTTTTCTTGGATTGTTAACAGCAGTTATGTAGGAATTATGTTTGCCTTTCCTTCCAGAGCTTAAAGAAAAGCTTAACAGATCCCTTCATGCTCTTTTCCACTTCTGCAACAAAAGGTCGGTTTCTCTTATCTTAACTAGTTTTGTGCAGACTATGTGGGTCCATAAATTGAAATTCTGCCCCCAACACAACACTATCAATCAGTTTCCCGTACACCTATCTGTTAGTGTGCATAAAATACTATCACCTCTAACATTTACCAATACTTTACCAAATATATGAGTCTAGAAATCTGAATTACCATTATTTTAGATTCTTACTGAATTACCATTATTTTCGATTCTTACTACTAGAAACTTCCAAATTAATTCTTAATATCATTACTTCCTTAGTCCTATCTGCTGACAAAATATGGCGATACAAGAACATGAAAAAAGAGCTTAGACACGGTACCATAAGTTAAGAGCCAAACATGATAAACAAATCTTGGATTCAAAATTTCCAACATAATCAGAAAAAAAAACTTCCAACATAAAGGATTGTTAGGGATGACTTAGATACGGTACCACATGTCATTCACTTGTACGGTCCCAATTTTGGCCAAAGGAATTACACATAAAAAGACTTCATCTGATTGAACAGAAATATGATGTCCTTCAAATATGGTTACCATTTTGACTCAAACAAGTAATTACACATAAGTCCTGCCCCACAATTAGAAAACATCTTGTATTAAATTCTCCGAGAGAGAGGGTAATGATTAGTAATTCAGTATACCTCTTGCACTCGCGCATCTTTCCTGTCAACTCCTCCAACTGCCTACTCTGCCTGTTGGAGTCCTTCATCTTTTCCAATTTCTGAAACCCATTTCTGCAACACAACAAATTAGTTGCATCATCCAGTCGAATAAAAAACTATATCCACTTCCGAAGCACAAATAGATGCATTCGCACAACAACCAAAAAAATAAATATCCATCAAACTAAGCTACTGCATCACATAAACTAAAAAGAACAGTAATCTTCCATCTTCTAATTTCCAGAAACGAAACGCATTTTCACAGAACCACTCAATCACACCACGAATTAAAATATCATAAGAACCGAAAGGCAAACAAAGATATTGAAAATGCTTACGATAAGGCTCGGAATATATCGGCAACTTGGTCATCGATGTCCGCCAGCTCCTCGCTGATTGCAGATAACGAAGCCATTTCACAATCACAACCTCAATAGCCTTTGCCTCTACTTTCCTTCTAAAACCCTTCTCTATAAAACAAACATCAATTTTCTCAATCTACCACCAAAAGTTACAGCAATGCCAATCTCCAAATCCCCAAAACTCCTCAAAATTTCAAATCAAAAACCACAACCACAGTCCTCCGATCAGATTCAAACAATGCCGCTACGAATTTGAAATCCGAACGATGCCCAACTCTCAATTACATATTACAGATAACATAAACGTTACAAATACAAGAAGATTCAATAACTGAATTATAAATTTCGAATTCTCCGCTTTGATCCGAACAATGCAGGTCTGATAAACATGGATCCGATCGAAAACCTAGGGTGTATGTCTAAGAACGGAGAGGTATGAGACCGATGAGCTGTTCTGCTGATTTACAGACATTTTTCTGGATTTTATTCTTTTATTTTTAGGTTTTATTCATTGGAAGGTTTGGGGGGTTTAGGGATGTTTAAAAATTGGCCGATACCTCCCACCGTTTAAACCGCCAACAAGCATCTGCCCACTTGAGTGGGGTCCATCACTCGTTTCCTTGTTGGCGTTTCGATTCTCTGTGGCCGGTTTTTGTTTATCAGAGACGTCTAGGATTTATTACTCATTGATTGAAATTAAAAAAGTATAATTCAATGTATAATATTTTTTGAATGATTAGGTCTTATTAAAAAAATGGGGAGAATTACATTCAGACCTCCTGAGATTTGTCAATTAATTACTTAGATCCCCTGATATTTAAAATATTACACACAGACCCCCTGAGATTTGTACGTACGTAACACTTAGACCCCTGCTGTAAATATATCTGTTAATAAATTATACTTAGAACCCCTGAAGTTTATAAGTATATAATACTTAGACCTCTTAAGTTTAAAATATTATACTTAGACAAAAAATACTCTAATCAAATATAGAATATCAAATATTTTAAATTTTACAACCAAAATTCAAGTTTTATTGTATGATTTATTGAAATAAAATTAAAATTAAAAATTTAATTTTTTCTTAAAAAATCGTAATTAATATACAATTATACTATCTATTAGAATAAAACTAAAAAATTAAACAATTAAACAATGAATCAAACTGTAATTGACACAATATCTTTTAACTTTAATTGGGGTAGTTTGGTATTTTAATTTGGTCATTTAAACGACCAAATTAAATTCCAATAGACAATATAATTGTATACTAATTACGATTTTTTAAGAAAAAAATTTGAATTTTTATTTTTGATTTTATTTCAATAAATGATACAATAGAACATGAATTTTGGTTGTAAAATTTAAAATATTTGATATTTTATCTTTAATTGGAGTATTTTTTGTTTAAGTATAATATTTTAAACTTAAGGGATCTAAATATTATATACCTACAAACTTCAGGAGGTCTAAGTGTAATTTATTAACGAATATATTTACAGCAGGAGTCTATGTGTTACGCGCACACAAATCTCAGAGGGGTCTGTGTGTAATATTTTAAATGTCAAGGGGTCTGAGTGATTAAGTGACAAACTTCAGGGGATTTAGGTGTAATTCTCCCTAAAAAAATTGATAACAGTTACACGTCTAAAAATTAATATACACTTAAATAATAATTTTTTAAAATTTTATTTAAATTGTATAACATTACACTGTTATCTTATTATGTTTTAGAGCACACTAGATCATGGGATTTTGAGGGAGAATTGCTAGCATACATTTGGACCAGGGTCCATTTTCGTGACCCCTTTTTCTGCTAGCCCGGTCTTACCAAGTAACGGCGCGGAAGCCCATTTTTTATTCCTTTTTGGTCGAGTAAATATTTATAATATAAAATAAGATAAATTTTAATAAATTCATTCAACGATTTTAAATAAATTTATCTAACAGTCACCAATATCCCTCTCAAAATCATTCACATTAATTTTTTCTCCCCAAAAATCCATCACTTTTCATTTACGTTGCAATATGTTTTCAGTGCACGGGAGTTTATTGAAATTGAAACCAAAAGATATGCATTCACTTTTCATTTACGTTACACTATGTCTTCAATGCACGCATATCTTTTCAAGACTACTATTTTATCTTTTAATTTTTTTTCTCTTTTCTCCTCCTTTAATTTATCATTATAATTATTTCTCTCTTCTCTCTTTTTTAAGTCTTTCCTATCTATTTTTCATTCCACTACTTCTCTCTTCCCTCCCTTTAATTTTCTTCCCATATCCATACTTTTAATTTCTTTCTCTAACTCTATTATTCTTCTCCAATATATCATTTATTTAGATTTTTCTTTCTCCTCTATATTCTATATCACTATTTATCTCTCATATTTCTTCTCATATCTCTCTTACCTTATTTAAATTTTTGTCTCTCTTTATCTTATCTTTTTCATTCAACTATTTATCTATCCTCTCACTTCCTTCTATTTTTTTATTTTATCTCTTTTTTCACGGTATATTGTTTAGAGATTGTATCAATGGTTGCCTTCAAAAAATCATTCATAGCTGTTGTAAATCTAAATAAGGTAAGTACCTCAATAGATTCATAGTGAATTAGTTATCTATGGTACAAAAAAATAATATTATATTGATATTTATTAGTTTTATAAATATTTTTATTATTGTTATGGTATAAAAAATTGATAAAAATAATTACAAAAGTGATAAAAACATCCCCAAAAAAGGGTAAAAAATATTTGAAATGGTAAAAACAATTTTCACAATAGTAATAAAAGCAGCTATAAAGTAATAAATTTTTTTATTGTAAAATAACTCGCAAAAATTATTAAAATACACATTAAAATAGTAAAATTTAAAAATATCGTATAATTTTTTTTGGTACAGAAATGAAGTCCAAAAGTGAATCTCATGTAAAAGTGTATATGACATTCACCGTTAATTTGACGTGTGAATACTTGTATGGTAAGTAATGTTATAAGAACTTAATTTATTTAGGTAAAAAGTAATGTTATACTAATTTAAAAAATGAATCAAAATATATCTATATAATAAAGTAGCTTACAATTTAAATCTCAAAAGATAAACAAAATGACTTTTGCTATTCGCGGTTGAGATCACTTTAAATTTTACTTTAAATTTAATCTAACGGCTAATATTAACACCCTAAATTTAATAAGAAAAATATGGCCCTAAGGGTGTGTTTGGAGTAGCTTTTTAAAAAGTACTTTTAGAAATTATTTCTCATAAATACTTTAAAAAAAAATAGTGTTTGAAACCGCCCCTCCACTACCTCTACCACCACCGCTGCCACCGCCACTGCTACCGCCGCCGCCGCCACTGCTACCGCCGCCGCCACCCCCACCGTCACCACCGCCACCACCATCGTCGTAGCCGCCACCACCACCACCACCATCGCCACCCCCACCGTCGCCACCGCCACCATGGTCATTGCCACCCACCACAACCATCACCGTCTCCTACCACCACCATCACCGTCTCCTACCACCACCATTGCCGCCCACCACCTTTCATCCCCACTACAAACCGATGCTTAAATTTTTTTATCTCTTCTCTATGTTTGTGATTTGATTTTGGATATGAATACAAATATGTTTATTGTTTACTATTTTTTATTATTCTGTGCCTTCAGGCACAGGCAATAACTAGTATATCTATATAATAAAGTAGAGCGAAGTTTGAATCCAAAAGACAAAGAGTGGTCCAGATCGTTTTGACACAAAACATAAACAGATTTAACGGACAAAGTAACCTCAACATAAAAGACGGTTCAGATCATCTCAAAAATTTTGATCTAATGGTCTACGGTTAATCCTAAAAAAAAATTTCCCGCCCAACAATTTTTTTTTTTTAATTATCAGGGCATTTTCCTGACCCACACCTCTCTCTCTCTCCTCCAAATCTCTCAAATCTTCCCCAAAATCCCTCATCGAATCAATCTCAATCTCATCACCTGTCTTCCAAACTCATCCCCAAAACCATTGCTCAACACCCAGGTATCTCAGTCACACCCAAATCATCTCTTCATCTTTCCAAATTGAAGCCACTACATCCCCAAATTCAAGCTCTTCCCTCTCTCTTTCCAAATTAGCCTCTGACCATCTCTTTCCCCAAACCTCCCAAATCTCCTTCCCTTATCTTTCATTCCATCCGCCCCATTCTCTGTCTTCTTGCACACAAATTCAAGCTCTTTTCTCTCTCTCTCTCTCTCACACACACACAACCCCCATCTCTCCTTCACCACTGCTGCCCAGCCACTATCGCTGCCCAGTCCATCTCCAACCTTCAAACTTGCATTCGCATCTTGATTGTTCTTTACTAAACGTCCCCTTATCTCTCTCTCACTATTCTCCACTCCCCAAAAAAAGCCACCTAGCAACAGCACTAGCGACCCCGCCAGTTAGTGACGTCTGGTAGCAACCGTAACCCACAGCAAATCGATGTCGTCGACGACATCCATGCCAGGTACCTCAATCTCTTTGTCTTCCCCTCTCTCCCTCTCTGACTCTCACTCACACGCATTTTCAATTTCGGTGGATTATCTCTATTACAATTGTGGCTCTGTGATTTTGATCTTGGTATTTTTCCCATTATCGTCGTGTCCGCAATACACATTTTTTTCTCTCTAAAAGTAATTTCCATTTTTTGATTTGTGATAGGTTGTTGATTTTCTTTTGACAATGTAGTATTTGATTTGTTTATCGGTTGGTGCTAATAGGTGGTGGCGGTTATGATGGGGCCCATCACTTATGCCATCGAAACCACTGTCGTTCTATGTCCTCAACCTCACGCAATGAAGCGATTTCGGTGTAATCATTCTAGCACACTCTTCTTGGGTCTATGGTAGGGTGATGTCGTATGTTGTCAAGGTTTGGATTCTTCGACAGTTGGTTCATTGAACTTTGTCATTTAACTTTCTTGGGGTATTTGACTTGATAAGTAGTAGACTGTAGTTATTCTTCAAAAGGATTTAATGTTTAATTGCATAAATTATTGTATTTAGTAGTTATTTGCATTTGTTTGTTTCAAAGTTGCATTGAAAGATTCTTTTTAACCCCCCAATTTTCCAGGACTTGCTAGCTATATTTTTCATATTTAAACTACGGGGAAATTACAAACAGAGTGGTCTCTTCCTTACAGGCTATATGAATAGCTTGCAGTTGAATGCAAAAAGCCTTGGATAAGAGATAATCTTCGTATTATTTGTCTTTTATTAATTGGCCTCTTCTTTTTTTTAGTTATTATGATTTGCAGCTTTAGATGTGTACATGAGGAAGAGGCTAACGAGAGGAAGGAGGCAGCCAAAAATAGGCACCTAAAGGAGCATTCTTTGTTCAATTAGTTGAATTTGCAATGCTTGGGATCGTTAAAAAAAGAGAGGGTATTGCGCGTGATGCTAATTATTTTTGTTGTAATTATTTTTGTAGTTGTTTGTGCTGGATTTTGATTTCGATTTTTTTCCAATTTTGCATAGATGTTCACTACATGTGCCTCAAAAGTGTTTGTTTAATTTTCTCAAAGATTAACAGATGTTTGAACTATTCAACTTTTTTTGTGAGCTTCCGTGTTATGGATTTTGTTTTTCTATGTGCCACCATGTGTTTGTTGTATTGCCTCAAAGAAAAAAAAATGTTCAAATGTTCAGTTTTTCTACCACCCCCACTCCCACCCCTACCCTTCTAACATTGCAGTGGATAGTTGTATCTTAGATGTTCAATATAATTATTTGTTGACAATATGCATGTTCAATATAATTCTTAATGTGTGTTGGATGTGCCTATAGCATGATGGTTGTCTCTATAATGCATTGGGGAATATTTCACAATAATATAGATGTATTTTTTTGCTGCAAATGGAATTTTGGGATGGTACACGCCAAATTAATGACTTTCGAGAAGACCTAAATGGTTTCTTCTCACTCATAAGCGATGAAACAACCTGATTATGGTTGAAATTTTAAGGTATTTCCTGCTTTTTATTATATAACGCTAATATGAACACATGAACATCTTTATTTTCTGCATGCATAGAAATTTGTTCAGAATTCTTCTTTGACAAACCCAATTTTTGTTACTCTTTATTGTGATAGTACTATTGTTTTCTTAGTTTCTTGAGGTTGGTATGCAACATGTGTCCATCAAGTTAATGTTTCCTTAACCGATGCCATTGGGTTCTCTTGCTATAGGTCCTCTCAAGAATCTTAGGGAAAAAAAAAAGGAGAACTTTCTCAATTCAAAGAGCAAGAATCCACCAACTTTTAGGCTGTCAAAATACCAGCAGGTATTAGATTCTTAACATCCGAACTAAATAGTTTTCCCCTGTAATTACTAGGAGTTTGATTTATGTTTTTTTGCTGATTTCTTTAGCTATGAGCTGGTACCTTTTGGAATATTAGTGAGTGATTTAGCTATGTGTTTTGCATGGCAGAAATTTGATATATTGTGAGCAATTAACTTTTTGGAATGTCCAAACATCATATTTTTGGAGTTTATTTTATCGATTTTTTTTTTTGAATAATAGATCTATATTGATTGATACTTTGTGTTATACATTGTTTTCAAGTGTAATATTTTTTTTTTGAATAGTGTCTTCAGGCACGGGCAATAACTAGTATATATATATGATACTATAATAACAATATTTGAATTCTATTTTTATTTATTTAATATTTAAAATTTACTTATCATGTTAAATATTAAGTTTTTTGGATTCTATTTCTCCGGCATTTTTTTATTAATCTATGAGTAATGTTAGATGAACTTAAAAATTACACTTGATAATCTCAATCATTGAATAAGTAGTGGATTCCAATAAATGCTGGGACCCACTGTGAAATAAATTATTATAATTATCAAGTCTAATTTTTAAATCTACTTTTTAAGTCCATGTAGTATTGCTCTTAATCTATCATCACTCATAAGAAAACAATTTTTTAAAGTCAGATCACGATAGATTTTTATCTCTTATAAATTATTTATTATCAGCAAGATAATCTTTTCAATATTAGTCGAGATACGCGCAATATAAAAGTCGTCGTCAAAATCCAACAATCCAAGGAGTAATGCCCCGATCTCTGCCTCTACATAATGCTCTGCCAAATTGTTTCAGTGCCCCACTCCACATCAATCAATATCTGAACAGTCATTAATATCATCGTTTTTTTGGGTAATGTATTTATGACGAGGGTATTTTCGAGATATTGACTCCTTCCCAAATTTGAAGGGCAAAATGGGAAAATTCATAATTCCTCAAACTAACCAACATTAAAGGAACTCTAAAGCAACCTTTTAGTGGTGAAGATGTCACATGTGTGTTCCACAACTATGGTCGGTTTATAACCAAGGAAAAAGGGAATAGAAGCCAACCTTTTTAGTGAAGATGTCATGTGTGTGCCACAACTTAAATTTTTTAGTATAGATTAATGTGGTCGGTTTATAACTAAGTAAAAGAGAGAAGAAGCCAAGTTTTTAAGGATCAAACATTTTTCACCTTATAACGGATGGTTACTAATAAGTATCGAATTTCATGTCCCTCGTTTGGGATAATTTCATCATCATCATTTTTCCGAAACTCTTGATTGAGTATAATCCTTGTAATAGATCATCAAAATTATAGTAAAGATATTGAAAAAATAAATAATAAGAAAAGTGATTTTAGAATTTTGAAAACGTATGTTATAGATGTGAGTGACTTGCCTTTACTTAAAATGAGTGGTCGTGATCTTAGGAGGATCTCTAAAAGTGAAATGTATAATGGGTGTGGATCATTACGACATAAAAAAGTAAGGGTTATTGACTTCTTTTTTTGGTAAGTAGGTTATTAACTTCAACAACTTAAACGGCTGTTGTCATAGATGAACTATAAATTCGGTAATTCTTATTTGTAAGATTCACTCTTCATTAATGAACTTTTATCGAGTTCCCTTGTAATATAGTTAAGTCAATATGACGATCCATTAATATTTGAGAATCAACACATAAATCTCTTATCAAAGTTTTAAATATAAAATAACGAACTTAATCTTATTTGGATAAAATATTGATAATTGAGAAATTCAAAACTAGTACAACTCTTGAATTTTGATGAAATTACAAGAAGACCCCTTATGTTTGAGAAATCCGTTATTAAATTTTCTTCAATAAATAATTCTTTTGCTCTTATTTGAACAAAAAAGTATGTGAATATAAGATTTGAAACAAAGGTATCTCCTTGAATTTTAGTGGAATAATATAATGACAGCTTACATTTGAGAAATAACATGGAAATCTTTTATAAAAATTCTCCTTAATAAAACGATAAAAGCTATTCCTTTGTCCATATCAAAATATCGAAAGGAATATGTATGTTACACAACAAAAAACTTTGGACATTATTATACTTTTTAAAGGTTGGGTTTACTTTATTTAGTATTTATCTCAAAAAAGCCTTCAATTGAAAAGCGAAATAAATAAACATGATTAGATTAATACGAACACAATATGACAAACACGTGATTTGAAATAGGTTGACCTAGTCAAAGACACGACTACCTTACTATGTTGGGCCTACAATTCCAATTTATATAATACAGATACAAACAAAATTACAAATACAAGCACGTGTCTAAGTCCCAAGACTTTATATAAAAGTACGGGCATTTAAAATGGGCCATGTCATACATGATTGGACAAGAAATTTAAGAATAATGCAAACACGACACGACGTAAATGTCATTACGTAAGTCTTTTAATTTACACATTCAATCACCGATCAGATAACTTACAATTAACTTTCGAGGTCAAATAGTCTTAATTTCACCATAGAATTTGCAAATGAATGTTGGGTTATGGCATTTTGAATGGCGTGAGTAGCATGTAGAGAGACCCCGCACATACGATTTTGAGGGAATCTGGTTGAAAGATCGGCGGGAGCCCACCTGACTAGAGGGATTGAGAAATTAATAAAGTGCAAAAATATATCTTCAACCCTTACCTTATTCTGATTATTCAGAGATCGTCGCGAGATCACTGAATGAAGTCTTCCGTTTCTTTCGTAGGTGTTGACTCGTAGTGAGATAGAGATGACTAACTGACATATGAAATATGACGAAGATAACATCATATCATAGAAAGAGATAATAGATAGATTCAACGACTCATTAAAATTGACGTATCTATAACTACATCTCCGAGGGACAGTCAAACGGAACATGAATGCGAGATGCCAGCGAAATGATCGGCAGGCTAACCAAAAATAGTTGTACTTTTGGTAACTCAATTAACCAAAATATAAACCAGAGCAATGCTATTGGGACATAATTTGAGGACATAATTTGGGGACTTAATGCATTATGACCATTGGATTGTCAGTGGGTCCCAACATTAAATTATCACTAGGTCCCAACACTATCAATCCAATGGTCATAATGCATTAAGTCCCCAAATTATGTCCTTCAATTATGTCCCAATAGCATTAGTGTATAAACCACGAATGGATTACATTCATGAGGAGGGTAGTTTTGGGATATTAATTTCTCCCTGATGAGTACTTACTACTCCTTAGCTGTAAAGGAGTAAATAAATCCCACCTTAACCGCCGGTTGCCTTTCCCATTGCCAGCAACCCTCTTTCGCGCCCTTCCCTAATTTGTACTTACCTTTTCTCTCTCTACATCTTTCTCTTTCTCTCTCTATATCGTTCGGTGTTTCTCCCCACACCGACTCTTTATCTTCCTAGGTTCCTTGCCGCTGCAACCTCGACTTGGCCGCCGGAAAAGTCGATTTTCTGTCTCCAGTAGACGATGTAATTCGTTTTTCCGGCTATATACAACTATCTCTCTATATGTAGGTATGTATCGTTAATTCGTAATATATACGTTTGTTTCTATCAATGTCTGTGATTGATAATGATTTGTGCTTTACTTAATTGGTCGTAGTTGAGAGATGGATAACAGTAGAAGGCCTTTATCGAAGAGAACTAGGCTTCAAGATGAGATATATTTTAGACGATGTTGGGAGGAGATTCAGGCGAAAAAGAAGGCTGAAAAGGGCGCCGTTGGGGGTGAGTCGTCACGTAGTGGGAGTGGTGGTGGTGGGAGGAGAGGGGTTGGGGCTAGAATTGAGAATGGTGCTGTTGATTCTGAGTCTGTGGCTGTTTCTGGTGTTGGTGATGATGAGAGGGGAGAGAGAGGATCAGAAGTTGCGATAATGGGTGAGAATGTGGACGATAATAGGAAAGAACGAGTTGGGTATGTCAATTTTGGGAGTTCAGAAGGGAAGAAGATTGGAAAATCCGAAAAGGGTTCTAAGAGGACTGAAAAAGACGTTGAAATTAATGGTAATTCCGAGAAAATTCATATAAAGTTGAAAAAGGGGGTGAAGGAGAAGAAGAAGAATTTGGGTCCAATTGGTAGTGGTTTGAAAAGAAATACGAAATTGGAGAAAAGTTCGAAGAATGTTGAGAATTTGGGTAGAATTGGTGTTGATGATGATGTGAGTGGTATTGACAGTGATAGTGATAGTGATAGTGAAGTTCAATGCTTGGGTGAAGGGATTGCTTCCAATGGTTCTTCTTTGAAATCGGTGTCTGAGTCATGGTCAGGGTCTTGTCTGAAGCCGGGGTCTGAGTCGGGGTCAGGTTCTAAGGTGTGGTTTGAGAAAGGGGAGAATTGTGATTTCATGGATGAGAGTAGTGGGGTTAAGACGAATGAAGGGAAGAATAACAGTGTAGCAGATGAAGCACAACCAGAGTTTGGAGATTCAAAGAAGGGAAAGGATGTGAGGGATGCTAATGTCTTTGTTGTTTCGGAGGATTCAGAGAAGTCCATTGATTTAGAGGATTCAGAGGATTATGGTGACTCGGAGGAGACGGAGGAGTCAGAATCCTCTAGTGAGGAGGATAATGATGATCCAGATGATGAGGACTACAGAATGGAGAAGTGGTCCAGCCCAGATGATTGCAGTTCTTCAAGTGAGGATGCAGATGGGGAAGATGAAAACAATGAGTGTGATGTTGTGAAGCGAAAAGATGTTGATGGGAAGAGAAATATGAAAATGGTTGATGTGGGATTAAAGAGAAAAAGGGAGAAGGAAGAGGAGGAAGAAGAAAAAGAAGAAGATGAAAATGATGATGAGGTTGTCGAGATAAACAATGTTAATGGGATGTGGAAGGAGAAAAAAGTTGACGCTGGATGGATGAAAAAAATCAGAGCTTGTGGGGTAACTGATACGTATTCATGCTCTTTAAATGATGAGAGGCAAAATGGAAATGGCTGTGGCATTTTAAAGGCTGAAATTGCTGATGGGGAGGAAAAGAAGAGGAGCACTCGGGGTGGGTTAGAGAGAAGAAAATTTTGTGGATTGGATATTTTGGTTAATTGTGACAAAGGAGATAATGAAGAGCATAAGACCTTGGTAGAACGTCTTCGATCACATTCTGTTCCTAAATCTAGAAAGACAAAACAGGAATTTGGGAAGTTTAGTTGCCCTCTCCCTGTTGAAGAGTATGAGGAGCCCGATTCTTCATCTGACGATGAAGGTGATAATGATGACAACTATAAGGATAATGCAATCAAAATTGATGAGAAAGGCAAAGAGAAGGTAGTGTCCTCTTCTGAGAGAAAGCATAGTCATGCACCAAAGGATCTTGATTTTCTCCAGATCCTTACTGATTCTATTTGGGAGACTGGAGATACACTTCGGGCAAAATTAGAATCTCATGAGCAAAAAGCTACAGGTCAAGAGCCGTTGCCCTTGAAGTTCCGATTTGAAGATGAGGATCCAGCTCCGCTGGAGAAACCAGAATGGCAGAAAGACATGGATGATCTTTTTGTAGAGATGGAGATGGCCCTCAGAACCTTGGAGATTGGTTCGGCCCATTCTTCTGTGGTAAGTTCTCGTTAGAGCGAAGGATGCACCAAAAAAATACTTATTCCGCCAGTGCAACTCTATTCTATGAGTTGAAGTTAATTCAATTTTTTCTGGTGTTGCTTTTGTTTGATTATGATACTCAAAAGTAGAAATTATGCTAATCTGTCTGTTTAGTTCTAGAAAAAACATAACTGTTTGAGATAATTTTGTAGTAGTCGCTTAACTGTAAATCTAAGTTGTGTTGCTTCTTATCAGGATTCTAGATCTCAGAAAAATTCAAACTATTTGGCTGTTCCCTTCAATTTTTACTGCCATGGCAACCTTTATTTGTTTACGTTTCTTGTCATCTTTTCTTATTTTTTGCAATACAAAAGGTTCGCTAATAGGGCGAAGTTTCTTGGTTCCAATATACCTTGGGGTAGTGCCAAGAAACAACATTGAGGCCAAATTGCCCGAAAGTGAATAGTCCATACAGCCTGTTAAGCTCCTGCACTAGCTGGATGACCTTATGCTTCTTCAATCCCTAAAGATTAATGAATCGGTTCTTTTTAATGAATAGATTCAATCGCAACTTCGAATATGGAATTTAAAGGGATCAAATAGGAAAGGATACTTTGAATCATAGAATTATAATGAAATATATGATCAACCAACATTTATCGAATTTGAAAAAGAGTCGGACGAAGTGGTTCGATCCTCTTATTTTTCTTTCTTGAACCGAGAGATCCATTGGAGCAAGAATTTCTAGGAACATTTAGGACATTTCGTTTCTGAGCAAAAGGCCGTTCTCACTGATGCCCCCCCCCCTCTACCTCCTCCTCCAGAAGGAGGGGCCTTCTTCGCCCTCCACCTAAGTTGCGTAGGAAATGCCCAGGTTTGGCATGACCAAAAACATGCTACCCTTAATGCAAGGGTTATTGCTATCAAATGTAATCTCATACACAACTATTCCTAGGAGAGTAGCATAAAACATGAGATTCTTCCATTTTGTTTGTTGCATCGGTTTGCGTACGGTATCGGGATTACATACCATGGTTATTAGAATTCACTCAACCCTTAACGACCCATGATCTGGGTACATCGATTCCAAACGAGGTGGGTTCGTGATCCAGATCACCAAAATGGACGACACCAAATTGTAATACTAACCTTAAATTAATTCGCTTTAGATCATGTAGTACAAATATAAAATACATAGTAATTGACTGCATGTATATATTTATAATTATATATTATTTAGATAATAGAAAATCAAGCACAACTAGAAGATAAATGATAACTAACTTTGTGTTTATGAATGTTATGTAATATATAATGTTGTATAGTTGTGAAAACGATCTACATAAGAGATCTAAAACGAATTGTAACCCAAAATACCGTACCAGTTAAACCTACTCCCATCGTACCGCGTACATAAGAAAGGTAACCTTTCAAATATCACATTTAAATCATGAAGAAAATGTTTGCTTTATAACTATCATGCCCTTGTTACCATAAATTCCATGTACTATGCTTTAAAGACAAATAGGCCCTAGTACCTGAATATGCTGGGTGGGGGGAAGGGGTACTGTTGACTTCTACTAATTGGCATATTTGAAGCAGGATTCATAAACTTTAGCTCCCTGTACTAAGATGCTGATGGGTTAGAAATATGAACTTACAATATATATGGTGTTCCTGTCTTATGAGAGGTTTGATTAAACTTGCTATATATGAACTCTATACTCATTGATTTTGAGTCAAGCATGCTACTTAATGTTAGTGTGCTTGTTGAATGTTCCTGTTTGATACTTAATGTTAGTGTGCAACACAGTTATAACAATAATGACATCAGCACAGCAAAACATTTATGTCAATAGTTGCGAAAATTAATTTCCTAGAGGCTTGGGTCATACTTCGTAATTTCCAATTTTCCTTTGTATCCACTGACATCCACAAAAACAAAAAAGTTTATGTGCTGCCCTGAGAAATGATTCTTTACCTTTTATTCTGGATTCACTGTGAAAATTAAACCATCTTATTGGGCTCTAACACCTCTCAATTCCTATTTTCATCTTTTAAGTTCTCAGACACAATCACTTGCTCCTGACCTATATATTCATCTTGTCTTCAATTCTGCAGGTTGATAATGATGACATCATGTCTACAGAAACTGAAACAAACCCAGCTGCTCTTTGTCGTCGAGGGGATCACTATCCTATTCTTGATGAAGAAATTGGAATCAGATGCAGATATTGCTCTCTTGTGCTATTGGAGATGAAATATGTCTTACCAGCTTTTGTAAGTTACAGGAACGTGTCTCTTTAATGTATATATAAAGTAGTATTGTTTACTTTAGTTCTCTTAATGTTTTTTTATTACTACCTTTCTTAAGTTTTGAGAAAACATTTGAAGGTCTGGCAAAGATGTAACACTCAGACTCATATCAGAGCGATCCATTGAGTGGTAGACTCTGGTGCAGTCCACATACACTTTTCGGGAACTAGAATCTACAATTGTATTCAATTATGCTTCCTGGCATCTTGACCTATAGTTTGAGCTGGTTTAGCTGACCTGAATCTGCTACCAATAATACACTGGTTTAAGCTGTGGTTCTAATATGCTTGACTTTAGTGTAAGAACTTGTAGTAATTGTTCAAGACCTTCTTGAACTCGGCGCAGTTTTGAGCTCTAGGGATAATTGTGCTGATTTACTGCTCAAAGTATGCTGGGATGTTGGTTTTATATTGCAATTTTCTTCTGGTTTTGCCAGGAATCTAATCGGGGAGAAGAGTGGATGTTGACAATAAGTTGGATTTATTATTGTCTTGATTTGGAATGACTTTATTACGAGGAAAAGCAATAAATTGAGTTAACCTCGTGGGATAAGGATTTTTCAGCCATGCCATATTACTAGCGACTTAATTTTTTTTTTTTGTTTAGTGTTATCTTTCAATTCATCTCTCCAAGTTTACTAGCTTTTCTTTTCTACTTGACTTCTTATTTATTTGCAAGTTGGAAAGAAATCTTGTCCATATAATCAATCCTCGTTTATCTGATTCTTTCTGAACTTGGGTTTGCATACAGAGTAAGCATTCTTGGGAGAGACAGGGAAAGAAAGACTTTGGCAAATCAGACTGCTACATTTTGGATGATTTTCCATTACAAGATTCTGCTTGTCAAGACCAGTATGGTTCTAATAGCTCTGATCACACAGAAGGCACTGTGTGGGATATAATTCCTGGTATTAAAGAAAGTATGTATCCTCATCAAAGGGAAGGGTTTGAATTCCTTTGGAGAAACATTGCTGGAGAAATCCGCATTGAGAAGTTGAAACAGTGCCTTCAAATGGATGGGAGTCCTATTGATGGGAGGGGATGCATAATTTCGCATGCCCCTGGGACGGGGAAAACTCGTCTGACCATAGTCTTTCTCCAGACATTCATGAAGCGGTACCCAAAATGCCGGCCACTGATTATAGCTCCTCTCAGCATGCTACTCACCTGGGAAGATGAGTTCCGGAAATGGAATGTTGACATTCCGTTTCACAATCTGAACAAATCGGAGTTCTCAGGCCAGGAAAATGCAACAGCAATGAATTTCCTTACGCAATTTGGAAACAGTGGAAGAAGTAAAGACTCCATCCGTCTGGTAAAGTTATATTCCTGGAAAAATGATACAAGTATATTGGGGATCAGTTATAAATTGTTTGAGCAGCTCGTTGGAGGAGGTAAAAACAAAAGCCAAGATGAGAAAATTAGGGAAATTCTCCTTAAAATACCTGGTGTATTAGTGCTTGATGAAGGGCACACACCTCGAAATGCCGATAGCTGTATATGGAAGGATTTGTCAAAAGTTGAAACATGGAGGCGCATAATCCTCTCTGGGACTCCATTCCAGAATAATTTTAGTGAGCTCTACAATACACTCCGCTTGGTCAATCCAAATTTTGCTGACTGGATCACATCTAGAAGTTGTGGGGGAAGTGGTAAAAATCTTGGGTGGAAAAGCAATGTCGCAAGGGGGAAATGGGCTTCTCTGACCAGTTCCATTGGCAAAAATACTGATGAAAAACTGAAGGAGCTTAAAGCCATGATTGAGCCATTTGTGCATGTGCATCAAGGCACAATACTAAAAGAGAACCTTCCCGGTTTGAAGGACACTCTGGTTATTTTACGGCCAACGGACTTACAGAAGAGCCTCTTGGAAAAGATTCAAAGAAAGAAGAGCCTCCGGGAAAAGATTCAAAGAAGAAAGAGCTATTTTGAAGTGGAACATTGTGTGTCATTGATCTCTATACACCCTTCTCTGCTGCCCAAGTCTTTGCTTGAGGAGGAAGAATTCGGTGCCCAAAGGGCTCAACTAGAAAAACTTAAATTGGATCCTTATGCTGGAGTGAAAATCGAGTTTGTCATAGAGCTCGTCCGACTTGGTAAGGCTCTGGACGAGAAAGTTCTGGTTTTCAGTCAATTTCTTGATCCCTTGGCCTTCATAATGGAGAGCTTGATAGCTCATTTTGACTGGAGTGAAGGACGAGAGGTTTTGTATATGCATGGATCTCTTGATGGAAAGCAGCGCCATTCATTAATCAGTGTTTTTAATGATCCTACGAGTGAGGTAAGGGTGCTTCTTGCATCAACAAGAGCTTGTTCCGAAGGAATAAATCTGGTGGGTGCTTCAAGGGTTGTTTTGCTTGATGTTGTTTGGAATCCATCTGTGCAAAGGCAAGCCATAAGTCGGGCATATAGGCTTGGACAAAAGAAACTTGTATATATATACCATCTCATTGCTTCTGGAACAATGGAGGGTGAGAAATTTGTACGAGTAATGGAGAAGGACCGCATATCTGAGCTGGTATTTACTTCTACGGGCAGAAACAATGATGAGCCAGAAATCTTGCCTTCAGTCTCGGAAGACAAGATACTGGAAACAATGGTTCAGCACAAGACGCTGAGTCATATATTTGAAAAAATACTTTACAAACCAAAAGAATCGGATTTGTTTGAAACTTTCAATTTGGTGGATCTGTAGCAGATACTCTGCAAAATTTTTGTTGCTGTGGCACCCAAGAGTCCTTTCACGATGTTGTGACATTCTGATAAGTAAATCCTTTTGGCTTCGTTTTACAGGCTGGTGGCATCAGAATGTTCTGTGTAGGCCAAACATCTCATGGGCTGATGCATGATGGTATGGCTAGGTTGGTTTATTATTTTTCAAGCTATTGTCATCAATACTATCAAAGGGCTGGTTCTGGGTACACGACTAGTTGTATATTTACTTGTAAAAAGTGCCTCTGATCCCTTGTTCTGCACAAGAGCACAAGGGTTTGAAGAGATTAATTGAATTCGTAGAAATTTTTGGAGACCAATTATGTGGCAAGCAGATTATAGTCCGTGGAAGTCATTAATTAACTGCTTATAATTGCTGTGTATGCAGTGTCTTGTATGCCACGAGTTCTCCGTGTTAGTCCTCCATATTGGCATCTTTGGAGTCTTGTACACAATCATTAACAACAGGAATAGCTTTAATTGTAGATTACATTAGAGAAATCTAATTAATATGGATTGGCCACATGCAGTAAAAACTAATTAGTGCACCAGTGTAAGATTTACACTGAATATAGAATATTTAGTCTTTACTACTTCCTCAAAGATGGATTGCGCCACAAAGACTTTATATTCATGGTTTTCAAGCAAGGAAGCCTCTACAATGTGCAAAAAGTGAAATTGGATAGTGATAGTTGTATTTGCATTCATCTCTATTTGCTTATGAATGTTGCTGATTGAGGGTGACTAGTTTTCAGCAGTTAATCACACACTCATCAGGATTAAACTTTTCTCATTGCATTTCTTTCATTTTCATGCGTCGTTCTTTTCCTTTGTGTTTCATCATTCTATTGTTTACATACAAAGGGCGTGGGGGTTTTACCTAATGTATTTAGCATACTGTCATACTGATCAAATAATCCAGACCTCAGAGCATCCAAGTGAAGAAATATTAACTTAGTTATCGTAAGAAAGAAGCAGGATTGACTGTGGCTGAAGTGAAGTGAGTTAGATGTCATACATTACCAGTTTGAGAAGCAGAATTTCCTAACAGTGGTACCTAAAATGCAGTTTAGAGATGATTACCCGGGAAGGGAAGAAGTCAAGGACCTGGCTTTCAGTATAAAACATGAAGCATTAGGGAATAAAAGTTTCGATTGCTATGATCCAAAGATCTATTTTGCAGTTTCTTTGTTTTAAATGTTTATTTTAGTGCTAGTTTGGTGTTTTTTTGTCACTACCCCCCTCTGCCTTCGACCATGAAGGTGTTTGCAGTGTAAATTGATCAATTTATGGTTTTCCATTTTACCTTCTTTAGTGTAATGATTGCTAATACTTGTAACAAAGGACAGCAGTGGACTTTACTATGTTCTCTCTCTCTCTCTCCCCCTTCTTTTCTATTCTCTTTCTGTTTGAGTCTTGATTTTTCAGAAGCTAATTAATCGGGGTTGGTTCTTACATGGAACTTTGTTTAGCTTCATTGCAAAAGCTATGCCTCTGCTTTGCAGTTTGGCATTGTAGTAAGTTTTATGCAATTGTTACGCGATTTTTTTGCTTCATACTGTACTAAATGTAAGTTCTACTTGGTGTGGGGGAACTTGAACTTGGAAACAGTCCCCATTCTAGCTAAATCGTTTCAGAGCAACTTGGCCCCTTCAACTACTTAGGCGTAGGATCGAAGATGATGGAGTAGCATACCGGATGAGGCTAGAGCACTACTACAGTGTTCTTATGGTTGAAATTCATGCAACTTCCAAACCAAAGATTCAAAAAAAAATAAAAAAAACAACTATTGCATGAGAGGTTTGGATATATGCAGTTTTATTATTTATGCATGCATAAAGAAGGTTTATGTGGTCCAAACCTGTGATGTTTAAGTTACAATGGGTTAATTTAATTAATGTGTTAGACTTGTTCTCCGTTTCCATACCAAATATGTAGAGTAAATACTGGCCCAAATTTAATTTTAATCTTATTATGCGCATTTCGACTAATCATTTTTTTGGTCCGTCATCTACGTCAAAATTAGAATATTTATAATGAATAAATTTATCATGACTTAATTCAAAGTTATTGTCATTTTAGCAAAGATGCCTCACACAAAGAAATGTATGGACTTCATTGTTTTCTAGATAAGCGGGTTAGTAATTAATTGGTGGCTTTAACTTTGAAGTTTAAACGGGTTGGATACTTTGAGTTTGAGTTTCCTTTGCCCGAGGCGCCGAACATTAATGGTTTCGGATCCAATTTCAACGCTTCAGTTCCAAACCCGACCCGAGCTTGACATTTTTGAGACTATAAATGTAAAACGGCCAGAGGAAGAACGCTAGGGTGTTCGCTCTCGTCTCTCTTCTCAGCAGCCGCTCTCTACCCCCACTTCGTGAGCCCTGTCTCGCACATCGAATCAAGCAAGATGGTACTCTGTCTCTCTCTCTCTCTCTCTCTCTCTCTCTCTCTCTCTCTCTCTCTCTCTCTCTCTCTCTCTCTATATATATATATATATATATATAATTGCATATTCGTTTTATGTTTGTTGTGCTTGAATTCGACATGAATGCTGTTGAAAACCGTGTTCGTTTGAAAAGGTTTCAGAGTGAAATACTTATTTTTGTAATTTTTAAGGTAAAATCTAGCTGTTATGATACTAGTTTTTTTTTTTTTAATCAAAAAATTACTTATAATATGATTATTCATTTGATATTTCTTGATGCAATTAGGCCTTGAATTTGTTTAAGCAACATAGCTAAGCATAGAAACCTAACGCCTGGCTGTGTTTAGAGTTCATTAGTGCTATTCTGTGACTTAGGCGTCACTTAAATAGGGTAGTAACTGATGTGTCTTGAAATTGAAGAGATTTCATCCTCTTATTTTTCTTTCTTGAACCGAGAGATCCATGGGAGCAAGAATTTTCAGGAACATTTGGGACATTTTGTTTCTGAGCAGAAGGCCGTTCTCACTGATGGCTCGCCCCCCCCCCCCCCCCCCCCCCCCCCCGGCAGAAGGAGGCCTTCTTTGCCTTCCACCTAAGTTGCGCAGGAAATGCCGAGGTTTGGCATGGCCAAAAACATGCTACTGTTGATGCAAGGGTTATTGCTATCGAATTACATACACAACTATTCCTAGGAGTAGCATAAAACATGAGATTCTTCCATTTTGTTTGTTGCATCGGCTTGCTTAGGATATCGGGATTACATACTATGGTTACCACAATTCACTAAACCCTTTACGACCTACAATCTGGGTATATCGATCCCAAAAAAGGTGGGTTTGCAATCCAGATCATCAAAATGTACGACCCCAAATTGTAATACTAACTCTAAATCAATTCGCTTAAGAACATGTAGTACAAATATAAAATACATATTTATTAACATGTATATATTTATAATTATATATTATTATAGATAATAGAAAATCAAGCACAATTATAAGATAAATGATAACTAATTTTGTGTTTATGAATGTTTTGTAATATATAATGTTGTATATTAGTGAAAACAATCTACATAAGAGATCCAAAACGAATTGCAACCCAAAATACCGTACCAGTTAAACCTACTCCCATCGTACCGCGTACCTAAGAAAGATCTCCTTTCAAATATTACATTTAAATCATGAAGAAAATGTTTGCTTTATAACTATCCAGTCCTTGTTACCATAAATTCCATGTACTATGCTTTAAAGACAAATAGGCCCTAGTAACTGAATATGCTGGGGTACGGTTGACTTCTACTAATTGGCATATTTGAAGCAGGATATAAACCTTAGCTCCCTGTACTAAGATGCTGATGGGTTAGAAATATGAACTTACAATGTATATGGTGTTCCTGTCTTATGAGAGGTTTGATTAAACTTGCTATATATGAACTCTATACTCGTTGATTTTGAGTCAAGCATGCTACTTAATGTTAGTGTGCTTGTTGAGTGTTCCTGTTTGATACTTAATGTTAGTGTGCAACACAGTTATAACAATAATGACATCCGCACAGCAAAACATTTATGTCAATAGTTGTAAAAATTAATTTCCCAGGTTGAGGCATGGGTCATACTTCGTAATTTCCAATTTTCCTTTGTATCCATCGACATCCACAAAAACAAAAAAGTTTGTGTGCTTCCCAGAGAAATGATTCGTTACCTTTTATTCTGGATTCACTGTGAAAATTAAACCATCTTATTGGGCTCTAACACCTCTCAATTCCTATTTTCATCTTTTAAGTTCTCAGACACAATCACTTGCTCCTGACCTATATATTCATCTTGTCTTCAATTCTGCAGGTTGATAATGATGACATCATGTCTACAGAAACTGAAACAAACCCAGCTGCTCTTTGTTGTCGAGGGGACCACGATCCTATTCTTGATGAAGAAATTGGAATCAGATGCAGATATTGCTCTCTTGTGCTATTGGAGATGAAATATGTCTTACCAGCTTTTGTAAGTTACAGGAACGTGTCTCTTTAATGTATATATAAAGTAGTATTGTTTACTTCAGTTCTCTTAATGTTTTTTATTACTACCTTTCTTAAGTTTTGAGAAAACATTTAAGGTCTGGCAAAGATGTAACACTCAGACTCATATCAGAGCGATCCATTGAGTGGTAGATTCTGGTGCGGTCCACATACACTTTTCGTGAACTAGAATCTACAATTGTATTCATTTATGCTTCCTGGCATCTTGACCTATAGTTTGAGCTGGTTTAGCTGACCTGAATCTGCTACCAATAATACGCTGGTTTAAGCTGGTTGGGGGTTGTGGTTCTAATATGCTTGACTTTAGTGTAAGAACTTGTAGTAATTGTTCAAGACCTTCTTGAACTCGGCGCAGTTTTGAGCTCTAGGGATAATTGTGCTGATTTACCGCTCAAAGTATGCTGTGATGTTGGTTTTATATTGCAATTTTCTTCTGGTTTTTCCAGGAATCTAATCGGGGAGAAGAGTGGATGTTGACAGAAGGCACTGTGTGGGATATAATTCCTGGTATTAAAGAAAGTATGTATCCTCATCAAAGGGAAGGGTTTGAATTCCTTTGGAGAAACATTGCTGGGGAAATCCGCATTGAGAAGTTGAAACAGTGCCTTCAAATGGATGGGAGTCCTATTGATGGGAGGGGATGCATAATTTCGCATGCCCCTGGGACAGGGAAAACTCGTCTGACCATAGTCTTTCTCCAGACATTCATGAAGCGGTACCCAAAATGCCGGCCACTGATTATAGCTCCTCTCAGCATGCTACTCACCTGGGAAGATGAGTTCCGGAAATGGAATGTTGACATTCCGTTTCACAATCTGAACAAATCGGAGTTCTCAGGCCAGGAAAATGCAACAGCAATGAATTTCCTTACGCAATTTGGAAACCGTGGAAGAAGTAAAGACTCCATCCGTCTGGTAAAGTTATATTCCTGGAAAAATGATACAAGTATATTGGGGATCAGTTATAAATTGTTTGAGCAGCTCGTTGGAGGAGGTAAAAACAAAAGCCAAGATGAGAAAATTAGGCAAATTCTCCTTAAAATACCTGGTGTAATAGTGCTTGATGAAGGGCACACACCTCGAAATGCCGATAGCCGTATATGGAAGGATTTGTCAAAAGTTGAAACATGGAGGCGCATAATCCTCTCTGGGACTCCATTCCAGAATAATTTTAGTGAGCTCTACAATACACTCCGCTTGGTCAATCCAAATTTTGCTGACTGGATCACATCTAGAAGTTGTGGGGGAAGTGGTAAAAATACTGATGAAAAACTGAAGGAGCTTAAAGCCATGATTGAGCCATTTGTGCATGTGCACCAAGGCACAATACTACAAGAGAACCTTCCCGGTTTGAAGGACACTCTGGTTATTTTACGGCCAACGGACTTGCAGAAGAGCCTCCTGGAAAAGATTCAAACAAGAAAGAGCTATTTTGAAGTGGAACATTGGGTGTCATTGATCTCTATACACCCTTCTCTGCTGCCCAAGTCTTTGCTTGAGGAGGAAGAATTCGGTGCCCAAAGGGCTCAGCTAGAACAACTTAAATTGGATCCTTATGCTGGAGTGAAAACCGAGTTTGTCATAGAGCTAGTCCGACTTGGCAAGGCTCTGGACGAGAAAGTTCTGGTTTTCAGTCAATTTCTTGATCCCTTGGCCTTCATAATGGAGCGCTTGATAGCTCATTTTGACTGGAGTGAAGGACGAGAGGTTTTGTATATGCATGGATCTCTTGATGAAAAGCAGCGCCATTCATTAATCAGTGTTTTTAATGACCCTACGAGTGAGGTAAGGGTGCTTCTTGCATCAACAAGAGCTTGTTCCGAAGGAATAAATCTGGTGGGTGCTTCAAGGGTGGTTTTGCTTGATGTTGTTTGGAATCCATCTGTGCAAAGGCAAGCCATAAGTCGGGCATATAGGCTTGGACAAAAGAAACTTGTATATATATACCATCTCATTGCTTCTGGAACAATGGAGGGTGAGAAGTTTGTACGACTAGTGGAGAAGGACCGCTTATCTGAGCTGGTATTTACTTCTACGGGCAGAAACAATGATGAGCCAGAAATCTTGCCTGCAGTCTCGGAAGACAAGATACTGGAAACAATGGTTCAGCACAAGACGCTGAGTCATATGTTTGAAAAAATACTTTACAAACCAAAAGAATCGGATTTGTTTGAAACTTTCAATTTGGTGGATCTGTAGCAGATACTCTGCAAATTTTTTGTTGCTGTGGCACCCAAGAGTCCTTTCACGATGTTGTGACATTCTGATAAGTAAATCCTTTTGGCTTCGTTTTACAGGCTGGTGGCATCAGAATGTTCTGTGGAGGCCAAACATCTCAATTCTCATGGGCTCATGCATGCTGGTATGGCTAGGTTGGTTTATTATATTCATGGTTTTCAAGCAAGGAAGCCTCTGCAATGTGCAAAAAGTGAAATTGGATAGTGATAGTTGTATTTGCATTCATCTCTATTTGCTTAAGAATGTTGCTGATTGAGGGTGAAGAGTTTTCAACAGTTAATCACACAGTCGTCAGGATTATACTTTTCTCATTGCATTTCTTTCATTTTCATGCGTCGTTATTTTCCTTTGTGTTTCGTCTTCTATTGTTTACATACGAAGGGCGTGGGGTTTTTACCTAATGTATTTACCATACTGTCATACTGATCAAATAATCCAGACCTCAAAGCATTCAAGTGAAGAAATATTAACTTAGGGTTCGTTTGGAAACGTTTACAATTTTGGTTTTAAAAAAAATAAAAAACAGAATCAGTTTTAGATTTTTGTCAGCAAAAAATGAAAATAAAAAACGTGTTTGGTTGCTTTTACAACAAGATCAACACAACATTAACCTAATTTTGGACTTTCAGTAAATCAGCACACAAGCCCAGAAAAATAAAAAAAAATTACAGAAAAAAAAGACTTCATTTCAAGATCAACCCGAAATATAAATCTACAAAATTAGAAAAACCAAGTGATCTTCACAAATCAACTATGAAACCCGACATGAACATTAAATCTAAAGATAAAACAATAGAAATAGACTCAAGCTTTATGAAGAAAAAAAAAAGTCAAAGTTAGGGTTTGTATCGACAAAAACGGTGATTCTGAGGGAGACCCAGAACCAGAAAAGTGAATCTCAGGTGACGAAACGACCAAATTTTGCGTTAATCTGAAGCTTAAAGCACGAATTTCAACAGATGAGTAAAGTAACTATTTACCTTACGGAGAACCGAAAACTCGTCGAAGACGAAGACTATGAAGAGGCTGGGCTGAGAGAGAGAGAGAGAGAGTTAGGCGATGAATAGGCTCTTGGAAGAGGATAGAGGGCTAGGGTTTGGGATATCAATCGGTATGTATATGGGTGTTCAATAAGTGGGTTTTTTTGATACTAACAAAGTTCGATCCATTGACATCATTAATGTTCAATGCCCGTTAAACGTTTTTAATTTTTTCAAAAACGACTTTTTTCCGTTTTTAAAAATCGCCCATGGTTTTGAAAACGTTGATAGCAATAAAAAACGAAAACAGTTACCAAACGAATTTTTTTTTCTGATTTTCTCCAAATATCAAAATAAAAATGAAAAACGAAAAACATAAACGTTACCAAACGGGACCTTAGTTATCGTAAGAAAGAAGCATGATTGACTGTGGCTGAAGTGAAGTGAGTTAGATGTCATACATTACCAGTTTGAGAAGTAGAATTTCCTAACAGTGGTACCTAAAATGCAGTTTAGAGATGATTGCCCAAGAAGGGAAGAAGTCTTTCAAGGACCCAGCTTTCAGTACAAAACATGAAGCATTGGGGAATAAAAGTTTCGATTGCTATGATCCAAAGATCTATTTTGCAGTTTCTTTGTTTTAAATGTTTATTTTAGTGCTAGTTTGGTGTTTTTGGTCACTACCCCCCTCTGCCTTCGACCATGAAGAAGGTGTTTGTAGTGTAAATTGATCAATTTCTGTTTTTCCATTTTACCTTCTTTAGTGTAATGATTGCTAATACCTGTAACAAAGGGCAGCAGTGGACTTTACTATGTTCTCTCTCTCCCCCTTCTTTTCTATTCTCTTTCTATTTGAGTTTGGATTTTTCAGAAGCTAATTAATCGGGGTTGGTTCTTACATGGAACTTTGTTTAGCTTCATTGCAAAAGCTATGCCTCTGCTTTGCAGTTTGGCATTGCAGCAAGTTTTATGCAATTGTTACGCGATTCTTTTACTTCATACTGTACTAAATGTAAGTTCTACTTGGTGTGGGAGAACTTGAACCTGGAAACGGTCCCCATTCCGGCTAAATCGTTTCAGAGCAACTTGGCCCCTTCAACTACTTAGGCGCAGGGTCGAAGATGATGGAGCAACATAACGGATGAGGCTAAAGCACGTGTTCTTATGGTTGAAATTCATGTAACTTTTCAAATTAAAGATTTGAAAAAAAAAAACATCTATTACATGAGAGGTTTGGATGTATGCAACTTTATTATGCATGCATAAAGAAGGTTTTTGTGATTAGAAGCTTGTGATGTTTATGTTACAATGGATTAATCTAATTACTGTGTTAAGACTTGTTCAATGTTTCCATACCAAAGATGTGGAGCAAATGTTGGCCCAAATTTAATTTTAATCTTATTATGCTCACCTCGATTAAATTTTTTTTAATCTATTATTCATGTCGAGATTAGGGTATTTATGATAAATAAATTTTTCATGACTTGATCCGAAGAGATTGTCATTTTAACAAAGATGCCTCACACAAAGAAATGTATGTTGTTTTCTAATTAAGCGGGTTAGTAATTAGTTGGTGGCTTTAACTTTGAAGTTTAAACGGGTTGGATACTTGAGTTTGAGTTTGCCTAGCCCGAGGTCCCGAACATTAATGGTGTCGGATCCAATTTCAACGCTTCAGTTCCTAACCCGACCCGAGCTTGACATTTTTGAGACTATAAACGTAAAACGGCCAGAGGAAGAACGATAGGGTTTTCGCTCTCGTCTCTCTTCTCAGCAGCTGCTCTCTCCCCCCCACTTCTAAAGGCCTGTCTCGCACATCAAACCAAGCAAGATGGTACTCTCTCTCTCTCTCCATATATATATAATTGCATACTCGTTTTATGTTTGTTTGCTTGAATTCGACATGAATGCTGTTGAAAACCGTGTTCGTTTGAACAAGTTTCAGAGTGAAATACTTATTTTTGTAATTTTCTAGGTAAAATCTAGCTGCTATGATACTAGTTTTTTTTATGAAAAAATTACTTAGAATATGATTATTCAGTTGATATTTCTTGATGCAGTTAGTCCTTGAATTTGTTTAAGCAACATAGCTAAGCATAGAACCTAACGCCTGGCTGTGTTTAGAGTTCATTAGTGCTATTCTGTGGCTTAGGCGTCCCTTAAATGGGGTAGTAATTGATGTGTCTTGAAATTGAAAGGCTTTGTAACGAATGAGTGTGGATTATTTGCTTAATTCAGTTCAGCGAATAGACCTTTGTTGGAATGTAGATGCACATCATTTGAATCTCGATATAAATTTAATTTTTTCAATGTTACTGACCTAGCAAGTAAATAAGGATGTGAGGAAATTTTCCTGAAATGCGGTTGTCCTCACAACCTCTGGGTGGACAGCGGAGTTTATTGTGAACTGTTCAGATTCTCTGCTAGTCGTTCATAGTTGCCTTTTCCATCTGTTGTATTTACCTTCTGTAGAGATTTATTTTTCTCATTACATTTGGATTGATTGAACATGAACTCTTGTGGTAATGCCTATTTGCTTTGATGTAGACCAAGAGGACGAAGAAGGCTGGTATTGTAGGGAAGTATGGTAAGTTTCAATGTTGCCTATTTAATTCTGCTTTGTGATTTGGCAGTCCATGTATTCACTCAACAATCGTGCTTCTAGATTGATGCATCTGCCCAGACCAACCGATCCCAATTTGAAGAAAATGTTGCATCTGAGGATGAGAAATGTAATTTTGATGCTGAGTATCGTTTAAAATCTGTCTCCTGTCATTATGTACGAGAATTTGAAGTTTGACTCCATTAAAGATATTAATTGTCAGATAGAGAGGTGACACTTAGTCTTAAAATTGTCCGAGGCATAAAGTTCTTGTACAAATTTATCTCATTATTTTGAGTTGCATAGCTCTTAGCAATATTAATGTGCAGTATTGTTGAGTATTGGGCTTAATTAGGATCATGATAGATTGAGGTCCTTAAAAAATGTCATGGAAATTGAGGGTTCACAGATAAAAGTTTTATGAATTTAGAAATGCCTAAGTAGCTCGATTTCAACATTAAGGGTTCAGTTCATTTCTTGTTTTAGTTCAGGTATAAAGCACTCTTGCTAGTATTCCAAAAGGAATCTGACTTTCATGGTCTTGACTTTCTGTACATGTGTTCTGGTGCTATATCATATATGCAACTCATTGCGATTTTAATTTATCTAGTTTCCTGTTATGGGAATTTCAGAATGCATGTACTACTTATGATATGTCCTTAGTTCTATTCGATGATCAAATTGTATCTTGCACTTCAGGGGTTTCACTTTGCTGATTGCCACCAATTTCAGGAACCCGTTATGGGGCTAGTCTGCGAAAGCAGATTAAGAAGATGGAGGTCAGTCAGCACAGCAAGTACTTCTGTGAATTTTGTGGGAAGGTACAGCCTTTCTTAGTTACAATAAGTTGGACTACTAAGTTCAGAAATATTTTTGTTGTGTAAGGCCTTTTCTTAGACATTTCTGGCTGCATCCACAATTCCGCATCCTCAGTTGTGAGATTAAGTAACCCCCCCCAGTTCCTCTTTTAGAAGGGGCTGTGGCTGCTGCCAAGGTGCCTGAGCATTTTCGCCTTGTTGTTCTTAGTTTTAGGCATTTGTGCATCACTTACCTTTTTTATGGGCGTGTCTCTTGTTCTAATCGAAAATGTAATTGTTTGCAGTATGCGGTGAAAAGAAAGGCAGTGGGTATTTGGGGCTGCAAGGATTGTGGCAAAGTCAAAGCAGGCGGTGCTTACACATTGAAGTAATGATCCTATAAGACTTAGTCTTATTCCATCCGCTTCTCTTGCTAGCTACTAATGCATTGTTTTGTTTCTCTTGTTTTTTTCAATGCAATAGCACTGCTAGCTACTAATTTCTTGCTTTGTTTCTCTTCTTTTTCAAATGCAATAGCACTGCTAGTGCTGTTACAGTTAGGAGCACAATTCGGAGGCTGAGGGAGCAAACCGAGAGTTGAGCTAGCCATGGTCTTTCTGACGCTGATTTTGATACATGTTTACTAAGTCTTGGAATCAGGCTTTGGCTTCTGCCATTACGATTTTAGAATTTTTAATAAATCAGACATTGGACTGATGTTTTTGTTGTAGACAATTATTGCATTTTTCTGATTTGCGGTACATGTTCTGCTTGCATTTAGAGTTTGGTTTATCAGCTTTTACTTTTGTTCTTGTAATGTTTTGTGGAATAACTGCAATTTTGAGTCTTCCTTCTAAAGGTGAGTTCTTGATTGCACCTTTCATGGAAAGATTAAATAAATTGGAATTGCTGCCTTAGGTATCTTATTTCTGTATCTCACATGTATTTGAATCATACTGATATGGTGATACTAATGGCTTGAGAAATGCTAGTGGGCAAATGGTCTGACCTAAACTGTAAACATCTTACTGCATTGGGAAGTTGTCTTATGCTCTATTGCTTGCAATGGTATGCCTATCACAATTGGTGAATAAGGTGGTGGAGAAATCATCTCCATTAAAACTAACCCCTAAATGATGAAGCTGGTTGCTTGATCACTGGAATCATTGGCAAATACATAGTGAATAAAGATGGTACACACTAATTAGAGTGCAATAAAACCATGGAATGTGAATACTTGCAGGAAAGGCCCATTGCCCCTAACATCATAGAAGAAGCTCCAAGAAAGCAATCGAGCAACAAACTTATGCGGCAGAAAAATGAAAAAGATCCCAGAAGCTCTTGAACATATGCAGCTGAACTGAAGCAATCGAAATAGCTTGGATGCCATTCTGATTACTTTCTTCAGAAATACTTGACATAATATATATGAAAAAAATGAGCAGATTTGATGCATTCTATGAAAGGAACTCCGACCACATGAGGTAGCTTGAAGATCCCAACCCAAGGCGTAGCTGGTTATTCCAGCATAGAATCGGCCATGAGGTTATGATTCCTGGTTTTACTGCACAGCTCATGCAACAAGAGAGTGGCATAACCTCAAAGAAATCAGATGCTACATCTTATACATATAAATTAAAAAGGGGTATGTAATTACATAAGCAATATGTTGCCAGCATGCAGAAGTGAATGAGAAGGAAACAAGGCTGCAGCCAGCATCATTGCCATTATTTTTAAACATCAGCAAAGTACTTTTCTTCAGCATCATGATTAGCCTCCCTCATCCAATGATCGTCTAAGGTCACATCCTCGTCGATTTTTGAGTAATCTAAATGCTGATGATCTTCCCCTGAAAGAAATTTTTGCTGCATAATGTGGGTGAACTGGTCCATTTGATCTTGCATCTCGGCTTCAGATATACTTGCTCCCTCAGAGGGCCACAAACTTGTGGACTGGACAACACTAGTGGAGTGAACATTATTGAAGGCCTTGTGATAATCCAAGAGACACCAAATTAAGTTAAAAGATGAAAGATCATAAATTATCAGGAACAGCAGCTGGTTAAATTGCGATTCTATAACATAAACGTATACAAGATGACAGAAAAACACATGCACACAAATACATATCTCTTTCAAAGTTAAAAACATGATGTGCACAAAGGACCCAACTAAAAACAACTAGGGCAGAGTTTTTCAACCTTAGTTTCCTAACACATTTTGCATACCACGTGTGAAAAGTGGCGGCTGTGAACCAGGATTGATAGTTCCCACAGTTTGATCAGCTAGAAGACCCCTTCTATCAGCCAGCCATCCAATCTAGTGTATTAAGTACACCAAATTTTCAGGGATGAACAAGTAACCTTTTCTTTTCAAGGAAAATTAAACCAAAACTATAATAGCCAGAGACATTACAATTAGTGTGAAAGCAACAACGAATGGGCTTGCTGACAAGAAAACAGCCTGGGCGTATGGAGAATCCTTCCAATCACCAAAAAGTTTCATATTAGGTTGTTTGATAAAGACATGAAGTAGGATGATGAAGGAAACTGGGCTGGGAGAGAGAACAAGGATTTAATCATCTCTTGAAGACCCACAAGAACAAGACAAAGAACAAGTGACGATGAAACCTCAGAGAGTGGGAATAACATTTCCAATAGAATCACATCAAACATAAAAAGAAAAGGGGGCACTATATATATACAAAGAAAGGTGGTGAGCATTTTTACCAAGTGACTGAATCCTTTATAATTTTGTGCATCCCAAACTCCGAAAACCTCGAAGGGTGATATTGATAGATATCCTTCTACTATTTCCCCTGCTCAGTCCATTTATGTTGGGCAAAATCTTGCAATTCCTAAACATTCTCTGAGCTCTTTGACCTAGATGCTAAAAACTGAATTCCACAATACAATCAGTAAGGGGCGCACAAGACGACAGGCCAGTTTGAGAAACCAAACCAAACTATGGGTCAGATCAGCTCAGTTTTCATGTCGCTCGGTCTGGGTTTGGGTCCAAATTTCAGGGAATCGTTCCCCTTGATTTATTCGAATCAATCTGACAACTGATATTTCAATAAAAGTGTAATTTGTCATGTGATTTGAATGCAAATTTTTTAAGAGGAAAAAGTTCAAGGTAGTTGTGCTCTTTTGCAATGGCACGAAGGACGAGTATTTTATCATGTGGTTTGAATGTAAACTCATATGCAACGGAGTCAACGTAGTTATGTTCTTTCTGGGATGACCTCAACAGCAACAAGCTAACACAAAAAAGCTGAGTTGTACAGTTCCAAATAGCTTGGAAGAATACCATTCCCTCGTCCCTTCTCTATGTAAGATCTCACGTTCCTAGACAATGCAACTCCACTAAAGGAAAATATATTGTATTGGCATTTGGCATATTAAGCAGGCCTGACTTATGGGTTAAGTATACTAATGGGATTAAGTTCCAAACTTAAACGGTTAGACATTGGACTTCCTCAAGTCCACGTGAGAATCTCCATGCAATATAATTTAAACTGTGGACAAAACCAAACAATACTGAAACTTTCCTGTTTGGTGTGTTATTAGTTTTGGAACTGACCTAGGTCAGTTCAAGTCTAGGTATCCATGAACCAAAACAGAACCGTCTCATGTGCAACCCTACAATCTATAATGACTCGGACAGCCCATCCTTCAGCTACTTTTCCTGTGGCATAGCTGTATTAGATCCAAACAAACTATTAAAGGTAACTAGTGCTGGCTTTAGTTCACTGTTCATACAAACAATAAGAACTACAATATTGGTTTATTATTCATATGACATCTTCTATAAGTATTCTCCAACAGAAAGAATATCTATCTTCACAAGAGTGCTGACAACCAAGTAATCTTGCTCACACAGGCAGATGAAAATCCAAACCATGCTACAAAGTAAAGGGTCATACTAAACATAAACAATCACAAATATCAACTAGCATGCCAAACCCAATCGATACACGGATGTTCACATAAACCACAAATAAAAACATTGACGAGCATGGACTCACCAATACACACAATCTTGTTAAGCATATTAAGAAATTACCTCGGGAGGATGTGAACTCAGACCAGCCTCCCCATTCTCTTCAGCTTCAGCTCCTCTTTCCTCTTCTTTTTCATCATCTTCCTCCTCCTCCTCCTCTTCCTCTTCCTCTTCCTCTTCCTCCTCCTCTTCTTGTTGTTCTATTTCATTCCCTACCCAATCCCTTTGAGCCACACCCAACCTCTGCTGCTCCCCCCTAATCTTCTCCACCAAAATGGCCTCCTCCGACCGCCTCATCAGTGTCTCAGACCACCGCTCCCCTGGCCTCGCCATACTCCTCCCACTCGGGTCCTGAAACTTCCCCACATACTCGTGGTGCAAGTACGGCTCTCTCTCCCTCATCGCATCCTCCGAAAAGTAGTTCCCACCACACATCAACTTATCCATGTACGCCAACCTCCGATTCTTAATCTTGGCCGACCTCGACCTCAATTCCTCCGTCGTCGGACTAATCACACTCCGCAAATGGTTCAAATGCCAATTGATTTCGTAATCGTCTTTCAACTCATCAAATTCTTTTAGCTCATCAAATTCTAGTTTCGAACCGTACCGTTCTGAGATTATAAATCAAAAAACGATTAATTGCGTCAGTATATATCCAGATGCAGAGTCATACATGAAGCTGTAACACTATATGTGCACACACACACACGCGTAGAGAGAGAGAGAGAGAGAGAGAGAGAGATAGAATACCTAAGAAAACGGCGATGTCTCGAGAGAGGAGGTCGAGGAGGAGGGACTTGCGTTGGGAGGGATTGGCGGCGGAGGATAGGAGAGCGCGAGGGAAGTATAAGTTTTCGAGCAGCGAAAGTCTCTCAGATATGGCTTCCATGGCTCCGCTACTCAGACTCGGAGCTTTCTCCGACGAGGTCGTTGTGGTCTCCGGCATCACTTTCCTTCTGATTCTGCTTTCTCTCACAGTGATCTTTTATTGCTTTAGAGAGAGAGAGAATTTTTGTTTTTTTCGAGCGAGGGTGATTGAAGTCGGTCTATTGTCGGGTTCGGATTCCATACCTATTTGACCCATTTATGATCTGGTTCGCATCGATTTATTTTTGTTGGATTAAACCCGTTTGTGATTTAAAACTCATTAAAGTTAAATTCTTAAGCTAATTTTGTGGGATTTTAAGTTGATTTCTCATTCATTTGGTTGTGTTTTTGCATTGGTCGATAGCACACATAATGATAATGATAAGATGTTATCATTACATTTAATGTTTATTCAAAATTTTATAAAACATATAAAAAATCGTTAACCCTAATTATAGGTTTGGAAAAGGGGCCGAACTATACTGTCATCCAAAACATTTTAGCTTCAATCACAATAGGCGACACTCCATGATAAAGCTGAAATTTCTCTCCCTCTCCCTCTCCCTCTCCCTCTCCCTCTCCCTCTCTCTAATTCAACGATTAAAAATATTCAAGTTAATTTACATGCACTTCAATTAATTTCCTTCTCGGTCCAATAAAAAACAGACCATCCACACCGAAAATAAAATATTCTTGAAGGATAAATTCTTCATGATCTAACTCTAAAAACTTGTCAAAATTCAAACTCAAAATATCTAAATTTACAACTCGTTCTTCTTACTGCTTGATTTACCTTGGGTTAAAGCTGAAATTTCTAAGGCCATCCATATAGAATTTGCTAACCCATGTCAGGGAAAGTGAAAATAATAGGGTGGAGGCTGCAGTCACACCAGAAAAGGAGGGAGGGAGGAGAGGGAGAGAGAAAATTAGGCATGAATTACCATACAAAACAAATCAACATGAATAAAAAAACATCTCAAAAATCATATATGAATTTATCAGCAAATTAATGAAACTTCCTCCGGACAAAATTCGGGTTTAATTCATCAGCCTAATTGGATGAAGTATGTGACTGATAGAAAAATCATCCTTTTTTTCTTTTGCATAATGATACAATGGACTACTACTACATTTGTAAATCTACCTCTTAAAAATTGATAATGCAAAACATGGCTCTGCCATTCCTAACAAAAATCATTTCTATGACCTGCCTGCCTCATGTGCAAATGTCAAACATATATTCTTGCACATCATATAGCTACAACAAAACTTGCATTCTACCTCAAAAATCACAAGTTAATATCTCAGCCCCAGTCCTCTCTCCCCTTCTGTATTCTTGAATCCAAGTTTGTACTATATAATTTGTGAAGCTCCTCATAACTGCTCGACATGGTTAGTAATTACATCCGGGCACGACTGTGCTTGGAGAAGCTCCAAACGGTTGAAAGGCTGAGCAAACTGCAATATGTAGTCTTCATCTGATGCCACAAAAAAAGCACATTAATTATCTGAGAGCTAAGTGCTGATTTTGATTGCCAAAAGAGAAGAAGGAACAGAAAAATAAATCCACCTTTTCAATAATCAAACGAAGTCAAAAAGAAGGAAAAGTGCAGAAATAGATAACTCACTCTCTTTGACTGTCCCGTAAAGCCAGCATAACACCTCATCAGCAAATGCTAAGCATACTCCACCCTGCCAAGTGCCATGTGATTATAGTTCATTGCAATCAAAAATTCGATGAATGGCACCAAAGGTCTAAAATGTGGTGGACTTGGTAATCTGAACATAATCCTTAGTGGTGAGTTTTGTGAGTATGCATGACACTTGGGATATGATTTGTTCACAGAAATACTGGACAAATGATCGTTGTATAGCATAATCTCTCAATACTATGACTGAGAATAATGCATGCTATGTTCTATGTTTTTGGAGAAGTATATGATAGACAGTGTGAAGAGTGTGACACGGTATTATGCTGGGCAGGCTCATCATTTCACCAAAAAAGAGTGAAAAGGATTAGATTTATGATCACAGCCTCAAACTTAACAACAATGTGTCTCCCAAACTCTTTGGTGTGAATGAATTTTGCGGCTGATTGAAATTTACCTGCCAATAGTTTTTCATTTTCACTCTATGCGTTATATCTTTGGTTCTTAGTCTCTCTGTGCGGACAAGTCGTCCGGAATCATCCCTGCATCAGGGCAAGATGCCACACCGACGTAAAATAATCAGGGTAAGATTCCACAACAGTCATGAATAAATTATAATTGCACCGTAACAACATACCAGCACCGGGAAGCTGCAGGGAACATGAACATTTATTTATAAAAAGAAAGTAGGAGAATAAGAGGGGAGGAAGGAAGGAAGGGAGAGAGCAATCATTTTTAGATCATGTCAAGGTGAAGCACTAAAACCAATACTGGAAACAACTTTATTTTTCTTATCTCAGATGTAATCCATTTTGCCACCTACTATTTATTCCCTTCCACTTAACCGTCATAGAAACACAACTTCAAGCCGATACAGTGAGAGGGAAAGGAAAAGGAAGGGGTGGGAGGTGAGGCGTCCGTATTTAGAATGCAACATACATAGTCCTCCAATGAAAAAGCAGGAAAAAAACAGGTAGAATAGCAAACAGAATTTACCTGAATCCAATGACAATGAAAGGGACACCAGCTAGAAATGACTGGATCTGAAATGAGACAACAAGAAATTTTGATTCGTAACTACAAGACACAAACAAATGCAGTTAACTCAAATCATTCAGGGAAAAAATTTCATCATAAAAGAAGTCCAGCATGCAGCAACCCCCCCTCCCCCCCAACAAAACTGCATGGTCCGCCTCAGGTCGAATGAATACAAAAGGGAGATCAATCAAACAAAAAAAGAGGCTACAAATACACATCCTTAAAAAAGATGAGCCCCCTTAAGGCAACCCATTTATTACATGATATAAACAAATCTAAATAGGACACTCAGAGTTCCACCATATTCAGCCAACCTTAGTTTGGAGGATATGGAAATATCAACAACATAATTTTCCTTTTTTTAATCCCATTTTTCTATGGCAACAATAACAGGTGCATCACCTTGCAAGGTCAATCACCAACAGGTGGATTACCTGTGATCTTTTCCCCAGGACCAAGTGTACAGGGTGGGTATCCGACTTTATTAAGAGACATTCAATTCTTACTGAACAAGACCAACAGATAGTACTTAACCCACAAAAGAGAAAAGGAAGCTGGTAGAATCCCAAAAGACTGGGAAAGATCATAGTTAACTGCTCAGAATGGAAAATAAAAATGAAAAAGTGCTTCTTTAGCCGGCTAACTTTTTCGATACAAGTATCAATATTTAGGCTTTAAAGCAACAGAATTGGGTGCATGCGAGCATCTTCTTAAATACTCAATGACATCAATTTGTATTTAGAAACCAGCTGAACTATTAACAGCTCATACTGATCCCCAAGGCCCTATAAAACCCAAGATTTGCCATGGTGTTCTGATTCAATTTGACATAGAAATAAACGCGTCGACAACTTCAATACGGTCTCAAAAAAAATAATACCACCCATCAAAACTGTCAACCAAGAGGTTTGTAATACAGGCCAAGAAATGGATAATTATTTAGTATTGTTTTTAAAAGCGAGAAATATATAGAATCTAAATGCTCTATATAATCTAATACCTTTGGTTTTTGACATGATTCGTTCACTTAATTTTAATCTCTATTAAAAAAATGAAAACTTCCCCATTAAAAGAATTAAATTGTCTATTCATCTCCCAAGGCATGCATCTTAATGTAAATGTAAATTATTAGACCAAGGTGAAAGCAACATCATATATAATTATATGTCTACTGCACCAAGTTCAAGGAAGACGTCTACAAACAGATCAAGCCTGCAAACAGCAACTCAAATTTACACATGTAAACAAATTTATATATGTCAAAACAGCAACAACAATGATAGTTAATGGAAAAGGAAGAGGTGTACCCAGAATTTGAGCAATTTCTCCCTCTCATATCTTTCCTCAGTATGGTAATTCAACTGTGAATGATAAAAAATAAAATAAGGTCAAAAATAGCAAAAACAAGAAGGTGATGATGAACATAGAAAGACAGCAGGCATCCTAACCTCACGACTTGTCTTTAACTCCACATAAAACCTCCTTCCATCATCCGTCGAATCACAGCAATCCATTTCAGCACCCATCAAGATACGATGAGCTCCTAATTTGGTTTTAATTACGGAACAATATTCAATGTTGGCATCAATATGATGTATCCCTTCCCCATCAGCCCTTGTTGGGTCTTCAGTGGCAAGGCTCTCAAAACAGTATCCCCAATAAGATCTAATTAAGCAAGACAAAATTGCATGATAACTGTGATTTAATATAGCACACACAATAAATCAATCTGTTTGCACGGAGGTCATAGATGTGAAACAATGTATGTGCACAACTTAATGGATGCCAAGGAGTCTAGAAAGCAGTGTCATGTGATTACTAATAAACATGAAACTGTTAACTTCTCATAACTAGGGCTAGCCAACAGTAATGAAACATAATTAAGTTATTCTTCCTCCGTCTTCCTCCTTTATATCACGGCGTTCTGATTTAACAATAGCAGAAGAGTTTTTTTTTAATCACTTTATAGTGTACCCATCCCTCATTTTGCTCTATTAACTTTACTAACTCTCCAGCCAAAACACCAAAGGCTTACTTTATACTCTCAATCTTCCCTCCCTCTGACCGAAAAATATTTTGCTTCTTAAACAGGCTTTCATGTTGATTGAGTAACTTCTAAGGAGTAAAAATTGTGCTTCATACTTGCTCTTTATTTACCTTGGAGAAAGAAAAATTTCTCTCCATGAGTCAAGAAATCCTTTCAAATGACCCTGACAAAATGTATAACCTTCTTATGTATGCCAAAAGTATAGATATAGCATGGAAGCTGAAAGAGACCAAGGATTAGTGGAAATTATCCTGCATCCTAAACAACATCAGATCAACAATATTGCATCTCTATAATATCCCAGTCTTCTATATAAGGATGAATTCAGGCAGCCAATGGTTTTCCGGATCAAAGGATATATATTTAGATATAATCTTTTACCTTCGACGATCCAGCTCACTTTGTGGCCTTTCTGGTAATTTGTGCACATCAAGATAGACAACTCCATTCCTTTTATGCACCCCCATTTCCCACGGTTCATGCCTCATATAAGCAGTAGCCAATATCTGCAAATAAACAAGCTCCTCCATATTTACAAGTTTCTTTGTTTTGCTCCAAGGATGGAGCAAGCCTTTTCAAAGAAAGTATCAGACAAGGGAAGCTCCCTCTTCCCCTGGAATTTTTAAGGTGTTATCACCGGTTGTTGCCAGATCAAGAGCCCCATGGCTTGAACACTTACATCTTAGTGTCCGATATTCGTTACTATTTAGTTGAAGAAGATAAAACAAAGAGGTGCTTACTTGAATACCCAATAATAGGTTACAAATTAAGTAGCACCATTCAAAGGATCAGCAGTTACCTTATTAAGATTGTTACGATATGTCTGCAGGGGACAAATAAGGGCATGAAAAAAGTAATTAGTATCCTTAAAGGATATCCTTAAACTTATAAAAGCAAGAGATCATACCATCTTACCACAAAATGCATATTTTGAAGTGGGATATTTTTGTCTCTTATGCAAGCAAGAAGGTCACCAAACCCCTGAGAACCCAAATCTAGGGTAACGAAAGAAAAACACAAAATTGGTCGGTTCTCACAAAATTGAGAAGAAACAAGCTCCCATACAGTAGACATTTAATTAGGCAGCATATTACTTCGTTCTTTCACTACTCAGTCTGAAGAAATACCTTGCTTTTCAATGAAAGTGTCGAAACCTTCATTCAGGTCAGCTCCAACATCTTCAGTAATAAGACGTTTAAAAAGCCTCTGAGAATGGGAAATGTGTAAATAGATAAAACCAGTACCAAATTATCTTTGTGGAGATACTAGAAAACGAAAATCTCAAGAAAAAGAAGGCTCACCAAGCTGCGATCATCAAAGTACACATCTCCACCTTCTGCACGACTATAGCAAGCAAGTTCGCATGGCTGTATTGCATCATATACAGTTTAGAATGCATTAGAAGGCACACCACAAATATGTTACTGGAAAACAAAATAAACATGTATCAGTCACACATTACTGTCATTACATCTAACCACCAACTCCTCCATAAGCTTGAACCTAGAAAGGGGTTGGTGATGTACTACACGAGCCCCTGACAGGTGTGGCCTCTCATAACAGGTCATCCATGTGAAAACTAATGACATAAACCATTATGCGCTTCAAAGCTTTTAGAATAGTAAGTTGTTGAGATGCACAAGAATTACTAACCTAAACACATGATACATTCACGGAGGAAAGGATTTCACGTACATTAACTAGAAGAGCATCAGGGTTAACAAGCTCTAGACAACGCAAAATCCCATATGATCTTTAATCCATCTATTTTTCTGAAACTTAGTTTTCTTCTTCTTCTTCTTCACTATTACTCAGACTACCAAAACAAGGACAAAAATAGTATTGTCATCTGACAAGTTTGTAGATGATCTGTGTGGTACTAACAGAAATGAGAGATATGAGAACCATGATCCCGTGACCTTACTACTATAGGATTGATAAATTAACTTTTAAGAGGACTTGGCAGGCCACAAAAAGAAGGAGAAAGAAACTTACTTCCTGAAATTGAATGCATTTTCTTGCTAAAGTTTCTTCACTTTTCGTAAGCTTTAATTCAGAAACAAAACGGTCATCATGACGACCATTAATGAACTTGGAACCATAACCATAGCCATGCCTTTGAGGATAAGGTCCAGGTCGAGGAAGGATGCCAGCTCCTCTATCATTTTGCCAACGACCACGCCCAAAACCTCCTCTCTGGTTGTTAGTATTACGAATAGGCGGCAACACTGCAAACCAAAGTGTGACAAATCTGATAGAAATAAGAGAACATGTGGAGAGGAGGGGGGGGGAGGCAACGCCAGTTACTATATATACAGCTGACATCATGCTTCCAAGAGTATGACTTGCTCAAAAAGGCTTGATTGAAAGAATAAACAAACCCTATGTTTTGTGTAACCTTATATGATGAAAAAAAAACTGAATAACAATGCAAAGTAAATTCTTGCTTTGATTAACCAAAGCTTAGAGTGCCTAGAAAAATATAGACGAAATGTAACTTCTTGAGAGATAAGGACTTAAGGAGTTTGCAATAAGTGGCATAATAAAGGTGCTGGTTAGGAGATCGTAATTATTGCTACTATATTCGATGGATCGTTCATAACTACATACAGATGCAGATGCTTAAAAGCGTTTCCATAGAACCAGCTAAGAATGAACAAAGTACATTTCTTTTTTTCTCTCCTTTTTTCTTTAGTTTTGAGAACCTGGAGTAGAATGCTTAAGATTTGCACACATATACAGGGCATATAACCAATGACAAGAAGCAATCTGCTTTGTTGAATCTCGATTAAATTTGAATTCTGTTTTGAATCCCTATGGAATTATAGATGAAAATACAAAGATTAAAAAGAATATCACAGGATTGCAAGATCAGCCAAAACCCAAATCTAATATTGTTACTAACAAAAATTGAGGGTATAACTAGAACCAATCTGTGAGTCAATTACGCGATGGGTTCAAGAGGGTGAAGCAAAAGATCTACATTGCTTCAGAAAAAACCATAACAGCCTAATCCATACCACACAGACAAATTTATGCATTGGTATAAGTTTTTCACTCTGGAGAAACATCTTGTCTATTGTTCTCCTTCTCCCTTTGTGCATTTGAATTCTTATTTCACTACTATTTTGAAGTCACAAAAAAAAAAAAAAATCCAAACCAATTTGTTCATCTTATCATTATTCTTCTTTTCTCTCTTTTTAATTGAAACCACAAAATTAGAACACAAGCATTGATCTTACTCTCATCAACGAATGACTCAATCCTTACATTCAAAACTCAAGTGATCACTACATCCTTTCACTGTACACATGAAAATCAAATTAAAAATCAAAACCCATACAAATGAAGACTTCAACAAACCGTAGCAATAATGTCAGCACTCCTCACCACTCAGCTCAATAATACCTGTCCACTCAACATGAATCAGGACTCCTCATCCCGTTCTATTCAATGATTTTGTTAGCCATGAATTGAATTTCTTCATAGAATGAGATTAATAGTATCACAATGGGTATACTCCAAGAACCCCCTTTTTACCAATCGCAGTCCCTTAAAAGGAAAGACCCAGAAAAAACATCATCAAAACCAAAAGGGTACTCTCCAATTTGAATTTCTAACCTAATAATCAAACAAATCAAGAGACAAAAAATCACACAAACCCATCCACAAAATATTACTCACCGGGAACCAAAAAGGGACTTTTCGAAGGGGTTTTACAGTATTCTTCATTATCAGACCCAAACAGATCTTTATCGTCATCATCATCGTTCTCATTGTGACTATTATTGTAATTAGACCTCACTTTCCCATTATCTTCTTCGTCCTCCTCCTCTTCGCCGCCGCTGCCACTTCCACTTTCGCTTCCGCTGCCGCTACCACTGCCGCTGCGACCACTACTTCCACTGTGATTAGACGATGAAGAAGGTGAAGAAGAGCCTGAAGATGACGAGGATGATGAAGATGATTGGTGGGTCTGTTGTTTTTCTTCGTTTTCCTCTTGTCCTTCGTCGTTTGAGTAGTCTCCATCTCCGAATAAGTCTATCTCTTGTTCCGCAAAGTCCATCTTCTTCTCCCTTTGCCCCAGATGGTAAGGATCTGACTGTGGGAGTGTGTATCTTTGGTAAAGGTTTGATCTCTGTCTGGGTCAGCGTTCCAGGTTTATACGCGAAGTTGGTGGTGTTGTATAAAAGACTGAGTCGGGAATGACTCGTTTGGATATGAATCGCTCCGAGTCAAGGGTGAGTACCAACAGTTGGAGTGATTGGTGCATAGTAATTTGTTTTTTTTATATGCTTTTCTGCTAATTCTCAAGAATATGATAACTATTGATATTTGGTAACAAGGTAAGGGGTTTGTTGTTTTTTTTTTTTCCCTTCTCGAATAATTACAGAAAATCTCTTTATAATTAAGTACGTTAACATAGGTACCATTAACCATCTCTTTGTACTTTGATTTCTTATACTAAATCTCCATCAATTTATAATCGAAGTACAAAATTGGATGTTTCTTGCAACCTATTTAGATGGAGATTCCTCACACCACTCTACAAATGAATCTTGGGTGGAAAAAAAAATTATTACTTTGATATTTTGATTGCAAGTTGAGAGTTATTAATGCAACGATTAAAAAGACAACGAAATTGCTTATTGCTATCCTTAATTATTACATGGGGATTTCTATAAATATCCCTTGTTTTGAAAGTAAAAAAAAGTTTTGTTTATTTATTTGTCCATACATCCACATCATATGTGAGATTTGTATGTAAAGCATGCCGGCAGAATCAACACTATAACTACACATGGAACTAGATAGATTTGATATCATCATAAAGACACAACCTTATACTGCACTCACACAAGTTCAATTCAATGGCTGCTTCAACAACTTCATTTTCTACACGAGGATGCCCTGGATCACTGATAGAGAAGGGAGAGAGAGAGAGTCATAGTACTAGTAGTAAATGAAAATACAATGGGTACTTACAAATACAAGTACAACTTCAAAACTTCAATATCAAACTAAACAAATGATGATGATCCATCTTGAGAACCCTACTCATGTTGTTGAGTATACCCAATTTCAATATCTTGACCTTGTTGGAGATATTTCCTAATTTATTAGAGTTTTCTTTTATTCTAGTTTATTAGGGTTTTCCTTTTCCTAATTTATCTTTATTGTACCTTTATTATTTGACTATATATACGGGGGCTCTACACTTAGTTTGTATATCTTTTCATTCACGTTTATTTCAAGTTGGTATCAGAGTCATATCCTAACCCTAACCCTAACCCGAACCCTAACCTTCTCCATCATCCTCACCGGCGATCAGCCACAGCCCTACTGCACCGACTTCCATAAAGCACCATCAAACCGACTGGTATCAACAAACCACAGCCCCACAAGCCACCGACAGAACACCATCAAACCGACCAGCGAACAGCCCATATTAAATCATAGGGCTCCCTTACATGTCTTATTTCCTGAACGGACACTTTTTTCGGTCCCCCCTCGTGTTTTTGGCTGCACATGTTTTGTTCAGGATCGGTCTCCTACTCGTCATAAGCTTGATGATAAAGCGATTCGTTGTGTCTTTGTGGGCTATTGTCATCAGTCTAAGGGGTATCGGTGCTATGATCCTATTAGGCGCCGTATGTATCATAGTCTAGATGTTACTTTTTTTGAGCATATTCCTTATTTTTCTTCCAGTCCTATGTCTTCCCCTCCAGGTGATGATACTCTTTTTGATTTTCCATTACCACAGGAGCCAGATCCGTTGGTCACTATCACTACAGAGTCATCCGTCTCTCCTTCTCCAGAGCCACTCATCCCTGTTAGTCCAGAGTCACCAGTCCCTCTTCCTTTGCAGGTTTATGTTCGTCGCCCTCGATCTCATCCCTCTGCTGATGTCCCCTCTACCTCAGGCGATGCAGGTAATACTTCTCAGTTCGTTGAGCATATTGATGCACCTGTTGTTAGTACTGATAAGATTGCAGGTACTGAGCCAGTTACTTTACCTGATGAGACATTATCAGTGGAGGATGATGATTGAGGGCGTCGTTATCCGCAGCGTGATCGCCGTCCAGTTGTTCGTTATGGTTGGACCGCCAGGGTTTTATATCCAATCTCTGCTTATGTTTCTTATGGTGATCTGTCTCCTACATTTCGAGCTTATAGCATGGCCTTATCAGATACGCCGGTTCCTCGCTCTGTTTCAGAGGCTATGCGAGAGCCTCAGTGGGTTCTTGCCATGCAGACGGAGATGGACGCTCTTCAGCGTAATCATACATGGGATCTTGTCTCTTTACCTTCAGGGGTGAAGACTGTTGGTTGTCGCTGGGTTTACACCCTGAAGTTTCTGGCGGATGGTACTATTGATCGTCACAAGGCTAGGCTTGTGGCGAAGGGCTTTACTCAGGTACCAGGTCGTGATTTTGGTGCTACCTTTGCCCCCGTGGCAAAATTGACTACTGTTCGATTGATTATTTCTCTGGCTGCGGAGTACTCTTGGCCTCTTCATCAGTTGGATGTGAAGAATGCATTTCTTCACGGTGATCTGGACGAGATTATTTATATGGATGCACCACCGGACTTTCGTGGTGAGGGGGAGTATGCTAGAAATGTATGTCTACTGCGTAAGTCTCTTTATGGACTGAAACAATCACCACGAGCCTGGTTCTCTCGCTTTAGTGGTGTAGTTGTACGTTTAAGATTCACCAGATGTTATTCTGATCATACCTGCTTCATTCGACAGAATACTTCTGGACAGTGTGTCATCCTGTTGGTATATGTTGATGATATTATTATTACTGAAGATGATGTTTCTGGGACTGCGCAGGTCAAGGTAGACCTTGGGAAGGCCTTCGATGTGAAGGACCTTGGATTTCTGCGATACTTTCTTGGGATTGAAGTTGCCCGTAGTAGCAGGGGTATTGTTCTTTCTCAGAGAAAGTATGTACTGGATCTTCTCTCAGACACTGGGATGCTGGGGTGCAAACCGGCATCATCACCTATGATTCCAAACCTGAAGCTTACTGCTGAAGGTGAGGAGTTGAGAGATCCGACTGTTTATCAGAGGTTGGTAGGTAGACTTATCTACCTAGCCAACACTAGGCCAGACATTTCATTTGCTGTCAGCCGAGTTAGTCAGTTCATGCACAGGCCGTGTCAGCCTCATCTTGATGCAGTTTATCATATTCTTCGGTATCTCAAGTCTTATCCTGGACTTGGGTTGTTTTACGCATCAGGATCTCAGACTGGTTCTCTAGCCTGTTATTCAGATTCAGATTATGGGGGAGCGTGTGACGGTCGATCTACTATGGGCTTCTGTGCTTTTCGAGGGACTCATCTTATCTCTTGGAAGAGCAAGAAGCAGACGGTTGTTTCCCGCTCTTCAGTAGAGGCAGAGTATCGGACACTGGCACTTGGCACGTGTGAGATTATCTGGTTACGATCGATTCTTGGCGAGTTGGGATTTCCAGTGACTTCTCCATCAACATTATATTGTGATAATCGATCTGCTATTCAGCTCGCTTCTGACTCTGTACTACACGAGAGGACGAAGCATATAGAGATCGATGTTCACTTTCTTCGGGAGAATGTTAGTTGTGGTATTGTCACTCCATTGTTTGTGCGGACTAGTGATCAGGTTGCGGATGTTTTCACAAAACCTGTCACTTTATCCATTATTCAGGACTCAGTTGTCAAGCTTGACTTAGTTGATATTTTTGCGCCTAGCTTGAGGGGGAGTGTTGGAGATATTTCTTAATTTATTAGAGTTTTCCTTTATCCTAGTTTATTAGGGTTTTCCTTTTCCTAATTTATCTTTATTGTACCTTTATTATTTGACTATATATACGGGGGCTCTACACTTAGTTTGTATCCCTTTTCATTCACGTTTATTTCAAGTGACCTTGATCAACATATGTTGCAGTGACGATGTAGTTCGAAGCAGGAATATTCTCAGGGAGGCTAGCTCGTGCCCACAGCAGAAACTTGTTGAAAAGATCAAAAGCCCAAGAAGTAGAACATAAAGAAATGATGATGATGATAATTGGATAGGCATACCAGAAGAGCTTCTGGGGAAAGAGAAGTAAAGCCACCAGAAATATGGCGAAAGTGGGTGAGAAATTTCCGATTCGAACGTGTAATTGGTGTTGATGATGATTAAGTGAAGGAGGAGAGAAAGGGATAGTGAAGGAGGTGAAGCAGAAGCAGAAGCAGAAGAAAGCTATGGCCAGAAGAGTGAATTTGGGCCATGTGAGATTGCTGATTATGTGAAACGGATCAGAAGATGTATGATGGCCTATGGATTTGAGGCCGTTGATCACAAGGAGAAAGGGGTGCCTGAGATCGAGTTTCCGGCGGCAAGGAAACATCTTTGGCGAGCTGTAGTGTATGAACCAAAGAGAGATTGGTTTCTTTTTATAGAGGTTGGGGCCGCAGTGCACCGGGCGCTTTCTCTTATTGCTTGGCGCCAAACACTGAGCACCTTGCCACCTCCAAAACCAAAAGCAATCTATTTGATAATTTAAAACTCATATCACTTCATATTTTAAGCATTTTTTAAAAATAGGCTAAAATTTTAATTAGCAAACCTGCTACTTATCACTTAAGTTTGAAAAAGTTAGTCAGTAAAAATTTTATAATTTCTTCGTAATTGACAAATATACCCTCAATGCATTTTATACTCTTAACTTTTCAATATCCACCACCACCATCTACCACCACCACCATTTTGCCATCGCCACCACCACCACTACAACCATACTACCATTGTTGTCACCACCATCATTATGTCACTGCCGCCACCACTATCACCCCCATTGTAATGGTGATGGTAGGAATAAGGTAATTGTGGTGAGATGGTGAAAAAAAATGATAAAATTAGAATAATAATTTTTAAATTTCAGTTTCTTATATTTATCAAACAGTTCGATTTAATTCAATATTTAAATTTCGGTGGATATCAAACAGTTTGCGAATTAAAAAATTCAATATTCAACACTTAAAATTCAACCTTCAGTATTCAGTTTTCAGTTTTATCAAACACCACATAACCAATGTGAAATTCTTGAGGAAGTTGCAGCCTTGGGCAGCATTAACAACTTAAGATCGTTGAACAGGGGAGGAATAAAACCAAATTAATTTAAAAAAAAAAACCAAAGTGATTAAGAAAAAAGGAACACCAAGATATTAGTAGTGCACATTAAGTCACTCACTACGGTCAACGGCTAAGATTGGTCGTATGGGGTTTGAATTCGTGGGTGAGAGCTTTATCGGATTGGTTTTGGGCATATAAAGAGCTAGCTAAAATAAATAACAAACTCATCATTCCATGTCATTTTTATGCAACAATTGATTCTACGACTTTGTCAAAATAGACAATGAATTCAGAATATAAATACATTCACTTAGGCCTAAATATCTTTCACTAACAATAATTTCAGTTATTTTTCAATAGAAATACCAAAGGTCGAGACCAATGTCCAAAAGAAATACCTATTATCATGTATCCCAAAACTACAAACACCATGATGACAATCTAGTTTCCCGTTAAGTCGGTAAGAAAAATAGGTTGATTATGAATTCTTATTAAATTAGCTAATTCTCTTTAATGCTAATTCATTTCAAACATTTTAATTTATTTCCTTCATTATTGCGACAATCCCACATAACATAATAACTAGGCCTGACAATTTTAGACACGACTCGTGAAACAGACACAAACCCGACACGGATTTAGCGGGTTTGAGTGTAGTCTTAACGGGTTCGGGTGATTAACGGGTTAACTCGACAGACCCGTGAAATAAATGAACCGGTTTCGCGTTTAATCCATAAACTCGTTTCAACTCGTTTAACCCGTTAACAGTGGTACTATAATTTTTTTTTTAAAAAGTTAGGTCTCTCAACATCTGCCTCATCTCACACCTCTCATCTCTTAGACTTATTCAAATTTAGTAGTCATTTAATGTTTATTTTTTGTCTTTATTTTTTTGCTCAGCCATGATTTATTGTTATAGTAAACAAGTCAAACATCTGTAATGTGTAACAAGTTGATAATTTTTCGTGTGGACTCAAAATACTCTAACATATTCTCTTATTTAGCAGGTGACACACGTTGTATCGGGTAACCCGTCTAATAAACGATTCGTGTATTGGTGTGATAGTTGAACTCGTTTATATAAACGAATGGGGTATGGATGAACGGTTTTTTGACACAAATCCGTTCCATCCGACACGAAACCGTTCCACTTGACACGATTGTCAGGCCTAATAATAACCCTTACTAATCAATACATTAATAAGAATGTGACATAAAATGCAGTTATTATTTTATAATAGACTACAATTGATTTAACCTAGCTACTCTAAAAAGAAGCAATATAATGTAATTAGTGAAATTCGAGTCAAACTCGAGGCTAAAATTAGACAACTCTCATAAGATTAATATCAAAAAGGAATAACACATTTAAATAGTTTGGTAAAAGCAATATGAACATTCCTTTTTTCATTATTTATCTAACATTTTATGAAATGTTTTAAAATTAAATAATTTTTGTTCACCTAAACACAATATAAATTAATATATGACTTGAACATGACACGACACGAACATGACATAACACAAGCTCAGTTGATACCCTTATACACTTTAGTATGAAATTGATATGAAGAATTAAGTTGGTATGAGTTGACCAGTAGACTTGCTATTGGGTCCTAAAAATTTGTCTATTTATAAGGGTGCGACAATTTATAAGAGTAATGTTATTGGGTCATAACAAATTGATTGACATAATTGCTTCAAAACAAACCAAAACATCCTAATGCCGTATGAGTTAATTACAAGACAAATACATGCATTGGTATAAGTTTGTCACTCTGGAGAAACATATGGTCTATTGTTCTCTCCTTTGTGCATTTGAATTCTTATTTCCCTACTATTTTGAAGTAAAAAAAAAATTCCAAACCAATTTGTTCATCTTATTCTTCTTCTTCTTTTTCTCTTTTTAATTGAAACCACAGAATTAGGACACAAGCATTGATCTTACTCTCATCAACAAATGATTCAATCCTTACATTCAAAAACTCAAGTGATCACTTCAACCTTTCACTCCACACATGAAAATCAAATTAAAAATCACAACTCATACAAATAAAGACTTCAACAAACCGTAGCAATAATGTCAGCACTCCTCACCACTCAGCTCAATAATACCTGTCCACTCAACATGAATCAGGACTCCTCATCCCGTTCTATTCAATGATTTTGTTAGCCATGAATTGAATTTCTCCACAGAATGAGATTAATAGTATCACAATGGGTATACTCCAAGAACCCTTTTTTTACCAATCGCAGACCCTTAAAAGCAAAGACCCAGAAAAAGATCATCAAAACCAAAAGGGTACTCTCCAATTTGAATTTCTAACCTAATAATAAAACCAATCAAAAGACAAAAAATCACACAAACCCATCCACAAAATATTACTCACCGGGCACCAAAAAGGGACTTTTCGAAGGGGTTTTACAGTATTCTTCATTATCAGACCCAAACAGATCTTTATCGTCATCATCATCGTTCTCATTATGACTATTATTGTAATTAGACCTCACTTCCCCATTATCTTCTTCGTCCTCCTCCTCCTCTTCGCCGCCGCTGCCACTTCCACTTTCGCTTCCGCTGCCGCTACCACTGCCGCTGCGACCACTACTTCCACTGTGATTAGACGATGAAGAAGGTGAAGAAGAGCCTGAAGATGACGAGGATGATGAAGATGATTGGTGGGTCTGTTGTTTTTCTTCGTTTTCCTCTTGGCCTTCGTCGTTTGAGTAGTCTCCATCTCCGAATAAGTCTATCTCTTACTCCGCAAAGTCCATCTTCTTCTCCCTTTGCCCCAGATGGTAAGGATCTGAGAGTGGGAGTGTGTATCTCTGGTAAAGGTTTGATCTCTCTGTGTGGGTCAGAGCTCCAGGTTTATACGCGAAGTTGGTGGTGTTGTATAAAAGACTGAGTCGGGAATGACTCGGTTTATGTTCGGTCCGAGTCAAAGGTGAGTCGGCCTAGTAAGGGGAGTGACCGAGTGAGTTTTTTTTTCCGAATAATTACAGAAAATCCCCTTATAATTAGGTATCGTAATTCGTAAGAGTACCATTAAAAGTCCATCTTATTCTCTCCTCGTCTCAGATGTTAACGATCTGAGTGAGTATATATGGATGGTGAGGTATAAAAGTCTGAGTGGAGATATGACTCGTTCCTGACTCGGTCCGAGTCAAGGGTGAGTAGCAACAGTTGGAGTGATTCGTGCATAGTGATTTATTTATTTTTCTTTTTATATGTTTTTCCGCTAATTCTCAAGAATATGATAATTATTGATATTTGGTAACATGGTAACAGGTTTGTTGGTTTTTTTTTTTTCCTCCCTCAGTAATTACAAAAAAATCCCTTTATAATTAAGTTCGTTAACATACGGTACTATTAATCATCTCTTTGAACTTTGATTTCTTATACTAAATCTCCATCAATTTACAATGGAAATATAAAATTGGATGTTTCTCACATAGATCTATAAAAAAATTAAAAAAAAAACCTCATAATTTCATTGAAAATTATTTAGATGGAGACTGCTGAAACTAATTTACAAATGAATCTTGGGTTGGGTTAAAAGAAAAATAATTGTCAACTCTGATATTGTGATTGCAAGTTGAGAGTTATTAGTGTAACCATTATCCCCCTCCCAAAAAAAAAAAAAATTACTGTAACCATTGAAAATTGTTTATTGCTATCCGTAACTATTAAATGGGGATTTCTATAAATATCCCTTGTTTTGAAAAATAAAAGTTTTGTTCATTTATTCGTGAAGTGCAAAAAACACACTAGAATCTGGTGTGCTTCCTCCTCGAGAGGAAAGAAAGAAGAGTGATAATCACCAGTAGAGTACTAACATGAAACTACAACGTGATACAAGTTATACAACTACAGGGCTTGAATATCCAACTGAATAACTCCATCTTCAAAATTATCTGACTCCTCCTGTTGGGGATACGGATACGCCATTTCAATCTCCTGACCAGCTTGATGATTCTGGGTGGCTTCTTGGTTTGCGCCAACAGCACACGTCGCAGTGATGATACAGTTTAAAACAGGAATATTCTCACAGAGGATAGCTCGTGCCCACAACAGAAAGCTCATGAACAGATTGGAAAGCCTAGTAGAACAAAACGAAAGGAAGATGATAATGGGGTGGGCATACCAAAAGAGAAGTGAAGCCACCAGTAATATGGCAAAAGTGGGTGAGAAATTTCCGACTCGAACGTCTAATTCGCATTGAAGATGATTGAGTGAAGGAGGAGAGAGACGGATAGTGAAGGAGGTGAGGGAGAAGAAGAAGAAAGTTATGGCGAGAAAAGTGAATTTGGGCCAGGTGAGATTGCTGATTATGTGAAACGGATCAGAAGATGTATGATGGCCTATGAATTTCACGCCATTGATCAGAACGAGAAAGGTGTGCCTGAGATCGAGTTGCTGGAGGCAATGAGACATTTTGGCTGAACTGATGAATTCTCTTAGAACAAGAGAAGAAAAGTGGGGAAGAAGGTGTTGGTAAATTAAGTATGCAACTTGGGTCCCATTAAATAGGGGATGTGAATCCGAATCTGTGACTCCAACAGTGAATGACTGTGAGACGGTAATGCTAAAGCTACAAGAATAAACAAGCACCTTTTACGTGTATTCATACGTCATCTTTTAGGTGCTTGTTTTTTTTTTTTTTTTCTGAACAAAAAAAAACAAGCACCTAAAAGATGACGTATGAATACACGTCAAAACCTCAAAAAACACAAAACAGGAATGTTGCTGTGAATAAATATAGGCAATGTTATTTGGATATAATTTGAGAACTTAATTAAATATAATTATTGGATCGGTAATAGGCTCCATCTAACATTGAAACTCAAAACTAATCTAACAACTATATTGAATTATGTACCTAAATTAGATTCAAATAATATTTTTCATAAAATATTAACTAATCATGGCAACATGAGAGAGAGAGAGTGAGATTGTATCTCCATCGTGTAGAATATTTCCAATTAAGGTCGGTTCATTTGCAATCTTGTTCTCTACACAGAAGGTGTAAATGGTTTCAAGGTGCCCAATAATGACAATTCTTTTATTTTATAAAAATAAGTGGGGGGGTTATATTTATAAAACAATTTGGTGTATCTATCATCGGATACTTGCTGTTAGTCCGGAGATATATGTGATGGTGTAGAAAATTGAGAAGTGTGAGTTAGAAAGCTAAATGAGCTCTGTGGGAGTGTGTGTGCATAGAATAATAATAGTAAGAATGTAAGAAGATAAGTGATTCATCAAGTTAAAGAATTAGACTAATTCACTTTAATTGAATCACTTGCTCTTATATTTCATATTACTTAGAAAAAAATATTACAATCTTTGAGTACCAAATTGCACATGGATCTCTTTCAAAAAAAAAATTGCACATGGATAAAACAAGTGTAGTGTATCATCAAGTATTGATTGGTACATATTTTCTATTGACTTGATACTTTAAAAATTGAGATAGACACTGACTTTGTGTACATATTTTCACACACACACACACGGAATGACTTTGAGGTTCTAAGATGCCACCTAGAAGCTTCCGCAGCCTATGCATGCAAGTCTACCGGTCATATTTTATTTTTTAGGTTAAATTTTCCGTCACTCTAATTTGGTTATTAACAGATTTAAATGAAATTGAGCCTACAATACTTGAATTGAGTGGTTGGTTGAAAAAATTAAGTAAAAATTCATTTATGGTCCGTTCGGTAAGTGAATGAAAAAATAGAAGGATGAAAAGTAGGAGTGATACTCTTTCCATCTTTTAAGAGATGAATCATTCATTCCCTCGTTTGTATTTGGTAAGAGGGATGAAAAATTGGAATGATTGATTTTTTTGTGTTTGATAAGAAGAAAAAAGTAATTTTTAAAAATTTTAATTTTGATGTTTTTATTTTTTATTAAAAAAATATAAATATATATTTTATCATTATATCTATATATGAAATAATGTATATATAATATGTAATTGATAAATATGATATATATATATACAAGTTATTGCTTGTACCTGAAGGCACAGAATAATAAAAAATGATAAATAATAAACATATTTGTATTTATATCCAAAATCAAATCACAAATATAGATGAGAGATAAATGAATTTAAGCATCGGTTGTAATGAGAGTGAGAGGTGGTGGTGGTAGGAGACGATGATGGTTGTGGTGGGTGGCAATGACCGTCGTGGTAGTGGTGGTGGTGGCGGCGGTGGTGGTGGTGGGGGTGGCGACGGCAGTGGCAGTGGCAGTGGCAGCGGCGGCAATGGTGGTGGTGGCAGCGACGACAACGGTGGTGGTGGTGGTGGCGGCGGGCGGTGGCGGCGACGACGATGGCGATGGTGGTGTCGGCGATGGCGACAGTGGTGGTGGCGGCGGTGATGGGGGTGGTGACAGCGTTGGTGGTGGGGGGTGGCGACGACAGTGGCAGCGGCGGCAATGGTGGTGGTGGCAGCGACGACAACGGTGGTGGTGGTGGCGGCGGCGACGATGGCGATGGTGGTGGCGGCGTTGGTGGTGGGGGTGGTGACGGCAGTGGCAGCGGCGACAATGGTGGTGGTGGCGGCGACGACAACGGTGGTGGTGGCGGCGTTGGTGGTGGGGGTGGTGACGGTAGTGGCAGCGGCGACAATGGTGGTGGTGGCGGCGACGACAACGGTGGTGGTGGTGGTGGTGGTGGTGGCGGTGACGGCGGGCGGTGGCGGCGGCGACGATGGCGATGGTGGTGTCGGCGATGGCGACAGTGGTGGCAGCGGTGGTGGGGTGGTGGCGGCGTTGGTGGTGGTGGTGGCGGCAGTGGTGGGGGTGGCGACGGCAGTGGCAGCGGCGGCAATGGTGGTGGCAGCGGCGACGACAACGGTGGTGGTGGTGGTGGCGGTGACGGGGGGCGGTGACGGCGGCGACGATGGCGATGGTGACAGTGGTGGTGGTGGTGGCAGCGGCAGCGCTGGTGGTGGTGGCAGCGACGGCGACGATGGTGGCGGCAGTGGTGGTGGCCGTGGCGGTGACGGTGGCAGCGACGACAATGGTGGTGGTGGCGGCGGCGACGACGGTGGTGGTGGTGGCAACGATGGAGGTGGTAGCGGTGATGGCGGTGGTGATGGTTGCAGTGGTGGTGGTGGTGGCGGCGACAATGGTGGTGTTGGTGCTGGTGGTGGCGGCGGTAGTAGCAGCGATGGTGGCAGCGGTGGCGGTGGTGGCGACGGTGGCAGTGGTGGCGGTTGTGGTGGTAGAGGTAGTGGTGGGACAGTTTCAAACATTTTTTTTTTTTAAAGTATTTATGAGAAATAATTTTTAGAAATACTTTTAAAAAATCACTCTAAATACACCCTTATGGCCTATTTTTCCTATTAATTCTAGGGTATTAATATTAGCAGTTAGATTAACTTTAAAGTAAAATTTAAAGTAATCTGAACCGCGAAAAGCAAAAATTATTTTGTTTATCTTTTGAAATTTGAATTGTAAACTACTTTATTATATATATATATATATATATCAAAAGATATTTATACAAATAACATACATTTCAATACATATAATTAACTTTCCATCCACATTTCCTCTCAATTTTAGAGGGATTGATTTTGTGGAGTTGGAAGGAAAGTTAATCCATCAACTTTCCATCATTTCTATTTTCCTTCCTTACCAAATATGATATTTTATGAATCATTCCAACTTTCCATCTTTCTAACTTTCCAATTTTTTAACTTTCTATCTTTTTATTTTTCTATCATATCAAATGAAGCATTAAAATTTGATAAAGTAGTTGATTATTAGTAATATTTTGTTGGACTTCAACTTATTTGAATCGGTCGAATTGTCGAATTAAATGTCTGATTCTTCACAAATTTAAATATGAACTAAAATTTTGAAATCAATTGAATATACGATTAAAATTCTTTTTCAGATCTGATATAAATTCGAGCCAACAGGCCTACCAATAATGCTTTGCCACCTAGATACAAACACAAGTAATGTTACATAAACTTAAAAATTAAACTTAAAAACTAGACTTGATAATTACAACCCGACATATTCAATGACTAGTTATTGAATGTGCCTGAAGGCACAGAGTAAAAAAAAAATGGTAAATAATAAACATATTTATATTCATATCCAAAATCAAATCACAAATATAGATGAGAGATAAATGAATTTAAGTATCGGTGGTAGTGGGGGTGAGAGGTGGTGGGTGTCAATGACTGTGGTGGCGGTGGTGGCGACAACGGGGGTGGTGGTGGTGGTGACAACAGTGGTGGTGGTGATGGTGGCAGTGGTGGCGATGGCGATGGTGGCGGCGGCGGCGGCGGCGACGGCGGCAATGGTGGTGGTGGAGGGGGTAGAGGTAGTGGTGGGGCGGTTTCAAACACTATTATTTTTTTTAAGTATTTATGAGAAATAATTTCTAGAAGTACTTTTAAAAAATCACTCCAAACACACCCTTAAGACCCTATTTTTCCTATTAAATTTAGGGTGTTAATATTAGTCGTTAGATTAACTTTAAAGTAAAATTTAAAGCGATCTCAACCGCGAATAGCAAAAGTCATTTTGTTTATCTTTTGAGATTTGAATTGTAAGCTACTTTATTATATAGATTGTTATTATTAAATATAATTTTTAAATTTATGTAGTATTACTCCAAACACAAATTCTTCCATGTTTGGCGACCGGTCAACGTGCGCCCAGTTCAGCTTTTTGCATCTTGACCAATGTTATCAGAACCGAACCGGTCATCGAACTGGCAAAAGGATCGGGTCAATGGTTCACTGGTTTAACCGTTGGGTCAACTGGTCGGACCGGTCATATAATAAAAAAATAAAAAATATATATATAATAATTATAAAACATAATAATTTAGCTAAAAAATATAAAATATGTTTAAAATGCATACAATTTGTCATAAAATTAATGAAGTTAAGTAAAAGAAACACCTGTGTCAAATATCAAAGTTCAACTTTAAAACTCCAATCCAAGTACATAACTGAAAAATCAGTCCAAGTCTAAACAAAATGCATTGATTTTATGATTCTCAAAATCAATGATGTTTAGAGTATCAATTAATCTTCAAAAATTCAATTTACTATCTGCTTGTCAACATGCTTTGCATCACAAACCAACTGTATTGATAATATTTCAAGGAATGAAAAAAATCATAAAGCTTAATCTCTAAAAAACCACCAATTTCTGAAAGCTTTGAATTGCTTGAACTGCACCCTTTGACATACTACACAAGCTAGGTGGACAAAATGACTAGCAAGATGATAGGACACCGTGGACCAATCCAAATAATAAGGCAGAAATGTATATTCTAAATTCCTTAGGAACCAATATCAACATGATTATCCCACTAGTCTTTAAAACATTATTGAAAGAGGACAAAAAAGTTCCAATTTGAGCAGGCACTGGAATTTGAATCCCCTGAAAGTTACCGATAATCAATAGAAGGAAAAAGACCAATTCACTTTTCCTAGTGCCACCGAATGAAGAAAATGAGAAATTCTATCAAATCAGAATGCCATGATAATGATTAATGAAGTCAGCAGAAAAGGGTTCCATTTCCATACGGTGTGTGTGAGAAAGGAGAAAGGATGAGAGAGATCGATTTATTTATTTACCTTAACTATTTGCTCTGAGATCGATCGATTTAAAACATTACTGAAAGAAGAGCCGATGGCTGCCTCACTCCTCTTAGAATAGCTGATCGCTGCCTCCCTGGTGAGACGAAGATCACTGGTCGGCGTGGTAAAAAAAAATTAATATTTTCTTACTTGCATGAACTTTACAATCTTTCAGATCAATAAATAAAAAAAAAATTCGTGACGCCAACATGCGCCCAGTAACGTCGCGGGGCCCAGCACCTAACTTAATTTTATGCGTTATTCTTCTCTCTTTCTTTGGTCAAATTGCTAGCAAGATAAGTTAACAAAGTTCATTATAAGTGATCAAATTGCACATGGATCTCTTTCAAAAAAAAAAAAAAAAATTAAGTTTATCATCAAGTAATGATCGGTACATATTTTCTATTGACTTGATACTTTAAAAATTGAGATAGACACTGACTTTGTGTACATATTTTCACACACACACACACGGAATGACTTTGAGGTTCTAAGATGCCACCTATAAGCTTCTGCAGCGTATGCATGCAAGTCATGTATCACTCATATTTTATTTTTAGGTTAAATTTTCCGTCACTCTAATTTGGTTATAAACAGATTTAAGTGAAATTCAGGCTTCAATACTTGAATTGAGTGGTTGGTTGAAAAAATTAAGTAAAAATTCATTTATGGTCCGTTTGGTAGGGTGTATGAAAAAATAGAAGGATAAAAAATATGAGTGATACATTTTCCATCATTCAAGAGAGGAATCTTTCATTCCCTCGTTTGTGTTCGGTAAGAGACATAGAAAGTAGGAATGATTAATTTTTTTTGTGTTTGATTAGATGGAAAAAGTAATTTTTAAAAATTTTTATTTTTTTTTATTAAAAAAATATAAATATAAATTTTATCATTATATTTATATATGAAATTAATGTATACATAATATATAATTGATAAATATGATATATGTAAAATCCGAAAAATTTAAATTTTTGTGAAAAATGGCAAAATGTTAATTTGTCACTGTGGTGCGGGTTAAAAAAATTCAATTTTTTTAGAACTCAGATAACGAAACGGACCACATCGTTAGATTCGTCTCGCGAAATCTAGCTATCCAATCAATTTTCATCGAATTCCAAGACAGTCAGATTTTTTGCGTTTTACGATGTGATCGGGTGTCACGCGACTAAAATAAACACGATTGTGATTTAATTGTGAAATTCAAAAAATAATTTAAAGTTAGTTTAATAAAAATGTACCGAACTTAAAACGGGACGAGATTTAAGTGACTCGGGATGAAATCAGATCAGAAAAAGAAGAGACGTGTGGCTTAATGAGAGTCAAACAAATGAGAGTATAAATAGGGGAGAAAAACCAAATTTTTCCCTATTTACACCATTCCACAAAGAGAGAGAGAAAGAGAGAGAGAGAGAGAGGGAAATCCCAAGCCTCCTTCACTTCTACCTTCGACCTACGAAAATGCGAAGAGTATAAATTGGGCATGCTACGTGTTTACATAATATTGTGCCTCATAGGTGTTGACAAAATACTTTGAATGATTAAGTATGTTAGTTGAATGAAAATGACATAACATGCTTGATGAAGTTGTGGACTGTGATTATATGCTTAGGATATAATTGACAATTGAGAAATTGATAAATGTTAATGGAGATTGAATGTGTTTATAATATGCTCATGATATGTTGAATATGATATTAAAATTACAATTGTACATTACATTTGCATATGTATAGGTAGCATCGCATTCGTGAGCATGTAACATGAGTGTGAGTGTGTGTGTGCATGTTTTTTATCAAACACCGTCCTCGTGGGTTGATACGTGGGTTGAAAAAGATTGGACTTAGGTTCGACTGAGTCTCACGAGTTGCATTGAAAATAAGGGTCGGGGTTAGCAAGAAGGGCTAGATTTTTTCTCAGGTGCAAGACCCGGAAAACTTCGGATACGCACTCCCGTGGGTATAGAGTCCGTAAAGTGTGTCGGCGTACGCGAAACTGTTGGTGGAAGTCCATAGATGTCGTGTCGGTTGGGTACTCGTTGGTGGAAGTCCATAAATACCCACCCCAAGAAATACCCGGGATTTGGTAAAAATGGTCATTAGATGTTCAACATTAATGGCGGGGGTTTGGAATACTCGAATGCATACACATGATATTGAATGTGTTATGAGAGTCGGAAGAAGGCTCAGGTTGCGTAGCATGTGTGAGTATCATCTCATGGCATGACATGACACTGTGAAATTCATTTGTGAATTGCATATATTCTTGAATGAATAGTTTATGTGATGAATTATATGTGAACATTTTATATGCATCTGAATTGGGAAGTCTCTTTAAAAGATACCCTATTGAGCATGACTTCCCCTTTATGGGAGCAAAATTTCAGGTGTCGGACAAACGCCAGTGAACAGCCCCCACTTGGGTTCTCGTTGATGAAGAAACCGAAATGTGACTTTTAAATTACATTTTTATAAATCAATGGTGTAATTTGTTTTGAACTTGTGAATTGTACTAAGGGGTTATGTAATTAACTCTTATGACCTATCAATTGTGTAAATGAATGAATGGATAAGTATGTGAAGTGATTGAATGGTTAAAGGTTGAAGATTGGAAAGATTTGAAAAAAATCCAGGCTTAGGTATCGGTACCTAAGTGATTAAGTACTGGTACCACGCTGTCATATCATATTCTATTGAGTTTTATTTTGCATATGATATTACATTTACACCCTTTGTTTTATAAGCTTAAGGACATAGATATCCTTCAATGGAATCATGTGCCAAGCACATGATATTTCTTGTCAATGATTTAGACGGAAGTTATGCTCCGTTTGGTAGGAATGATGAAAAATATGAGGGATGAAAAGTAAGAGGGATGCACTTTCTATCCTTCAAGGAAGGAAAGTATGAATGATACACTTTCCTTTCTTTGTGTTTGGTTGGATGGATGAAAAATAAAAATGATTAATTTTTTTTTTGTGCTTGGTAAGATGGAAAAAAAATTTTTTTTTTATTTTTTTATTTTAAATTTTAAATTTTTTTAAAAAAAAGTGTAAATACATATTTTATCGTTGTATTTATATGTGAAATTAATGTATACATAATATCTATATAATAAAGTAGAGCTGAGTTTGAATTTTGGAGATAAAAAGATGTCCAGATCGTTTTGAGACAAAACATAAACACATCCAATGGACAACGTAATCCCAACATAAAAGACGGTTCAGATCATCTCATAAATACTGATCCGACGATCATAATTGAACTTAACTCTAACACTCCTATCTCTCATGTAACTTTCTCTCTTATCTCTTAGACGTTTTAAACACACTATCTCATCTCATCTATGTATTTATATAATAAAGTAATTAGATTTCTTTATCTTTAATTTTTCGCGGCTTAGATCTTTTGATAATTATTAATTCAACGATCCTAATTAATCCTTAAATTTCTAAAGGCCTCTCATTCTAGAACTCTAAAGATGTCTGCCTCTCACTCTCTACGTCTCATTTCAGGACTCTTTGAAGAAGACGTTTCTCCCTCTCTGCGTCGATGCCATCCACCACCGTCTCAGCATGTTCGATTTTCTTACTCTCTCTCTAACTATCTATAACAATGGAAAAAACTAAAGACAATTCAAGATACTGGATTTTATGGTAAAATTTACACTACTTTTCCATTCTGAAAGATGATATTTGTTTGTAGAATATTTGTCTACGAGTAAATGTTATTTGGATATCGCTGGAAGATGTGCTGACGAACAAGTGTCCAGAAAGGTAAAACTGATGGAAAATCTAAGGGATTAATTGGCTTAGATTTGCTATTTTTCTATTGAAGTGTTTTACACTCTTGCTATCCTAAATTGCACAATGTGTGTTGGTTAATTTTAGATAGTTATCCTTGCTTTTAATCCTTTTCAATTTGATCTCATCAACTTCGGTGCTTAAACCATTTTGCTATTGTGCTTACATTGTGAATAATGTGGTTCATTGCCTACATTTCTTGGAAAAAATGTTGCTTTCCAGGGAATGTGTTATGATGACTTCACGAATTTGGTTCAATATTTGATGTTGTATGAATTGTACAGTCTTTTTTTTCCCCTTATACTGTTCACTTGATGCAGGTTTAACATGTTGATGACATAGTTAAAGATTTGCTTATAAGGCTACAAAATGTCAGGAGCAAGATAGTTAAAACTTCCATTCACTAAAAACTAATGAACTAATTTAAATCTCAAAAATTAGTTTTAATTTAATATAAGGGCGTATATTTTGGTGGTTACTGCCTTCGTGGTGTTTTATGATGGTGATATGTCCGCTAGAATAATTGTAAATCAATTGGTACCAAGGCTTGAGATGAATTGCATGAACAATAATTTTTGACCTCTTTTGTTTTCTTGCAAAAAATACTTTACAGGAGTTTCTTTTTATCTGTTGCTTCATAGTAGGAATTTTCTCTTGAGCATGATATGCACTTTGTATTTCTACTCATTTTTTGGTACAAATTCATGCTTCATAGTATTATTTTTATTTATTTATTTGTGACAAGCTGACAAATTTTGAGAGGTTGTCGGCCTTTGGATTCCTAAATGTTGTGTTATTAGGCTGCATTTTTCTCTTTGAAAGAGAGAAAGATGGAAGTCGTGTGTTTTTATTCATTTTTATTTTAACTCACATGTTTTTTATCGAGTAATGTGTTATTTTTTTATAGAGTTGAAATTTTAGTAATTGAGTTTATATTTATGTTGTATTATTGAGTTAAATGGTGATAGTGGTGATAAATTACATGTGATGTTGTTTTGAGGTATTTGTATATGTGGTGTTATTTTGGTGATTTTTTTGTCCATTAATATAGAGGATACTGTCGATAGTATATTTTAAGTCATTTTAAAAGAAAAATTAGTATGCAAGTTTTTTAGCCATTCTTTTTAAATATAGGCAATTGGTTACAATTTTTTTTTGTGTTACATAGTGCCTTCAGGCACGGGCAATGACTAGTATGTATATATCAAATGATATAAAGACAAATAAGATATATTTCAACATAAATAATTAACTTTTCATCCACTTTCCTTCCAATTTGGAGAGACTAATTTTGGTGAGTTAGAAGGAAAACTCATCCATCCATTTTTCTATCCATCCTATTTTTCTTCCATACCAAACATGATGTTTTATCTATCCTTCTAACTTTGCATCCTTCAAATTTTTCATCATTCCATTTTTCTACCGTAGCAAACAAAGCATTAGTGTGAGGGACTACATTAGTGTAATGAGTGAACTTTGAGAATTGTTGGAGTTTGACCCAAACTCTCCAAGTGTTTTATTCCTTATTTATTTAGTATTAGTTTACAATTAAAATTTTAATGGGTTTAAGAGTTTGAACCCATAAAATATTCTAGTTAGTTTTGAGTAGTTTAATTAAAGTTAATTTAGGATTAGTTTATTAGTTAAAGTTTTTAAGTCTTCTTTAGGGTGGTAACCAAAAGTCTGCGACTGAAGTTTTTAAGTCTTCTTTAGGGTGGTCACCAAAAGTCTGCGACTGAAGTTTTTAAGTCTTCTTTAGGGTGGTAACCAAAAGTCTGCGACTGAAGTTTTTAAGTCTTATTTAAATTTTCTCTGTATACTTTTATTTTGTATTTGTTTGTGTGTTTGTTACTTTAAAGGGAAATCAGATGAAAAGTACTGATTATTACAATTTACATAATTCAAGGATTCATTTTAAAACAATGAAAAATTTATGAGACATCTATCATATTTTCAAAAACTGAACAATATGGTGCTATATATCTGGTGATCAATTGAAACCTTCTTTCATTCTTTTTTACATAAGACACATTGTTCCCACAACACACTGCACACACGTGACATAGTTAGGTGATCGTTCTTTTTTCTTTGAAAAGGTCAAAAACACAAAATAGACTTTCTAGACATAGTTGGCCATTCGAAATGGGGACCAGAGAAGGAAAAACAAATATATTATAGTATATTATAAAGTTAAATATATGCTAAAAAACAACTAAGAACCTTCTTCCAGTGTATGAATCATGCGTCAAAATTATGCAATTAAGAGTAGGCTATGGCTCGAGTTGGTCTTTGGGAGCGCCAGCGATTTTTCGTTGTTGAGGCCCCGCTGGTGGACTTTTCTCACGGATTTGGGCTGTTATAGTCACGCTCAGGCAGGGGTTCCACCTTAGTTACGCCCCCAAACCATTTTTTCTTACCAAAAAAAAAAAAGAAAAAGAAAGGAAAGACTAGTCTATCCTCTTTTTCATTTTTTTTTTATTTTATTTTTTTACCAAACATGATGTTTTATATATACTTCTAAACTTTTATTCTTTTATTTTTTTATCATACCAAACAAAACCTAAAAATTATGGGGGGCTTGATGGAAGTAAAGAGGAAGAGCAATGTGACAATGTCAATGAAAAGAGAGAAGACCAATTTCAGAATAAGATGATAATCATGAATGGGAGGCTTGATTTGGAGAGTCTGAAGCATGAATGAGAGGAGATTTACTAGTGGAGGAACAAGAAATCTGACATCAATGTAGAAAATAATACATCTTCCTATGGCTACAGCTTGTATTTTATGGTGCAGTGGGGGGGGGGGGGGGGGGGGGGGGGGGGTGGTTTGGAGAAGCTTTGAATGCATTGGTTGCGTATATATAGGCATGCATGCAGGGATCCATTTGGTCAAGCCACGAAACAGTCAAAAAGGTCACTTGATTAAACGGTTCAGTGATGGTGATGGATTAATTGGTTCAATGGGTCGCTGAACAAGGAAAAGGGGCATACCAAAATGAGTGGAAGAAAAGGTTATAACCATATAATCATTCATCCATTCAAATTGAAAATGTTATACCTGATGAAGACTCTCTCTCGTAGAACCTTTGCAACCTTGAAAAGACAGAGAGAGAGAGAGAGTTTTCATCAGGTATAACATTTTCAATTTGAGTAACAGTTCAAACAACTGTCTTTCCATCTCAAATTGACTATTTATAAGGGTGACTATAATGGATAAGGATTGGCAATGGTCGTTCAGCTAGGCTAGTCCAACAACTATTGGCTCGTGCCCGCTTACGAGGTTTGGATATTGTGACGTTGATTGGTCAATAGGCCACGTTAATTTTTAGACTTCCCTAATTAATTTTGATAAGCCAATGGGACGGGCCATTGTTGGGCATCCTTAGCGGGCTTTAATCGGGCTAGTCCATCAGTCCTAGATGGCAAAAGCATCGTCACACAACCCTACTCATTGATCTATAGGACTTCCACACGGTGGTCGGGCTGACCCATAGTCTAATGGACTTCCGTGCTAACGAATGTTGGTATTCCTCGATTCGGTTTGGTTTATTTGCACCGCTAAAAGTAACATATGGAGGCAATATCCTAGCCATTTGTTGGAGCAGCATGCCTTTGGTTCATTAGACATCCTTCTTCCTTTGCACCATTTCACCAAGACACTTATAGGAAGAAGATCCCAAGACATAGAAAATGGCACAAAAAGAAGCTTGTTCATGGCTAGTAAAGCTTGCTAGTGTGCATCATAGGTTGTGACTGTTCTTTTGATTTCAGGTGCCTGATTCAAAATACCATGCTTCTGTTGCAAACTACGCAAGTGGAAGGAGATTTAAAGGTCGGTGCATGGTGCACGTAAGTTGATCTAAATACTTTTAACCGTTGAACCAAAAAATAGAAAGAAAGAGATTTAAAAATTTACAGAATGGACAAATATTACCAGGAAAAAATATTTGGCGGTCAGGGGAGAAACATGGAAATATTAATTCAAAATTAACGTTATGTTTGATAAAGTTTTTTGAAAATACATTTAGTTTTGCTTTTTTTTTTAAAAAAAAAAAGAACTTTGTGTAATTTTTGCTTCCGTCGTTTTTCGTTTGTCTGGGCTTACTCCCACCTTTTAACCATAATTATAGATATTAGTATATATACAGTACATGTGTGTAAAGAGTGTAATTTATGTATTAAAATGGGTGTAGCTCACTTTAACAAAATAGTAGTCGAACATCTTTTATTTTTTTGACGAAATTGCTTTTTTTTCCCCCTATAAACAATTGCTTAAAAAATCCTTACTTACCTAAGCCTTTTAAGCATGAAGAAGGAGATTTTATGTAATGAACACACTCTTGATTTTAATTAAAGATGCCCCTAGCTAGGGAAATCTGTTGAGCTGAAATACAGAACCTTTTCTATCATTCCAATAAGAAAAAGATCTAAATATAAGAATTAAATCAAAATAAATTTTTTAAGCTTAACCAACCTTAATTTTGTACCCAAATGTCGATTTTCTCCCTTTGATTTGATATATATATGCTATGATAAAAAAAATAAATTGATATGTATATGCCTCGGTGTTTATTACGGGAGGGATAGTTGGAAGGTTGATTTTCTTTTTTCATTTTAGGAATAGAAATATATCAGGCCTCCAGTGAGGAAGGTGGCGAAAAACAGTGAAGAAGAAGGCCAAGAAGAAGAAGTATCGACGACAAGAACGGCTCAAGGCAGTTTAAGGCCTAAAACAGTAATTCATTTTGAGGTCTTTTTATTTTTAGTATTATAAATTTTGATTAAAATTAATTCTTCTTATTTTTTGAGTTGTAAAAGTATAAATTGAGTTTTTATTTTTAAATTTTGTTATCATATTTTTTTTATTATCGCTAATCCAATTATTTTTTCTTGTGACAAACTCAATTCTAAGCAAGATTTTATCAATTTTAATTTTGAAAGACTTATTTTTATAGAAGTAAACTCTACTTTTGAGTATACCATCAGTTTGTTTTACTCAAGTTTTAATTTTTTAGATTTTTATTGTAATGAGTTGAATTATGAGCCTAAAAAATTACTGAAATTAAAATTTTTAATTGGCCTTAAATTTCGACGAGGATTTTTTGTAGTGTTTATAATTTTCATGGACTTAAATTTTTAAAATTATGCCAATTATTTATCTAAAATTATGGGGTTAAAGCCCATGTTTTTTTACTTCTACAGTTGGGCCGGCCCTGATCGACGATGATGAAGGTGAAGTAGGAAAAGAAGGTGGCGAAGAAAGTGAATAGCTGTGTTTGAACTCAGGTTGATTTTGTGTATATTGCTTTATCTTTTGACTTGGGACCATGACCAGACCATGCTCCTCTGTGTCAGTTGGAAACTGGAACTTAAGGCACCAACTCTTTAGGAAAAAATATGCATTGTAACATTGATATCATATCAGTATTATCACGTGGTATCAATAATTAATAATATATAGACAAAAAAAAAAATGGTTCTCACACAAGTTAATAACTACTTGTCCATATAAACAGATAATTACTCACTCTTCTTTCATGTAAGTCAATAACTATTTATATGAGGTTCATTTTGTCTATTTGAGATTTTATTATTGGTTGATAATACTATCTAATCAATGCTGACATGATATTAGCGTCGTGTAGAATATTATCTCCCAAGTTTAGAGCGATGTTTTTTTTTCCTTTTCTGGATACAGACAATATATATGTCATAAGAGTACGCACAAAAGCATGATAGCTGCACATAGAAATAGAATACACTCAAAAGTCAAAACTATTTTCTGCATACAGACAATATCATAGGAGTACAAAAGCATGATAACTGCACATAGAATAAACTTGAAAACAAACCAAAAACAAGCACCAAAAAAGGATAGGAAAAAGAATTAATGTACAGAAACAAACAAAGAAACTAGGAAAAATTACAAAGCAAACAACCTTTACAACAACATTACCAGTACTGCACAACCCAGGAATGATAAGTTCATTCATCATTGTATACATATATATGTTTGCCTACACTTGTGCTTCCACATCTGCTTCATCAATCCCCATATCTCCCTGGTTCACTTGCTGAGCTTCTGGGTTGGCCACATCAGTGTTTGTTGCAGTTATAAATATGTTCAAATCAGGAACAGTGGAGAGGAAAGCTCTTATGCACAACAGAAGGCTCCTGAACATATTGAGAAGACATGAAGAACATGCAAAAAGTAACAAGATCATAGGATAAATGGACCAGAAAAGAACTTGTGGGCATAAAAGTGAGGCCAAGAATGAAACAGTGAACATGGCAGAGAAATCTTGTCTTTGGACACGTATATAGCCGACCGGACAAGTTAGAGGTAAGCCGATGGAGATGGAGGAGAAGATGATGAAGAGAATGAAGATAAGAGAAAACTTCAGCAAAGTGAGATGACCCATAATATCAAATGAATCCCAATCCCAGGGCATGGCAACTTGTGATTTCAGAATGTTAATAACACATGGGAGAGCAAATCTTAGATCAAAATAAGACATTCAAGTCTTTTTAAAAAAAAATAATAATTCGAAGGCCTAGACTGTCAGTGATTCAAACAAAGAGGTGAGTTCTGAGTCTTCAACGGGTGAACCGAGGAAGACTCGGACTACACTGAGTATCTCAGGAATGACCAAGGTGCTCTCATATGATCCCAGAATCTTTCGAAATGTTTTTCTATTTATAACCCAGTCTACAGGATGCAAATGCATTATTTTACACTCATGAGTACGATCGTGTATGAATGTTGGAACTGACTTTGACAAGACACTTTCTAGAAATAACCTGAAAATTTTGGTGTAATGATTCACTTATTTTGGCACTAGTCATCACCCCCGTGGAATACACTCAATTGAAATCTTCTTTTTACCCCCATTCCTAGCCTCACAGCTCGGGGATATAGTCTAGACCAATTCAAGTCATGGTAGTCATATCATTGAATTTGATAAAGTAATTAGCATAAATCTAGATATTTTGTGACAAAAAATAAAAATATATAAAAAATTTATATATGTTACCCATAAATTCTTTGGACTATTGTTACAAAGTTAATGTTAGATATGCATAATCACACATAAATTAAGAGCATTATGTCAACTTAGAGCAACTATAACCTAATTTTCTATTTTAACTACTTAAAATATGCTTAAATATTACATTCTTTATTTTGGAGAGTCAGTTTTACAAGTTCACTCTAACCACGTTCTCTATTTTAACTAACTACTTAAATTAATTTTCAATAATTTGAAAGGGATTGCAACATATATATATATATAAATTTAGAGAGTCATTTGTGTGAAATGACAAACAGAGAGTGAACTGGAGAACTTCAGTAGTGTTTGATTAAGTAAAATAATTTTAAAAAAAAAAATAGAAATAAAGAGTGGATTAGAATAACTCTAAGGATTTCAGAACGAGTGATGAACTTGAGACGTGAGGAAAGCATGAGTGATCGCGACGTAGGCCCTCGTAAACTCGAGAATGCATGAGGAAGACGAAGGGGCAAAGCTCAGCAGCCATGTAGCAGTCTGGATAGTCCATATAATAGCTATATATTATATGTCCACTTCCACGATCTTTTTGGCGCAATTCTTTATTTTGTTTTTGCAGAAAGACCAGATATTTTGAAGTTGTTTTTTTTTTTTTTTTGTTTAAGGGAGTATTCAGGTCGACTTATATTTATTTCAACTAATTTTTTTTGGATTGGTCAAAGACAGAATATTCACTTATGAAATTAAGGTATTCATAAAAGATAAATCTCTCATAGTCTGATCCAAGAAATTGCCAAGGTTCAAATTAAAGACATCTAAATTTATAACTTGTCCATGTTACCACCTAAACTACTCGTGGGTAAGATATTTTGAAGTCTTCAACGTTGAATAGTAGCAAATAAATTGTGGGAATGTTGGTGTGTAAAAATTTTAATAATTCGTATATGAAATTTAGAACACTTCAATTACAAGATTTTGACCATATAGGTTTAGGCCATACCTGTGTAAGACATGATACTTGATCTCTGGATTTCATTCACAGAAGGACAAGGTCTTCATCTCATTCTTTAAAGCAATAGGCGGCTCTCAATGGAACAAGCCAAATTAGGATTATGAAGTGGAGAGGGGACTTAATCTGCTATTTATAATGAATCTTGATGATGCACAAATTGGGTTTGTACATCGCCTGTCAATTGAACAGTAAAAAGATGCAGTAATTGATAAGTGAGAGATAGAGACAAAAGCAAGACAAGGTTTATAGTGGTTCAATCAATGTGACCTACGTTTACTTTGAATGGTTAGGGTCGCTGGGTATCTTATTAACTCAAGTGTGTAGGGAGAGTAGAGAGTTAGAAGCAATGAGAGAGAGATGAGAGATGAGAGATGTGCTCGATTCAGTGTGTTGCCCCCAAGTGTTGGCGAGGCTTACAATTTATAGTCGCCTCATAATAGATAGTAATTAAATAGCTAATCAAGCAATCATAACGAATTGGGGTAGTTTAATAGTCATAACGGATTATAGCGACTTAATAGTGATTAAATAGTTTTGCGACCTCTTCTCAACGGACAACGAGCGAGACAGTTATGGTGTTCTCCGTAGGATTCGGTCAAAGGATGAGGTGGGGGTTGACTCTTTCCAAGGCCGCGAGGATGAGACTCTTGGATGACCTGACCTTGTATGCTCCCTGCCGATGTAGCTCCTTGTGCCTGATTAGCTTGACCGGGTTGACTAAATAACGGTACATAAAAAGTATTTTCTAAAACAAGTTGAAAATTAGTGTCTAAATTCAACCTAACAGTTTCTATGAATTCAACATGGACTTAATTATTATTTCCTACTTTAAGCTTGACTTCCCCTTCACTTGGCATCCGTTTGCTTATAAATCCCTGCAAAGTCATGGCAACATGAACAGAAGCCCCACTATCAATCCACCAAGAATTTAATGGGACATTGACTAAATTGGATTTAAAACAAACAAAGACTAGTGAATTACCTTCTTTTTATTCTTCTTTTCTAATCAAGACTTGAATCGAGTGCACTCACTTTTCTTATGATCTCGTTTCTTGCAAAAGTAACACTTGCCATCTTTTCGAATGATAGCCTTAGGAACCCCCATCATTCTGACCAGTACCATGCCTTTTGAAATTCCGACTATTCTTTGGAGCATTATGATTAAGTTTTATATTATTTCCCTGATACCCACCTTTGAAACTAGATTTAGGCTGAGAAACAAATAAGACAGTTTCACTCTTTTTTTTTCTAAGTTTTTCTTCCTCAGAATCACACTTGGAGATAAGGTCATTTATTGTCCAGGACTCATTTTGGGTATTGTAGGCAGTTTTGATTTGACTAAACTCATGAGACAAAGAGTTAAGAGTGTGATGAACAATGAAATCATTAAGAATAACAATTTTGAAGGCTTTGAGTTTTGTTTGAATATGGACCATTCTAAGGATATATTCCCTAACACCACCCACATTGTCGTATTTCATACTCGTTAATTCATTCATTAAGCCCTCATCTTCAATCTTATTGGATACCTTATATCTCTCTCCTATAGCGGTAAAGAACTCCTTGACATTTTGGTTTCAAGCAAGTCACTCATAAGGTGTTCAGAGATAGACATTTTCATGACAATCATATTCAGCCGATTAGATTTCCCCCACTTTGCATAAAGTTCTTTTTCTTCAGGGGAGCTCTCACTGGTAGGTTTAGCAGGTTTATTCTTTTTTAAGGCAAAATCTATATCAACAATTCTCAGAGCAAACTCAATGTCTTGCTTCCATCTCTTATAATTAGGACCAGTCAAGACTTCAATGTTAACATTATTATTACTCACAGCAAAAGAGATTGTTCAAGGCAACGAGAATATAAACAGCTAGCAAAATTAGACAATAAATTAATAAAATATGTTTTGAACATAATAAGTCATATTTTATTAAGAGAGTCCAAATACATCACTACAAACTCTCATTTGGGCAGAGAATGCAATATGCTATAGGTCCTATTTTTCATGAAACTAACCAATGAGAATGTTCAAGTTTTGAAAAATTTATCCCCTTTGGGCTGATAAACCTTCTAAACTATTGCACCTCTACCGCAATGTTTCATGACATCTCCAAATTACAATACACAACAACCCCCTTTGGGTAGGTAATTGTATATTATAATTTAGAGACCATCCCGTAACAAAAGCTTGAAAAAAAATTTACAAATTTTAATGAATTGACCATTTTTGTGGCAACCATTCATCTTAACTCATAGAATTTCTCAAATCGTGATATTATAACAAATTACCCATAATTAAATATCATGTGATCAATCAATATGAGGTACTAACCAATATGTATCTTTTTAGATCACCTATCATTAATCGTTGCATTCAGGTTTCAATTCTATTTTTATTATTAAAATTAAGTAATTTAAACTCACATCTACCAATATTTAATCAATAATATGTAGATCATAAAAAAAATTTCATCGTATAAATAACTAGGAACTAAAATTATAATTGTATCAACACCTTCTATAAATTATAGCAATTCAATTAAAATTATATTAACATAAAAAAAAATAATTAATTGTTATTGATGAGTCCTCGGAATGAATCTCCCAGGCCCGGGTTGATTTGGCCCTTTTTGGGTTTTATGGAATGGGTTTCAAGGAAATTGAAGTTAGGCAATGATGAACATACAAATGTAAGTGGTTCACCCTATCCGAAGGACTTGGGCTACGTCCACTGTAACGGAGGCTCTTGTTCTTGGGTTGTGTATATTGATTTCAACTGATTACAAGGAAATTACTGGCTCAAGGCCATAAACGATGCTCTCTGTTGTGACTGTTCTAGGGTTCTTGGCAAAACACCAGCTAGAAGGCGAGGAAGAAGGCTCAGGAATTCGATCCCTTCCTCCCTCCTTTTACTGTTATATTTATATGGTGTCTATTCCTAGGGTTTGTTGTCCCTGTTCTTCCTTTTCTTGATCTTGTGGGGACCGTTCGTCCTTTCTCTGCGAGCCACTCTGACCGCCGGCGACTCTGTGCCCACGATCGCCTGGGTTCGTTTGGCACCATCTCTCTGTTTTTGCAGGGAGTAACTCTGAGAAATCAGAGCCGATTTTCCTTGTCCTTGGAGCGCGTTGTGCAACAGGCTCCAACTTGGGCCGTGGGCTGAGGATCGAACTTGGGCCGATTGGGGTCATTCCCTTTTGGGCTTCGGAGTCCTTATTCAGTTTAGAGGTCTTTGGGCCCGATCGTAATGGCAGCCCAGGCCCAAAAAACCTATCATCATCAGTTATCAATAATTTATATGAATAACACATGTGCTTATTCGTAACAAGATCTCATGCTATAACCTCGAGTAATTCAAAAAAAAAAGAGTATATATTAATCATAAAAGTTTTAACATATAACACACACAGATATATATATATGTATATATATATATATATGTATATATATATATATATATATATATATATATATATATATATATTGACTTTGATGGCAAACATCTTAAATTTAATTTGAAAAAAAAACAGTTGCCATCATGACGCTTTCACCTTTTTTTTTTTTTTTTTCTTCTTGTGACGTACTGGCTGTCATCCATATACATGCTTTCACTTTTTTTTTTTTTGAAAAAGTGTAATAATTTAGGAAAAGACGGTCAGTATTGCAATCGACGGCGATGGTGTAACTCAACACTGTGTGTTGAGAAATAATTGGTGTCGCCAACACCATAAAAATAGTTTTGAAAATTTAAATTTATATGAATAAAAATATAAAACAAATCTTATCGGGTTTTACATTCATGTACGATAGACTCTATTGAACCATACCTATGTGAGCCATACCTATGTGAGCCATAACATTCGTATATGAAATTTAGAACACCTAAATTACAAGATTTAGATCGTATAGGTTTAGACCATACCTATGTGAGCCATAATACTTGATCTCTGGATTTCTTTCGCTGAAGGATAAGGTCTTCCACTCTTTCTTCAAAACAATAGGCGGCTCTCAATGAGACAAGTCAAATTAGGATTATGAAGTGGAGAGGAACTTAGCCTGCTATTTATAATGAATTTAATGGGTTCTCCCATTATGGACCACAATTAGATTAAGACCTACACTTAACTGTCTCAACCACATCAATTAAAAGATGTACATAAGTCTATCAAAATGAATCACTTAATAATATTGAGTTCATCTCATTGGACCATAAATTTAGCCCGTTTTTCACAAACTAAAAATTAACTATCAATTAATAGAAGTCGAATTTAAAAAATTTCCAACATGGTGATCACAAAGTGGCATGTTGCTCAAATGAGGTGCTCTCATGTTCAAGTTTTTGTATGTTTGATAACACTTGTAACTAATCTTCTAAGACAAAAAGCATTATACCAAACAATACAAATTTTATTTGCCGCAATTCTTTATTATGTTTTTTTTTTATTTTTTTTTGACTTTTAGTACTCAAAAAAATATTTGCTGGAAGACCTGATATTCTAAAGTCAACAACGTTAAAAGGAAAGGAATCTTTGTGGGATTGTGGTGGGTGCTGTCATCTCATGTTCGAGTTTTTTCATATGTATGTCGGCAAAGATTTTTAACTAATTTTATAAGCCAAAAAAAAAAATTAACAGAGAAATACAAATTATTCATGTTATAATTAAACAAAAAATAAATTTTTTTTTTTTTTAACTTTTCATTTTTCCTCCGTACTTGACACAAGAAAGACAATGGAACCACCACTACCATTTTGTAAAATATTTCCACAGAACACGACGGATGAAGGGGAGTCATATTTTCATTAAGAACTTCGTCCACACGCAATATAAAGATAGCACAAAGATAAACATGGTGATTAGGTCGTCAAAGGCCACCCCAATCTGCAGAATGCAAAAAGCTAACATTACTTTAAGGACTGATCTCACTTAACACCTTCAAAGATATTTTAATTTTTAATTTATATATTTAAATATTAAAATTTTTAATTTATATTTTCAATATTATGAATTGATAGCAATGTAAACATAATCTAATTTTTTTTGTCTTTTGGGAAGGGAAAGGGGAAGGAAAAGCGGAGGGAGACTTGAACCCTTGACCTCAAGAAGACAAAGTTTTTACAAGATAAGGAGTACCATTAGACCAAAAGCCTATTGGTGACCTAACCCAAATTACTGTTCAAATTTTCGTTATAAATTAAAGCACATGAGGTGCAAGTGTTTTTAACATAAGAATGAAGTATGTTCATTGCTACAAATCTTCATCTGCGATTAATTTGACACTAATTTGTGTATTAAAAATAGGATTTCATTAATCAGACAGAAACTAATCATATCATGTGCAACTTATATGATTCGCCAACAATATGTGAATTTATAAATAAATGTATGCCTAAAGTACTTGCAACTCATGTGTTTCAATTTATAATAGAAAATTAAAGGTAGTGTGGGTGAGGTCCACATTGATACTAATTTATAATATAGATGATGCAAATTAAAATTTTTAATGTTTGAAGGTATAAATTGATAATCAAAATATTTTTTAGAGTACAAAGTAAGATTAATCCTTACTTTAAACTCATAAGCACAATCGTGTGGGAATCTTGGAACTTACTGCATATAAGAAGATGCACTTTTTAGAAATAACCTGGAAATTTTGGTGTAAAGATTCTTATATCTTCGTACTAGTTATGTTCCCGTGCAATACACTCAATTCGAAATCTTCTTTTACCTCCATCTCTATAGCCTCAACGCCTGTATACCTTCACCACCTCCCCCCCCCCCCCCCCACAAAAAAAAAAAAAAAAACTTGTATGACAAAACATTTATTTTACAAAAGTGTTCTAATCTATATTTGCAATAAATGTGAATACGTATAGATGAACAATTGCAAATAAAATAGAAACTGAAAGTTTTAGACACGATTGGTTTAAGATACAAGTTTAAAATAGAGAGTTATAGCTAGAGATAAATTCAATTAAAATAGGAAGGTCAAGTATGGCTCTCGCCTAAAGAATCAAACCCGGAGTTGAGAACAAGATCGAAAGCGTAACTTCTCGTTCGAAGCATGAAAATAGTTAGGTCATTTTAGAGCCCGAGGAGATAGGAGTGGCCTTATAGAAGGTTGGGGCTTGCTCGAAATCTGTCAAATACGAGCCCTTCTTTCTCTATTCAATCCAGGGCCTACCTTAATAGACTTGTGTCACAACGGCTGAACTTTTGAGTGAGGAAAGCCGGAGCAAAGTGTTGTGTATTAATCGGAGGAAAACATTGAATTTGCATTTTTATGACACCTATATTATGAGTGGGTGTCATAAAAAACTTCGTCCACACTAAAAGAGTCCATTCACGACAAATGGATGCTGTGACGCTGCTATATGAGGTTGACCCATTATTCTTAAAGAACTCTCTATTATTAATTAACTATATATTATGAGTGGGTGTCATAAAAAACTAGGAGCAACCACTTCAGCTGTCTGTATGTTGGAGTGGAGCCACTCCATGTGACGTGAGAATCGACCTCGTTCTAATTCACTTATGATTACTATAACATTTATGAGCACCCTTTGAGGGCACACTTAGCCCAGGCCTACTTTAACCTGATATCTCAATGAGTCGACTCACACAGTTCATAGAGTCGTGACTTATTAGGTTTTGTTTTGATATCACTTGTCGCGACACTCTCCTCTCTACTGGCTATAGTCTGGTACATATGTAAGCCCCAATCACTAACTTAGGTTCAAGGCATGGCTACCTACGTGATGCAAAAAGATCCATCCTTGTTACCATAATAGATTGTTGAGGTTCACTCGTTTATTAGCAAAATTTAACTTTTTTTGGGATTATAAAGAGTTTAAAATATCTATATCTTATTCAACCTCAATATTTTAATTTGTTATTTTTAAACTTGAGTTCGGTTCGATTCGATTATTTTGAGTAAATGAGGTACGCTCGTGTTTAAACTTGAAGTCAAACTTGTTTACCCAACTCTACTAGTTTAAAATGAGTACTTTCTTTTACTATGAACAAAACATTAATTAAACACTAAAATAACATCCTTGTAATACTAATTTCAACGAAAATGTAAAGCTTAACATATACTTTTGTGTTAATCAGCTAGTCGAACAAACCATTGCTCAAATTAATTGAGGTAAAGCCAGTACGTTCTAAAAAGGAAAAAAAACTTCAAGGAAGTTTTATTCTTAGTCGATCCCAAGTTTTTCATGAACAACTCGGTTCATTTGTTGCCTTATTCGCTACCTACACAATGCAAAATGGTCCCAACTTACCCGACAATTTATATTTGTTTTATTGTAGTTATGATAAATGACATATAATTTGGTGGATCTATTATAAGATATATTTGTAGTGAGTTAGTGTGGTTATATATTACGTGTGTAAAGGAACAATATTGGAGTCAGGTATACTATGTTAATGGAGAGTTTGAATAACTCTATAGTCAAAAGGAAGAAAAAACAATTCGCATATTGTGAAGTTCTAGGATGCAACCACGAAGCTTCTTACTTACCCAAAAAAAAAAAAAAAGACTTACAAAGCTTCTTCGGTCTATGCATATATAAAAAGTTTACTTGTCAATTTACTACCCACTTTACTTTGTCATATTAATTTCCCCAGGTAGAGAATATGAAGGAAACATATAATTTGGAGTGAAGCTATTAGCCTTTAAAAATCCAATCTAATTTATTAATTTAATGATGTAGCAGTAACATAATTCAATACCTCTATTATTGTAACGGTAACTGTTGGACATTTTTTTTAGAATTATCTCACTTGACAAATCATTAGATCAAGAGATCAAGTGCGATTTTTAAGCCCAATAACATTTGTCTATAATTGGATACCAGAAACGGCCCTAAGCCTAGGCCATTAAGGTGGCTGCCTAGGCCCACTTCTAGAGGGCCCCTAAAAGCTTTATCTCTGAAGTACATGAGGCCCATTTGTTTTCTTATTTTTTTGAGTTTTAGATAAGATCCAAATTTTTAGAGCCTAAATCAATGTATAATCTTGTTAAGTTCAAAAATACTCTTTATTTGGTTAAGCCCAATAAAAACCTTAAAAAAGGAATTCTAGTATAAAAATAAAGTGAAAACTGGAGGTGAGTCCCCCTAGATGTACTTGTTTGGAGATAAGTCCGGCAAAGAAACTTATAAGATATTAAATCCATGTTTAAAATTATGTGTAATGACTTAAGTCAAATTTTGTTTTTTATCTCAAAAATACCCCTAACAATGTTAAATTTGGACAATTATGAAAAACCATATGTTAGATGTTTGAGATATATATGATAACAAATTGTTCAGTTTTTTATGGAAACCGAATATATCATAATCTGATACTTGAATTACGACAAAATCATTAGTCTATTAATTCAATTTCAGATCAAAAGATTCCATTAACAATTCAAATTCAAAATCAAAGAATCCAGTTGGACTATTCTCCCTCTCTCCTCTGTCTCTCTTCACAGACGGTCAAATGAATTTCTCTGCTCCGCTCACTCCCATGGTGGTGCAGCTGTCCAAACGTCGTCCAGTAAATTAGCTGTCTCCACTTATTTTTACTCTCTCATGCTTTTCTGATCTTGCTCAATGATGGAAAAACCTCATCACATTGAACGGTCTGGTGGTTTTACGTCATCATTTGCATTTGCGCACCACCAGGAGAAATTATCGTTTGTGCTTTGGAATTATTATTTGCATTCTGTCTGTTCGTGCTTTGGAATTAGAATTATTATTTTTTTTTGGTTTTTTTCCCTTTGTTTTTATGAAATTCAATGTTACTTACCGGTATTTGTATTGCGACGTTCTTTACCAGATTTTTTTTTTTATTTTGTTGTTGAAATTAGGTTCTAAGTGTATTTTTCATGTTACTGTTCGTGCTTTATTGAAATTAGTATTGATTTGTTAAATTAAATGTTTCATGTTACTATTTTTTTTACTATGTTACTGTTCATATTACTGTTTTTGTTGAGTATGTTACTGTTCATGTTACTATTATTTTGAGTATTTACTGTTTTTGTTGAGCATGTTACTACTGTTATTTTTCTAAATATTAATATTCAATGTTACTATTTTTATTTTTGTTTTTGAATATTACTATTTTTGTGTTTGAATGATACTATTTTTGTGTTTGAATGATACTATTTTTGTGTTTGAATTTGGGAGAGATAATTATTGTTAAGCATGTTATTATTTTTGTTAAACATGTTACTATTTTTGTTGAACATGTTATTATTGTTATTTTTTAAAAATATTAATATTGAATGTTACTATTTTTTTATGTTTAAATGTTACTTTTTTTTTTGTGTTTAAATGTCATTAATTTTACAGGCTAAATGATAATTTTTTTTTGTATTTGAATGTTACTATTTTTTATTTTTAATGTTACTATATATATATATATATATATATATATATATATATATATATATATATTCCTAATTTATATATGGATATAGATAGATATGAGAGAGAAATTTTTTTAATGTTAGTCAAACTCTTAAGATTTAGGAGTTTTTAATTTTTAGTTTTACTTTACTTCTAAAGGAAAATGATAGTCTGGTAAAATTGATAAAAAACGAACTTCATAACAAATAAGTTTCCTTGGTAGACTTAAGTCCAAACAAGTCCATATAGGGGGACCGGCCTCCGAATTTCCCAAAAATAAAACCTGATTTACTTTTCGAAAAAAAAAAAACCTGATTTTGCCAACAAAAAAATCGTATGCTCACACATTTCTCTCTCTCAACGTCTCTTTTTACTGTTCTCTCCCTCTCTCTATATATTGATTACTTTATATATATTGTAGGTCAAACTCTTTCTTCAATTAAAAAAAGATTTCAAGAATTTAAAATACATGAAAATATTTTTAGGTTTTTATTTAGTTTTGAGAAATTAAAATCTTTAGATGAAGATAATTTGCAAAAATATTGTCTTAAATTTAAAAATTATCTATAACTTGATGTATCTATTGATATTGATGAGTTAGATTTACTTTCATAATTAAAAGTTTTAAAAATTGAAACCAATACTCCAATCGAAATACTAAACTACATAAAAAGATTAAATTCTTTTCCGAATGCATGCATTGCTTATAAAATTTTGTTAACAATATCAATAATAGTCGCTTTAGCAAAAATGAACTTTTCAAAACTTAAATTGATAAAATCTTATTTATGGTCAACTATGTCTCAATAAAGACTGAATGAATTAGTTATGTTATATATTGAGAAAGATTTATTAACAAAATTTGAATACAAGAACTTGATACTATTTAGGGGCCCATTTCTATGCATATTGGTATTGTTCTTGCACACAAATAACAATTATAACAAGATAAGAGGCTTTTTTCAATGAGTGATTTTGATGTTTAATTTATGTACCTAACAATCCTATGGATAAATTTATTTATTTTTTAATATAAATAAAGAAGTATCAAAAATCAAATTTTATGATACTCAAATGAGTAGAAGGTTTGATGATGGAATGAACTAGTTCTACAGGTCAACCCTTTGAAGAAAAGGGTCATGAGGTTAAGGGTTTAGCTGTTTTCCCATTACCCAAAAAACAAAAGAAAATACTAAATGAGAGAGAGAGAGAGAGAGAGAGAGAACAACTAGTCAACATGCCTAGCATGCCCCACCTGTTTTATCTATTAACAATAGCAAGAAAAGTTGTAGATATTAAGTATCGGTGAGGGTTTTCTTTTGCTATATTCTAGGATCGGGATCTGTATTAGCAAATTAATATCACTGAGGAGGAATGTCACTCTTACTCAAACATGTCTTACTAACAAAGTCATAGAAAAAGAGTCTTGGTGGTTCTTAAGATTAGGGGTGTTCAAATTTTCGATTGGCCGCAATTTCCTTTCCTATTTTATCTAACCCTACCCTATCTTATTGAACGGCTAGCCGCAAAAATCGGGTAGGAATGCGAAAGAGTTTTTGGTATTCCGATTAAATCGGGTAGGAATGCGGAATGCTCATCAATTTCCGCATTCCTACCCTACCCTACCCGCAAAAAATATATATAACTTTTTAAATATTTTTTTAGTAATTATAAGAGTATTTGTGTGATATAATTTATATTGTAACATTGTTATTGTTGTGGATGTTTAAGTTGGTAAAACATGGACTTGTTTTTTGTGTAGGTTACATGATTTATGGTCAACTAGTGATCTATTAGAGTAGTTATGATTTTAATGTGTTTCATATGGTTAAACTTAAAATAATTGTTATTGTATTTGTGTAACAATTATGATGAATTGATGTTCATGCTTTCTTGTATTTTATTGTAATTGTTGTTATAATTGTTTTAGGTTTTAGTGTTATTAATTTATTGTGTTGTTAAATTGATGCATGTTGTTTAATTGAATTGTTAAAATGATCCAAAACTTAATAGCTACAAAAGTGTTTACCCGACTTTCTACCCGATTAATCGGGTAGGAAGTTGGGTAGGAACACCACACCTAATCGGGTGGGGTAGGCCAAGAAAAAATTCTTCCGCAAAGTATCAGGTAGAAAGACGAAAGACTACATTTCTTACCCGTAGTGTAAGGTGAACACCCCTAATTAAGACCGTCTTTGAAGAGTTTTTAGGTGTTGTTAAACAACAAACATTACCCAAAATTCCACTTACAAGCTCTTGATAAAGTTAAAAAGCAGATTGTGTTTAGTCTACATGAATAGAAGTTTTGATGATCGAATGAACTGGTTCAACAGGTCAACACCTTGAAGAAAAGGGTCATGAGGGTTAAAGGGGTTTAGCTGTTTTCCCATTACCCAAAGAACAAAAGAAAATGCTGAAGGTCAGAGAGAGAGAGAGAGAGAGAGAGAGAGAGTCTGCTTTGTGGACAATGGCTTCGCTAATTCTAGGTAAGTGGGACACATTAGTTTCAAGTCAGGCCAGACTTGCTATTAGCTGATAAAACAGCTACATAAAAAAAAAAAAAAAAAATGCCTAGCATGCCCCAACTATTTTGAACTCAACCTGAGTTTAGCAAGTGAACGAACGCCCAAGAGTTGCTAATTGTATAAGCCCTTCCCTGTGGTTCCCAAAAGCGTTGAGAAAGGGCATAATTCGAGAGGTAACTCATAAGAGAGAGTAAACGATCTTTGCTATTGTTAACCATCCAGCCATTCCAAAAGAATTGAGAATACTAATTTGAATTTTAACCATGGATAACGTTAATCAATAAAATTTGTCTGTCCAAGATCATGAATCACAAATCATGTTCACCAAAAAACAAAAATTCTCTGGATTCAAGATTAAAGTCATTTTTTTAGGATTTCATAAAATATAAGTTGAAAGATAAGACAAGACAATTCACAAATGTATCACACAATAAGAGAGACAGCCAAACATTTGATTCATGAGGAGGAGAATTGCACTAAACATTCAACTCCTTCCCTTTCCACACCATTTTCACTCCAAATCATCATAAATATTGTCTAAAGGTAATAACATAATTACATAAAAAATACAAATAAAACAGAGTATTACATAGGATACACCAGTACACCTGCCCATTTATGTATAACTTCTACATATATAGTCTTCCAAATTTGTCTGCTCTTGCAGGCATGTACTCTTAAACTTCATCTAATTCAATTTCAACCATGGGAGGTTCCTCTTCAGGGTGGTCTTGTTCTTGGGTGAAGAAAATTATGCAATTGAGAGTAGGAATTGCTTGGAGGGTGTGATAAAACCAGAAGAAAAAACCTTTAAACTGGTTGAAAAACCAGTAAAGCAGATTGAAAAGCCAACCATACCAAACAGAGGTGCACAAGATGACGGGATACGCAACCCAAAAATGTTGTTGTGACAAAAAGATTGAGCATAGCAATGAGAGAGTCACCGGAGCCGAGAAGTCTCCGGCTCGCAAACGAATGGCACCGGCAGTGACACTTACATTGAGAGGGAGTTTGATGGATGTGAAGAGGAAGAGGAACGTGGCAAATGCAATGAAAAGAACGAAAAACAACTTCAAAATAAGATCATGATCAATATATAGTTGATCAATGTGACGGTCCCAAGGCTTGATTTGGAGGTTTTGGAGGAGGTAGAAGAGAAGGTTTAACAATGGGGAAGCAAGATATCTCAGATCAATGAAGCAATTCATTTTTCTTTTGCTGCAGCTTGTATGGTGCACAGGGTGGCTTATATATATAGGCAAAGCAGGGGTTCATCTGGTTAAGTGAGGAAACAACCAAACAGTTATAAGGTTTAAAAGGTTCAACGAATAAAGGGTCGGTAACAGAGAGAGAGGGAGAGAGAGAGTCTTCAAAGTCCATAAAATTTCCACAATGCATAAGCAGATAACCCCATGGCAGGGTTTTGAGAATCCGCGTGACGATGGAGAGCGATCCCATTACAGGTTGCTATATGGGTCCTTTTTGATTTCACAACAGTAACAGGCCGTTACGGATAAGTAACGGGTGTATAATACTGGTAACGGGTTGATACGGATAAAAACGGACCGTTACGGGCCATTTTGACCCGAAACCCGGGAGATGCATAAATCCTGACAGAATGAGTTTTAAGCACAAAGAAGAGAAAGAAAGGAAATGGGGATTGGGAGGAATGCCTGACGTTTCATCTCTTCCCCGTCTTTTGTGACCAGCTACTGATTTTTTATTTTTTTCTCATTTGGATCGCCGGAAAACACTAACTCTGACTTCATGTATAGAAAATATTCATTAGAACGGTGATATCAGGTAAAAATTCGATATTACCAATTACTAATATTAAAATAAATATAATAGATAAGTACTATTAAAATTAATAACCAACTCCCCATGTAAGCAACGAATTACTCACTTTTCCTCCATATACAAATAATTATCTAAGTGTCTAATCTCATACCATGTCAAAATTGCTAACTATTGTTGTATCTTCCACTATATCTAGTGTCTAATCTCGCATTATATCTACAACTATTGTTATTGATTTCAAATTATTTCCTCAGTTATCATATTTTTTATATTGTTATTGATTTTAAATTATTCAAATGATAAAGATTGAAAACTTATGTTTATGACTCGTAGGTGCAAAAAAACCATCCTTCGCTACTAGAGGTGCAAATCAAGTCAAATAATAGACTGTTTGATCGGGTTTGGTTTGTAAAACTTTTCCCTATTAAATAATATTTTAAGTATTTTATTCAAGCTTGATTAATTATTTTTTTCTAAAATTCGATCTCAATTCAACTGAGTTAATTTGAGTAAACACAATTCGAGTGCAAAAAAAAATTTTCCCAATAAAATTAGTATTTTCAAAACCCAAAACTAGGGGTGGCAATCGTGTCGTGTTATGTCGGGTTCGTGTCGTGTCGAATATTAGTCGTGTCGAACATTAGTCAACCCAAACCCAACCCATTTAATAATCGTGTCGTGTCGTGTTGACCTGTTTATTTTCGTGTCGTGTTCGTGTTCGTAATCGTGTTGACCCACATAAACTTTGAATAAAAAATTTAACTCTAAGATTTTATTTTCAATTAAAGCTAAACTTGTCTACCAAAGCCTCTAATGAACAGGGGTAGATCAAGATAATTTGGGGCGTACCTTTAAATGAGGTCTTCTATATTTAATATTAATTTTTTTTATTTAAAATTTTTTTTTTTTTTTTGAGTTGCAAAAGTACTAATTAAGTTTTTATATTCAAATTTTGATATCATATGTTTTTTAATTGATATTATCATTAATCCGGTTAACCTTTCTTGTGACATAGTTGATTTTAAGTAAGATTTTATCAATTTAAATTTTGAAAAACTTCTTTCCGCAGAAGCAACTGTTACATGAATTGTTAATAATATTATATAAGCAATGCATGCATTTGGAAAAGAATCTAACCTTTTTAGATAGATTATTATCTCAATTGGAGTGTTTTCTTTCATTTGTAAAATTTCTTTTAAAACATTTAGTTCTAAAAATAAATCTAAGTCATCAATGTCGGAAATTTTTTTTCGTGTTTTAAGAAACATTCGAGATCCAAACAATATTGTTTTAAACTATCATCGGTTAATGATTTTAATTTTTCTAAGTTAAATAAAAAATTAAAAATATTTTCGTACTTTTGTAATTGTTCAAATCTACTCTTTAGTGAAGAAATAGCTTCATCAATTATATATGCAAAGAAAAGAACGAAGAACATCTTCAAAATAAGATGATCATGATCAATATATAGTTGATCATTGTCATGGTCCCAAGGCTTGATTTGGTGGTTTTGGAGGAGGTAGAAGAGAAGGCTTAACAGTGGGGCAGCAAGATATCTCAGATCAATGAAGCAATTCATGTTTGTTTTGCTACAGCTTGATGGTGCACGGGTGGCTTATATATATATTGGCAAAACAGGGGTCCATCTGGTCAAGTGAGGAAAACAACCAAACAGTTATAAGGTTTAAAAGGTTCAACAAATAAGGGTCGGTCAGAGAGAGAGAGAGAGAAGGGGGGGGGGGGGGGAGAGAGAGAGAGTCTTCATAGTCCATAGTGACTAAAATTTTAAATTAAGTACTAGTTGAAACCATTGTTTTGCCAACTCAAATTGGCTATATATACAAGGGTGAAGATGACCTATTGAGCTTATTTGACAAGAACTTCGGTCTACAATCTTACAGTGATATTAGGTTAGTATTGTTACTTGGTATTATCATTTATAATAAAAAATAAATTAACATTGTCCCGTTATATCACCATTTAATAATAAAAAAATGAGTGAGCAAGGCGAAGCCCATTTTTTTACACCTAAATAATTATTATTTTACATGGAAGAAAAGATTATACTTAGGACATGTTTGTTTCAAGGAATTAGCTGCGTAGGATTGGAGTATCCATTCCAACCCTTTCCAATCCCCTTGGGTTGGATAGGCATAATTTATTATCTTTTCTCATCCTACACCACTTTTAGGTCAATTTTGATCTCACAAAATGTAATGATTACATTTAAGATTGAATTGAATGTCCTTCACATCTATTTAGGCCATGAGGGATTAAAAAAGACAATTATGGTAATTTATATTTCTTGTGGTCCCACAATAAGAAAAAAAATGCTATTTAGTGTCAATTGACTTTAATACCTTTAACTTGGTGTAGAACATATGTATTGGAAAGGATAATGTTGTAATTTATTTTTGTAATACCATGTGTTGATTTATTACCTCATTATTATACCACCCCTAGATGGTATTAATTAAACCATCCTACATATGGTATTAATTAAACCATCCTACATAAGTATATTTGCATTGTAGCACCGAGCTGGAATTCTTTTAAAAATTTTGTAACGGGCCGACAATGAAATAACAAATAAGGTATAAGTGAAGCCCAAGTACTATTTTATTTTATTTCACCCCTTAATACCCTTCTTCTCTGCAAAACAAACACCATTGAATGGGGTCCACTTACCTATTTACTAAAATATTATTGAATGATTAATGCTGACTTGATATCACCGTTATACTAAAAAATATACAACATAGAACATATTATAAGAGAATTTGTCGTGGTCTATATCATGCTAATGGGGCAAGTCAATCATGACCCTTATACGTGCTAATGGGGCAAATATGTTTCTCATTGTGGTTCACCTTCATATTTTTTGTGGTCTATATCATGCGAGTTATAGCAAGGAATTTGTTCGTGATGTCAGAGTTGTAACCTTCCTATTAATGTTTGTGACCCAGTCCATAGGCCAAGAACTTTTTGAACCTGACTATTAAAAAGTGTCCCACCAATCTATAGTCTGTAATCACCAGCATTGAGTTAAAGGACAGAAGGGATGAGAAGCAACTTCTCTTCTCCAAGAAGAAAAGTAGGATTTTATTGAGGAAAAAAAATCATGACCCTTATACGTTTTGCTACATAATTAACACTAATATTCTGCTTTAGAATGGACCTCTTTGTGAAAATTATTCCAATTGACTGAAATTTAGAAGTGGAAGAATTTTGTACCAATGGTGCTACTAACTATTGCTGCACCATTCAAAAATGTAGAAAAAATATTGTTATAAAATAATTATTTTGATCTCTTTGACTATGTCGACTGACTCATCTCGAATTATACCTTCAACTATTGTTATTGATTTCGAATTATCCTTTCAATTATCATATTTCTTATATTGTTATTGGTTTTAAACTTATGCTGATTACATGTTTGACTTTTTTTTTTTCGTCTAAAACATTTTGATTCGTATGATATTCATGTCTATAAAAAACTCTTTGATTCTGAAACAATTGAGCCGATAATGCATGAAGAATATAAAGAAAATAGTGAGTGAGTGGAGCCAAGTCGGCTGCATCTTAAATCCTGATGAGTGTCCCAAAAAAAATAGCTATGAGGACGCAATCACCACCGTTGACTGACTCAGATGGGAGATGAGAGTATCTGAACAAGAGAAGTGTAGGCAGAGAGGGGTATTGTTTGAGAAAGAGTCAAGTGACCCATTAATTACTTGATTGATTCTGATAATCTTGAATTGGGATGGATATCTTTCTCTGAAGGTTCATCCAAAATGGACCAAATAATCATTATATAACTCAAAAGAATTATGTGTATCTATTTATACCTAAAAATAGTAAGATTAAAGGGTAACACGTAAAAGAGATCCAACGGTCATATATAAGAGTTTGTAATAGTCCACGATTGACAGAACGATTAGAGAAATAAGAATTTAAGAATCTCGAGAAACGGAGAGACATGACATCATGAATCGCTAGTTGGAGATAGTTTAGTAGCGCATGTTCACCCATCTCGAGGATAAAGGCCATGATCACAGTAATTGCCGGAAAAGATGGTTTCGATAGTTGGAGGTCATCCATATACATAACAAGGGGAAAGCCACAAAGAAAAGATTCACGATCAAACCCAACAATCTCTACACAGAATCTACCTTATACTCACTTATTTTTGCTCCTGAGCACCTTTATTTTCCTGTAATCCATCACTCTCGTGATCTTTTACTGTTTTTATTTAATGCTTAGTACAATATTTATTCCATCTTTTGAATTTAGTCTACTTGTTACTTTGCATTTCAGTGGTATTTTTTACGTTTCAGTTCAATACGTTTTTAGTTAAGAAATTATTTAAAGTCCTTGAACCCTAAAACATATAAAAGAACTTAGAGGTAATCTTATGTTTCGCTAAAATCGTCTGAAGAATCACGATTTTAAGAATCTCACACCGGTTCGAATAGGTAAAGTCGTAATTTGAATTCTAAATCCAATCAAACTTTAATACACCCACAATCCGAAAGTATGCCAAACAGTACCAATGGTGTAGTTAGCTTATGCTGCACTTTACATGTTTTTTTATTTGTATTACCCTGAGAAAAAGATTACAATCTTTGAGTATCAAATTGCACATTGTTTGGGTAAGGGAAGGGGTGGATTCATTTACCTATTTATACACTAATGTAGTGTATCATCAAGTAATGATAGGTTGTTCCCCAGTCTATTGAGATTTTAGAAAAGAATATTTAGCCCTTAAAAATTATATTTCTTAGATATGACGTGATATTTTAAAAATTGATCCACCGCTTGCCGCCACTGTTAGCAGTTTCGATCAACCCTTGCCAAATATAATATTTTATATATCCTTCTAACTTTTCATATTTCTATCGTATCAAACGAAGCATTAAAATTTGATAAATTAGTTGATTATTAGTAGGGGTGTCAAATGTATCGGATTAAACGTTTACGTGTCGGGTTAAACGGGTGACGGATGAAAAATATGTAAACCCGTACACGACACATTTAATAAACGAGTGAAAAATCTCAACAAGAACATGACCCGTTTAATAAACGGGTAACACGAAACGACTCGTTTAACCTGTTTAATTTTAAAAAAATTATATTAACAAATTTTAATACTCAACTTTTTTTTTTTATCTAAAAAAAAAGAATTTTTAGCCCAATCTCATAAAAATCAGACTTGAAGGTTTAAAAAAAAATGAAAGAGGTCATTGCTTTTTATAGGCAATTCAACTCTCCCCATCTCCCCTCATTTTTCAATGTGGGACAAAAACAAAAGGCATTGATTTGCTTTTGTCTTTGAAGTACTCTCCATCTCCCCTCCTTTGTCTTTGAACTACTACTTTAGTTCTTTTTTTTTTTTTTTTTGTATTGATTTCTTTATTTCTTTTTTTCTTGCTATTTTTTTAAAATAATTATTAATTTATTATTATATTAATTTTATTTAAACAGGTAAACGTGTGATAAACGGTTTGACAGGTCTCACCCGAACACGACCCGTTTATTAAACGTGTTTGGCGTGTCAACCCGTTTATCACCTAAAACCGTTAAGATTTCACCAAAACCTGTTTAATTCGTGTCAATTCGTGTCGGTTAATTGTGTCGTGCCAGATTTTGACAGCCCTAATTATTAGTAATACTTTGTTGGACTTCAACTTATTTGAATCCGTCGAATTGTCAAATTAAATATTATTGATGAGTAATACCTATCATAATTACTGTTATAATAAATATTTTCTCCTGGCAGTGACGCTAACATGAGCTCAGTGATGTCAACGTGCGCCCAGCCAGTGACGCCAATGTGCCAAAATGCAGGACAAAATGAAAAGAAAAAAAGAAAGGAAGGACGTGAGTGAGCTATCTCCTGCTTCGCCTATTATTGGAATTGTATAAGATTTAAACAAACTTCCTCTGTGGCAGCCCTTAATTGGATGACGTGGACCACTGGCTTTCTGATTTACCTAAGAAGAAATTTTTCATGCAATCAAAATACAAAAATATAGGAGTGGGCACCGACTCCAACAGAGTCGGAACTATGAATTCTGATTTTTGACTCCGACTCTATTTGAAATGATTTTTTTCCTTTGACTTTGACTCCGACATATAGTGTCTTCGCCATCACCTCCGCTTCGATTCTGATTGGCGAAGTTGAATCAGAGTTTTCAGAATTCCCAAGAAAAATTTAATCACTAGATCGAAGCTTATCTCAACGAAACACATTGAAGTTGCTAACAATGAAAGTAGATGGTGGATCGAAACTGCTAACAATGGAAGTAGGTGGTCGATCAAAACTGCTAATAGTGGTGGCAAGCGTTGGATCGAAGTTGCTAACAGTGGCGGCAGGTGGTGGATCCTAGCTACTAACTGTGGAGAGAGAGAGAGAGAGAGGAGTTGTGGAGCAATGGAGGTAAGCAGGGGTTGTGGTCTGTGGAGGCACAGAGAAGAGAGGAAGAAATTAGAATTTAAGGTTAGGAGTTGTCTTATATTTTAATGTTTTCTATTTATATGAAATCATATAATTTATAATTTAATATTGAGTCAGAATTAGATGAGTTTTTTTTTTTATGTTTTAATATTTTATATTTATATGTAATAATATAATTTATATAAAATTATTAATTAATAAAAGTGGGAGTTGGAGCTTTTTAAGATAGACCTTTAGACTCCGACTCTAACTCTAATTCCGTTCGGAATTTGTAATTTTTCACCGACTCCGACAAAGGTGGAGTCGTAATCGGTGTTGAATTTTTGGATATTTACACACCCATACAAAAATAGATGTTTGTCACATAAATCTATAAAAATAACAGCATACCCTTTTTATTTCATAACAACTAATTTAGACAGATAATTCTGACACCAATCTACAAAAGCACCTAACTTTAATTTTATGCGTTATTCTTCAGTGTTGTTGGATTGAAATATTATGAAGTCTTGTTCACATCAATTCGTTCATGTATCCAAGATTTTGTTAATCCATTATATTCTTCTCTCTTTCTTTGGTCAAATTGCTAGCAAGATAAGTTAATAAAGTTCATTATAAGTGAGATTAACTTTCTTTCTGTGATAATCATCACCTACTAATCCAAACCCCATAACAGAGCAAATAAAAAAAAAATAGTAGTTAAACATGTGAGAATGATACATTTTTTATCATTTAAAAGCATAATCTTTTATTCACTCCTTTGTTTTGGGTAGTAGGGATGAAAAATAAGATTTTTTTTTTTTTTTTGGTAAGGTGAAAAAGTAGAAGGATAAAAAAAAATATAAATACATATTTTATTATTGTATTTATATATGAAATTAATGTGTACATAATATATAATAAATAAAAAAAATAAACAAGATGTACAAACATAATTAAATATTGATTAACTTTTTCTCTCAATATTAGAGGGATAGATTTTGATGAGTTACAAGGAATGCTATTCACCTCTAGGCTTGTGGTCCAGTTGTTTGTAGTGCCTTGTTTGAAGTATTCTTCAACTCTCAAGAGGTTAGTAAGCATAATTCGATTTACGGGAACTCTCATTGCTTCAATTGATAGTTCTGTTGTATGGGGTTTAAACTACAGCTCGAGTTGGCTCTGGGAGAGCCTGTGATTTTCCTCCGTCTATGCCCCATTGATGTGCTTCACTCGTGAGTTTGGGCTACTATAATCAAACTCAAGTAGGAGTTTCACCTCGGTTGCCCATTCAAACCCTTTTTTCTTACCAAAAAACAAAGGAAGGATCATCTTTTGTATTTTGCATCCTTACCATTTCAAATTTTTATTATTTTATTTTTTTATCATACCAGACAAAACATTAAAATTAAGAGAGAGTTTAATGGAAGTGAAGAGGAGAAGTCCAAACAATTGTTTTCCCAACTCAAATTGACTATCAATTTATAAGAGTGACGATAATGTAATGAGGTTTGGAAATTGTGAAGATGATTGGTCAATGGCCATGTTATGAGTGTCCATCAAAGACAACCCACATTATGTCTATAGACCGGCCTTAATGGTTTTTTCTTTATATAAAATTTTCCCAATTTTTTGACTTTTTTATTAAATTTTGATAAGCCAAAGGGACGGGCCATAATTATACCTGTTGGGCATCCTTAGCAGGCTTTAATTGGGCTAGTCCATCGGTCCTAGATGACAAAAACATCGGCACACAACCCTACTCATTGGTCTATCGGGCTGACCCATAGTCTAATGGACTTCCGTGCTAACGAATGTTGGGATTCCTCGATTCGGTTTGGTTTGTTTGCACTAGGGGTGCAACTCGGGCGGGTTGGGCGGGTTAGACAGTTAACCCTAGCCCAATCCTAGGTATATAATTTTCAACCCTAACCCTACCTCAGGTTGAAGAATTCAACCCGAGCCCAGCCCGAGTTTAATTCGGGCGGGCTCGGGTTGAATTCGGGTTCACTGCAAGAGAGACAGAGAGAGGGGAGAATAATTACAAATTCATAAAACAATCCATATATTTTATTCATAACAGTGCACGATTATTGATCATCTACTTTCACACCAAAAAACTAGTGATCTCAAAGCACAATCCCAGAAAACATAGAAATTAGACCCATAAAAACATTAAACTTAAAACATCACACTATCACCACTAATCACGCATAACGCATAACGCATAACAGAGTAGCAAGCAACAAGAAACAGAGGATGATGGAGTAAAAATGAAAAAAAAGTGTTAATGCTTTATATATATATAATTATTTTTTAATTTGTCGGGTTCGGGTTGAAATCGGGTTGCCGATGCCTCAACCCGAGTCCTGCCCAAATTAAATTCGGGTTGAGATTTTTTGACCCAAGCCCAACCCAAGTATTAAAAATCCTAGCCCAAGCCCTAATTTTTTCGGGTTGGGCTCGGGTTGAAATCGGGTTGCCCAACCCAAGTTGCACCCCTAGTTTGCACTGCTAAAAGTAACATATGGAGACAATATCCTACCTGCCATTTTGTTTGGGCAGCATGCCTTTGGTTCATTAGACATCCTTCTTCCTTGGCACCATTTCACCAAGACACACTTATAGTAAGAAGATCCCAAGACAGAGAAAATGGCACAAAAAGAAGCTTATTCGTGGCTAGTAATGCTTGCTAGTGTGCATCATAGGTTGTGGCTGTTCTTTTTGATTTCAGATGCCTGATTCAAAATACCATGTTTTTGTCGCAAACTAAGCAAAAAGTGGAAGGAGATTTAAAGGTCGGTGCTTGGTGCGCATAAGTTGGTCTAGAGACCCTTAACCGTTGAACCAAAAAAAATAAAGAAAGAGATTTAAAGATTTACAGCAAGGGCAAATATTACCAGGAAGAAATATTTGCCAGTCAGAGGAGGAACATGGAAATATTCATTCGAAATTAAGCGTTCTGTTTGATACGTACCTAAGCCTTTTAAGCATGAAGAAGGAGATTTTATGTAAGGAACACACCTTTGATTTTAATTAAGGATGCCCCTAACTACGGAACTCTGTGGAGCTGAAATACAGAACCTTTTCTATCATTCCAACAAGAAAAAGATCATAATATAAGAATTAAATCAAAATAAACTTTTTTAAGTTTAACCAACCTTAATTTTGTACCTGGATGTCGATTTCCTCTCTTCGATTTGATGTGTATATGGCTCTGGTGTTTATTAAGGGAGGGATAAATGGAAGGTTGATTTTCTTTTTTCATTTTAGGAATAGAAATATATCAGGCCTCTTGTGAGGAAGGTGGTGAAAAACAGTGAAGAAGAAGGCCAAGAAGAGGTATCGAGGATGATGAAGGTGAAGAAGGAAAAGACAGTGGCGAAGATACGCACAAAAGCATGATAGCTGCACATAGAAATAGAATATACACTCAAAACTATTTTGTACATAAAGACAATAGGAGTACAAAAGCATGATAACTGCACATAGAATACAATTGAAAACAAACCAAAAACAAGCACCAAAAAAGGATAGGAAAAAGAATTAATGTACATCCACAAACAAAGAAAATAGGAAAAAATACAAAGCAAACAACCTTTACAACAACATTACCAGTACTGCACAACCCAGGAATGATAAGTTCATTCATCACTATATACATATATATTTGCCTACACTTGTGCTTCCACATCTGCTTCATCAATCCCCATATCTCCCTGGTTCACCTGTTGAGCTTCTGGGTTGGCCACATCAGTGTTTGTTGCAGTTATAAATATGTTCAAATCAGGAACAGTGGAGAGGAAAGCTCTTGTGCACAACAGAAGGCTCCTGAATATATTGAGAAGACATGAAGAACATGCAAAAAGTAACAAGATCATAGGATAAATGGACCAGAAAACAACTTGTGGGCATAAAAGTGAGGCCAAGAATGAAACAGTGAACATGGCCGAGAAATCTTGTCTTTGGACACGTATATAGCCCACCGGACAAGTTAGAGGTAAGCCAATGGAGATGGAGGAGAAGATGATGAAGAGAATGAAGACAAACGAAAACTTCACCCAAGTGAGATGACCCATAATATCAAATGAATCCCAATCCCAGGGCATGGCAACCTGTGATTTCAGAATGTTCATAACATATGGGAGAGCATATCTTAGATCAAAGTAAGTCATTCAAGTCCTTTTAAAAAAATAACTCGAAAGCCCCGACTGTCAGTGATTCAATCAAAGAGGCGGGTTCGAGCCTTCAACGGTTCAACTGTGGAAGACTCGGACTAGAGAGTGACTGAGTTTCTAAGGAATGACCAAGATCCTCTCATTTGATCACAGAATCTTTTGAAATGTTTTCCTATTTATAACCCTAAAGGGTTGTTACTTGTTAGTCCCCTTTTTTTTGAAGTTTCCACCACATTTAATTATGAATTAAGTGGCCATAAGTGCTGGAAAGTGAGTTTGTCCACCATCTAAGAAATTAGGTCGTCAAAGGCCGGCCGAATCTATAGGATGCAAAAAGGTACCATTACTTTAAACTCATGAGCACTATCGTGTGGGAATCTTGAAACTTACTGCATATGAGAATATGTACTTTTAGAAATAACCTGGAAATTTTGGTGTAACCCCCCCACCACAAATTGTATGACAAAACATTTTACAAAAGTGTTCTTATCTATATTTGCAATAAATGTGAATAGAAGCTGAAAGTTTTAGACACAATTGGTTTAAGGTAGAGTTTAAAATACAAAGTTACTGCTAGAGATAAATTCAATTAAAGTAGGTGGGTCAAGTATGGCTCTCGCCTAAAGAACAAGATCACGCAACTTCTTATTCGAAGGATGAAAGTGGTCTAGTCACTTAAAGCCGGAAGAGATAGGAGTGGCCTTATAGAAGGTTGGGGCTTGCTCGAAATCTGTCAAATACGAGCTCGTGTTTCTCTATTCAATCCAGGGCTTGCCTCAATAGTCTTGTGTCACAACGGCTTATCTGATCTTTTGACTAAAGGAAGCCGGAGCAACATGTTGTGTATTAATTGGAGGAAACACTGAATTTGCATTTATAATTCAAAAATCTAAAAATTTTAAAAAGTGGGAGAAAGACTTCTCGAGTCTTTTTTCCAAAGAAAATGACCGTTATTGTAATCTAGGTATGTTACCCATAAATTCTTTTGGACTATCGTTACAAAGTTGATGTCAGATATATATAATCACGCATAAACTATGAGCATTAGGTCAATTAGGCGATTCAAAACGAGAGTTAAATTTGAGACGTTAAAGATAATAACTCATAAATATTTTTAATCATGGTGATGATCGCGACCGAGCACTTTGGATGGTCCCTATAGTAGCTATATATGTATAGTACAAGTCCACTCGCAACATATAGTAATGGAGAAAATCACCCGTTTGAGTTCCTGATGCACGATCTTTTTGCCGCAATTCTTTATTTTTGTTAGACTTTTTTAGTACTCAAGATAATAATATTTGATGAAAGACCAAATATTCTAAAGTCTACAACGTTAACACATGCCCAGGAGTGAAGGGCCGACGCAGCAAAGGAATTGTGGATGATCACAATTTGGCATTTTGCTCAAATGAAGAGGTGCTCTCATCTCATGTTGGAGTTTTTTCATATGTATGTCTAGCAGTGTTTTTTTAACTAATTTTCTAAGAAACAAAAGTTGTAGAAGGACCTTATCAAACATAATTAACTTCTCATCTATTTTTCTCCTAATTTTAAAGAGAGAGATTTTGGTAAGTTAGAAGAAATGTCAAACTTTCTATTTTTTCATTCTTTTCGTTTTCTTTCCTATATCTATATAATAAAGTAACTTACAATTCAAATCTCAAAAGATAAACAAAATGACTTTTGCTATTCGCGGTTCAGATCGCTTTAAATTTTACTTTAAAGTTAATCTAACGGCTAATATTAACACCCTAAATTTAATAGGATATATAGCCCCCTAAGAGTGTGTTTGGAGTGACTTTTTAAAAGTACTTCTAGAAATTATTTTTCATAAGTACTTTTAAAAAAAAAAATAGTGTTTGAAACCGCCTCACCACCACCACTACCTCTACCACCACCACCGCCGTCGCCGCCGTCGCCACCGTCGTTGCCGCCGCCACCACCACGGTCATTGTCACCCACCACAACCATCACCGTCTCTTACCACCACCTCCTCTTACCTCCACTACAATCGATGCTTAAATTCATTTATCTCTCCTCTATGTTTGTGATTTGATTTTGGATATGAATACAAATATGTTTATTGTTTATCATTTTTTATTACTCTGTGCCTTCAGACACAGGCAATAACTAGTCTATATAATAAATTAGCTTACAATTCAAATTTTAAAAGATAAACAAAATAATTTTTGTTTTTCGCGGTTCAAATCGCTTTAAATTTTTCTTTAAAGTTAATATAACGGTTAATATTAACACTCTAAATTTAATAGGAAAAATAGGCCCCTAAGGGTGTGTTTGGAGTGACTTTTTAAAAGTACTTCTAGAAATTATTTCTCATAAATACTTTAAAAAAATAAATAGTGTTTGAAACCGTCCCACCACTACCTCTATCACCCCCACCCCCACCCCCACCACCACCACCATTGCCACCACCACCATTGTCGTCGCCGCCATCACCACCACCATCCACCACGTCATTGCCACCCACCACAACCATCACCGTCTCCTACCACCATCACCTCTTACCCCCACTGCAACCGATGCTTAAATTCATTTATCTCTCCTCTATGTTTGTGATTTGATTTTGGATATGAATACAAATATGTTAATTGTTTACCATTTTTTATTACTTTGTGCCTTCAGGCACAGGTAATAACTAATTTTTTTATAATTTTAACTTTTCATCTTTTCGCACGAAAAAGACAGACAATAAAACCACCACAGATATATTATATATCTCCAGAACACAACGAAGGGGAGTCATATTTTCGTTTAGAACTTTGTCCGCATGCAAGATGAAGATAACACAAAGATGAACATGGTGATTGGAGACAACCCAAAATGGTACTAGATTTAAGTTAAAGAGCCAATCAAAGATTAATGGTTTAGAGGTGCCTGGCATGCACCATTAAAGTCCATCTTTACTGGTCATTGTCTACCCCTTCAAGGAAAGTTCATGGATTCTGTGACCCCTATATAAGGTTGACCCATTATAGAACTCTATTAAGTATTTAACTAATATGAGTGGGTGTCATTAAAAATAGGAGCACCCTTGTCTGCACCCATTATTCGTAAAGAACCCTGTTAACTATTATGAGTGGGTGTCAGTGTCATTGCTCTAGAAAAATAGGACCACCCTTGTCTTCACCCATTTCAGCTGTCTGTATGTTGGACTGGAGCCACGACACTCCTCCTTGTGACGTGAGAATCGGCCTCGTTCTCTAATTCACTTATGACTACTATAACAGTTATGAGCACCCTTTTGAGGGTTCACTTAGCCCAGGCCTACCATACCCTGATATCTCAATGAGGGACTCGTGGCTTATTAGGTTTTACTTTGATACACGACACTCACCTATCTACTGCTCTAGTCTGGTACATAAGCCCGAATCACTAACCTACATGATGCAAAAAGATCCGTCTTGTTACTATACTAGGGGAGTAAATCACCCAAAATCGTGTCAAACAATAGATTATGTCAAAGTATTATGTCATATTTTTACACCTCAATATATTTTTTTGTCGTGTAAACCATTAAAGTTATAAACAATCACCAACTCAATTACCTTCTTTTTCTATTTTTAGCAATCAAATAATAAGTTTTTTAATTGAGGTACTAAAATAGATATTAAAATTAGATTCTTTTTTATGTTAATGTTTTGCTTACAATATATTACTTATACTACCTTTAACAATTATTTCTATAAAAAGAAGTTTTTAAAGATTAAAATTGATAAAATCTGAACTCAAATTAATTATTATAAGAAAGATTAAGTAAATTAATCAAACTATTAACTAAAAATAATATATTACCATTAGTTTAACACAAATATTTAATTAATAAATTTATATTTTGAAAAGTGAAAAAATTCACTTATCAAAACTACAAAAAGCCTCATTCAAATCTGTCGCTTCAGACCTCCGATCATCTCGAACCGGCACTGGTGTAAAAGAACAATCAAGGAATTATATTGGAGGTAGGTGTACTATGCTAATGGAGAGTTTGAATACCTCTATAGTCCATATTGTGAAGTTCTAAGATGCAACTACGAAGCTTCTTCAGCCTTATGCATTTATATAAAGTTTACCCTTACAGGTCAATTTACTACCCACTTTACTGTGTCATATTAATTTCCTCAGGGACAGAATCTGAAGGAAACATACATATAATTTGCAGTAATGCTATTAACACTTAAAAATTTAATTTAATTTATTAATCTAATGATGTGACAGTGACATAGTCCAATATCACTATTGTTGTAACAATAATTATTAGACTTTTTTTTATTGAAACTAAATCACTTGACACATCATTAAATCAACAAATTAAATCTTTTTTTTTTAGACCGAATAACATTATTCTATAATTGGATACCAGAGACGGGGCTGCCTAGGCCCCAGTTCTAGAGGGCCCCTAAAAACTTTAGCTCTTCAGTATATTAGGCCCATTTGTTTTCTTATTTTTTGGGTTTTAGATAAGACCCAAATTTTTAGAGACCCAAGTTTTTAGAGTCTAAATCAATGTATAGTCTTGTTAAGTCCAAAAATACTCTCCATTGGTTAAGCCCAATAAAAACCTTAAAAAAAGAACCCTAGTATAAATATAAGTGAAAATTGGAAGTGAGTCCCCCTAAATGTACTTGTTTGGAGATGAGTCCGGTAAGGAAACTTATAAGGGGCTAAGTCCATGTTTAAAATTATATGTAATGACTTAAGTCCACTTTTTTTTTTTATCTCAAAAATACCCTTCCTTGAAAGGAAGTTAAATTAATTTCCTATTTTGGAAATTGTTATCCCTTAATTCAAGGTCAATTAAAATATGTCAATAAAATCTCCATCATAAATTTAAAATTCAAATTCAAAGATCTCTCTCTCTCTCTCTCTCTCTCTCTATATATATATATATATCAAATTCAAAGCGCTCTCTCTCTCTCTATATATATATATAAAATCTTCATCATAAATTTAAAATTCAAATTCAAAACTCTTTCTCTCTCTCTCTCTCTCTCTCTCTCTCTCTCTATATATATATATATATATATCAAATTCAAAACTCTCTCTCTCTATATATATACATATATATATATATCAAATTCATGTTATTATTTTTTTTATTATGTTACTGTTCATGTACTACTTTTGTTGAGTATGTTACTGTTCATGTTCCTATTATTTTGAGCATGTTACTGTTTTTGTTGAGCATGTTACTACTATTATTTTACTAAATATTAATATTCAATGTTACTATTTGTTTTGTTTTTGAATATTACTATTTTTTATGTTTGAATGGTACTATTTTTTGCGTTGAATTTGAGAGAAATAATTATTGTTAAGTATGTTACAATTTTTGTTGAACATGTTACTGTTGTTATTTTTTAAAAATATTAATATTGAATGTTTCAATTTTTTTTATGTTTAAATGTTACTATTTTTTTGTGTTTAAATGTATTATTTTTTGTATCCAAATCATAACTTTTTTTGTATTTGAATGTTACTATTTTTTATTTTTAATGTTACTATATATATATATATATATATATGCACCTAACCTATATATGGATATAGATAGATAAGAGAGAGGCAAAATTTTAATGTTAGTCAAACTCTTAACCTATATATGGATATAGATAGATATGAGAGAGAAAAGATTTTAATGTTAGTCAAACTCCTAAGATTTAGGAGTTTTTAATTTTTAGTTTTATTTCACTTCTAAAGGGAAAGGATAGTATGGTAAAATTGACAAAAAACGGACTTCATAACAAATAAGTTTCATTGACGGACTTAAGTCCAAACAAGTCCATATAGGGGGACCGGCCTCCAAATTTCCCTAAATATAAAACCTAATTCAGCCAACAAAAAAAATTTCTACTCACGCATCTCTCTCTCCTGCTGCTAAACATCTCTCTCTATCTATATAATAAAATAACTAATTTTGTTTGTCTCAAACTTTTCGCGGCTCAGATTATTTTGAGATTTTTAATCCGACGATCTTAATTAATCCTTAAATTTCTTTCCCGCCCATGACTTTTTCAAAATTCATTAGGACTCCCCTAACCAAAATCCAGTAGAACTCCCATCCCCTAGGACTCTCGAACTCTCCCCATAAAGATTGTTTTCCATCTTTTCTTTCAAATTTCGGATGCTGGAAGCTTTTGAATTTGACTACACCTTCGTTCACGGTGAATCCTCTCCTTTCCTTATCTCCTCTGCCCATCTCTTTCACAGCAATTCCTCTCTCCTTTCCCCAAATCTGTCTCACTTATATCATGTGCCTCTTTCTCTTTGACGAAGCACCCGGCGATAGGCAGTGAAGCATTCAACGACGGGTAATCTCCGAACCTTTCCGTCTCTCCCTCTCTCTCTCTCTCTCTCCACAAAGGCGTTTGCGCCCACCTGCAACCACCATCCTTCATTACCTCTTTCTCTCTCACACACACCCCCCCCCCCCCCATTTGCCACCCCCACGCCAACCACAAACTATAGTTCGCTCAGCTCCTCCTATCTGCCAACACACACACAACCTCCCTCTACCACCATCACCCGTCTTTCTCTATCTCCACCGGCAGCTCACCCACCACTCCTCCCCACGCACAGCCACACCTCCACCACGCTCCCCTGCCCCCCGCCCAACAACACCCACCCCACCCATTTGTTAAAATGTCGCACTTCAACTGTTTGTTAAAATGCCTTACGCAAGCCACCTTCAACCACCACACCAGAGCGCATACCAACTGTAAAATGGCATTCAATTTTAAATTTTTTTTTTTTATGTTTTGTGAGTTGTATATTTTTTGGGAAAATTTATGGAATATGAATATCTGTTTGTGTTTTCTGTTTCAAATATTTTAGGTCCCTAACCTTTTTTTTTTTTTTTTAATAATTTGCTCCAGATTTGAAGGAAACTTTATGATTTGAAAGCTTTTTACGACGTGGGTCTTCTTCATTTCTTGCTCGGATTTGAATATCTGTAAGTTCGAGTTAATTTCTATTTTATTTAGCTCTATTTTTAGAGTAATGTAATGACATAGTTATGAGTTTTATTCAGTAATTTTTTAGAGGACTCTGTGTTTGTTATGTCCCTTATGGGTTTGTTTGATTGTTGATAAAGGTTTTGGGTTTGATAATTTTTTGGATTTGAAGGTGATTTCCATGAATTGGCTTAATTAATGTACTTATTTGTGTTATTAATGAACGATTATACATTAGAAAGTCTAGAAAAAGTTTCGACTCCTTCAGTGGACTATTTTGCGATGCCTCAAAGTGGTCTTGGAAGGTAATTTATATTCTGTTCTATTGTTTATGTTTCAGCCATGTATTTAATATATTTTAAAGTACCAGAATCTGCAAAGAAATGTTACTTATAGTTTTTACGGGTCATCAGTTTATACGTTGGGGTTATCCCACATCGGATAGCCTTAGGAGGTGTGTGTGTGTTTAAATGGATGTTATGGACCTCACATTTTAAGTGAGTGGTTGTAATTATCCTATGTTCCAAAAAAAAAAATACCTAATCCAGGTGTGTTCCAGGGTGACTCTGATTGTGGGCTTAGTTTCTTTCCTCTTTGGGCCTGACCATAGGTTGGGCGAGGCCTTTGGGCCTGGGTGGATAAGGGCTGTGGGAGGATGTATGTGTGAGTTTAAATGGATGCTATAGCCCTCACACTTTAAGTGTGAGTGGTTGTAGTTATCCTATGTTCAAAAAAAAAAGTTTATACGTGGTAGCATTTTGCTTTTAACTTTTAACTTATAACGACTCACCTTTGACAGTTTATGGCCAATAGAAGCGGGAAGAATGGGGTTGTGTGAAGATAATAGTAAAATCCCCCACTGGCCATGAAAATCTGATTAGTATCCTCTCTTGACTTCATTTTTAAACTTTTCATAATCCCTTTTGTTTTTCAAGTGTAGTAATTGTACCAATTGGAATAGGTATATAAATCATGCGATATATTAACTACTATTGTTTGCTTTTCAACAGATTCAATCTGAATGAAAATTTTTGTATGTGTTACATAGTGCCTTCAGGCACGGGTAATAACTAGTATATATATATATGTTGCAGGTCAAGTTCTTTCTTCAATTAAAAAAAAAATTGAACAATTTAAAACACATAAAAATATTTTTGGGTTTTTATTTAGTTTTGAAAAATTAAAATTTTTAGATGAACATTGTATTAAACTTGAAAATTTTCTAAAACATAATATATCTATTGATATTGATGGTCTAGATTTACTTTTAGAATTAAAAATTTTAAAATAAGTTCTAAAAATTGAAACCTACACTTTAATTGAAATACAAAACTGCATAAAAAGACTAGATTCTTTTTCGAATGTAGCTTATAAAATTTTGGTACCAATACCAGTAATAGTCGCTTTAGCAAAAAAGAACTTTTTAAAACTTATATTGATAAAATTTTACTTACGATCAATTATGTCCCAAGAAAGATTGAATGAATTAATTATATTATTTATTCAGAAAGATTTATTAACAAAATTTGAATATAAGAACTTGATCAATATTTTTGCTTCTCAAAAAATAAGAAAAATAATTTTTAAATAAATAAAAAATTAAATTAGAATAATTAAAAATAATATATATATTAATGCACGAAATATTAGCAGGACCCGAGTAAAATTTTCACCTAGGCCCCATCCCCGGGTTTACCTTGGGCCGCCCCTGTTTGATACTAGTTAGGGGTCCATTTCTATGCATATTGGTATTGTTCTTGCACACAAATAACAGTTATAACTGTTGGGGATTTAACCGTTATTAAAACCCACAGAAACACACACACAATCCAAGAGCAAATCAAGAACAGAAAACAATAACAAGCAAGGAAGAACAAGACACACAATATTTACGTGGTTCGGCAATTTGCCTACATCCACGACGCTGCAGGGATTTCACTATTAAGAGAGACAAAAATACAAAGAAGGAGGCTATGTAATATCTCACACCACTCTCATGCCCTAATCACCAAGACAAAGGGTTTTTATACATTCTGTGCACTAAGCCACGAAACAGACACGCGTCCGGACGCATGACTATACCGCGTCCAGACGCGACTTCCAGTGAGTTCAGTTTTGCTCCTTCAACGTTCTGCCACTTGCGTCCGGACGCGCGCTCTTCTGCCGTCCGGACGCGCCTTCCAGTACGCCTCAGAAACTTGACTCCACAAATGGCCCAACAATTCTCCCACTTGGAGACTAGTTTGATCACCATCAATCGCAATCCTCCCCAACAATAGTCCCTCATCCCTGCAGCTCATCCTCCTGTCCTCAAACTGAGAGACCCACGGAAGCTGAACAAGACTTCAGCTTCTCGACAGTAACTACCTTTGTGAACATGTCTGCCGGATTATCCCTTGTGTGAATCTTCTCCAAAGTAAACTGTCCATCTTCCAACAAAGAGCGAATGAAGTGATACTTTATGTCAATATGCTTGGTCCTCGAATGAAAGGCTGCGTTCTTTGCCAGATGTATCGCACTCTGACTATCACTGAACAATTTTGAATTGTCTTGATCCTTACCCAACTCTTTCATGAAGCTCCTCAACCATACCATTTCCTTGCACGCCTCCGTGGCTGCAACATACTCCGCCTCTGTTGTTGAAATAGTTACTATTCTCTGTAGCCTTGAGACCCAACTGACCGCTGCACTACCCAATGTAAAAACATACCCTGTAGTGCTCTTTCTGCTGTCAATGTCCCCTGCTAAATCTGAATCCACAAATCCTTGCAAACAAATATCAGAACCCCCAAAATTCAAAGCCAAGTCTGAAGTACCTCTCAAGTAGCGCAGAATCCACTTGACTGCTTCCCAATGCTCCTTGCCCGGATTTGCCATGAACCTGCTGACAACTCCCACTGCTTGAGCAATGTCTGGCCTTGTGTTAACCATGGCATACATCAAGCTCCCTACCGCCGAGGCATATGGGACCTTTGCCATGAAGTTCTGGTCTTCATCTGTTACTGCTCCCTTTTCCTTCGAAAGCTTGAAGTGACTTGCCAAAGGTGTGCTAACTGGCTTAGCATTCTCCATGTTGAACCTTTTCAGCACCTTTCCAATATACTCTTCCTGTGACAACTTCAACTTCATGTTTGCCCTGTCTCTACTGATTCGCATCCCAAGGATTTTCTTCGCAGAGCCCAAATCCTTCATTGCAAATTCCTTTGACAGTTGTTCCTTGAGATTAACAATCTCTTCCATGCTTGAACCTGCAACAAGCATATCATCTACATACAACAAAAGTATGAGATATGACGTACCAAGTTTCTTGAAGTAACAACAATGGTCCCCATGACATCTGCTAAACCCCGTAGCTGCCATAAAAGTATCAAACTTTTTATACCACTGCCTTGGAGCCTGTTTCAACCCGTACAGACTCTTCCCTAGCTTGCATACCTGATTCTCCTTTCCTTTCACAGCATAGCCTTCTGGCTGATACATATAAATATCCTCCTCCAAATCCCCATGAAGGAAAGCAGTTTTAACATCCAACTGCTCCAAATGCAAATTCTCAACAGCCACAATATTAAGAACACATCTGATAGTAGAAATCTTAACAACAGGAGAAAAGATTTCAGTGTAGTCAATACCTTGTTTCTGCTCGAAACCTTTTACTACTAACCTTGCCTTGTACCGTTTGCTCCCATCAGATTCTTCCTTAATTCTGTAAACCCACTTGTTGTGCAAAGCTCTCTTTCCTTTGGGCAATTCAACTAATTCCCAGGTCTCATTAGATGAGAGAGAATCCATCTCATCATCCATCGCATGCTCCCACTCCTTGTTGGACTCAGCCTGCAATGCTTCCTCAAAGCATTCTGGTTCACCACTATCAGTCAACAACAAATAATACAAGGATGGAGAATAACGCGCTGGGGTTTTTACCGTCCGTGTACTCCTTCTAAGAATAGGAGTCTGTGGATCTACCGGTGGAGTAGATTGTGTATTAGTATCCTAAGGCTCTAAGACATTCCTGTTAGGATTCCCTTCAAACTCTACACAGTCTGATTTTGTCTCAGCCTCCTTGGGTTGACTTAGTCTGTCTTTATACAAAACTGACTCATTAAATACCACATCAATACTCCTGCGTGTTTTTCGATTCTCAAAATCATACAACCTATACCCATAGCTATTAGTATCATAGCCTATGAACACGCACTTACGAGACTTAGCATCGAGTTTATCCCTATTATCCAATTCTACATGCATATAGGCAATGCAACCAAAAACTCGTAAATGAGATAAATTTACCTCTTTGCCTGTCCAAGCCTCCTCTGGCAATCCACAATTCAGCGGAACTGAAGGTCCCCTGTTGATCAAATACACAGCTGTATTTACTGCATCAGCCCAGAATTGCTTAGGTAACCCGGCATGCAACCTCATGCTCCTAGCACGCTCTAGGATTGTCCTGTTCATGCGCTCAGCAACTCCATTCTGCCTTGGCTTCTTTGGGACCGTTTTCAACCTTCGAATCCCACTTGCAGCACAGTAAGCCTCAAACTCACTGCTACAATACTCCCCACCGTTATCTGATTTTAGACACTTCAGTTTCAACCCTGTTTCATTCTCAACCAATGCTTTCCAATTCTTGAAAACATCAAACACATCAGATTTCTGCTTAAGAAAATAAATCCATAATTTCCTAGTAGCGTCATCAATGAGAGTAACAAAATAATTTGAGCCACCAACAGAAGGTACCTTTGATGGTCCCCACACGTCGGTGTGAACAAGCTCCAACCTCTCCGTCTTTAGAGTCCTTGCCACCTTTGTAAAGCTGACCTTCTTCTGTTTCCCGAGGACACAGTCCTCACAGAAGTCCAAATCCAGCGACTTACAACCCGGCAATTTCCCCTTTGACATCATTACTTTCATCCCCTTTTCGCTCATGTGACCCAACCTACGATGCCACGTAGTGCAATCAATCCCTGATGCCGTCACCGCGATGCTACTGTAGGTACCCGAAGATACATATAAGGTTCCTTCCTTTTTACCACGGGCTAGAACCAAAGCCCCCTTGCTCATCTTCCAAGCATCTGATGTAAACGATGTGACCACTCCACCCTCTGACAACTGACCCACTGAAATAAGATTCCGTGTTAGACTAGGCACGTGTCTAACATCCTTCAATTTCAGAACTGTCCCGTCTGTCTGAGTAATCTGCACATCCCCTTTCCCAACTATATTGCAGGCTTCATCATCACCAAGATACACTTTACCGAAGTTACCCTGCACATAGTTTCGTAGCACATCCATGCGTGGAGTAGCATGGAATGAAGCTCCAGAGTCTATAATCCAAGACTCACTGCGAGAATCCAGCGAGCAAATCAAGGCATCATTATCAGACTCTTCCGAGATATTAGCAGTATCTTTACCTCTTTGATTGTTCCCATTCTGCTCTTTTCTCGGTGCCTTGCAATCCCGCTTCCAGTGCCCCTTCTGACCACAATTCCAGCAGCCCTCATCTCCGCCACGAGATTTACTTCGACCTCTGTTTCTCGAAGACGATTTTTTCTTGCCCCTTTTATTACCTCCCTTTTTCGTAGACCTGCCCCTTTCCTCCGTATTGAGTGCTGAACCTGAAACAACATCCTCACCCGATGTTTTTCTCCGAGCCTCTTCTCCTAATATCAATGACACGACATCCTCCAGTTTTATCTTTACAGATCCGGAAGAATTGCTCACTGCCACGACAAGTCCATTCCAACTTTCTGGCAAACTTGATAAAAGTACAAGAGCTCTAATTTCATCATCAAAGACAATACTCACAGATTCTAACTGATTCGTGACCGTATTGAATTCATTGATATGTTCAGCAACAATAGAGTTTTCAGACATCTTTAAATTAAATAACTTCTTCATGAGATATACCTTATTCACCGCTGAAGGCTTTTCATACATCTTTTCTAGGGCTTTGAATAAACCTGATGTAGTCTTTTCTTTGGCGATGTTCGACGCAACTGACGGCGCGAGACACAGTCGCACAGTCCCTAGGGCTTTGCGATCCAGAACATCCCACTTTGCTTGCTCCATATCCGCTGGCTTTTCGCCATCGATAGGCAGATAAAGATCCTTCTGATACAGAATATCCTCCATCTGCATCTTCCAGAACGCGTAGTTCGAACCATTGAATTTCTCGATCTTGACTTTGTCTTCGGCCATTGTGCAAACCCTTGACCTCCTAACCCGGAGCTCTGATACCAGTTGTTGGGGATTTAACCGTTATTAAAACCCACAGAAACACACACACAATCCAAGAGCAAATCAAGAACAGAAAACAATAACAAGCAAGGAAGAACAAGACACACAATATTTACGTGGTTCGGCAATTTGCCTACATCCACGACGCTGCAGGGATTTCACTATTAAGAGAGACAAAAATACAAAGAAGGAGGCTATGTAATATCTCACACCACTCTCATGCCCTAATCACCAAGACAAAGGGTTTTTATACATTCTGTGCACTAAGCCACGAAACAGACACGCGTCCGGACGCATGACTATACCGCGTCCGGACGCGACTTCCAGTGAGTTCAGTTTTGCTCCTTCAACGTTCTGCCACTTGCGTCCGGACGCGCGCTCTTCTGCCGTCCGGACGCGCCTTCCAGTACGCCTCAGAAACTTGACTCCACAAATGGCCCAACAATAACAAGATAAGAGGCTTTTTTCAACGACTGGTTTTGATGTAAAATTTATGTACCTAACAATCATGTGGATAAATTTATTTATTTTTTAATATAAATAAAGAAGTATCCAAAATCAAATGTTGTGATACTCAAATGAATAGAAGGTTTGATGATGGAATGAACTAGTTCAACAGGTCAGAAAAGGGTCATGAGGGTTAAAGGGGTTTAGCTGTTTTCCCATTACCCAAAAAAAAAAAGAAAATGCTAAATGTGTGTGTGTGAGAGAGAGAGAGAGAGAGATAGAGAAAAAACAACTGGTCAACATTCCTAGCATGCCCCACGTGTTTTTTCTATTAACAATAGCAAGAAAAGTTGTAGATATTCAGTATTGGTGAGAGTTTTCTTTTGTTATATTCTGGGATCGGGATCTGTATTAGCAAATTAATATCACTGAGGAGGAATGTCACTCTTACTCAACTTAAACATATCTTACTAACAAAGTCATAGAAAAAGGGTCTTGCTGGTTATTAAGACTGTCTTTGAAGAGTTTTTAGATGTTGTTAAACAACAAAGATTACCCAAAATTCCACTTACAAGCACTTGACAAAGTTAAAAAGTAGATTGTGTTTAGTCTACATGAATAGAAGGTTTGATGATCGAATGAACTGGTTCAACAGGTCAACACTTTGAAGAAAAGGGTCATGAGGGTTAAAAGGGTTTAGCTGTTTTCCCATTACACAATATGCCTAGCATGCCCCAACTGTTTTGAACTCAACCTGAGTTTAGCAAGTGAACAAACGCCCAAGAGTTACCAAAAGTATAAGCCCTTCCCTGTAGTTTCCAAAAGCATTGAGAAAGAGCATAATTCGAGAAGTAACTCATCAGAGAGAGTAAATGATATTTGTTGTTGTCAACCATCCCGCCATTCTAAAAGAATGAATAATATTAATTTGAATTTTAACCATGGATAACGTTAATCAATAAAATTTGTCTGTCCAAGATCATGAATCACAAATCATGTTCACCAAAAAGCAAAAATTCTCTGGGTTCAAGATTAAAGTCATTTTTTTAGGATTTCATAAAATATAAGTTGAAAGGTAAGGCAAGACAATTCACAATAAGAGAGACAGCCAAACATTTGATTCATGAGGAAGAGAATTGCACTAAACATTCAACTCCTTCCCTTTCCACACCATTTTCACTCCAAAGCATCATAAATATTGTCTAAAGGTAAAAACATAATTACATAAAAAATACAAATAAAACAGAGTATTACATAGGGTACACCAATACACCTGCCCATTTATGTATAACTTCTACATATATAGTCTTCCAAATTTGTCTGCTCTTGCTGGCATGTACTCTTAAACTTCATCTAATTCAATTTCAACCATGGGAGGTTCCTCTTCAGGGTGGTCTTGTTCTTGGGTGAAGAAAATTATGCAATTGAGAGTAGGAATTGCTTGGAGGGTGTGATAAAACCAGAAGAAAAAACCTTTAAGCTGGTTGAAAAACCAGTAAAGCAGATTGAAAAGCCAACCATACCAAACAGAGGTGCACAAGATGATGGGATACGCAACCCAAAAATGTTGTTGTGACAAAAAGATTGAGCATAGCAATGAGAGAGTCACCGGAGCCGAGAAGTCTCCGGCTCGCAAACGAATGGCACCGGCAGTGACACTTACATTGAGAGGGAGTTTGTTGGAAGTGAAGAGGAAGAGGAACGTGGCAAATGCAATGAAAAGAATGAAGAACACCTTCAAAATAAGATGATCATGATCAATATATAGTTGATCAATGTCACGGTCCCAAGGCTTGATTTGGAGATTTTGGAGGAGGTAGAAGAGAAGGTTTAACAATGGGGAAGCAAGATATCTCAGATCAATGAAGCAATTCATTTTTCTTTGCTGCAGCTTGTAGGGTGCACATGGTGGCTTATATATTTATAGGCAAAGCAGGGGTCCATCTGGTTAAGTGAGGAAACAACCAAACAGTTATAAGGTTTAAAAGGTTCAACGAATAAAGGGTAGGTCACACAGAGAGAGGGAGAGAGAGAGTCTCCAAAGTCCATGGTGTATAAAATTTCCACAATGCATAAGCAGATAACCTCAAGGCAGGGTTTTGAGAATCCGCGTAACGGTAACGATGGAGAGCGATCCCATTACAGCCCGCTACATCAGTCCTTTTTGATTTCATGACTGTAACGGGCCGTTACGGATGGGTAACGGGTGTATAAAGATGGTAACGGGTTGTACGAGTTAAAACGGACCATTACGGGCCATTTTGACCCGAAAACCCGGGAGATGTGTAAATCCTGGCAGAATGAGTTTTAAGCACAAAGATGAGAAAGAAAGGAAATGGGGCTTGGGAGGACTGCCTGACGTTTCATCTCTTCCCCGTCTTTTGTGACCAGCTACTGATTTTTTAATTTTTTCTCATTTGGATCGCCGGAAAACACAGGCTCTGGCTTCATGTGTAGAAAATATTCATTAAAACGGTGATATCAGGTGAGAATGCGATATCACTAATCAATAGTATTAAAATAAATATAATAGATGGGTCCTATTAAAATTAATAACCAACCCCCATAAATAATTATTTAAGAGGACTCATCTTATCCACTTACTGTTTTATGATTAGTTTGTAATACCACGTCAATATTACTAACTATTGTTACATCTTCCAATATATCCAATGTCCAATCTCGCATTATATCTGCAACTACTGTTATTGATTTCAAATTATTTCCTCAGTTATCATATTTCTTATATTGTTATTGGTTTTAAATTATTCAAATAATAAAGCTTAAAAACTTATGTTTATTACACGCAGGTGCAAAAAAACCATCCTTCACTACTAGAGGTGCAAATCAATTCAAATAATAGACTGTTTGATCGGGTTTGGTTCGTAAAACTTTTCCCCATTAAGCAATATTTTAAGTATCTTATTCAAGCTCGATTAATTATTTTTTTTTAAATTCGATCTCAATTCAACTGAGTTAATTCGAGTGCCAAAAAAAAATTTCCCAATAAAATTAGTATTTTCAAAAAAGACCCAAAACAAAATAGAGTAAAACCCATAGTTTCTTCTGGAAAAAAGTTGTCAATGTCGTCACCCAATAGATCACGCTGAAAGCCAAATTAGAGACTCCTTAAAGCTTTCAGTTTAAACCACAAAAGCCCATGTTGGACAAAAATTCCATTAAAATAATGAAACCAACAAAATCTCAATTAAAGTCAAATTTGTCTACCAAGGCCTCTAATGAACAGGGGTGGATCAATATAATTTCAGGCCTAAAATGGTATCTCTAAATGAGGTCTTCTATGTTTAATATATTAATATTTTTTATTTAAAATTAATTTTTATTGTTTTTTGAGTTACAAAAGTATTAATTAAGTTTTTATATTCAAGTTTTAGTATTATATCTTTTCAATTGATAGTAAGGTTAATTTAGTTAATCTTTCTTGTAATATAGTCGATTTTAAATAAGATTTTATTAATTTTAATTTTGAAAAGTTTCTTTCCGCAGAAACAACTGTTACATGAATTATTAATAATATTCTATAAGCAATGCATGCATTTAGAAAAGAATTTAACCTTTTTACATAGATTATTATCTCAATTGGAGTGTTTTTTTTTTTTTTTGTAAAATTTATTTTAAAACATTTAGTTCTAAAAATAAATCTAAGTCATCAATGTCGAAAAAATTATCATGTTTTAAGAAACATTCGAGATCCAAGCAATATTGTTTTAAACTATCATCGGTTAATGATTTTAATTTTTCTAAGTTGAATAAAAAATTAAAAATATTTTCGTATTTTTGTAATTATTCAAATCTACTCTTTAGTGAAGAAATAGCTTGATCAATTATATATGTAAAATAATCAATTCTAAAAAATTCTTCAATAAAAAAAAAAAATTTCTTCAATAGATTGTGTTACATCATCATCAACATTTTCATCAAATTATTTCTTTCTACGAACTCTACGTTTTTCACGAAATATAAGTTCTATACCTATTTCACATGCAATCTCTTTAGATGAAATCATAGAATTTGTAAATCTACTTCCTCTATATTTTTCAAAAAAAAAAAATGAGACATTTTAATTGATCTATAAATTGATCTATAACAATATCAATATGGATGTCTTTTGATTGTAAATATTTACTAACTAAGTTGACGAAAAATAAAATATCATACCAAATAGTCATGCCCAATAAGAATTCAAAATTCTCAATCTCATATGTTGCTAAACAATTAGCTTCACTTCTTGTTTTAGGATATTCACTAGTTTCTGTTAATTGCAATAATGCATCTCTTATTCTTGGAGCTTGAAATCTTATTGTTTTAACACGTTCAACACGACTTTCCCAACGTGTTTGTGACAATGACTTAAGAATTAAACTTTCAATATTATCTTGTATAATTTTTCATCGTTTTGTGGAAGAGAAAAATAATGAATATATACGTTGTACTATTTCAAAAAATGATAGTCTTGGGACAAGAGTTAGTCATATCACAAATTACTAAGTTTAAATTATGACAACTATATAGCATGTAAAATGCTCTAGAATTTATATTGAGAATTCTTTTTTGTACACCTTGATGTTTTCATTTCATATTAGATCCATTATCATATCCTTGTTTTCGTACATCATTAATATCTAGTTTAAGATTACTTATTACATCTATAAGTTTATCAAATAAACATTTTCCACTCGTATCATCTACATTAATAAACTCCAAATAATATTCTTCTATTTTTATTGGACTTGTTGTAATATCTACGAATCGTAATATGAGAGATATTTATTTTTGATGACTTGCATCGGGAGTATAATCAAGTATGATTGAATAATATTTTACTTCTTTTACTTTTTTAACAATATTGTTTCTTACTTCATTTCCTAACAAACTTATCAATTCATTTTGTATATTATGTCCAAGATAATGATTATGAATTATATCTTGTTGAATACGATAAACGTGTTCTTGTATTATCGGATCAAATTCCGAAATCAATTTAATTAAACTTAAAAAATTGTCAATATTTTCTTGATATATTTTTTCCCAGAAAAAGCTAAATTACTTTTATCAATATTCTTTACCACGACAATAATTTTTACTAATACATTTTGTCAATATTCTTTCTCTCTATTAATTTGTTATTGGATACTTTTATTAATTATTTTATTTAGTTGCAATCTTGTTTCTAATTCAATCCAAGTATTCATATTAGTTATATGCTAATTAGTTATTTCATGATTTTTAATTTTAACACCAATATTTCTCCAATATTTTGTTCATTCATTAGCTAGTTTTCTCTTCTATTTCATTATCTACTAGTTCATTTTCAAAATTTGCATCTAAATTTTTTGTTACATTATTTTTGTTACTAGTAACAAATTTATCAAGAGATGTTTTTTGAGATTCTATTAGTTGGTCTATTTTTTTTTTTAATTTTTCGTATTCATTTGATTGTCTTCTAAGTGTCATATTATTAATATATTATAACTATATAGTTTTAATATATAACAAAATTTTGAATTTAAGACAAAAAAATTTAAAATTATGGTACAATAGTACCTTACTTCTTTGTTTTGTTGTTGTATCAATGTATTCATTGGATCACTACCACATACATAGAGAGAAAAAAAGGCCAGAAGGTCGAGATGTTCAGATGTTGCAATGGATTGGAGACTTGCAAGTTGGCTTTACTGAGTGAGAGAGAGAAGATGAGTGGTTGACAGGTTGAGAATGAATGATTAAAGTATTGATTTGACTTTTTAATTTTTTTTATTTTGATGTGATTTTTTTGTTCAGTTTTTTTTACCATTATTTTTTTAAAAAAAATTTGGATATTTAATGGGCCTAAATAATTGAACATAATTTTTTTTTGATTGAGCTTATATTTTTATAAGGCCTTTTTTATAGGGTTTATAGTATTTAAAAATTTAATTTTTTTACATGAGTTGTTTATAGTATTTAAAAATTTGGGCCTTCATTAAAAATGGGGCTTAAAGCCCAAGCTTTTCTAAGAATACTGTTGAGCCGGCCATGCCAATGAAAACTCACGTCTTCAATTAGAATCCAAATAAAAAAAAAAAGGGAATGCAAGACATATCAACAAATCTCCACCTTGGCTTGTACTCCATTAAATCATTCAACCAAACTGAACTTGACTGCTGTCTTCATTAGATACCCCGCAAGATATAGCTAAAACAGTGCAAACACTAATCAAGTCCAAGCAATGCTTGAACTTGAGCATTGATACCCGCTTAGTAAACATATATGTTGGGTTCTCTGCTGTAGTAATCTTTTTCACTGTAACAATACCTTCAGCCATAACCTCGCGAAGGAATTGATATCTGACATCAATGTGCTTGGTTCTTTCATGATACATTTGATTTTTGATCAAATGTATTACACTTTGACTGTCACAAAACACTGTAGTTACTTCCTCTTCCAAGCCCAAGTCACAGATCAAATCTCTCAATCAAATTGTTTCTTTAACTTCCTTTGATACTATCATGTATTCTGTCTCTGTGGTAGACAAATCAACTATTGACTGTAGGATTGCCCTGCAACTTACAGTGCACCCAAATAAAATAAAAATATAATTTGGCAGAGATCTTCTCTTATCTAGATTACCCGCATTGTTTGAATCAACATAACCAACAACTGTAAAATTGATGTCATATCTTCTACCAAAGACTAAGCCAACATTTGTAATGCCTCTCAAATAACGAAATATCCATTTCACAGCCTGCCAATAAACTTTACCAAAATTAGTCATGTAACGGCTCACTACACTAATTGCCTGTGAAATATCTGGACGAGTGCAAACTACAGCATACATGATGTTACCAACTACATTAGAATAAGGAATACGAGACGTAAATTGCTCATCATTCTTACCCTATGGTGATAAAGTTGTTGAAAGACTAAAGTGAGCGACAAGTAGCATACTCACAGGCTTCGAGTTCTGCATGCCAAACCGCTCAATAACTTTCTTAATATATTTCTTTTGAGATAAATACAACATATCTGCTTCTCTATCCCTGTGAATCTCCATAACAAAAATTTTCTTTGCAGCACCCAAATCTTTCATCTCAAATTCTGAACTTAATTGTTTCTTCAACCTGTCAATCTCTAACATACTCTTAGTAGTAATAAGCATGTTATCCAAATAAAACAATAAATATATAGAAGAACTATTTTATAACTACCTGTGATACATACAATTATCATAATTATTCCTAGAGTAACCATGATTTACCATAAAGGTGTCAAAACGTTTGTACCACTGCCTTGAAAACTATTTCAAACCATATAATGATTTCTTCAACAAGCAAACACGATCTTCTTTACCTTGAACAATAAATCTCTCTGGTTGATGCATGTAGATAGTTTCCTCAAGTTCACCATGTAGAAAATTTGTCTTTACATCAAGTTGTTCAAGCTCTAGATTGAGTGAAGCAACCATGACAAGCAGTATACGAATAGAGTTATGTTTCACAACTGGTGAGAAAACTTCATTGAAGTCCACACCCTCCCTCTGATTATAGTCATTTGCAACCAATCGTGCCTTGTACCTTGCAGATTCAACCCCTGAAATTCCTTCTTTTTTTCTTGAAGACCCATTTACAACCAACAACCTTCATACCCTTAGGCAACTTCATTAATTTCCAAGTCTGGTTCTTATTAAGAGATTCAATTTTTTCAGTCATGGCAACAGCCTAATGTGCAGACTCACTACCTATGACAGCTTCTGAATATGTGGAAGGCTCCTGAACACCAAACTCCTCTATTATAGTTAGTATATAAGCCACCAAGTCTGCATACCCATATTTCTGAGGGGGTTTAATTTGCCTTCTCTCCTTGTCTCTTCCAATATTATACTGCTGCTCCTTCTGTGGATTATTACCTGAACTAGAACCAGACAAATTTGAAATAGATTGAACTGTTGTACTTTCTGTGAAGCTTCTATCTATAGCTCCACCTCCTTGTTATAACCCTGTTTTTTCCCTACAAAAACTACAAACTCTTTCCTTGGATGAAACATGGAAGATTCATCAAATACAACATCTCTATTGATTATAAACATAGGTGATTTAGGATCAGAATACCACAATCTATATTCTTTCACACCATTAGCATAACCAATAAATATGCACTTCTTAGCCCTAAGCTCAAGTTTACCATCATTCACATGATAATAAGCAGTGCAATAAAAAAATTTTAAATCAGAATAATCAGTCGGAGTACTAGACCATACCAATAATATTGAAAGAAATATAGTAAATGGACTGCATTAAAATTAATAACCAACTCCCATGTAAGCAACTAACTATCCACTTTTCTTCCATGTAAACAAATAATTATCCAAGTGGGGCTCATCTTACCCACTTGGTGTTTTATTATTGGTTTGTGATACCACGTTAGCATTGCTAACTATTGTTATATCTTTGACTATATCCACTGTCCAATCTCGTATCATATATGCAACTATTGTTATTGATTTCGAATTATTTCCTCAATTATCATATTTCTTATATTGTTATTGGTTTTAAACTATCCAAATAATAAAGATTGAAAACTTATGTTTATTACACGTAGGTGCAAAAAAACCATCATTCGTTATTAGAGGTGCAAATCAAGTCAAATAATATGTTGTTCGATTGGGTTTGGTTTGTTTATTTAAATCAAGTAGTATTTTAAGTATCTCATTCAAACTCAATTTGTTATTTTCTTTTCAAATTCGATCTCAATTCAACTGAGTTAATTCAAGTAAACACAATTCAAATTGTCGCAACTTGCCAAACGAATTATAGTTCTCTAGTTTTTCAAAGAATTATATCTGAGTTATGAATTTATGACAGTAGCTAGTTTGATTATCTTGTTTAACGTCTAGAAAATCTCTTTCATAAAAAGTCAAAGAATCATTGACAAATGTTTCTAATTCCAATTCCATTAACCTAATCATCCCAAGTTTATAAACAAACGCTATACAATCAAAAATAACATCCTTTTGTCTTACTAATTTCAACAAAATGTAAAGCCTTTTGTATATGTAACATATACTTATTAATATGTAATATTGGAGTAATGCTATTAGCATTTTAAAATCCAATCTAATTTATTAATTTAGTTCAACAGGTCAACAGTGACTCAACACTTTGAAGAAAAGGGTCATGAAGGTTAAAGGGGTTTAGCTGTTTTCCCATTAACCCAAAAAACAAAAGAAAATGCTAAAGGTCAGAGAGAGAGAGAGAGAGAGAGAGAAAGAGTCTGCTTTGTGGACAATGGCTTTGCTAATTCTAGCTAAGTGGGACATATTAGTTTCAAGTCAGGCCAGACCTGCTATTAGCTGATAAAACAGCTACACAATATGCCTAGCATGCCCCAGAAAAACATAAATTCTCTGGGGTCAAGATTAAAGTCATTTTTGAGGATTTCATAAAAGATAAGTTGAAAGCAAAGCGAAGACAATTCACAAATGTTTGCACTAAACATTCAACTCCTCCCATTCCACACCATTTTCACTCCAAATCATCATAAATATTGTCTAAAGGTAATAACATAATTACATCAAAAATACAAATAAAACAGAGTATTACATAGGGTACACCAATACACCTGCCCCATTTATGTATAACTTCTACATATATAGTCTTCCAAACTTGTCTGCTCTTGCTGGCATGTACTCTTAAAATTCAGCTAATTCAATTTCAACCATGGGAGGATCCTCTTCAGGGTGGTCTTGTTCTTGGGTGAAGAAAATTATGCAATTGAGAGTAGGAATTGCTTGGAGGGTGTGATAAAACCAGAAGAAAAAACCTTTCAACTGGTTGAAAAACCAGTTAAGCATATTGGAAAGCCAACCATACCAAGCGGAGGTGCACAAGATGATGGGATAGGCAACCCAAAAATGTTGTTGTGACAAAAAGATTGAGCATAGCAATGAGAGAGTCACCGGAACCGAGAAGTCTCCGGGTCGCGAACGAATGGCACCGGCAGTGACACTTACATTGAGAGGGAGTTTGATGGAAGTGAAGAGGAAGAGGAACGTGGCAAAGGCGATGAAAAGAATGAAGAACAACTTCAAAATAAGATGATCATGATCAATATATAGTTGATCATTGTCATGGTCCCAAGGCTTGATTTGGAGGTTTTGGAGGAGGAAGAAGAGAAGGTTTAACAGCGGGGCAGCAAGATATCTCAGATCAATGAAGCAATTCATGTTTGTTTTGCCACAGCTTGATGGTGCAGGGGGTGGCTTATATTTATAGGAAAGCCGGGGTCCATCTGGTCAAGTTAGGAAACAACCAAACAGAAGTGGGATAGAAATCCAAGAGGGTTTAAAAGGTTCAACGAATGAAGGGTCGGTCAGAGAGAGAGTCTTCATAGTCCATAGTGAATAAAATTTTAAATTAAGTACTAGTTGAAACCATTGTTTTGCCAACTCAAATTGGCTATATACAAGGGTGAAGATGACCTATTGAGCTTATTTGACAAGAACTTCGGTCTACAATCTTACAGTGATACTAAGTTAGTATTAGTACTTGATATCATCATTTTATAATAAAAAAGTAAGTTAATATTGTCACGTGGTATCGCCATTTAATAATAAAAAAATAAGTGAGCAAAGAGAAGCCCATTTTTTTACACCTGGATAGCTATTATTTTACATGGAGGAAGAGATTGTACTAAGGCTATGTCTATTTCAAGGAATTAGTTGTGTAGGATTGGAGTATTCATTCCAACCCTTTCCAATCCCCTTGGGTTTGATAGGCATAATTTATCATCTTTTCTCATCCTACACCACTTTTAGGTAAATTTTTCACAATGCATATGGGTCTCACAAAATGTAATGATTACATTTAAGATTGAATGGAATGTTCTTCACATCTATTTAGACCATGAGGTATTAAAAAAAACAATATAATAATTTATATTTCTTGTGGTCCCACTATAAGAAAAAAGATGCTATTTAGTGTCAATTAGCTTTAATACCCTTATCTTGGTGTAGAACATATGTATTTGAAAGGATAATGTTGTAATTTACTTTTGTAATACTATGTGTTGATTTATTACCTCATTATTATACCACCCCTAGGTGGTATTAATTAAACCATCCTACATAAGTATATTTGCATTGTAGCACCGGGTTGGAATTATTAATAGAATTTTGTATCGGGCCGACAATGACATAACAAATAAGGTATAAGTGAAGCTCAAGTACTATTTTATTCTATTTCATCCCCTAATACCCTTCTTCTCAGCAAAACAAACACCATTGAATGGGGTCCACTTACCTATTTACTAAAATATTATTGAATAATTAATGTTGATATCACCGTTATACTGAAAATATACAACGTAGAACATATTATGAGAGATGTTCAAGGGGACTGGTTGCTCCGTTATATGTATGCTAATGGGACAAGTATGTTTCTCATTGTGGTTCGCCTTCATATTTTTTGTGGTCTATATCATGCCAGTTATAACAAGGAATTTGTTCGGTGTGTCAGAGTTGTAATCTTCCTATTAATGTTTGTGACCCAGTCCACAGGCCATGAACTTTTTGAACCTGACTATTAAAAAGTGTCCCACCAATCTATAGTCTGTAATCACCAGCATTGACTTAAAGGACAGAAGGGATGAGAAGCAACTTCTCTTCTCCAAGAAGAAAAGTAGGATTTTATTGAGGAAAACAAATCATGACCCTTATACGTTTTGCTACATAATTAACACTAATATTCTGCTTTAGAATGGACCTCTTTGTGAAAATTATTCCAATTGACTGAAATTTAGAAGTGGAAGAATTTTGTACCAATGGTGCTACTAACTAATGCTGCACTATTCAAAAATGTAGAAAAAATATTGTTATAAAATAATTAATTTGATCTCTTCGACTATGTCGGCTGACTCATCTCGAATTATACCTCCAACTATTGTTATTGATTTCGAATTATTCTTTCAATTATCATATTTCTTATATTGTTATTGGTTTTAAACTATCCAAATAATAAAGATTGAAAACTTATGTTGATTACATGTTTGACTTTTTTTTTCGTCTGAAACATTTTGATTCGTATAATGTTCATGTCTATAAAAAACTCTTTGATCCTGGAACAATTGATCCAATAATACATGAAGAATATGAAGAAAAAAAAGTTGGTTTTCTTCTTATAGATCTATGTTATATCTTGTTGGTGTTAATGAGTAACATGAACACCTCTAGACGCATGCCATCCATATTTTTTTTTGCAGACAATTAGTACTAATAACAGAGGCCAGCTTTACTTAAGGGGAGAAAAAAAAAACAGAGGACTGTATCCACTAGTGATTTTGCAGGAAAACTTGCCTCAAGAAATGACATGACTCATTTAGTTTCAGAATTAAATGAATGGGTTAGATTAGAAAATTTTCTAAAACATGATGTATCTATTGATATGGATGGGTTAGATTTACTTTGAGAATTAAAAGTTTTAAAAATTGAAACGAATACTCCAATTGAAATACTAAACTACATAAAAAGATTATATTCTTTTTCGAATACATTGCTTATAGAATTTTGTTAACGATATCAGTAATAGTCGCTTTAGCAAAAATGAACTTTTAAAACTTAAATTGATAAATGTTTGATACTAGTTAGGGGTCCATTTCTATGCATATTGGTATTGTTCTTGCATACAAATAACAGTTATAACAAGAGAAGAGACTTTTTTCAACGAGTGATTTTGATGTAAAATTTATGTACCTAACAATCCTGTGGATAAATTTATTTATTTTTTAATATAAATAAAGAAGTATCCAAAATCAGATGTTGTGATACTCAAATGAATAGAAGGTTTGATGATGGAATGAACTAGTTCAACAGGTCAACACTTGATGAAAAGGGTCACGCGGTTAAGGGTTTAGCTGTTTTCCCATTGCCCCAAAAAACAAAAGAAAATGCTAAATGTGTGTGTGTGTGTGTGAGAGAGAGAGAGTGTGAGAGAGAGAGAAAAAAAACAACTGGTCAGAGGGGTATTGTTTGACAAAGGAGATGAGAGTATATGAACAAGAGAAATGTAGGCAGAAAAGGGTACTGTTTGAGAAAGAGACAAATGTACTTGATTGATTCTGATAATCTTGAATTGGGATGGATCTCTTTTTCTGAAGGTTCATTCAAAATGGACCAAAAAATCATTATATAATTCAAAAGAATTATGTGTACCTGTTTATACTAAAAAATAATAAGATCAGAAGGTGACACATAAAAGAGATTTAACAGTTATAAAAAAATATGTGAGAGTTCACGATTGACAGAACGGTGCCGTCAAACATTATACTTAATATTGATCCAATAATACTTCTCGAACCACGTCATTAGGTCATGAAAGCTCTCTTTCGACTAATGATTTTGTTCATCCTGTAAACTCATGAAAAACACAACGCATTGGATTAACCAGTCCTTTGGTACATTATCAACAGCCAATAACAAAGCAGTAATTATTGTGAACAGAAAAGTCTTACATTTCAATCAAGTACAGAACATGCAACTCCTTAGTCCTTCCTTCCCTTTCGAACTACACGTGCATTTATTTATGGGAAGTGCTATTTTTTTTGGATAAAACTTAAATTTAATAATTCGAAATAAAAATTATAATAACTCGAAATAATCTACGTACAATGTCCGTGTATATTTACTTGTACATATATAAAAGAAGAATATGACCAGTGGGCCATTGCCCCCAACCCCTTCACCTACTTTTGTAAACCTTTGTATATTTGTTATACATATATGGGAAAATTGCTCGAAGTTACCCTATTTGAACTTTCCGGGTCCTCTACATAATATTCCCCTACTAGCAAAATAAATTTTGGGTTTCATCAATTTTGATTATTTTATAAATTATCCTATAACTGGTGAATGCAAAAGGCCGACACATCTTTTTTCAGTGTACTGATGCCTTCTATTTTTATCGAGAGCAATGTTATAGAGATTTAATTTAGAGATTTAATTCAATACAACTATTATATTACTTGAGTTCTAATTTTAGATGAAGTCCACATTTAATCAAATAGATGCATTGAATACTATTCCTAAATTAGATTCAAACTGCATTTTCCTTCTATTGCAACTACAGATTCCACTTCTTTTGAGTAGAAATAATATAGAAACTATATATGTTTCAAAACAAGATGATTAATGTTTTTATTACGAGGTTAGCAGCTGAACTAATGGCTAATGTCCCTGGTCTTGGATCTTAAGGTCGTGAATTCGAACCTTATTATCTCCCTTGCTCTAGCGGCTTAAAGTTTAATTTCTTGTAGTGTCCTCTATAATAATATCTCACCAAAAATATAATAATATCACTAAATCTCTAATTATGTGAATAGAAAAATAGTTGCTAAAAAATTCATTACAAATTTAATTATAGATGAAATCTGAAATGTAAAAGAACATTGAGCATCACTTTAATAGGCGAGAGAAAGGATATGCATTAAAATCTATTATTGGGTTTATTATTTTATTTATTGTCGGTATCTTTGTTTGTGTTGAATATATTTTTTTGTCTTTGATAAATTCTATAAATTACGAACTTGAAATCTAAAAGTATAATGGGAAATACTATGTATCCCAAATTTCTAACCCAAATTTTCATCCCAAATGAAGGGAGACCATTAGATGAGTGAGTCCCATCAACTTTTTTAAATGGGACCCACTGATGCAATGGTCTCCCTTGATTTGGGATGAAAATTTGGGTTAGAGATTTGGGGTACATAGCATTGCTCAAGTATAATTCGCATGAATAGTTCTTCTTTGTTATTGAAAAAATTTTTATATGTTCCTGCACTTCAAGAAAATTTATTATTTGTGGCTAAACAAACTCGGGACAACAATTGTGTTTTCCAATGTTTTATATGGAGGTATTCAATCAACGATTTGCAAACCTGGAGGTACCACTCTACATGTTTTCTAATACCAATTTTGAAATTGAGAATAGATTCTTTACGGGATGCAGCTAATCAAAATTTGACAAATACATAAATTTATTTGAAATTTCAACATTACTTTGTGTGCTTCCTTGTACAAAATTTATTCTCTTTGAAATTTCATACACTTAGTTGGGATGGCATCAAGAAAACCACTCGAAAGACAAAATTAAAAAAATATGCTAAATAAATAATATTTTTATATAATAATTAATTTGATCTCTTCTGCTATGTCGACTGACTCATCTCCAATTATACCTCCAACTATTGTTATTGATTTCGAATTATCCTTTCAATTATCATATTTCTTATATTGTTATTGGTTTTAAACTATCCAGATAATAAAGATTGAAAACTTATGTTGATTACATATTTGACTTTTTTTTTCGTCTAAAACATTTTGATTCGTATGATGTTCATGTTTATAAAAAACTCTTTGATTCTGAGACAATTGATCCGATAATACATGAAGAATATGAAGAAAAAAAAGTTGGTTTTCTTCTTATAGTATAAATCAAATGAGTCATGTCATTTTTAAATAGCATACTAATGCAATTCATTAAGTATTCGGGTTAAATGGGTCATGCTCTTGGATGGAAAGTTCATTTGGTTTGATTGATGTAACCAAGCCACGTATTCATGCACGTTGAGTCGGCGTAGTGTATAAGGTTATTGAGTATATCATTTTCCTTGAAGAATTGGTGGTTGTGCCCCCTTCCTAAAGGAGAAAAGACCAGCAAAGTAGACAAGTTTTAATAGGTTCAAGGGTCCACATGGTTGTGGAGAGAGAGAGAGAGAGTGGGGCCAGTCGGTATGTGTATTTTGTGTGTGTGAGAGAGAGAAAGAGTGGGGCCAAGTCGGCTGCTTGTTAAATCCTGATGAGTGTCCCAAAAAAATAGCTACGAGGACGCAATCACCAGTGTTGACGGACTCAGAAGGGAGATGAGATTATATGAACACGAGAAGTGTAGGCAGAGGCAGAGAGGGTAATGGGTCATGAACCATTAATTACTTGATTGATCCTCATAATCTTGAGTTGGTTTGGATCTCTTTCTCTCAAGGAAGGTTCATCCAAAATGGACCAAAAAATCATTATATAACTCAAAAGAATTATGTGTAACAATGGCTTATGGGTCTAATTTGGGCAGATTGGACTGATTGAGAGGTCAATCCTAACTTAATTCTAGGTATATAATTTTTAACCTTAATCCTAACTCAACCTCAACTCGAATACTATCTAAGTTTAATTCGGGCAGGCTCAAATTACGTAAATTAGACTGATTTTGAGTTAAAATTTGGTTTGAGTTTAGATTTGGGTTACGTAATTCGAACTAATGTAGGGTTAAAATTTGAAATCAAAATCTAAAAAATTTTGAACTTGAAAAAAATCTGAAAATGAAATAAAATTTTGCACTTGAAAAATCCTATTGATTTTTAACCAACCTCACCTTTCATAGATCACGTCGACCTATCCACCTCGTGTATTTGTGTGTGTGCCCGGTTCATCTCCCCCTTTTGATCGTCGATCCATGCTATGAAATGGTGCTCAATGATCAAAAGGTTCGTGCTAAAAGTCTAATCTTTTGCACAGATTGACTACTTGTTGGGCCGCTTCCAGACTCATTAACATTAAATTTTATATAAAATATTCCTGTTGAAAAATATTGATTTATGTATTTATTTTTAAATATGTTCGGCTTAAATTCGATTTAATATTCGGGTTGAGCCCGATTTATATATTCAGGTTGAACCTGACAACCTGAGACCTCAACTCAGATATTGCCGAATTCAATTCAAGTTAGTATTTTTTTGCCCAGACCCAACTCAAGTATTAAAAATTTCAACCTAAACCTTATTTTTTCCAAATTGGGTTTGGGTTGATCCACCCAAATTACACCCCTACTTATGCTGCACCGCTCTACATGTTTTTTTTTTTAATTTAGAAAAAAATAAAAATACATTCCTTTAGCTGGCAAATTCATGAGGGGGATGGCATTAAGAAAACCACTTGAGAGACAAATTAAACATTGCTGATTAAGTTTTTTTGTTTTTGAATTAAAAAAAAGTAATTTTATTTTTTTACATATTAAAATTTGAAATTTTTTTTTACATATTAAAATTTGAGAGAGAGAGAGAGAGAGTGGGGCCAGTTGGTATGTGTATTGTGTGTGTGTGTGTGAGAGAGAGAGAGAGACGTCCCAAAAAAATAGCTACGAGGACGCAATCACGGGACATGAGAGTATATGAACAAAGAAAAGTGTAGGCAGAGAGGGGTATTGTTTGAGAAAGAGTTCAAATGACCCATTAATTACTTGTTTGATTCTGATAATCTTGAATGGATCTCTTTCCCTGAAGGTTCATCCAAAATGGACCAAAATATCATGATATTACTCAAAAGAATTGTGTGCCGATGGTCTAGTTTACGTATGCTTAGGGGTGCAATTTGGGGCGGATTGAATGGTCAATTCTAATTCAACTATAGATATATAATTTTTAATTCTAATCTTAATCCTAATTTGACCTCAACTCAAAGTACTCAACCCAAATATTGCCTAAGTTTAATTAGGAAGGCTCGGGTTGAATTCGAGTTACGTAATTCAGGTTGATTTTGAGTTAGAATTCGATTTGAGTTTGAGTTATGCAATTCGGGTAGATTTCGGGTTAAAATTCGAAATCTAAATCTAAAAAATTTTGAACTTGAAAAAAAATCTGAAAATGAAAATAAAATAAATTTTGCACTTGAAAAATCCTATTGATTTTGAACCAACCTCTCCTCGCATAGATCACACCGATCTACCCACCCCATGTGTGTGGATGCCCAGTTCACCCTTTTTTGATCGTCAATCCATGCTGTGAAATGGTGCGCAATGGTCAAAAGGTTCATGTTGAAAATCTAATCCTTTACACGGATTGACTACTCGTTGAACCAATTTAATATTTAGGTTGAACTTGATTTATATATTTGGGTTGAACCTGACAATCCAATACCTCAATTCGGTATTGTCCGAATTCAATTCGAGTTGGTGTTTTTTGCCCAGACCTAACCCAAGCATTAAAAACCTCAACCCAAACCTAGTTTTTTGGGGGTTGAATTCGGGTTGATCCGTCCAAGTTGCACCCCTACTTATGTTGCACAACTCTACATGTTTTTTTTTTAATTTTAGAAAAAAATAAAAATACATTCCTTTAGCTGGCAATTTCATCAGGGGGATGGCATCAAGAAAAACCACTTGAGAGACAAATTAAACATTGCTGATTAAGTTTTTTTGTTTTTGAATTAAAAAAAAAATTGATTTTGTTTTTCTTCGTGTTCAAGTTTGGGAGTGCGTCAAAAAGACGATTATGTGAGAGTAAGAGTCAATACTTATAGATACTCAAAAAGATCTTGGTCATATATTGAATCGGATGAGAGAGAGAGAGAGAGAGAGAGTTGCCATGTGTAGAATGTCCTAAGCCAACCAACTAGCTAACAAAACATTAACTAACGTAAACAGAAGTCTTACACTTCAATCAAGTACAGAATATATATGCAACTCCTGAGTCCTTCCCTTTCACCCTAGATTCTAAGAATTTGGATAAATGTATGGTGGAAATACATTGTTTTACACGACTACACTTGCCCGTTTATTACTACTACATAGTCTTCGATGTCGTCTTACAATTCAGCTAGCTCAATTTCGACCAAAGGAGGTTCTTCTTGTTCTTGGGTGAAGAAAATTATGCAATTCAGGGTGGGAATTCCTTGGAGGGTGTGATAAAACCAGAAGAAAAAGCACTTAAGCTGATTGAAAAACCACTTAACCAGATTGAAAAGCCAACAATAATCCCAAGCAGAGATGCATAAGATGATGGGATAGGCAACCCAAAAATGATGTTGTTCCAAAAAGATTGAGCATAACCATGAAAGAGCCACTGGAACAGAGAAGTCTCCGGCTCGCAAACGAGCAACACCGGCTGTGACACTCACTTTAAGAGGGAGTTTGATGGAAGTGAAGAGGAAGAGCAGTGTGAAAAAGGCAATGAAAAGAAAGTAGACCAGCTTCAGAATGAGATGATCAAGCTGATGAATGTCAAGGTTCCAAGGCTTGATTTGGAGATTTGGGAGGAGGTAGAAGAGGAGGAGGTTTAAGAATGGGGCAGCAATATATCTGAGGTCCATATTGCAGTGCATCTTCTTTCTTTCTTGTTTCTAAGGTTTGGTGGGTGCCATGGGCCAAGGCTTGTGTATATATAGGCAGAGTCTGTCCATGTCCTGAGGTTGGTTTGGTGAAAAAAGGTCCATGTCGAAAGATTGGTGAAAAAAGCAAAAGCTCATATGGTTAGGTTAATGTGGGAAAGCCACGTGTCCATGCAACTTGCCTCGGTCTAAATCAATGGGGCCTATTGAGTCACTTGCCTATCATTTTCCTCAGTGATGAATCCGTAATGCGCCAGGGAAAGGAGGTTCTTGGGGGCCTCAGTGATGAATCCGTAATGCGCCAGGGAAAGGAGGTTCGTGGGGGCAAAAAAAAGTCAAGAGGCGGACACAAGATTATAAGGTCCACCAGGTATAAGGATTAAAGGGGTCCATTTAGTTCAAAAAAGGAAAGGATCAAACGATCACCAGGTTTCCGCGTGGAGAGCGCGCGCGAGAGAGAGAGAGAGAGAGAGAGAGAGAAAATCGATTTTATAGACCATGGAGTTTTGGGTGTGTTTGGCGGGCCTTGTGGATGGACTTTTCAAGTGAAGAAGTCCATTTTTGGAAGCAATGTGTTGTTTGTCTTGTTTGGTTCCTGGGCATCTAGAGAAGCTCAGCTCAGTGAGCTGGACAAGGCTTTTCGACTTATCGCGAAGTCAGTTTCCTGGAAGTTACGACAAACGCAATGTTTTTTTTTTTTTTTTGGTCATTTATATGAAGCTAAGTTGCTTATCAAAATTTATTTACTCAATGAATGTGGGTGGTTGAATTAATAAATCTCGTTGACTTTCACTATCTATCTAATAACTATCAAATGACTGTTAAAATGCTACATCATTTAGTATTGAAGATCTAGTAAAAGTTTTGGTATTTACTAATGCTTGATTGATTTGATAGACCATGAAGAGTTTTAATCATCACTAGGTTGCATATGTTTGTCCTAACATTTTTACATTTATGTTCTATTTATCTATGTTTGTCCTAACATTTTTACATTTATGTTCTATTTATCAAATACCAGATGTTGTGATTAGGGGTGACTCAAGATAATTTGAGTCCTAAATCAAAAATATTAAATGAGGCTTTTTTTATTTTTATTTTTAGTATTAATTTTTTAACAAAAATTAATTTATTTTTAATTTTTTACGTGGGAGAGAGACAAATAAGGATGTACTATTGTCGCTACAAAAAAAATTTTAACTTTTGTTTTTGTTTTTTACTCGAGAGAGAGAGAGAGGGAGAGAGAGAGAGAGAGAGAGAGAGAGAATAAGTGAGGATAAATATGAATTGACTTTTGAGTATTTTTTGTTTTTTTTGAACTGTCATTCTAATTCGAGTACTTTTTTGTTTTTTTTTTTTAACTTGGAACTTGTAAAAAGCACTTAAGCTGATTGAAAGACCACTCAACCAGATTGAAAAGCCAACAATCCCAAGCAGAGATGCATAATATGATGGAATAGGCAACACAAATATGTTGTTGTGACAAAAAGATCGAGCACAGCAAAGAGACAGCCACTGGAACGGAGAAGTATCTGGCTCGCAAACGAGCGACACGGGCTGTGACACTCAATTTAAGAGGGAGTTTGATGGATGTGAAGAGGAAGAGTGATGTGACAAAGGTAATGAAAAGACAGAAGACCAACTTCAAAATAAGATGATCATAAATAGTCAGTTGATGAATGTCATGGTCCCAAGGCCTGATGTGGAGATCATAAACATATAGGAAATTTTGCATACAATCTATCCATAATCATATAAACATGTAAAATTTATAATATAATACAGGGCAGGTTTCAATAAGTTTATTTAACGGTCTCAAATAGACTCTTTCAATGACCACCAATGTCCCTCTTAAAATCATTCACATTGTATCGTGTTTTCAAATACGGGTTACCCTAGTCAAAATAATTGAAGGCAACTTAATCATTTCTGTGTGAGAAGTACGGTGCCAGTATAGAAAATGTGTAAAATAAAAAAAAGACAATTAACTGAAAATATAAAAAATTATTAAATGTGTAATTGGGTTTTGGTAACTGAACCTCTCTCTCTCTCTCCAAAATTTTATTGGCAGTAAAAGTGAAAATTAATGGTGAATTTTGCACTAGATATAGGAACCCACTTAAAAGATGTTAATTCCACCATTTATTTCCGTTATGTAATTTTTAGTTTTAATTGTATATAACAAATGTTCTTAATTACAAATGAAGAATTAAAACTGTGTTTATCAAGTAGGAACACAAAGGAGGCAGAGGCTATCTTCAATAATCAAACTCAGACCCCAAGAAGAGGAGGTTTAAGAGTGGGGCAGCAAGATATGTGGGGTCCATGTTGCAGTGCATCTTCTTTCTTTCTTGGTTATAAAGTTTGGTGCGTGCCATGGGCATGGGACAAGGCTTGTGTATATATATGAAGAATCTGTCCATGTCCTTAGATTGGTGCAAAAAGCAAAAGCTCATTTGGTTTGGCTCGTGGGAAGGCCACGTATCGGTATCCATTCAACTTGCGTCAGTCTAAACCAATGGGGACAATTGAGTCCACTTGCGTATCATTTTCCTGGGCAACGAGTTGGTAAGGCACCCAGGCGAAGGGGCCAGCAAAGTCAAGAGGACACACGTTTATAAGGTCTACCAGGAACAAGGATTCAAGGGTCCATTCATTTCAAAAAAAGAAAAGGATCAAAGGGTCCACAGGTTTCCATGTGGAGAGAGAGAGAGACAGAATATTGATTTTATAGACCATGGAGTTTTAATCATCTCTAAGTTGAATATGTTTAATTGATGAAGAATGCTATACTTCACATTCACTTTCACTAATTATCTAATCACAGTCAAAATGCCACATCATTTGGTATCGAAGATCTAGTGAAAGTTTTGGTATTCATTAATGCTTGATTGATTTCATAGACCATGAAGAGTTTTAATCATCACGAATTTGCATATGTTTGTCCTAACATTCTACATTTATGTTCTATTTATCAATACCAAATGTTGTGACACAACCATAATTATTCGATATTTAGTGAGAGTCAGTGCACTAATCCCTATACTAATTTGGTAAACAAAATTTTGTTTTAAAAAAAATGTAGGTTCTAGCAGTATTTTCCTTAGGCATCAAAGAGATATAAGTGCTTGAGCTAAAAATTTACCACACCACTTCAATCCCAACTAAAAAGGTTTGCTTCTGAGAAAGATGAAGAGTACCTTCCAAAAAATATTGTGTGCCTGGTCTCTGGTCTCTGGTCTCCAATCTCCTGTCTGTTCCATCTGTCCAGGGCTATTTTATTGTCAATCCTGCCTTCACCCTCCTACAAACTTCAATCGATGCCAACCCACTTTCTAAACGCCCGAACATGCTCAACCCTCTTGCTTTGAGTCTCATCTTTGGCATTGGATGCTTTTAAGCTCCTGTAAAGATCCTTGTGAAACTTTAGGAACTCAATTTTATACATCGACTTGTCCAAAAACATACCATGCTCCTTCATGTAACCGATAACCTCCAGCACCCTCTCAAAATAGCCTCCTCGAAGAAAATTCCTTAACAAGAACTCATACAAATCCCTGTTGACCAATAAATTTCCTTTCTGCGTGTACCTTTTAATATCGCCCCATAAGATTGTGATTTCGCGATACATTTCCAAAGAAGAATACACATTTATCAGAGTAAAAAAAGTTGACACCGTGGGCTGGACATTCATCTCTTGCATTCTTCGGTATGTCTTCAAGGCATCTCCAATCATTTTGGCCTTCATGAAAAAGAAGATTGAAGAATTCAACTCATAAACTATAGAAGGAACTGCTTTCTCTTCTTCTCTCATTTCTCGGATGACAGACTCGGCCAAATCTGATTTGCCAATTGCAGTCGCTGCTTTTGAATATGAGTTGCTTTCATCTTCTACCTCTGAAAGATGTGTTGAGACAACCACCTCATCAGACAGTTTCATAAGGAAACCAGCCTTCCGGATTTGTTTTAGCAATACCTCTGCTTCCTTAAACATCTTTACCCTGTAATAAGCTGTGAGCAGTGAAGAATACGAACCAAAGGCCAGAGGAGTCCCTGCCGATTCCAAGTCCTCCAATATGTCGTGAGCATTCTCCAGCCACCCCAGATGAATGCAAGCGTCAACCACATCAGAGCACAAACTGGCTTCTCCCAATGAACCCAACTTGTTTTGAATGCTACTTAAAAGCTCTGAGAACTCTTTGATCCTCCCACATTTCTTGTATCTTATGATGAGCTTGGCCAATGCTTTGTTGCTAAGAACAAGTTTACCATTCTTAAGCATAACAAGCTCCTGTTTACTTTCCACTTTGAGAACAGGATCCTTCTGCATCTGCAGAGGTAAAATCTGTAGTTTCAACCCTGTCCTGAGATTGTGAGAACCAATTGGAACAATACAAGGCTTCTGTAAGTTCATCTTATCTTGTTTAAAAGGAAGAGACTCCCAACATTTATAAATATCCAAAATGAGTGCAGAAGCAGCATCAATATCATCAAATTTAAAGTGCAAGCCCAGTAAACTCTCATAAAACTGCTGATAATGAGGCACCAAAGACATTGGGACATGAACAATATGATTCTTAAATTTGTTTAACTCCTCCCTCTGACCATTCATCTCGTGGATCCGGGCAATAATAGCAATAGTGTGTGCATCAGCTACAACCCCAACTTGTGGCATCAACTCCATAATTTGTTGGCCCGTGAAAGATGATCCAAACCTCACACAAGCATCAAGAACAAGGTTAAAGATCATTGTATCAGGTTTGATCATGTTAGCGCTAGGGGATTTACTTGCAGTTACACGTTGACAAAAATCACAAATCTCAACCAAGATATTTGAGGCAAGATATGTCCCAATCTCTGTCTTCACCATATGAAGAATGACAGTCGCCAAAATACCAACTGGCAGTAAACTTTGTTTATCCAGCATCAGTCTAATGATTATCGATGCAGGAATGGGCATCTGAGCTCTTGCTAAGGAAAGAGCAAGCTTCCTCAGTAAATCCAGCTGAAGCAAATCTGGTTTCTCTATTTGAATTAGAACGACTAAATCGCACACCCTTTTAAGCCATTTGGGCTCGGAGGAGTATGACAAAACAGTCATAAGCTTATTCATGAGAGAGTGGCCAGGAAAACCATATAGGCTTTTGAAATCCTTATAGGCGTCCCATGCTTCATCCACTTGATAATTCTTCAAAGCAATCTCAAGCTTTTTAAGCAAAACATCATGAGGAGATCCTTCCCAGCACAACCTTTCTGGTTGAACACTAGTACATAAATGTTGGACAGTGAGCTTTTGATAAAGTTGAAAGCGTAAATCAGGCTCTCGAAACTTTCCTAAATTGTGGCAGAAAGTAAACTCTAATTGATAAACTGATCTTAAAGAAGTTCTCTGGGTAATTGGCGCCACACGGGAGAACACCAAACATCTCTTGATGTAGCACGGACATGATAATAGGGCTTTTCTCAATGATTGTGCCATTCACATACACCATTTAAACCATGATACATACAAAGTTCATAGATATAGTGTGACCCAATTTTTCTTCTCCTTTGACAAAGAATCAAACATGGCCTATGCCAATAATCAAGCATTATGCCCCCACAATAACATCACTCACCCATTAATGTTGATCGTCATTAATAGAGCTCAATGGCAAAACAGAATTCATGTAGCATGTACCCGACCCACAAGGCTGAGTTGAATTGAGCTGAGTATTACCCATTAGTAATTATCCCCACAAGCTAACTGGTGACATTATTCTTGATTCCAATTTATATAAGTTGGAAGAAACAAATGATCTGTTTGTTTCCAGGGAAAGTACAAAGACGAACGAATGGAAATGGTGAGGAGAGAGAAAGGGTTTACCTTGTAAAGTCACTAATCAGACTGGAAATTCAACCAGAATCTGAGTCGATCGAGCCGTAGAACAGAACCGCTTGGTGAAACGATGTCGCCTCAGCTTATTTCTGAAATGGAGCCCTAAGCTGCTTGATTGCCAGAGTGCGGCAATGGCCTCACTTTAGGTTCCGCCCGCGGGCTTGGCCCGTCCCCTGACTACCAGAGGTCTAGAGCGAGGGAAAACTAAAAGGTATTAATCGAGACGAATTATTAAAGTTTAGTTTAGACAAAATTTAGCTCGAGCTTGACTCGTGTTCTAAACGAATTGAGTTTAAACAATTTTTTAAGCTCGTCTTCCTTCAATGCTTGGCTCAAGCTCGTAGATTTCAGTTCATTTAGATGTAAAATAGTCGACTTACTCGAGTTTAAATAAATTTTTAGGCTTATTTAAAAAAATGATCTCGATAAACTCGAACTCGAGCTCTCAAAGTTCAGCTCGATTAAAGAAAAAACTCTAACCCAGGTTGAATTTTTTTATTTGGCTTTGTTTTCTCTCGCTGCTTTTTAACAATGGGATCCAAATGGTCCTAACTTAATTTTCAAGACTAAAAGCTCTACCTATAGATCCTTCGTACTCGATACATCACATGATGTCGATTATGGGATCAGATCCAATATTATTCAACATTAAAGTTGTTTTTTCGTGATCTGAATGACAAGAGTCCCGTATACTAATTACGCCTTTTATTTTTGAACTTTTAACCCAGGATCCCTATTCTCTTGATTGCCTAAAAATTTAAGGAACAAGAACATGGCACCATACGTTTCTTCACAAAATATTTGCTGGAAGTGTAATACATGTGAGCATTTTCTATGTGTCCCATCTCTGAGTGTAATGAACTGAAGATTTTATTAATAATGTGTTTGGTATATTAGATAGAAAAATAGAAAGACCAAAAACTGAGAGCAACACTTTCTATCATCCAATGGAAGAAGAATCCTTTATTTCTTCTTTTTTGTTTGATTGAAAGAATAAAAAGTAAAGATAATGGACTTTTTTGTGTTTAGTGATAAAAAATAATAGAATAAAAAAAAAATTTATATATATATATATATTTTAGCATTCTATCTATATATAAAATTCATCATTAATCCCACTGGGGCGGGATTACCCTTGCATGGGTCGAAGCTGTTTCTACTATTCAAACCCTTGATTTTTTTTGATTTTTTAATCAACAACCTAACACTACCTCTTGATTTTTTGATTCAAACCCTTGATTTGATGCCCATATAAATTGTTGTATCACTAAAATCTAATTTCATGCCAAGACAGGATTTATCCACTCATAACAAAGAACAAATCATATTATAGATGAACTCATCTGACCAAATTAGTCTCGTAGCACATCAATTCCTATTGTCGGGCAAAAAAGGATATAGCAAATACCAATTTAAAACTAATTTACAAATGGAATAGGGCTGCTAATTACACACAGCCATAACCTTGGCAATCAATGTAGATAGCTTTCACTTTGGCATCAGTTGGATACTCTTCTGCTACTTCAGTGTTATTGAGTGGTTCTAATGGTTCAAAACTCAAATACCCATCCAAAACCGTGCACAAAATCATTCTCAAAGTTATGTAGCAATCTCATCAACCTCAGAATTAAACACAAAACTTGGGAATGTAGTAGTTATATCCCTGCATATTGTTAAAAAGCAATTAATATACTCAGACGTCAGGTGACTGATGTCTATGTGCAAGACAAACAATGAGCTACAATACCTCAAGTATGGAAGTGTCATTATCTTCAACAATGAAGGATTTCGGGACACAAAATTGTGCCATTCAGATTTATCTATCTTTCCATCCTGATTGACATCCGCTTCCAAAAAAGTCTGTTCACAAAATTTAATAAACGAGTATTAAGCTAGCAGCTTCATGAAAAAATTTGACCAACAGACCACCTTGGAGGTAAGCAAACCATATGAAAAGGATAGGGAGGCACTACAATGTAACGATCCATATTGCATATTGAAAAAGATCTATATTGCATGCACCAAAAATATTCATATTGGATGCACGAAAATCATACTCATTGGACCTGCCACCAAATAATTGAAGTGTACCTGCAGTGCCATATATGAACTTTCTATCCTTCTATTTAATCCTTAAAAGTGAGAAAATGAAATATATTTTAGCACACTAAATCCACCTCTGAAAAGTAAATAAATTCTTAACATCAAACAATTGATGCCTATTGTTACTTTCTCCATTTCTTCTCCATTGCTGGCCCGAGTGGAATACGTGTCCATCTTATTGCTCGAGCAACATGAGAATCCAAGGAAGCATGAGAATCAAAACATAAAGCTGACTCAACAAGGGACGTGAAGCATGTCCAGAGAAGTTTGTAAGAGATAAAGTAAGACTGTAAGAGTCATTCCTCTAACTATTCCAAGATCAGGAATGTTAACTCACCTTATCCAGTATTATCTCAATAGTTTCATCAGCCAACTTCATTTCTGACTCACACAGGAGGGCAATTAGCATTTGCTTAACCTGCGAAAATCACAGACAATAAAGATGCCTGCAAGTATGTTCCAATAAAAATAATCAAGTTAAAACAAAGCTCTGGGCAAGGAGCTGAAACAATTCCTCTTTAAAATTCAAAATTTTCTCTTCAAAGCATGCATAACTTTTTTCGCTTCAGTGTGTGGATACAGAGAAACAACTACTACTTAAGGTCTCTACCAGAAGTGCTGCTAGCAAAATCCCTAACATGGTCTAAAATGAAAAAGGGGAGACATCCCTATATATATCACGCAGTGCATGAAAATACTTGTTGCAAATGAGCAGCAAGGTTGCTGTACCTCCCATCACGATAACGATGGCAAGCCATAAAACATGTTTGTACAATTTTCCAACTTAAAAGAAACAGAAAATGGCATATAGACAACAATTTTCCAACTACCAAAAAAAAAAAGGAAGAACAAGGACATGGTTCAAGATCGCGGAATCGGTCATCGACTTGGAAGGCTGTGAGACACATAGATTGTGGTGTCACGTCGCGTCGCAGCATCGGGTAATATGACCTAAAAGAAAAGGTTAAATATGACGTATTGCGGCATCGGGCAACGATTTTTCAACTATAATTCATGTCGTATCGCGGCGTCGCTGAATCGTATCAGCCGATTAAGTGATAATAACTCGGCGACTCGGAATTGACTTGGATACAACTCGGCCGAGTTGTGCGAAATTTGGAGTTTATACGTAACGGTATCGACTCGGAAGGTGTTTGAGTTAGATACAACTCCGCCGACTCATATCGGTTGATACTTTGAACCAGCACAACATGATAATATGAATTTGATTTATCTTTGGACATAACTAGAAACCGACATAAGACATATATTGGCAAGTCTGTAAATAGTCATATTGGGTAAAATGCACAGAATATCAAGGACAACATGTAAATTCTCATATTGGCTAAAATGCACAAAATAACTAGAAATCAACAAGATATGGTAAGAGGCATCTTTATTTAATAATAGGGAATAGGTGAAAGCAACATTCATTGGTAAAAGATCATGCAGAGGAAAATAGAGCAACAAAAAATGTGGTGCGTTCATCATCAAAACAAGAAGGGAGGGTTTAAAAAAGTTATCCAAGATGACAGAAAAATTTAAAAAGTTATCCAAGATGGCAAAAAAATTAAGTAATCACAAATGTTAAGTTATGACAATACTATGGAAATTTCCATTGCCTAATATGTGCAACGCAATTTGCAGAGTTGGACGTAGAAATATTAATTTTTTTGCGAAGCTAGCCAGGGAAGTGGAACCACACACAAAAGCTACAAGAAATAGACAAAAGAGTAGCAACAAACCTCTTGCCGCTCAATAAATCCCGTGCCATGTAAATCATAAAGCTTAAATGAATCTGCAATGCAATACCAAATAATCAATAAATTTATGCAGCTATTGCAACGCAAGCTTTAGGATGCATAAAACCGCCAGTGTTGGCAATCATCTCGACTTACAATCGATCTTCTCTTCTTCTGAGGCATTCGGGTGGAAGACATTGAGTGATCTAACAAAGTCACCAAAATCAATGACTCCCTTTCGCTTAACATCAAATAGATCAAATATCTGCAGGTAAAACATATCCAACTCAAAGGCACGCACATCATAAATGTAGTGCAACTAGTTATCATCTCGAATAATATTAAATATGTGAAGAAATCTACACATACATCCGATTCAGCCTAGCAAGTATATAGAGCTTAACAACTTGAACTCTTTAACACAGAAGCTTCCATTCAACCACACGACATTTAGGCCAACCAGAAAAAATAGCTCATCAGTTTTCAATCAAACTTCTACTTAAATTCTTAGATTCAAGCAATAATTTCAATGCATTGCCCTTGAGATAAATTTGGTTCAACCCTTTCAAGACCCTCATAAAGATTAGATGCATCAATGCTTCAATTGGTCCCAATACTCCTAAAGGTCATTTTGGAAAAACAAGCATAAGTATGGAATTACCATAAGAACTCAGCACCTTGTCTTTGCATTTGACACTAGGAATGCAGGAGGTGGGCAAAAGGCTCAAGGACCTATTGTAGCATGACTGGCTTATTCCCTCATTATGGTTCTTCGAGTCCAAGAGACTGAAAATGACCAATCCAATTACCTAGTCCTACGATTAAAACACCTAAGGTCAAACAACTATCAAAAGGCAGCATAAGCCTTCTTTGGCAACCTCTATCCTATTAACATCCACATATTACCACAACATGCATAAGCCTCATTTGGTAACCCTTTATTACCACAACATCATAGAATGGATTGGATGCTTTTGAGGGAATCTTACATCATATAAAGCAGAGGTTCTCTACTACCAACTGACAAAGTAACATTTTACAGTAGTTAGGACTATCATGTTTCTACAAAAACTATCTCTTAGCAAATCCACACAGCATGAACGAGGTTGGAATTCTTTTCCATCAGACTGCTTTTGCAAAAAAACAAAACCCTTAAGTTGCAAAAATAATTTCATACGTGGATAAATATTGGTGTCATACAACAAATAGTTAAAACACCGTAATTTGCAATAAAAAGATAAGTGCCATGAAACTCACAAACCATAATTAAGGATATGCATATCTCTGACCACTTGCTCACACTAAGAAGCAACGAAAAGCTCGTTGTTAGTTGCCCCAAAGATAGAGAAACAACTAAAAAGCTACCATCACACAGTGACACTCTTGTGAACTACAAATTCCTTTTCTTCTCACAGAATCCAATTCGCTATGGAAAATCTCAACTCAACCCAACAAAGTCTTGTCCCAACATTTTTTGGGTCGGTTACATGAATCATGTTTCACCATTGAACTCTATAAGGGCAACGTTTTCAGTTAAATCATAAGTTATTATATCTTCCTTTACTATTTCATTTAAAGTTAATTTTGGTCTTCCTCTGCCTTTACGTTTACTTCTTCTTCTTTTTTATCAACTCTACGTTTATCTTCAATAACTATCATATCACTCTTTTTCACCGGTGTCGTAATAAGTCATCTATAAATATGTCCAAACCACCTAAATCAATTCTCCCTAAACTTATTTCCTATATGTGCTACTTCTACTTTTTGATGAATATATTTGTTTCTAATTCTATCTTTTCAAGTTTTACTATACATCCATCTTAATATTATCATTTTTGTCACATATAACGTTTGGACATGTTTCTTAATTGTCTAACACTCAGCACCGAAAAGCATAGCGGGTCTTATGGCCATTCTATAGATTTTTCCTTTTAACTTAAAGGGGTACACATATATCACACAATACACTAGATGCATTACTCCATTTAGCCCATCTAACATTAATTCTATGCATAACATTCAATCTCACTCTCTATAAATAATAGACCCTAAATATTTAAAGTATTCACTCTTTAGTATCTCTTGATCTTCAACTTTTATTACTTCCTGTTTTGAGTTTTTCTTTTACTAAAGTTACATTCCATATACTCAGTTTTAGTCTTACTTATCCTATATCCTTTGATTCTAGGGTTTCTCGCTAAATTTCTAGTTTATTATTAATTCATTCTTTACTTTCATCAACTAGTACATAATGCTACTTTCAAATGAGAAATTTGTAGTTATCAAGAGAGACCCAAGGTGGTACTATCAATCAAGTCCCCAAAAACACATCCAAGCTGCTTATTCAGTATGTGCAAGTCGTGACAAAAGAATAGTCTACATTAATCAATGTCATGTATACATTCAATTATAGACCACAAAAGAACAGCAAAAGTTTCAGCCAACAATTCAAGTGAAATTAATTAACATGTCAGACAAAAGATGGATGTACGATTCTTAATTTCTCCAATACACATCTAGGATCCCAGCCAAAATACTTAAACATCATACCAACCAAGTACGACCCTTCAAATCTTCACATATTATGGATCCACAAAATAGTACTACATAAAAAGTTAAAACGTTCTGATATGTTCACTGAACGATTTATTATTATTAGCATATTCACTTACAGAGGCTGAAAAGTAAATTATGTCATTGAATAAGAACCAACATGATATTTAAAGCACAACAAAATTCAACTGAATCTCAATTGAATCCAAAATCATAAAACATCATACCCTATTTGCAAAGAGATTCTCTTTCTTCGTGTTCTTGAATAAAGCCAAGTGGAATTCTTCCTGCATACGCAGCATGAACATCGAATATCACATCGGAACCAAATTAAAGAAAAATGAAATCTTCCTCTGTATATCAGGCAGTGAGAACCTTAAAAAATAGCTAAATAACCATATTTAGTACATTGTCTGCCAATTCAGATGATACTGTAAAAAATGCAGTGCACATGACATTATCAAAGAATAATTATGTGAAACCAGTATTCTGACAGTTCTTAGCCACCAACACTATTTTCCGACTAAGAGTAATCACACAGCAACATCTAATTTCACCATTTCATAACCACCACATCCTATACAATTGTAAATCTTTAAACTTCCCATACAAGCTAGAAATTAAGTAAAAATACGAAATAATATTTTTCACCCTTCCCCCAAGAATGTATCTTCATTCATAGATTTCATGGCTCTTAATACCCAAAAGAAGCTCAGTCAATCACCTAGACAATCATATGACATGATGGACATAATGGCAGTCGACAACCCAGGTGCTTAAACTATTCCATTCGATTTCTAGCGAATATGAACTTCCCCATGTTTACCAGAAGTTTGATATTTTGTACAAACATCATATGTTAAAGGAAATGTCCTGTGTCACAAACAGGGGGAAAAAGATTAAAAGGCATCTATCCCAAGTTTTCTCAACACTATGTATCCATGAGAGTCAATGAAAATGTCTTGGAATTCTCTAGAAGTTTGACAAACAGTGCCTCACTTGAGTTTTGGTTGCAGAACTGGTTTATAGTTGTTCAAACCATTAGATATCATAATAAAAGGATGCAGCTCAACATTGATGACCCCAGTGTTATTTAGATATCGATCCCAGAAGATCTGAACTATCATTAAAGGACAGTCATATCATAATCTTATGGCAGAATAGGTAGAGAAAAAATGAGAGTGAAACTGGGGTACAGGCAAGGGCAAGGTAAGCATTGCAACAAAATGAACAGTAAAACAAAGGAGCCCTTGGTACAAGTACTGGTAGAAATTACCTTGCTTATTAGCCCATCATCAATCACAGAACTGCTAATGCTTTTGTATAGCTCAAATAATGCTTCAACTTCACTAACACTGACTGCAGAAAACCGGGGGAAAAAAAAGGCATATGAACAAGATTTTCCCTATAAAATGAAGTAAATGACCAAGATAATACCAAGAAAATACAAATGCTGTAAGGGCACTGGATGGAAAAAAATGCATGATCACTTAAAAGATGCCAAAAAAAAAGAAGCAAGGATAATCCCTAGATGGAAGAAATAACTATATTGTGCATTAATATAAACATAAAATAAGATATTAAGCCAAAACAACGGGCAAACAAGTACTTGTGCTTCATATTACCAGGACGGCATGCATGAATCATCTTTTAAATGATCAAGTAGCTGCACAATTAAAGAGCGCTGTGGCTGAGATTGGACACTTACAATAAAACAGCACAAACTCACAAAAGTCATGCAGAGTCTTTCAAAGCACCTCTAGGATAACCCCTAGATAGAAGAAATAGCTATTTTGCTCTTAATATAAACCTACAGAAGAATACATGCCAAAAGTACAGCCACATGCATACTCATACTTCAGATTATCAATGTGTGAACAATCTTTTAACGATCAAGTAGATGCATAGTTGAAGAGCTCTGATGCTGACACTAAATACTTCTGAAAAACATAACAAACCCACAATGGTCATGTACAATATTTCAAAGCGCCCAAGGATGAGAACAACACCATCAATCATCTGCTCATGCGCCCATGAACTACAACTGATATTTAACCAACCGATGGGATAAAGTTTTGGCATGACAACTAAAAAACACAAAATCTTGAGTGCATAAAATAATACCAGATGATTCGACACTTAAAGTGTAGCTTCATGATCTCATTGAAAGAGTGCATTACTTACAAGCTGTTTGGGACGCGAGAATTATTGGGTCTTCGTGTCCAGGAAACTGCTTTCTTGCCTTAGAATGAAAACAGCCCATTTACCGAAGAAGAAACAAGGAAGCACGCCACTAGAGTAGTGCCTAGCGCCCAGGGACTAGGCTTCACTACAATATATCATCAAAACCATCTTAACCTTGAAGATTACAAAAACCAAATTCAAACACCAGCATGCAAAATAATTAGTACAGCAATTAACCACAAACACATATAGGCTCACCTACTTCGCAAGCACTTAGAGAATCCCAAATTAAAAATAGAGCAATTCTACTTGGACAAAAAATATTGGCAACATTTGCTGCCTTTCAAAATCACTATAATTGATTTATCTGTGGGTTCCAATTGGGAGTCAGCAAATATTGCCAATATTTTTTGTCCAAATAGCATTTCTCTTAAAAATAAAATGTCCAAATTTCTTAAGAGCGGCTTATTCGATTTTTCGCTTTATTCTCCGCTTGATTGCTAAGGAATCAATAGAAAAGGGAAGAAAACCCGACTGAGCAACGATTTTACTGCTACAAATTACGTTGAATTTGCCGAACTATAGGGTAAAAAATAAAAAAGCCACGAATCTTTTCCCTTCCCTTCTATTCCTCAAGTTTCACAAAAACCAAACGTCGATAGCTTTAGCTGAGAAAATATAATACGAATAGGAAAGAAAGGGACAAAAATCTCAATTTCAGAATCTTGAGATTTCAGTTTCTATAACCGACAACCCAAAAAAAGAACCAGAAGCTTCAAATTTTCTTTTGTTTTCCCTCAATTTCTGACCTACCAAAAACCCTAAATTTGGAAGATACATCTCAATTTCACATAAAGATACAATCACAATGAAAAACAATTCGGATACAAAAAAGTAAAAAAAATATTGACTTACCGGCAGAAAACGATGACCGGAAAAGTGTCGCTTTTCACGCACAGAGAGAGAGAGAAAGAGGAAGGCGAGCTCCAGAGAGGTTTATGCTTTTCACACATACAAAAAGCTATGTGTATAACAGTGTGTATATCTATCGATATATATGTGTATTTGATCAACGGTTGTGGTTGGCTCCCGATAAATTTGGACGCAAAATTGTCTATGAGAGAGAGAAAGAGAGAGAGGCAAAGTTGGAATAGCCGAAGCGAAGAAAGAGACGAGAGAGAGTAGGACACAGCCAAACTATGAGGAACGGTTTTGAAGGGTGAGAATGAGAGAAGGCGCCGTTTATAAGAGGGTTTGGGGAGGAAGGGAATATTATAGTGGCACAACGGAATATTCCGTCTCTGTCATAAAATAAATTCAATTAAGGAAATTTCTTTTACGTAATTTAATAAGGTAACTTTTGATTTCGCATAATTCTAACTGGTAGTCGTGCTTATACGATAAAATATTCGGTAGTATTTATAATTAATGAAAAATTAACACAACACTTATTTATCGGATTTTCAAGTTAATTTTTTTCAAAAGAAGATGATAAATTCACAAATACCAACAATTAATTAAAAAAATATAATATTTTATAAATAATGTTCAACGGTGGATGTCTGATATTTTCTCTATTTGTGGATGGATAGATGGAAGAAGATTTAGAAGTGAAAAATGATTAATTAGATAAATTTAAGGGCTTTAATATTATTTGATAAACATTTAAATGATTAAATATGATTAAATAAAAAATTATAAGTAGTTGTAAGTGGTTATTTAAAAGAAAAAAAGAAGAAGAAGAATAACAATATTTTATGAAAAAAATAATTAAGTATAATAAAAAAGAAAGTTATGAATAATTATCATAAAAAAAACTATGGATATTATACTCATTTTATGCGCGGACACCAAAATCTCTCTCTCTCTCCCTTAATTAATAGTACAAATAGATAATACATTTTATTTATTGCAAACTAAAGTTTGTTAAAAACATTACGTTCATCAAATTATTGAAATCTCAACGTCATTTTTAAAAATGGTAAGTGTGTAATTAAAATAGTATATTTTGAAAAATTACGCTAAACGCAACCTAAATTTTAGAAGATCCACTTGATTTTCACCATAAATTTATGTGAGGTAAATCTCATAGGCAAATTGGGTATGTAACTCTTGATTGTGGATAACTATTGATTAATTTATGTATAAGAAAAGAAATTAAGGATTATTTTGTTTATTTTTTTGTGAACCAGATAAACAAGTTTATTTCTTATTTTTTTTTGGGGGGGGGGGGGGGGGTCTAAATGAAATGTGGATAATATGGTTTCAGCTAATTTATTTTTTGTAATTTAATGTATGGTTAATCATTAATTGTTTTGCATAAGAAATAAATGGCATGGTTCTTTAATTGAAAACTTGTAAATTTCAATAATCAATCACTCATTGTATATTATTGATAACCTTATGTATATGTAATGAGTGACGTTGTGACAATTTCTTGTAGTCTTATGCAACCATTAGCTCTCTAGGAATCTAGAAGGAAGGGGAAAAAAAACTTAATTGGACTTTGAATGACCTTACTTGTCAACGTGCTTGGTGAACTTTTACTTGTAGATATCAATTTAAACATTACCATTGAACTTTCTTTTCTTTTCTTTTATTTTTTTCTTTTTGAAATTGTGCAAAGTTTGAATAGGAAAGTTATATTTTCAAGTGAAACCTAACCACGTACTGTTGGTCATCAAATAGGTGCTAGCTCTGGAGTCTAGACACGTTCAAAAGTTGAATTTCTAAACAAAACTTCACAACTTTTTAATAAAATAGCTAGTTATTTTCGTTATATCACCGAAATCTAACTCGAATTGTTGGAGACCTCAATCAAAGGGGTGGCATGTTGTTTTGAGTCCGCCTCCCCTTTCCTTATAGTGTAAAATATCGTTGCCTATCAAAAACAAAAATAAAAAAACTTCTTTGAAGCCTAAATTACATCTTTCTTCCCTATTATTTCCACATATAACACTTTGCCTCTCCATTGTTCGAAAACATAGTATTTGCCTTTTTATGTTAAATCCAATGTTTGAAAAATAATTTGAATGCATAAGAAAGAGAAATTTGAATAACGATACTCTAATAAATAGGTCTGTTAGTGGATCAGATTTTGAACCGAATTTAATTAGTTAGATATGGGTTACTGTTTTTTTAGCAAGTTATTCAACTCGAATCTGATTCCGATATATATATTTTTTACCTATATCCAACCCAAAATATTTATCTATTTTTTTATATAAATATTTAAAAATTTAAGTGATTATTTGACAAAATTTAGTTAAATTAAGTTATCCGAATCATATCAAATTTCATATTGTTAACAAATTCGGATATGGATCACGAAAATAAATTCGTTGGATTATCGAATCGGATTTTTAAAGTCGGGTTTAGATTCGAATCAATCAAAGTATAATCCAAACCCGATCAGATTTTCTCTCCCTTATGTATTCAAATTATTTTTCATTTAGTAAAAATTCTAGATGTGCGACATAACAAAAAGTCTAAAAATGATTAAGGTATTATTATCTTTTTATCCTAAACAATTCACTCAACTTTGCATATTTGTCGCAAATGAAAAGGAGGTAGACTATATAAGAATACAGTCTATACTTTTTAAAACTGTCGCAGGGTCACATCGATACCATTCTAATAAAGCCTATTAATTTGGCGATTATGCCCTCTTAATTAATGATAGGATGGGTAAACAAATTCACATTTTATAAAGAGTAGGCCCATAATTAGATGTCTATAGTTTTAAAGGTGAATAGTATACATTAATCAATTAAAATTGATTAATGTTCAATCATAAGATTAGGTGGTGGTCCAAATTAATGATGACATGCCAATGTTTGGTTACTTTTGGAATGCATGTGTGGTGTATATTGATTCTATGCCCCATACAAGAACATGAGTAAAAGAGCAGGAAAATTTTAAGGTGTGTCATGGATGATACATTGTATTGGGGCAAGAATTCTAAGAAAACGACAACTTCACTCACCACACTTTTTCCCAATATTGTAGGCATTATAATAGGTTTCAAATCACAATAAGTTATAAAGATGGTTCTACTTACACCACGATTATATAGTTGTAGTGGGAAGAGCGGCGGAGCTATACGTACCTTGCCCCCACTCAATTTTTTTGTCCAAATATTTTTTTATATAAATTTTAATATATTTTAAATTTACCCCCACAAAAATTTTCATATATTTTAATTTATTTAATAATTTTTAACATTAAGATTAAATTTTTTTACTCGATTATTGATTATTTAGTTGAATCTCTCAATATCTGTTCAAGAAATTTTAGAGTTTTTCATTCTCTCCCCTATATCAAGCCCATTTACTCTCACATTTGTAAATTTTGATACATTGAATGATAATATTATTATGTAATATTTTTATAATATAAAAATTAGTCAATAAGATGGTAAAGGTAAGGTATACGTTGCTCCACTTGAATGTCAAGGATTCAAGCCACAAAAAAAATATTTTCTTAAATGTAGGATAAGAATATGTATAATTTACTCTAGACCTTGTAATAGCAGAAACCACACGTTAGCCCACCTAGTTTAATTTATTATTACTTCATAATTTTAAATTTCAATTTTGTTAAAAAAATGTTACTAATATATGAAAGGCCTAATCTGATAATATAATGCAACGGTAGTAATGTATTAACTTTAATCCAACGGTAGTAATGTAGTAATGTATTTGTTAATCCAACGGTAGTAATGTATTAACTTTTTTAATTTAGTACATATAGTATTGTTGTTGGTAAAATTCCCCACTATCCCAACTCCCAAGTGTAAAAGTAATGTTATGGAAAAGATTTAGTTGTTAATAACTCGAGATCTCGAGTTGAGTCTTCGTAAATAACCCGGTGTTTGAGATTTGTCAATGATTGTGCACATCTTGATTGTAATCAGTTACGGATCTAAAAGATGCATGACATAGTTCTCAATTACAAAAAATACTAGTGACATTATTTCATTAGATCATAACTATAAGGCTTGGTTTCAAGTGGATCATCTGCTCAACGAATTTGGTGGGGTCATCCGAAGAAAGGATGAAGTACAGGTGGCCCATCGGGTGGGCACGGGTGGGCATTTAAGCGACCTACGCATCTAGTTGACCTTAATGAGCCTTAATAGAATTTTTAAATTTTTTTTTGTAGTAGTAGTAATATTTGAATTTTGGCAAATTAGTGGACCAAGCTGTGGGCCCCTTTCATGGGTCTCAACCGACCAAGTCTGTAAGGCCCATGGATGAAAAAGACACCTACTTCTCTTTTTTCTTTCTCTCCCACCTTTCTTTTATTTATTTTTTCTGTTCATTTTAATTTTAATTGTGTAATTAAAAAAATATTATTTAAAATATAAGTATTATACGATCTTTTTGAAATTGCAAACTATCTTCAAACATGAGGTTATTACTAATAAATAAATAAAATATCATGAAATAGAGTATTTTTAAAATTATTTTTGAATGACGATAACATAAAAAACATCATGATACATAGAAATCTTCTTGACTTTTTCTTTTATTTATTGCGAAAAATATACTGTACCAACCAATATTATCCTGATTGCAATAATTTACTATATTTATATATATTAGATTTGACGTGCATATATAATGTTTCAACCTGTATATTTTTTATTTTTATTCCGAATAATAGAGTTCCTCATAGACTATTAAATATAAAAAAGTCAATGATTTTGAATAATTAAATTTATCCTTAACTCCCTGTATATTTTTTATTTTTATTCCGAATAATAGAGTTCCTCATAGACTATTAAATATAAAATAGTCAATGATTTTGAATAATTAAATTTATCCTTAACTCTTCTGATCCTAGATAGGACTGTTAATCAAACTGAGTTACTCGAGTTGGGCTTGAGTTGGGCTCGGGTTCGGCTCGTTCAAGCTTGGTTCGTTTTCTAAACGAGCCCGGACTTGAATAAGTTTTTAGGCTCGTTTAAAAAACAAGGCCTACAAGCTCGACTCAAACTCGACGGGCTTGACTCGTTTATGTACAAATACTCAAGCTCGGCTCTGGCTCCACTTAATTTTGGCTCGTTCAGGTTCGACTCGTTTATGTACAAATACTCAAGCTCGACTCTGGCTCGACTTATTTTTGGCTCGTTCAGGCTCGACTCGTTTCCTAAATGAGCCGAATTTGAGCAATTTTTTAGGCTTGATTAAGAAACAAGTTTTTCAAGCTCGGCTCGGGCTCGTTCGACTAACAACTCTAATCCTAGATATGTGGCAAATAAGAATTTTCTATCATAAACATATTTATCAACAAGTAAGTTTTTTTCGAAAATTGAAATCTTTTCAATTTTAATTTAATAGATTGGTTCCATCAGAATTATCTATTTTCATAGGGTTGAATCTAATTGTGTTATACCACGTAGCCGTCGAGCACTAATTAATTCTAACCCCTTATATAATTAGGTATATTAAATCTACTTATACTAACCTAACATTTTTAGTAATCCTAATATGTTTAAATCGACATGTATAATCCGTAAAACAAAAATTCAAAATAAAAACATATTTCTCTTTTAACCAATCCCACAACTCATACATATAAACAAAAATTTCATTCACTACCCCTAGGTGCTACCAAAATCAAATTAATTTTTTTAAAAAATTTTAGAAAATACATGCAAAAGATGATCAAGAGACAGAGAAAAAAAAATAGGCTTTTTTGCATACAATTCTATATAAAATGTGTTTTATATGAAAATTCAGATATTCATGTAAGTTTTTTTTTTTCTTTTTTGGTTAGGGACTGCTAAAGGGGAGGGGCACAACGAGTTTCGAGCTTCCTTGCACAATGCGGAACATATTATTATCGGATTGGACACGTCTATAATTGAAAGAACGTATAACGAGCCATAGCGGGAGAAAGGCCAATATCCCGTCACGGCCCACGATCAAGCCCACAACCTTCATCTCTTGCAGGTCGTACGGTACCTTTCGCAGGAGTTCACGACGGTCAGGTAAACTCTTATGATCCAACAGTAGAGTGGTCGTTAGGTTAACCACTAAACTCTATTTATTCATGTAAGAGAATCATATCATACTCAGATTTCTTTCCAGAACGGAATAATACCATCTGTACATCACTAATTTTATTATAAATTAATGTATGGTATCAAAAATTACAACGGCAACCTTTTGAAAAATCAACATACACAATCCAATAAAAGTCTTGATGTAGATAAAATATTTTATTTGTAGAGTCCAGCATTTGCTACAATGGCAAGGTCGCAGGTGTCGGCATAAGTTGGGAGGATAGAATAACAAAATCATAAAGCATTAAATACTGGGAGAAGTTGACAGATAACAGATTCAAATAGGAGACAAAGTGCATGTGATTGATAGATTCAACTGACAATTTTAAATTGCTTAAATTACAAACTTCACCTCTTAAATTTGCTTTAATTATTCTACGTGTCTCATTGTTTAATGTCATCCTCTCATTTTTTCTTTTGCTTTTTGTCGGTTGGTTTTGAAAAAGGACAAACTTCTGTGTGCTTTTGACTCTAGAAAATTGATATACTTTTGACTTTGTTTTGTTTAGTAATGATAAAAAAAAAAAAAATTTGAATAATAGATTAAATTTTATGTTTGGTAGGAAAGAAAATCAGGAAGGATGAATTAGCATTTCCTATAATTAGGCTTGTCAATGGATTAAATTTTGGTCCAAATTTGATCCGAACCCAAATCCAATTGATTTGATATGAATTAATATTTTTTTATTGATTATCCAAACTCGAATCCGATAATAACTTATATTTCATAGATTCGGATATACATATATCTGATCTAATCCGAAATATTTATATATTTTTTTGTATAGTTAAAATTTAGATTTAATTTGTTAAAATTAAGTTGTTCAGATTTTGGGGTCGAATTTTGAATTGTTAACGAAATCGAATATAGACCACGAAAATAAAATTCATTGAATTATCAGATCAGATTCGAATCAGTCAAAATTCGATCATTTATTGACAAGCCTATTTATAACTTACCAAAATCTATTCCTCATAAATTGTAAGAAAAAAGTGGATAAACAGTTCATTATGTGTGTTTAAATATATATTATTTACTTTTATATCATTTGATATATGTATATATATCATATTTATCTTTACATATTTTGTACATATTAATTTTATATATAAATAGAATGATAAAATATTCATATATATTTTTTTCATCCTTCTACTTTTCTATCTTACCAAACACAAAAAAAATCAATATTTTATACTTTTTATTCCTCTTACTAAACACAACAAGGAAATGAAATATTTTATCTCTTAAAGATAGAAAGTATATTACTCCCACTTTCTATCATTCTATTTTTCCATTTACTCTATCAAGCACATCATTACATTTTATGTTATATTTTGATCGAACAATGTTATGTTTATCAAATCATTTACCAAATTTTGTATCTCAAATCAATGTAGATGATTGGATAAATGGGATCCACTAATTTTCACATAAATTTTTGACATATCATTTGAAATTCAATGTTTGATAAACAAATTTGAGAAACACAATTTTATCCATTTTGATCTCTTAACTGTTATGATCCGCTTGGTAGGGTGAATGTAAAAATAGAAGGATGAAAAGTAGGAGTGATACACTTTATCTCCTTCAAGGGAGTAATTCTTCTTTCTCTCATTTGTATTTGGTAAGAGGGATGAAAAGTATGAATGATTGATTATACATGTGCGCACCCAATTGGATTCTGCTTTAACACGTGAATCTTTCTTCTTTCCGTTTCATCGGTCAAGTATTTCATTATCAGCTTCACTTTCCTGGAAAGATCCTCCTTATAATTGGTAGTCAAGTTTCAAATTCTTCCGGTAAACATTTCTGGAAAATTGAGATTAGTTCACACGTGCAAATTGACTATCATTCTTTGGTAATTCAATAAAAGTCATGGTAACTCAAAAGGTAATTCAAGTGGTATTAAGGACGAGCGAAGTTCTGAGTTCGAATATTGACAACTCCAGACTAAGTCATGAGGGATTTATCCTTCATGAATATCTTAGTTCCAGCGTAGATAGTTTGCATTTAATCAGACTGTGGAGAGAATTAGTCAAGATATACATAAGTCATGACGACTTTTAGTAGCCCCCTTTTCTTTTTTCATTGTAATCCCCATTCAAACTACATGTGTATGTTATTTGTTATTAGCCTAAGAAGACCAAGAGAGAAGGAAAAAATATGCTTTGAACTTCTGTTCTATTAAGGGTGGAATTCGGCTGGGTTTATTCTTAGCAAGCCCATAGAATACCAAATATTACTTTATGCATCATATTACTTTATTCTATGTGTGGTATCAATGATTGGTGTCTCTTGTTTTTCAGTCTTTCTTGGAGATAATCTTGTGAATGCTAGGTCTTAATGCCTGTGGGTATTAGGATGAGGAGAACATCGGAAAATTGGATTAAACTTTGTGTAACTATAGGGAATGAGAAACATAGCTTGGATGGTTTATGTCAACAATTTGATGAATGTCCTATAACTTCTAGAAAGTCTAGTGAGTAGCACTTAGATGAGAGCCAATGGAAAGACTTAAGAGACAGCTTAGTGAATAGGTCCAAAGTTTGTTGCCTGGGTTTGGGATTGAATTCATATGAAATAAGGTTCATTGGGTTAAGTTATTTAAGACATTAATAGGACATATAAATATTTGATACCTTTATTTATCTTATATGCCCTTCGGTGTATTCTTACATTCCCATTCAATTATAGGAAGAAGAAAGAGAAGCAGCAAGTTCCTAGTTTGCTGCTTAATGTTATACGCTTGCTAGTTGATCTGACTGCTTTGGTCAACAAGCCTGATGTGGTGGATATGATATTTCCACTCTCTAAAAAAAGTTTAGAGGAGGGTGACATGGTGGTTGGTGCTGGTAAGCTTGTTTGGTTAGTCGTGTCATTATGTAGTTAATTAGTTAACAAAATTGCAATGGATTTAGTGTAACTAATCTGTAATTATGATTTTTTTATTTCAAATTGATTTTGATTTTGAAAATTCAGAAACCCTAGTTTTAATTTTTGCTCTTTTTTTGGGTTTTGTTTTTTGAGCCCTTTTTCATTTTTATTATCATTTTTGTTTTTCATTTTGGATTTTATTTTCGTTTGTGATTTTGTTTTTGGTTTTCGATTATATTTTTGATTTTCTTTTCACTTTTGTACTTGATTTTGTTAACTAATTTTGTTTTTGGTTCTCGGTTTTGTTTTTGTTTTCAGATTGTCAATTTTGATGTTCAGTTCTAATTTTATTATTTTAAATCAATTTCGTTTTGTGGTTCTATTTCGATTTTGATATTCAATTTCCTTTTCGTTTGTTTTTATTTTGTTGAAATCTGTTATGTAATTTGATTTCGTTTTCATATTTTATTTTTATTTTCTGATTTTAATTCTTTGTGTGTTATTTTTGTGAGTTTATTTTGATGTTCTGTTTTTTTTTTTTTTATATGTTTTTGGTTTTTTGGTTTCGATTTCGTTTTTTGATTCTATCTATATTTTTGATTTCGATCTCCTTTTTTTGTTCTCTAGTTCGTTTTCTTTTTTTGACTTAGGTTTTCATTTTCGATTTGATTTTTAGGTCTAATTCCATTTTTGATCTCAATTGCATTTCCATTCGTAATTTGGTATGATTTTAAGTTTTTTGTGTTTTTGATTTTGCTTTCAGATTTTCTTTTTCTTTTTCTTTTTTTGATCTTGATTTTCAAGTTTGATTTTGTTTTTTTTTTTTCAACTTATGTTTTGGATTTGAACTGTGTGTGTGATTTTTTTGAGTTTGTGTGGTACTGATGGGTGGTGCTGTGGAGGTGATGTTATGATCGTTGGCACAATAAGCTTGTATGGTTAGTTGTCTCATGGAATAGTTAATTAACATGGTTATCAGAATCTCAATTCGATTTTAGGATCTTACGATCTGATATAGTATGATTAGGTATAGAAAAATCGATTTGAGTCTCGCGTAGAATCCCAAATTTAATAGGATCTTAGTAGATCGTGATCCGAATCTTATAGAATCGTAAGATACCGATCCTAATTGTTGGGTTTGTCTGTTAGGCACGAATTATGTATTGTTACATATATTTTCTATCTAGTGTTTGGAGTTTGTAGGATCTTATAATTCTCGATTCGATTCTACAATCTGAGTTCTCTTAAAAGTGGGCGAGGCCTCTTGGATGTCTCTTTAGGAAGGATGTGAATCTGCAAAAGGTTTACCATTCTGTCACTTACCATTCTGCTTGGGTTGCTACTGATCGCTGTACCAAATAACTGTTACCTGAAGATGGATTATTATTTAGCTACCATTCTGCTTGGTTTATTTTCTTTTTATTTTCTCCAGTATGATATAATTGATGGATGATGATTTGTAATGACTTTCTCACTGAAAATTTTCCTCTTGTTTAGCTTATCTACTGCTGTAATTATATCTCATAAACATCTTTATAACCCAAAGTATACGTTAATGCAATGATTTTGAGGAAGAGTTTCACTTTATGTGTGTATTTATAGCCTTAATGAATGGCAACACACATGAGAAACTGTCACTTGCATTGTGAGGTTAGATTTGTATCCTGTCGTGAAGCTGTTGCTGATGACTCGAAGTTACTTGAGTAAGCTCTTTGGAGATGGATATGCTAAAGGTAAAACCTAGGCACCAGAAGCCAAGACAGAACGTGTTGAGGTATGTTCTAGCTCTTAACATGTGAATATTATGTGATATTATCAAGCTTCATCTATATTAATAATAAAATAGAGTCTTATGTTTGAGTTGTTTAAGCTCCTCAGTTAGAAAAACACAACAACGGTTCAGATCGTTTCGATCTGACGGTTTATATCTTTTAATCTATTAACCACAATAACTCATTTAAATTTTAACTTTTAACCACGGTAACTCATTTAAATTTTAACTTTTAGTCATAATAACTCACTTAAATTTTAACTTTTACTATAGTAACACTAATGTTAAGAAAATTTTGAATTGTTTAGGAAATTTTGTGATCTGATTTTGACTTAATAGACCAACGATTTATTCGTACATCAAACTACCATATATAACTATCAGAATATATAACTTACATATAAAACTTTTCGTTAATTATCATAATATTTAATAAACGGTTTCCATATATAACTCAATCAAAGATTTCCGTATATACCTCAATGATCTAACATATGTGACTTTCCATAACTTGACAAAACTAACACCGTTAGAGATTATTTTGAGATTTAAAAAATAAGTGGATTTAAGTACCTACATATAAGTTTAAACATGAACTTACCCCCAAATAAGTTTCTTTCTAAGACTCAAGTCATTATAAGTCCATCTAGGGGGACTCACTTTCAATTTTCACTTTAGTTTTTTTAACTATGCAATTTAAAATTAAAATAAAAAGAAAGATAGGTGTGGATTAATGATATTATTTGACATTAGAGAGTATGTTGATTGAGTTATCTGAAATTGGAAGTAGTACAGAGAAATTAATGTTTTTGAGCCAAAAAAAAAATGAGATCAAAATAAATGAAAATTTGATCAATCTTAACTATTGTTATGTTTTTATAAATTAAGAATTTAATTTCCTAACTGTAATATTAGATAAATTTTTTTGAATTTTTTTACAATGGGTCGGTCCAGTTAAAAGCTTACCTCTCAGGCCCAGACAACATGCTATACATGGGCCAGCCCGTCAGACAATGCTGATAGATAACGCAGGAGCCGCCCCCACCGAGAAGGCACCACGGTATTGAAATTCCACCGCTTTTACTTTCCAAAACTAAAAATATTATATATATATATATATTCTTACTAGTAAAATGGGGGTGAGGATAGGAGTATGAATTTTATTTATTAGCATAAACTCGACACAAATTCAATCTGACATAGAACTTAAAAATGACACGATTAATTGATATAATTGATCGATGAATCAGAATAAAATTAGACATGAAGAATACAATTAATAGATAATGTAAATAAAAATAAATAAATATTTCATAATTTTTTAAAAATAATATCATTTGAGATATTAAATAATAAAATATTTTTTACCGACACGAAGATAACACATAAAAAATATAAGATTAAAAATAATATAACACGAAACGATTGACACTAACGAGGATAACGACAATAATTAATTAATCAGACGCCCCCATCATAACAAATGAAAAAGGGAAAGGGTGGTTTACAAATGAGTTGAACCTCCAAAAGTCGGTAGAAAAAGGTTATATTTTAGTAGTAGCGGCTCATGATTGAATAATATTCTTACTAGTATAAATGCGCCCCCATGTCATTGACCCGGGACCCAGAACGGTGCACGTTGAACAATTTTCTAACCTTCAGACAGGGACCCACCACCCACTTATCCTGCGCCCATTTGGTGGCGAGTTTTTTTTTATTTATTATTCCACAGTAATTTTAAAATTTTATTCTTTCTATAATGAGATTTTTATTTTATTTATCGAAGTGTGAGTTGAACTTACACTTTTCAGTTTTTTAATGTCTAATAATATTTCTAAAAGATATTTTTAAATAAAAAATGTCACACTTTTTATTTAGAAATATGGGCTGGATGAAGCCAATAATTTATATGTGGATGAGCACTAAGTATAAATTTTAATTTCTTAAGGATTAAAGTAAAAGATACATAAATTTTTTAAATCTTATATAAACCTAAACTTTCATTGACAAAAACGGTTAAAAGTTTATATACATAGAGTATAGAAAAAAAAATCTACAAAATAAGGTTCTAATTAAACTTTTTTTTTATAAAAAATGAAACTAACTATAGTTATTTATAATTGATCTTGATGGATTTTTATATTTTGAAAGCGTTACATGATAACTTCATTATCAATACAATCAAAAAATATCCTTATTTATATATATATTCAAGTTATCTGTCATTCATTGAACGCTCATTCGATTACGCAATAGATTTTTTACAATTTTTATAGCTGAAAATATTATTTTTACTGTGGTAATTACAACTAACAAGATCAATGTCAAGTCATAAGTAAGTAAATCAATGAATATGCCACATCCTTTTTGTCTCAACTATTTTTTGAGCAAGATTATCAATTTCTAACAGATTTAAAAACTTAATAATAGAGCGCGTATTAATACTTTAACTATCAAGCTGATCAAAAAGTATCATGAGTTTTTTAAGAAATAAATTTTTTTTGAATAAAATTGGGGGAGGCAAATCAATTATCATAATTTTAAAAATAAAGGGTCAATGTCAAATTTGACCCTTTATTTTGACATTTAAAATAATTTTTATTTAAAATTAGAAATAAATAAAATTTTGATAATTTCGATCATTGAATACTTGTTAACTTAAACCTACGCACCCTCATGAAGAAGACCCATTAATCCAGAATAAAGGGCCACAAATAACACAAGCGTCAGGAACAGTGTCTTGTTTTGTCAGCATCAAAGCGCTCCGATACTTTGAACTTTGAAGCAACCAAGATACGTGTCCTTTAACATGCGTATTCTTGGAAAAGTCCATACTTAGAAGTTAGATCCTTCAGAGTTTCTTTCTATTTAACTTAGAATAGTAAAAACTTCAGAAACTCCATTGGAGATTTGGAGTTCGGTGAGGGTGGACTTCTTTGTCTTGAAACAGTCTCTCTTTGTCTGACTTTGTCTCTCCTCATCTGGGTTTTTCTTTATTTCTGGTGGGTGTTGTTAAAGTTTTGCTTTGATTTTCTTGTCTGTTGATTTGGGTTGGGTTGAAATGGAGGAAAAGTATGAGGCATTGAAAGAAATTGGTGCTGGGAATTTTGGGGTGGCAAGGCTTGTCAAAAACAAGAAGACAAACGAGCTTCTTGCTGTCAAATACATAGAAAGAGGGAAGAAGGTACTAATTTCCTAGTCAGATGAATCAATTTATGCTTATAATCCTACATGAGGTGTATTTTATTTTGCTGCTTTGAAAGATATTTTCGTTGGATGAGTTGAATATTGGATTAGTTTTTCTTTTTTCTTTTTCTTTTTTGATCTTTCGAAATGTAGAAGTGGTATTTCTTTGAAATTTGTGTTATATATTCCTTGTTTCAATGTGAAGTAGCTGTAGTTGTATTGGGTTCGGCCTTGTTTTCTTGCTGTTTATTGTTAGTTGTGACTAGCAGGTCCAATGGCTATGCCTATACCTTTAAACTTCTTTGACATGGTATACTTTTTCACCAAATATGGGAAAAACTGGACAGTGATTGGGTGGTGGACTCAAGAGAATTTTTAGGTATTTTGTGAAATATTGGGAGAAGTCGAAGGAGAGGGTGAAGGTTGGTTTCTCTTTGTTATGTTCTTCTTTGCTTATAAGGTGTAAGCTGGTGGAGCAACATTGTTGGGTTAATGAAGTTGGAGATATTAAAGGTGTTGAGTGGGGATGATTAAGACATGATTGCTGTTGGAGTAGAAATTAAGTATTTACTATTTAGGTTATAAAAAAAGAGTTTCTTATGTTTGAAGTGATAAGTACCCGAGACCATCTCCCCCCAGAATTTTCCCTTGATTAGTGGGTTTTTTGTTGTCATATTGCCCCTGGCTCTGGTCCCATTGTGGTGCAATCACATATTAGAATGATCAGCATTTGTTCATGTTATCAATAGTTTATACAACTTTGGAGGTTGGGAACTATTTGCTGATGATTCATTGCTGGTTATTGATGAAGGCATTGCAGTATATTTGAGGAAAGAGCCTATGCCGCCGCATTTGGTGTATTTTTTACTCTGCTTAGTTTATCAGGTTTAATTTAACATGGTTAGATACAGCTCTTGATTTGTTATTAAAACTCTTTCTCAATCAGTCGTCAACAATTGCCTTAAAAGAATGTTGGTTCTTTGGGTATAGCTGGAGATCTAGATGGTTGGAACTTGAATTTCTAAAGTGCCATTGCTTGCTCACTAGACCATGTTGTGCAATGATGAAAGAGGAAGACAAGGTGGTCAAGTTCTTATGTGTTTCAGTTTGATGCTATGAGCCTATAACCGCAGTGCCCAACATATTACACTTGACTGATCCCAATAGGAATTTAAATACTGCTTCAGATTGTACTATCATGATTCTTTATGAACTTTTTGCCAAATATATGGTACATGTACCCTCATTGTTCGGAATAATGTGTGGAAAAGCACATATATTATCCCGGTAAACAAGACATTACTATTCTTCTGACCATTCCAGTTCTACCTAAGGATGTCAATGATATGCCAAATAATTCTGTTTATACTTTAGATTTCTTCGTGTTACTTTTTGTCATGATAAAGTTATACCTATTTTTAGGACCGCAAGTTGTACAAAGTCCTAAGTCGGTAACACATAAATGCATCAGTGAAGCAGGTGTGTCCCTGATTTGAGGACTCATGCAGTTATGGAGAAGCTACCATGTTCGGGTCCATATCTCATCCAATCTCTTTTTTCTTTGATCCTCTAATTTTACGAATCTTTTGGCAATTCTCAGACTCCCATTTATTTATGCGGGCAAAATCCTAAACTTTTGAACTCAGAAGGAAAGAAAATTGAATTACTATCACCATACCACACCACTATTATGAACAAGCTCCAGAGTTCGCCAAATCATTATGATAGCCAGACTTGTGGAAAGGCCTATTCCACTCTTTTTGCCACATTGCATCTAGAGATTTACATACATAGATTATGTATTGAGGCCTTGGCTAATGGCTAAGTCACATTTTTTTAATTTTATGCTAGATGCGAGAGCCTTGTCTCCTCGTTTGCAGGGACTGGTTCTTTTCCATTTATTCAAATTGTTGTTTCTGGTGGTTTTCTTTTTTCTTTTTGTTTGCGTTAATTAATAAAAGGTTGCTTTGATTATTTCAGATTGATGAGAATGTTCAGAGGGAAATCATAAATCACAGATCACTGAGGCATCCAAACATTATCAGGTTCAAGGAGGTAACAAAGAATTTTCTTAGCTTTTTTGTTTAGTGTCCTTGGGCATTGTTTCCATTCAAAGTAGAAGCTGTTGTGTTTATGGCTCCAGCATCGATAATTTGGGCATTTTAGAACTGAAAAATGATGATATCATCCGAAATTGATGGTTGTCCTAAAGGTGTGTAAAGGGAGGGGGTTTATTGTCACCAAATGACAAACTTCTGCGGGACTGTGTTATTTTTCAGACAAGAGGGGGTCCATCCGATTTTATAAAAAACATCAAGTGGTGTAGGAGCAATTAACACTCAAAGTCAATGGTAAACCGGGAGTATGAAGACCGAGGGCATCAGCCACCAAAAGTGTGATATGGTCACTGCCCTTAATACTCTCTTTTCCAGGAATGAATAACTAGTGTTACTAGTTCTGCACTTTTTTTAGATCTTTTGACCTGGCTAAAGTTGCTCTGTGATGTTTTGCCAAGGAATGCATGTGTGGACCTGAAAATTATATTGACAGATGAATTTTGCCACCATAGGGTTAGAGAATTTATTTGGTCATCAAAATGGTCAGGAATGATGTCTTGGTATACCGAGACAGGTGAAATCTGGCTTTCTCAAGTTTAGACATGAAATCATGCCTCAGTGGAACATATTTGCTTGCAGGTATTGTTAACTCCAACACATTTGGCTATAGTCATGGAATATGCAGCTGGTGGTGAGCTTTTTGCAAGGATTTGCAGTGCTGGTAGATTTAGTGAAGATGAGGTTCTGATAACAAGATTTGTGTTGTTTAGTTTATCTGACTTGTTATTGTCGTTTTTATGTTGGCTCAAATAAAATTTAGATAGCTAATATGTGTTTGTTAATCCCTTGAACAGGCACGGTTTTTCTTCCGGCAACTAATATCTGGAGTCAGCTACTGTCATGCTATGGTATATTTTTTCGAATATTTGTTTCACATTTTTGTTCCTTCTTTTTTCTTACATCATTCTTTTATTTTACTGTAGGAAATTTGTCACAGAGACCTGAAACTGGAAAACACTCTCTTGGATGGAAGTCCAGCACCACGTCTTAAAATATGTGACTTTGGTTATTCCAAGGTTAATAATAAAATGCTCTGTTAAGTCTTTAAAGAATTGACTTGTGGTTTTTGTTTTTGACACCACTTAAAATTTTAGTCAGTTTCTAATGTACTCATTCTTCTGCTTCTCATAAAATTTTATCAATTGGAGTTGCAGTCTGGTTTGTTGCATTCACAACCCAAATCAACAGTAGGAACACCTGCATACATTGCCCCGGAGGTTCTGTCACGAAAGGAATATGATGGGAAGGTATTTGTACTACCTTGAGTTGGTAATTCGGACCATCTTATTTCTAGTCCTCTTTATTCTTTCGTTTATATTGGAGACAATATTTTTATCCACTCACAAGCTATCCCTACCATTTCATGTATGATTGGTTTCATGGAAAATCATTGGAATCAGCTTAGGTTAGGCAGCATGAGACAGATAACAAAACACAACAATCTATCGTTTCTTTCTCTGACTTGGTCACCTGATGGTTCTTTACTTTTAGATTGCAGACGTATGGTCCTGTGGTGTGACGTTGTATGTGATGTTGGTAGGAGCATACCCATTTGAAGATCCTGAAGATCCCAGAAATTTCCGTAAAACCATTGGGGTGAGCTATAACCGAATATAGATTTGAATCTTGAACAAACAATATGTTATTCTATATAAGTCCCTTGTTATTGGATCAGTGAATGTCACTTTTTTCCTTTCAGAGAATAATGACTGGTCAATACTCCATACCCGACTATGTACGCGTGTCTGCAGATTGTAGGCACCTCCTCTCTCATATTTTTGTCGCAAATCCCTCGAAGGTGACTTCCTTGTCATGAATTATATCTCTCTTTTGACATTCTCTCCACAAACTACTACCATGTGTGATCGTTGTTATGCATGAAACGACATGGAAACATAATAGCTTCTCTATACGATATTGTATTCAATAGCTTCTTTTTTCTTTTCTTTTTTAAATACAATGTGGTGTTTTATCGACTCAATTTATGCTGACTAAACCTGTCCAATGCTTCTTGAAGAGGATCACACTCCCTGAAATAAAAAGGCATCCTTGGTTCTTGAAAAATATGCCAAAAGAGCAAATGGAAGGTGAGAAAACAAACTTCGATGAAGCATATGGTGACCAGAGCGTCGAAGAAATAATGCAGATCATCCAAGAGGCAAAGATCCCTGGGGAAGCATCCAAAGCAGAAGGGCAAGCTGCTTCTGGGTCACTCGACCCCGACGATGGTGACATTGATTTGGAGTCTGAAATTGACTATAGTGGTGATTTTGTGGCTCCTGTATGAGTATTGCTCTTTCTGTTTGGAGTTATAAGTGTGTTGTTTTCACAATGTTTCATCATGTATTTGTAAGTTGGGTATGATGTACATACAATGGACCATATGCCACTCACAAGAGATCGGACCTGGAGGAATAGAAAATACTCTCATTCATCCAAGCGAGTTGAGAAGCAGTTTCGACAAAATGGAAGTAAGACTGTCTACTACTTCCCTTTTTAGACCCTGTTATAGGATGATTCTTGTGTATTGAATATGACCTCTCTTTTTATTACTTGCAACGAGTCATTAGTCGATATTGACCCTGAGCAATGCTACTGGCGCCGGGGCGGCGGCAGATTCTCTGAAGAAAGATAAGTCTAACATAAGTGTCACTCGAGCCAATTAAAAGTACGATAAATTAAGAGTGTCAAAATACAACACGATCAGATACGACATGAAATTAAAGAGTTTAAGTTGTTTTTAAAATTAATAAAATCAAATCCATGATTTATTTTTGGGAGATTTTTGTAATTTTAAAATAGCTTGTTTAAGTGGTATGGTTTAATGTTGAAAAATTTTGTATTCGAATAATTTTCAAATTTCACTTAACTTAATCCACGTGGCATGAATCTATTGGTTAGTTTGTGGATTTAGGGTTTTCGTTTCTACAGCCAATCCAACGGTCAATATCTTCATCAACCCCACTGCCCTCTCTCTCTGTATAAAGTCTTCGACTCCCGCCTCCGCCACAACTGAATGTTGAAAACCAGAAAAATGGTGCAATTCCACGAGCACATAATCTCCGATCTCCTCGAAGACCCCACAGGCGGTTTGGTAGTCCTCTCCGGGGGCCTCGGCCTCCACAAACTCATCGCCTCCCTCCTCCACCTCCACCACCCCTCCCAAGGCTCCCTCCTCATCCTCTCCGCTTCTCCCTCCCAAAAATCTTCTATCCTTTCCTCTCTCCAATCCACTCTCTATACACAAAACACTGATTCTCCTGAAATTACGAATTTGCCCTCGGAGATCACCTCCGACCTGCCGGCTCACCACCGCCTGTCTCTGTACACCTCTGGCGGGGTTTTCTTCGTCACTGTGCGAATCTTGATCGTTGATTTGCTGACTCACCGCATCCCGACCACCGCGGTCGCTGGGATTATTCTCCTTAATGCGCACTCTCTCTCCGACACGGCCACGGAGGCGTTTATTGTACGGATTTTCCGGTCGTCCAATCGGAATCTCTACGTTCGTGCCTTCTCGGACCGACCTCACGCTATGATCTCCGGCTTCGCGAAGGCCGAACGAACCCTTAAGTGCTTATTTCTGAAGAAACTCCATCTATGGCCGAGGTTCCAGGTGTATGTTTCGCAGGATTTGGAGAGGGACCCGCCGGAGGTGGTGGATATTAGGGTTCCGATGACGGCTTACATGGTGGGAATCCAGAAGGCGGTGACTGAGGTCATGGACGCGTGTTTGAAGGAGATGAGGAAGACAAATAAGGTGGATATCGAAGATTTGACGGTGGAGAATGGGTTGTTTAAGTCGTTTGATGAGATTGTGAGAAGGCAGTTGGATCCCATTTGGCATACACTGGGAAAGAAGACGAAGCAGCTTGTTTCTGATTTGAAGACGTTGAGGAAGTTGCTGGATTATCTAGTGAGGTATCATATTGAAATTCCTATTGGTCTGAAGCTGCGTTTGGGCAGTTTGGAATCCATGCCATGGAATTGGAGCCCACGTAAATTTATATTTTAAACTCATTCTATTTCAGATCAAATACCAAGGAACCAAGGCAAGGATTCAAGGCTCCCAAATGCAACATAATGTTATTGAAATTTAAAACTCGAAAGAAGAAAATGTTAAATTGCATAATTGCATTGCCAATTTGTGAATTTTTTTTGTTGAACTTAAGGGCTAATATTATTGATGGCTATCGTTTGAAAATCTCTGAACTAATTGCTGCATTTCATTTGTAGACAATATTTAAAAACATTTGGATGTGTGTGTAAGCATCTATGAGTGATCAGTATAACAGGGATCTGCAAGGAATTGAATGGATTATACTGATGATTGAAGATTTTGTAGAATATTTTTTGTTTATTTGATTGTCTGTGATGACGCTGAAGGATTATTGTTGGATGATGGGAAGTGAAGCAAAAATCCTACTTATTTGATGCTGATGTATAATTGTAGGATAATGGAGAGGGAAGCATTACTTTGTTTTTTTCTTTTTGGTGAATAAATTTGGTTTTGTGTTTAGATTATGGTGTTTTTTTTGTTAGGTATGATGCAGTTACTTACTTGAAGTATTTGGATTCCTTGAGAGCGTCAGAGAGTTTTCGGTCTGTTTGGATCTTTGCGCAGTCAAGTTATAAGATTTTTGAGTTGGCAAAGAAGCGGGTTTATTATTTTGGGAGGTCAGGTAGCGGGAAATTGAGCGGGCATAGTAAGAATGCGATATCCAAAAAGAGGAAGTTGGATAGTAGCAACAAAGAGAAAGAAGGTGAGGATTTTATATTCTGTGTATTGCAGCTTGTATCCGTAATTTGTTTATCTATGGAAATCAGTTATCATGAAGGTATTTGCTGCATTCTAGTTAAAGCAAAAGTTGTCCCTTATTGAAAGGAACTTGATAGTTGTGTAAAATGTGCACAATTGTATTTTGTTGGTTATAATGCAGCAGAACTTCACAATAGTGCAATGAATTTGCATCAAACATACTTGTTGGGGAAGCAGTTATTTTAACCTCTATTTCTTTGTCTGCAAGTGTAGATTCTTTGCCATCGAGCTCAAGTAGTGTAATTTTGGAGGAAGTTTTGGAGGAGGCACCAAAGTGGAAGGTGTTGCGTGTGAGTGAGTGAGTTCCAGTTTATCTTTAAAATCTTGAAGTCATATTGCTCTTAATTAAAATAGTTTTACACAATTTACTCTAAGTTCGTGTCCACATATGTGCTTGGAATTGATGTTCTACCATATAAGAAAGAAAAAATTCCTTTGAGTTGAACCAGTTTTCTCTTTTGTCACTTCAGTTATGTGGTAAATAGCATTTCAAATCTCGTGACTTTAAGAAGATATTATGAGTTTTGGAGCAGTTCAGTGCCATATTTCATGTTATCAATTTCTTTTAGGAGGTTCTTGAAGAAATAGAAGAGGCAAGAGAGAAGCAAGCTTTGTCAAGGGGAGAACTCGTAGTTGGGGATGAACAGGATGACAATGGCATCATTTTGGTGGCATGCAAAGATGAACGTTCATGCATGCAGCTTGAAGATTGCATCACAAATGGCCCACAGAAGGTTTGCACCGTTTTACGGACTTCTTTGGAATTCCATGTCCTTTTTGGTTTTTTGTTTTTATGGGTTCTTTTTTTCTCTTTCCTTTTCTTTTGGAGGAGGGTGGGTTAGTCCTAGGCTAGACTATGAGCTGGTGCTGCAAATGACTATAACCCAAGTCCTTAAAGCTTCTTGTGCTGCACTGCACATATCCTACCATGGTGCTTAAAGGATTTTTTGTTAAAGGTTTGATACAATTTGACAGCTGAGCTACTGTATTATGAACTTTTAAAAGCCCATACAGTCACACTTGCAGTCTTTGAAATATCCTATCAGCCAATTTAACGTTAATGGACAACTGGAGACCTGATCCTATACAACAAAGTGACTCAGAATTATTACTGATATGGTGAGGCAGTTGAGGTTGTCTGGCTTTCATACAAAGCTTGTGTTAATGCTTTCTTTTTTGATGATGAGTCAAGGTTTTGAAACTTATAAAATTCTGTCTGGTCAAGCACAACTGCATGTCCAATCTTAACCCCCCCTCAAAAAAAAAAAAAAGAGGGGTTTTACCCAAATGTAGATGTAAAATACAAACAATTCTTTTGATTTTCCATTAATGGAGCAATTTAATTCATATATAGGATGGCCTGTAGTTTTATTCTTGTTTACACTGCGTTTTTAGCCAACATGTGATAATGTGATGACAGATTGGATATAAACATCTCACTCTGTTTTTTAATAAAGGTCATGCGGGAAGAGTGGCAGAAGTATTTACGGAGTAAAGTAGAGTTGCAGGCCTTACCAAAGCATAATAAAAAGAAACCGAAGGACCCTAAAGGCTTTGGGATACTTGATGGAGTGGTCCCTACAACACCTGGACGGAAAGCAGAAGTTAGTAGCTTAAGCAAGCAGGAACATGATGCACTGCTGGCAGCGGCATCTGAAATTAGTAAACTATCCAAAAAGGATGTTGTTGTTGAAGATAATCTTCAAACTTGTGTGGGCAGTGGAGGAGGTGGAAAAGGGAAAGGAAAAGGGAAGGGAAAAGGAAGGAACAAAAAAACCTCAGCAAATGTTCAAATTTCTGTGGACAGAGAAGATAGAAGTAACACTGAGACAGCAGTTAGTGAGAAATCCAATATACTCTCTTCTGAGATTGAAGGCCAAGATAGTGGATTCAACCTTAGAGGTGATTTCCATGAAAATGCAGAAGGTACATCTATGGAGAGAGAGGTTCTTCGGAAGCATGCTCAAGTAGTGGGTGCTGAACCATTCAAGAATACGAAACGACTTCCACCTGTGCACTTTCATGCCCTAGAAAGCGATCAACACATACTTGACATTTTGAAGCCCTCTGTAATTATCGTTTACCATCCTGACATGGCTTTTGTCAGGGAAATTGAAATCTATAAGGCTGAGAATCCTTCAAATAAGTTGAAAGTATATTTTCTCTTCTATGAAGATTCTACTGAGGTGCAAAAGTTTGAAGCTAGTATACGCAAGGAAAATGGAGCATTTGAATCCTTGATAAGGCAGAAATCATTGATGATGATCCCAGTGGATCAGGTCTGTTCTTTACTTTTCATTCTTCGCCAATCTACATAGTGTCTGTAGCAATATATTGGTGTTGGAGTCTCATTCTGTCTCCATACAAATTAGAGGTATTGATACTGTGTGTCTTTGCTTTTTTTTTTTTTTAATCAGGATGGGCGTTGTCTAGGACAGAATTCTTCCATTGAGCCACAATCTGTAGTTTCTAAAAATTCTATAACAAGAAAGGCAGGTGGAAGAAAGGAAGCTGAGAAAGAAATGCTCGTACGTGATATTCTGCCTATTAGTGAACTGTTATCTACTTAGAACTGCAAATCATACGATTCATATGTTGTTTTGCAGGTCATTGTGGACATGAGAGAGTTTATGAGCAGCCTTCCAAATGTACTTCACCAGAACGGAATGCGCATAATACCAGTGACGTTGGAAGTTGGAGACTATATCCTTTCTCCGTCAATGTGCGTGGAAAGAAAGAGTATACAAGATCTTTTTGGTAGTTTTGCATCTGGTCGTCTTTACCACCAAGTGGAAATGATGGCACGTTATTATAGGATTCCTGTTCTTCTAATCGAGTTTTCACAAGACAAAAGCTTTTCATTTCAGGTGATTCACTTTACATGTAGAATTTATTTTGCCACCCACAATAAAAACGAAAAAATAAATATTTTATGGAGGCCCGAAGATTGCTTTTAATCTCCTGTTCTTAGTTAGTGAAATATTTTTGCAGTCAGCGAGTGATATTGGTGATGATGTAACACCAAATAGCATCATATCGAAGCTGTCTTTGCTTGTTCTACACTTCCCCCGCCTGCGGATTGTCTGGTCTCGCAGTTTGCATGCTACAGCTGAAATATTTGCTTCCCTTAAAGCAAATCAGGATGAACCTGATGAGGCCAAGGCAATTAGAGTCGGTGTCCCCTCAGAAGAGGGCATTGTGGAAAATGATGTGAGGTAAGATTTATTGTTTTGATCTTCTCTAATGGCTTAAGACATGCCAAAGGATCTTTAGACTCTTCCAGATCAAATATATGGTGTCTATAAGCTAGAGATGGTTGGGTAATGTCTAGCAAGAGCTGAATATGGCAAGACATGGCCTGTTTGCATTGGGCAACAGGGGAAATGACTTGCTCTCCTTGGGTTCCTCATAATGCTGATGAATGTTTCTCTGGAATATTGGATATCATTGACTTGGTTGTAAACGAAAGGACTTGCCCATTGCTTCCCAGCAAAACGAAACTTATTGTAGGGATAAATGGATCCTCGAGCAGAATTATTAACTTCTTTTATCATCCTCAATCATGTAGAATTAGTTGGGTTTCAAGCATGAGATATAAATATAATTCTTGGATATTTTCTATGTGACAGAGCTGAGAATTACAACACATCAGCGGTAGAGTTTTTAAGACGGCTCCCTGGTGTGACCGATTCTAACTACAGGGCTATAATGGATGGGTGTAAAAGCTTGGCGGAACTTGCCCTTCTTCCTGTGGAGAGGCTAGCTGAGCTGATGGGTGGTCACAAAGCTGCCAAAACCCTGAGGGATTTCCTCGATGCCAAGTATCCAACTTTACTCTAGCATTCATCTCTTGTAGAATAAGGAAAATGGTACGCTATGCCTTGCCCATCTTGTATTGTTGTTCGTTGATTTATTGTTATTCCGTCTTGTATATTGTTTTCATCGATTAATTGTTATTTCAAAGCTGAATGTTGCAGCTGACCATTCATTGACAGATCCTTGTACCATGATGAAAATCTTCGTCTTCATAATTGTTTTGAAGATTCTCTCTCTCTCTCTTCCTCTCAAAATTCAAACCTGTGGTAGATCGCTTGGATTGATGAACTGTTGTTATGGTTCATGCATTTTTTATCTTATTTGGATGGGACTTTGCACTTGAAAGATTTAATATTTTTTATTTTATATTAAATTTATCATATTATACCCTCAGGTTAGATTTATCATATTGTACCTTTAAAATTTAGATTTATCATATTATATCTTTAATGTATCAAAAGTGTTATAATGTGACCTTTTCGTTAGTTTTCATTGTTTATTCTGTCAAAAAGTGTTATAACGGAATGAAAAACGAAAACAAATGGAAGGATCACATTGTAATATTTTTAATACATTGATGGTGTAATATAGAAAATCTTATCTTTAAGGGTATAAATTAAGAATCCATATATCTTTTAGAATACAAAGTATAATTTACCTTATATTTTAAGGAATATTTCTTTGGCAATTTTATGGGTGAAAATTGTCTAACCTTAGTGAACCCTATGTTAGCATACAACTAGGCTTGTCAATTCTAATCTTAGTGGGTTATGATGTTAAATGAATGGACTCAACGGATTCATTAAATAAATAGACCAATATGAACTAATTAAATTGATACGAATTCAAGTAAATATAATTTATATAGAATATAAATTTCATTGTATAAATATAAATAAAATAGGGTGAATTATACTCATGGTCCTCGAACTATACACTTTGTGTCAATTAAGTTTTTAAACTAATTTTTTTTTTCAATTTTGCCCCCCAACTATTGACATCGATGCAATCAACCCCTTCTGTCTACATTTCGTCAAAACAAAAAAGGGGTTTTAATAGTGTGCTGTTCACGTGATCAGAAAGGAGGACAAGGGAAGGAAACATAACTTGTTGGTTGACACCAATTTTCTTGCCAAAAGCTCACATCCTTTGGCATATATGTTCTATTTTGTAGAGCCATTGCAATTGTGAGAAATGGATGTGTTATGGACAGGTGAGAAAAAGGAGGTGAAAGTGAAGGTGACATTTTGGACCGATCACAATTCTGGAAAAAAGTTTTCACTTATCAAAACCGAGAGCCAACAATGTTAAGATTAAAAGTTCAAAGTCTTGAAATCTATATTAAGATTAAGTAGTTGACTGTTACGCTAATTAGATTAGTTTCTTGAAAAATTAACACAGTAATACAGTGTGTTACTAGAAACACAATGCGTCACCACCATCTACATAAAAACACGTTCTGGCCATTGTGGGCCCAACTTAATGGAATGCATATCAGCCCATAAATCACCTCCAAATAAAGTCAAGCCAACCACTTTCAACCTTACCATAGGAGTGGGGGCAACCCCATCCACCCAGCCACTAAGCAGACGTACACTGCATAGAGAGAGAGAGTCACATTGAACGGTGAGATTGATGGGTGAGGTTACACGAGAGAGATGGGAGAGAGAGAGAGTTGGTGAGAGTGTTGGGAGTGGGTCATGGGTGGATTGGTGGTTGGTACAATGAAGAGAGACAAAGACAGAAGTTTTAGAGAGAGAGAGAGAATTAGTGTGAGTGGTGGGATGGGTGGGTGGTGGGGAAGTGTTATGGTGGAGGACTGGTGGAGTAGGTGTGGGGTGCACTGCACACACCCTTGCACGCTAGCATCAACATCTACATCATCTTCATCATCATCCACCCACCCACCCAATTCGGTGCCCACTAATCTCCTTTTACATTCAATGCCCCCACCCATATCAACAAACAACCACCATCATCTCCACCACACACCCACCATTTCTTGCTGTCGTGCACCTCTTCCCTACACACCTCAACCACCCACCCACCCTAACTCTTGCGTTAAAAACCAACCACCCTAATTCCATATCCCCCCACCTCCACCCATATCCAATCCAAATAATCCATCATACACCACCAGCAACGATCCCCCACTCATCACCACCAGTTTGCTAGCTTCTTACTCCTTTTCCACCCAGATCCACCACCACCCTTGTCCGATCTATTACTTTCATCACGATCGCCGCAAATTGCCACCGCCAGCACCGCTCGTAGTACCATAACTATATTGCTAAAGTGCGCCTCCGCTGAATCGTAACCACCCCCGGGCATGCCCCTTGATATTCCACTTTTATGCCTCCGTAGATCTACGTAGATAATTAACCCACCTCCACCTCAACCTTAACCTCATCTAACACCACCACTACTTGGCTAAGCCTCCGCGTAAACCATCACCCCCTCCCATATCTGACACCCCCACCACCACCCATGTCCGCCACAACAACCACGGAAAACCCCCGTCCGCGGAAATTCCCACCACCATGTTGGACCCAGGAAGAAGCTCTAGCCCTAATCGAAGCCTACAAGGACAGATGGTACGCCCTCCGTCGTGGCTACCTGCGAACCGCCGACTGGGAGGCGGTGGCCGCTACGGTGGCCCAGCGCTGCCCCGACGCCTCCCCAGCCAAAACCTCCGCCCAGTGCCGCCACAAGATGGAGAAGCTCCGCCAGCGCTACCGTGCCGAGAAACAGCGCGCTCTCTCCTTCCCTGGTAAATTCTTCTCCTCCTGGTTCTTCTTTGATAACATGGATTTCATGGAAAATCCGAATGGGTCGTCCCCTACCGTTGGTTCTACGCAAGAAATTGGTGATCAAGGCAATTCTGGTAATGGGTTGGGATTAAAAACCCTAATTGATCAGAGTTCGATGAAATTAGGGTCCAATTTGAAGAATAATAAAAAAAATGATGGAGATTCAAACCCCGGTTTTGGTTTTCGAGTAAAAAGCTGTGGAAGGTTTAATGGAAAAGCTAGCCCTGATTTTGGTCCTAGGGCTTTGAATGGATATCCTTCATACATGGATGTTGAAGATGACAAAGATCTGGATGATGGGATGGATTTTGGAAGTGGGTTTCCAGTTAAAGGCCCTGTTGATCCAAATCCGGTGACTGTAGGTTTCAAAGCGAAGAAATTTGGTAGGATGTATGGGAATTTGAGAGATTTTGATCATGATGGTGGTGAAACTCTTGATGTTGGTCCTGGATTTCTTGTAGAAAACCCAATTGATCACGATTCGGTAACTCCAGGGTTCAGGGCAAAAAAGTTTGGTAAGATTGGTAGGAAGTTGAAAACTGATTATGAGTGTGATGGGGGTGAGCTTAATGGGGGTGATGAAGATGGTGGCTTTTGGGTGAAAATACGAAGTGATAAGAATACAGTGCCTGCAGGGTTTAGGGGGAAGTATAACGGGAGATATGATGGGAATTCAAATCCTAACCTAGATTCTAACAATATGAATGGGTTTTATTCTTCTTCGAGAGTAGGGTTTGGGGAAACTAGTAGTCGTAAAGGGAATAAGAGAGGGAGGGATCCAGTCGAAGAGATTGTGTCGTCAATTAAGTTTTTGGGAGAAGGGTTTATGAAGATGGAGAAAATGAAGATGGATATGGCAAGGGATATTGAGAAAATGCGAATGGAGATGGAGATGAAACGTAATGAGTTGATTCTCGAGTCTCAGAAACAGATTGTGGATGCTTTTGTGAAGGGATTATTTGAGAATAAGAAGAAGGTGACAACAACCGTAGCACCTGAATCATAGCTGAAACTTTGGGATTTGTGGCTGTAGTTTTTGCTTCTAGTTCATTTCCAATCTTTGGTTGGAAAATATGTGTTTTTTTTTATTATTGTTAACACGTTAACTAGTGAGATGTAATATTTATGATAGTTAGATCTTTTGTTAAGTGGTTGCTTTCTTTCCTTGTTCTAACTGTGATCTATTATTCGGACATGGTTTGTTTATGTGATATTGATTTCATCCTAGAGTGTGAATTTGGCTCGAAATTCCTAATGTATATTTTTCCTCTTATTGATCTCTTCGTATTGGATCGAAGGCGTTTGAAGTTATGAGTATCTTTTTATTTATGGTTGTATTAATCATAGATGTCAATAGTGTGTGAAGTTATGAAACTCTGTTCATCTGCAGTTATGGTTTGTTGTCCTAAGAAAATGTCCAGACTGAAACATGTGCTCTGAGTGCTTTACCTTTGCTTGACCTTGTGGTTAAGGCTTTGCTTGAACCTCTGGAGTGATGCACAACTGATATGGGAGCTTAGGATTCTCAGAAACTGTCTTCATTGTGTAGATTAGCTGTCATACATTTTTTAGTCATGTGTGTACTCTACCACTAAAGTGTCTTAATTCTGACTATTTTGGGACGGCTTTTTAGTCTTATATGTAACATTGAATATGACTCTAAGTCTCCAGCAACCTCCATTGCCCGCTGCCAACCTTCCGCCCCATCAGTATGTCGGTCCCCCTCTCGCATGTTCTAGTTCTGGTTATGGAGTTAGTGCCAGTGCCGGTTTGTGGAAGTGGAATTAGTGAACAAGCGAGAAAACAGAGGGTGTGGCACCTTTGGAGCTTCTTTCTCAAAGTCAAGTTTCGTCTTTTTGAGGAAATATTATAGTGCTTTAGAAAGATTGTAGAGTTGAGATAAAAGTCATAAATCATACGAGCGAAACGAGACAATAACCCAAGGGAAGTGGGAAAAAAGTAAACGAGATCAGAACCAGGCCAGCAAGCCCATGCTGTAAGTAAGTTTCAGTTCAACTGAACAGTCACTCTCATCCCTGTTCAAAAGGAAATCAAAAATCATTCCGATGTACCATGGATGATGCAGGGAGCGTGATTGGACGAACCAGGATAGCACAGAAAATTCTGATTTGTTGATTATCAGAATAATATTAGGAAAGGATCCTTCACTAGGTATGTTGTTGATTCCTAAGAATGCCACACCTGAAAAGTATAGAAAATGTTCTCTGAAAATATTATTGTGGAAATACCAAAGCTTTTGAATAATGTTTACAGGCCAATATAAATAAAAGACCGTAACAATTCACAATTACTAAAAAAATCAAATAGAATATGATGTAGAATTAGTAAAATACCCCTCCCTAAGCACAGCATAAAAAGTAAAAACATAAACATGCATTTTTTGACTTGAAGGCGAAGTTGTAGATCGTCGAGAGATTTCAAGAATGGGTCTTTTATAATTTTTTGATACTCTCACTAAAATTAACCATGATTGATGTCTTGATCACTGCCATTTTCGTGTTACATCAATGGTTCAGCCAGCACAAAAAAAACTATAAGATGGAGCTGTATTTTAGTCTTCTATTTTGTGGGTTTTGGTTGGTGTAGTTAAATTTTCAGCAGCAGGACCACAGCTTTGGGTCTATATCCTAGATATAACTTGGAGAAAATAAAAGGCAAAGAAAGATGATTGATGGATGAAATGGAGTAGGAGGATCAATAGCTGCACCAGTAAGGTAAGGAGGAGCAATGGTCATCATATTCGATACTTACATCGTCATGTTCATCATCAATGCCTTAATGGCAATGCAGGAGGTAGCATTACAGAACATATGGTCTTTGGGCATTGTAGCACAGACAATAGAATTCATAGTGCCAATGTTGGGTGTTTGTGGTATGACAGACCATATGCAATTTATATAGTTAGTCAATCCTAACTAGATGAGACAATGTTGTGTTAATGGAGGTCATCGTCTCCACTGTTGGACCTTAAGGCCGCGGGTTCGAACGCCATCATCCTCTTCTCTGTAATAGTGTTTGAACAAAAAGAAAAACTGGGAGGTATTTGTAAACTAATAAATCCTCTTAAATGGGCCAAGTATTGGATTGAAGCTTCTGGCCTAATCAGCTCATGGTTACCAAGAGATCTCTCGTATTGTTGCGTGCATACATTTTGGAGTATGGTCCAAAAGAGGAGAGAGTGAGAATAGTTAGGAAAAAATGGATCCTCAAAATTAGAGGTGATAATCTTAACCCATTACCCATTAATCTGTCCAGCTCGTCCATAAATAAATGAGTTGGGTACCTATATTAATTAATATGAGTTCTAAATAAATTGGGTAATATGATTCATTTTAATTATACGGGTTAATATGGATTACAAATGGTTGCCCATTGAGTTGAGTATTTATCTTTTTATTAAATAACACAAGTAATAAAATTAAATAAATATACTAATATACCAAAAAATACACACACTATTACACCAAAAAATACACACATATACACTAATACACTAAAATATACACACACTAGTACACCAAAAACACACACATTAATACACCTCCCATGACCCACGGTCGACCCATGACCCATGGGTTGACCCATAACTCATGGGTCGACCCATAATCCATAGGTTGACCCATAACTCATAGCCCACAAATTGACCCGACCTATTATGTGTGTATTTTTTTTTATTAAATGTGTTTTAGTTTTGTGTTAGTATATGTGTGTGTATTTTTGGTGTATTAGTATGTATATTTTTAATGTATTAGTTTGTGTGTGTTTTGGTATATTAGGGTGCGTTTGGTAACGTTTTCGTTTTCATGTTTTTAAAAAGATAAAAAACAGAATTAATGTTTTGTTTTTTTTTGTGGTTAAAAGTTAAAACAAAAAACGTATTTGGATGTAGTTGCTATTTTAAAAAATCTAAAAACTGAAACAAAAAATATGTTTGGTAACCATTTTATTTTATGTCATATATTTTACATTTATTTTAATTCTTGATAAATCATATTCACATGATTATATGTCAATACATATATTAACTCATAAAACAGTGCATAATACATCTTTTTTTTTTTTAAACAAATTTTATTTATTCACAAATGGAAAAAAACATTACAAAAAGCAAAAGAAAAGGCACAATACACCTTTCCTTAACAAGAAATCAAAATAGCATAATATTGAAACAATTTATCCCAGCCTAAAACCCATTAACCCATATCGTCAAACACCACAACCCTTTTCTTTCTTGGCACAGGGAAACCCTTCAAATCACCCAGCAAAGCCAGATTCACCTCACAAGGTAATTGCACATCCCCAGAAAAATTACAAGATCTTCTGCACTTCACTGCATCATTAGCTATCCTGTTGGCAACAAAATTAGTCTCTCTAAAGATGTGGCTTATCTGAAATTCCACACCCTTTAACAGATTCTTAATCTTCCTCAATGTATATAGAAAAGACCATGGACATCCACAAAGGCCCAAAACAGCATTCACAAGTATCAGGGAATCACATTCAATCATCAATTTATAAACAAAAAGCCCATAACTCTGAACAAGCTGAAGGCCATTCAGCAAAGCACTAAATTCAGCATCCACATTGGAGCACTCGCCATAAAAGTTAATTTTTATTAAAGTGTAAAATAGTCATTTGCAGCTTCAGTTAGGTATGTTAGCTGCCTGTTATAATAGGGGGTTTCATTATAATTTATCAAACACGAGGGGATACATCTGTTCAGGTGACAAACCTTAGATGTAATTTCTCCTTGCATTTAATTTTTCTCAAGGGTTGGTCGACGGCAACAAAGCCAAGCAGAGCAGTGAGAGCACTGTTACTAAGATCAACCAGATGCACACATACACAGTTGTAAACTAGCCACCAGACGGTCACACACACAGATGCATACACAGATCTGAAATAAAAGAGTATAGATCTGCAAAAATAAAATAGGGATCTACAAAAATAAACCCTAAATCTGAAACAAAAATCATAGATGTGGAGAAAAAAAATCAAAGTGGAGATACGAACAGAGAGAGCTTACAGCTTCACCGGATATACAACGGAGGCGACGACCAGAGGAGACGAACCAGTGAGCACAAGCGACGACCCAAATGTTCCTTTGCGATATCAGCGAGCAAAAAAGGATGGAGAAGTCAGTTGTTCATGTCCTTTTATAGTGGAAGGAAAAAAAAATGAATATTTTGTTGTTAAGAGAGTTTGAAGCCGAGACCTCATTAATTGGGTGAGGAGCCTTCCGCTTTTTTTTTGTTTTTGGATGTTTTCAAAAACATCATTTTGGATGTTTTCAAATTTTGTCATTGTTTTTAAAACATAGCAGTAAAAAAAAAAACGAAAACATTCACCAAACATATTTATTTTTTTTTTTTCGAAAAAATGAAAACAAAAACAGAAAAAAACGGAAACTTTCAGTTACCAAACACTACCTTAGTGTGTGTGTATGTTTATATTTTTGTGTACTACTAATGTGTGGTAGTGTGTGTATATTTTTTGGTGTACTAATGTGTCTATTAAGAGTTTTAATTATTTTATGAGTTAATCGGTTTATCCCAATCCGTTATAAACTCAATCCATTATAACTCATTTACTAGGTGAGTGAAAAATGAATTAAATTTATTTTAACCCAATCTAATTTAACCCAATCCAAAACCTATCCAACCCACCCATTTGCCCACCCTACTCAAAATCCTTAAAGACGGAACCTATGTGATATGACCCACTATCAACATTCTTTGTGATCATTATAACAGGCTAATCATAGGGTCATATCATTGTTCTCAAAGACTCCACAATGGAACCAAACCAGTTGTCCAACTCTTTTTGATGAGGGACCAGCCACTATACTGCTTCGATCTAATCACTCGAGTTAACCCATTCCATCTATCTGTGAATTTCACTTTTTCATTCTTCTAATCTTTAACTCTTTTATTATCGGGGTAATGTTATATGAATATTATTTTGTAATTTTATTATTCTCTATCATTAAATTGACAATAGACCTCACTAATAGTTGGAACTAACTATTAATTTAATGATAATGATTCATCATGTCATTAAATAAAAAACATTTCCCTTATATATGTCATTAATTTTTTAGGAAAGTGAAAGAAAATCATGTAATTCAGGAACAAAGTAGCACAATTTTTTATTTAGTTTGTGAGTTAATTGATAGAGAAAGTATCATACATATCCATTGACATCCAAGCTGACATCACAAGAGAAGCAATGGCGTCTTCGTCTTGTTCATAGGCCTTCTATAAGAGTTGCATAATTACAAAAGTTGCTCCACGTTGCAATTAGATGTCACATATACGAGTCACACAAATAATTTATCTATATATACATCTAATTCTTTCTAGATTTATTGTAACATGAGTGCACAAAGCCACCCTTTCAACATGGACTTTGCACCACAATACTACTAAAAAAATTTGTTAATCTATTCTTTTCACCTTAATATACATTCTAGTAACCTTCTCTTTCTGCCACAATCTGTGTCACTTCACATTGACCCTTGCTGCAAGCATTACATCTAGCTAAGCTCTCTCTCTCTCTCTCTCTCTCTCTCTCTCTCTCTCCACACCAAAAAAAAACACTTTCTGTAACTTTTGCTCCTCATATGTTGCAATTAGAGACAGAGTGAAGCAGACAATATATGATACTAGGACCAATAGGCCAAAATGGGTTTGTGTCGTAGGTGTTGAATGATCTATTCTATTCTATACAAGTGTGGGCTTATAAGGCTAGTGCTCATAAACTCTTTCTTTCATTCGCCAATAGGGCCCTAGTCAGTCACTTTTATGAGTCGGGATTGATAAGTGGAAGTCATAAAAAAGAGAAGTTTCCTTTTAGCACATCAGATCAAGAGGAAAGGTAATGGTTTGGTCCGATTCAAGAGTGCCCATTACACAGACCCCGCCATGAACTTTTTTCACATTTGCATAAGACAAGGCATGTACAATCAAAAGAAGTCAGCCTCCTCGAGTTATCAACACACACATGGATATATACAAGTTGCTTTTTACCTTAAAGTTGATCAGGATGGAAAAAAAAAACATTAGTACACTTGATAAGAAGTCTTTTTCTAGTGATGCATACAGTTTTAATACTCTCAGGAAAAAAGAAATAGCGTCTCATAACTTTTATGTTAGTAACATTTTTCAAGTTGTCTATTCAGAAGTTATTACAGTCTCATATTACATTACAGGGCCTATTATAATAAGAATAAAAAAGACCACTAGAGAGAGAGAGAGTGAGAGAGATGAATCAGCTTGCCTTGTTTTGGACTAGCTATAGGAAATGACAAAATTGAGCAAATGGCTAAAAGTTTCAAGAGGGTTCAATACTGCACTCATCATGACTAGCAATGGCCAAATCAAGATGATCTCAATCATCTTCACCACTTCAATAAATTTGCTCTTTTTGACATCACGCTAGAATTCATGATGGAGGTATCATGACAGATAGAACAACATTGAAAAAGATAGGCCAAAATCTGAGTAGGATATACTCTCTCTCTCTCTCGTGACTTGGGTTGGGCAGTTATGTCTCCATTCATTGGAATTCCTTTTGCTTATTAGGAATTCCATGAAATGTTTGTTACAACCCTAAAACACAAAAGAGACACTGCTCAAAAAGAAAGATAAAAAGAAAAAGAAGGGAAAGGGACAGCACAACAGTACAAAACTTAACTTCTTATTTGATTACAGCACTTGAATATCAAGCTTATTAGCTTGTTGGGTGGATGAGTTTATGTTCACACCATCATCAACAACCACCTCCATTTCTTCTGCTTTATATGTGGAGTGAACTCCATAAAGTACATAGAACAAAGTTGTTATACATGCCCATATACCAAACCTTAGGTATGAAAGTTTCTTTAATGTTGTCATGAGGAAAACATTAAGGAAGATGGATATTGCCGCCGGCCATGGCATGAATGGCACCGACCAATCGGAAGATTTTCGGAGGCAAGGGACTGTGTAGTGGAAGAAAGCAGTGATGATGACAATGGAAGCACCAAATAAAGTTAGGCCCCACCATTGTTGCTTGAGCTTCCATGATAATGAGAAGCCAATTGAGCTACATGAGAGGAGGGAGAGGAATAGTAGAGTCTGGAATGGAGGGTTGTTACTAGTGATCACATATCGACGATATATAAGAGCATTGGCCACTAGGTAGAACACCAGCAGTGTGCCTATAGATATCATCTCTATCACAATCTCCAGCTCGGTGAACAGTGCAATTGAAGCTTGGCAAACCCCTACATGAAATCCTAAAGATTCATCAATTGGTTCTCCTTTTTTTGTTTTGCCTCATTTTTAGGTGGATTAATAGCTGGAAAGTAGTGCCGATAGTTGAGCCGAGCCTGTCAAGCTCTTTTTTTTAAATTAGTTTAAAAAATTGTTCAAGTTCGACTTGTTTAGAAAATAAATCGAACCGAGCTAAATCTGAATAACTCGACTATTTTACATATAAACGAACCGAGTTTTGCGAGCTTGAGTCGATCTTTTTAAAACACGAATTTAAAAAATTATTCAAACTCAGCTCGTTTAGAACACGAGTCGAATCGTATATGAACCGAGCCTAAACCAAACACAAGTTGAATCCTATTAAAAAGTGCTTTATTAGGAAAAATTTTATTAAAAAAAACTATTAGAATCATGAGACAAATGAATTATCCAGTTTGAATATCTTCCTTGATGTGATTTTAGTGATCTTTTGGGTAATTAAATCAGAATTTTGGTAGAATTGTAGCTTTCTTGTTCAATAAGCTTAGTGCTTTATTCCACCAGTCATCTTGATCAAAGAATAACCATTGTTAATTTAGCATTAGCTGATGAATATCATAAATAAAGATCATCCCATTGGATTTTACCTGAAAATTCTGTGAGAAAAATTTTCTAAAGGTTCATGAGAAATTCACTCTTAAGTTGATAGTTAAGGGTCTTTCGGTTTGATTCAAATTCCGATCAAAAACTTTATTTCTTAAAAGATTAAATCTTTTACCTCTCAATGACAGATTCAATGAACAATATACATTATCGTTATTTGTATTCAAAGTTACTTAGAAATTGAAAAATTAGATTATGAAATTGCGAAACATAATCTTCGAATTTGATCATCCAATTGAATGAGTATGAGTAAAGGATCCATCCCTTCCCCCCAGATCATGGCCATTTTATTAGTAGCATAGAACATGGTCTGATGAAAACTTCTCTGATCATATGATATATGCTGTTCCCTCATTTGTGAAAATTCAGAAATCATGGACTGGTTTTTTTGGTAAAAATGATTGAAAAACAATATCATATAAGAGAAGTTTATAAATGAGTATACTGTTTGCTTCATTAAAAAAAAAAGGGGGGGGGGGGGGGGGGGGGGGGGGGGTTTGGTCAAAAAAAGGGAAAAAAACTTAATTTCATGAGAAAAATTAACAAGTAAAATGTAATTCTTGAAAAACAATCAAGTGAGAAATAAAACTTGAGATGAGAGACAAGCTAGTACTTACCCAAGAAGAGAGTTGCATTCAAAGGAGTGCCTGTTGAAGGATGCACCTTGGCAAACCATGATGGCACAAGCCGAGCCCTCCCAATAACACAAAGATACCTAGCTTGGCCAAGCATGGCAACCAGGAGAGAAGCCACAATTCCCAGGCTTGCACCGGCGCCGACAACGTTGCTTGCCCATTTCCACCCCATGTTTTGGAAAGCAATCGAAAATGATGCTCTATTCGATATCTATGAATCATTTGAAGAATGCCTAATTATAAGGAAGGTGCATTAAGAGAAAATTCAGATTAAGGCCTACTATAATTTGGCCTACAACACATTGTCAAGAGCATATATAACATTCTTCAAATTTATTTCATTGAAAAACTAACCTCGTTATAAGGTACCATGGCACACAAAGACAAGGCCATGAAGCAATAAAGTGCAGAGACGATTAGAACCGATCCAATGATGCCTACCGGGAGACTCTTTGAAGGGTTTTTGATCTCTTCTGCCATGGTTGAAACTGAGTCATACCCTATATAGCCAAAATAAACTATTGCTGCTCCATCAAGGACACCTTTAACACCATAAGGAGCTAGGCCTCCGGGTTTTACTAAGTTTTCGGAACTTCCATTGTAGAAACCAGAAATTATAATGAACCCAAAGAAAATCACATGGAAGGCTGTCATTATAAGGTTCATTGTAGAGCTCTCCTTTGTACTGCAATCCCCAAATCACACATATCCATCACTTTCACCGGCCAATACTTCATACTCCAATAACAATAAATAAGGGATTTTATGAAAGATTATGAATAGTGTAATGCATATGTTTATGGGAGAAACAGCAAACACACTACTTTTAACCATAACAATATTAGTCCTGTCATACTACAATGACTTAGTAACTTTAACTTTTAACCTCTCCCAATCTAATGAAGGCATGTTCATAAACAGCAAATGAATATAGATCACCCAAGGCCAAACTTACCCATATAAATGCGAATAATTAGATCCTAGGAAGTCTTCAAAGATTAATAGAAGCAGCAAGAATAGAAGATCGAGTGAAAATAAACTATAATAATTAAGGTAGTAAGATAACAAACCTGTGACACAAACAAAGAGTGAGAAGAAATATTAATGCAACAGCTGGGAAGTCCAACATGTTGTAACCCTCCCCTAATCCATCTACTTCAACTCTCCATGAGTTCGGATCGTTCCCTCCGAAGGCACAGCACAGATACTCCGTGAAACTTCTTGCAACAGCAGCGTTTGATAGTACATACTCCATTAGTATGTTTGCCCCAGCAAAATAACCCACAAACTCACCTGTAACATTTCAAAAGATAGTGTTATAGACTTATATCAACTGAATCCTTATGAAATGAAACATAAAGTTCTTTGTTTTACTAAAAAATAACTCTTTGGTACTATAACTTTTTACCCGTTACAGTGAAGATTTTAAGCATGAGTGTTCATACCAAAGGTCACTCTTAGATAGCTGAAGGCACCTCCAGCTACCGGAATCTCGATGGCGAATTCAGTGTAGCACAAAGAAGAAAGGAAAGCAGAAATACCAGCAATGATATATGAAATGAAAACAGCAGGACCAGAGTTATTCCGGGCAACCGAACCGGTTGTGACAAACACTCCAACACCAAGCATTCCTCCAACACCGAGAGCCATTAAATCATACCACGTGAGCTTTCTTTTCATGTCTGCACCAGATCTTAGCCTCACTTTGTTGAGTTCTTGGTCTGGTGTCCATGTTGCTAACACTCTCTTTCTAAGCCTGTGAGGTGTTTGGGAGAGAGAATGAAGACACGTGGAGAAGAAAATGTTTCTGTGTGCTGGTTGATTAAGGGAGGCCATGGTTAGTGATTTAGTGATGTTTTTGGCTTCCATGAGAAGGTTGGGGGTGGTTTTAAATATGCATTGGAGAGAATATTTCTAGATACTTTTTTTCTAAAGGGTGATATGAAGAACCCCAAGGGGTATCCCTAGATTTAGTGAAAGTACCTTTTTGTCCTTTGGTTGTGTATAAAATGACCATGATGTCCTTTGAACTCTCTTCTTCCTCAGCTTTTTAGAGCCCCAAGACTCCAAAGAGGGTCTTCTCTAAGAGAAGCATGCAAGAAAAGGTGGAAAAAGCTCCAACCATTTTGAAACATAGCTTGTAAGAGGAATCACAAAGGGAAGAGGGCTTTGACCTAATCTTTTTGAATTCCCTCAACTAAAGCTTTGAAAAGATGTGACTGGCATCCCACACTTTGTTAAAGCAACTAATTAAAGACTTCTTCTTCAAGTCTTGAGAATATTGGACTTGATTCCTCAACAAAAATGTATAGTTGCAAGCTTGCAGCTGTACAGTGGCCATGTCATGCTTCGTTAAAACTCTAAATCCTAAAACGCCGACCAGTGCGTAAACCAATTTACTGCCTTCTTTCACATGATTAACACATTGAATACATAATGTTAATTGCACTGCTTTGATTAGCAATCTGGTGAGGTGAATTTGTTTTGCACCTTGCAGAAGGGAGGGTTTAGTCGTATGGTTCGTGGTGAAAATTATTTTGCTTCCAATTTTATAATGATGTCCATTACCGTTGTGTGTGGTATATCTTATTACAGATATCGACCCTATGAATCATAATATTTTTGTAAATCACGGGTTCCCTTTCACTATTCTTGTCCATAATCCTAATGTTGTTGCTGTCAAAGTGGTCCAGATATCTGTGTCCATACTATTCCATGCATTAGTTCTTATATAAAACACAATCTCTTTCTTTTGATTGGTGGATGACTTCATCAAAAAATATGAAGGTCTGGGCATCAAATTTCAGTTTTTTCAATACTTTATTGAGAACTGACCAATATATAGCAACTATCCAACAATGGCTGGTGGTATGGCCATGTTGCCTGGTAATATTACTGGATAATGCTTACTGAAAGTATAAAAATGATGAGTTTTCCTGATAGGCAAAAGTTAGGTTCTTAAGCCTTTTCGAGTTGAAAACAATGTGCTTCAAGATAAGTTATTCTAAGCTTGGTAAAGATGGTGTTCTAGATTTCTACCAGAATCAAATCAGGTTGGAGATGCAACCAGCAATTAAATAGTAAGTTAAGCATCTTGTATTTATAAAATTCTTCGCGGTCTAATCAATTTTCTGTTCTTAAATTCATGCAGGCTTGATCTAGTAGAATGTACCCTTCTCTAATCCGGTAAATCATAGATCTCTAGGCATATACCTATTATCTGTATCTGCATCACAGATATAATTCTGCAACAACTGAGGTTTTAGGCTATTCCCTTCCTGATTCAAGAGTGAGCCTTTCAATCAAGCAAACCTTCTTTTCTTATAGTGGACATCTCAGTCACTTCATCCAATAGAAGGATGTCAAGTTACTTTTACAAGTAGCCTAGGAGAATTTTCTGTACTTAGATCAATTACATAAAGAAAACTAAGCAGTACTCTAGCAGTTAACAGTTGGACAACTGAAAATCTTGTATCAGAAAACAAGTGGGAGATGGTGGTACAAACATCAGCACCATGCTTATCTTATGCCACCCTCTTCTTTTTTGAAGTCCAAAAGATTCTCTCTCTTGGTTTCAAATCTAATCAAAATATTGTGCAAGTAGAGAAAAAAGAGTAAAAGAAGCCTTCTTGATTTGTAATCTATCGATATCCCATTTTCATTTTCACCATCATCCAAATCAAAGCATCGCTGACTGATCAGTCCCTGTAAATCTTTTTCTCCTAGCTGATCAAGATATTAGGTTCAGATAAAGTGGACCATGATCTCTTTTGTTTCCAACGTGTCACAGAGGGAGGCTTCGATTTTTGCTCCATTAAGCCATTTTTCTATCAACATCTACTTGGATTATAATGCTGTGGGGATTGACAGGTTCTGTTGGCTGACCACGATAAGAAGGGTCTGCAGTATAGTCATGCTTGAATGAGTGGCTATATAGATGTTAATCATGATTCCAAAACAAAATCATTAGAGTCATGAAACAGAGACTAAAGTTCACATTAATAAAGAGAAAAATTATTAGCCAATGAAAATGCTAAGTAAATTGTGGTCCTCTTTTGTTTTTCAAGTCAACAGCACAACCTTATCTAACATTACTGTATCTGCAACTTGTAATTTGTTGTAGCCCTTTGTACTTCCAAATGAAATGTTTTGCAAGAACATTAGAATCAAATCCTCTTTCAAACGCCAAAACAGTTAGGCCCGAATAGAAATTTATACATGCTTCTTCACAAACTCCAGGCATTAAACATTAAAAACTTAACACTGAAAGAGAACCAATTCTTCAATGGATGTTGCTATGGTTCATTATCATAATTTAATCAAACAGTACTTCATGGCGTACTCCTGATGTCATTAGATGGGAGCCAACTTGGCTTCAGGAGTATGAAATAATAAAACAAAAAACTATGAATAAGACACCAACTACATGAGCATAGGCAGAGTGTTTTTTTTTCAAGCAGGGCCAAACTAGATCAATATTTTCTGCTACTTGCCATGTTTTGTAAAAGTTTTCCTCTTAACTGACCTAGGAGTGGGCAATACACATTCCATTTTCTAGTATAGTCCAATTTCGGTTAACCAGTTACCTCTAAACTCAAGCATTTAATTAAAGAGTCATACATAGCATAAGGTACAAAATACGATGATCGAGATGGGGACGCATTTGATGCCATTAAGATTGCATTATTCTAACAAACCATACAGTAGTAAGCATATTCACATGACTATAAGCATAGAATAAGGAGAGTGGAATATCATTTTATGTCTTACTATCTGATTGGTAGTTAAGTTGCACTCAGGAGGGTGGTAGGACGGAGTGGTAGTAGCTTTTGCTTTCGATTTTCCCGAGTGGGTCATTGACCTCATTCCTCACCTCTCTTCCTTAGGGGCCATTGCCATAGTATCTGTAGTAGTATTTGATGCTTTTTTATTATGCCAAAGGAACACTGACAATGTCATTTCATATGTAAGAAGTGCTTTGTTTTGTTTATCAGAAGAGACAACATACAGAAAAAGTTGGAAAAAAGGAAGAGGAACAGAGTCACCCGTTGAGGAACAAAATACCTTTTTTTGGGGGAGGAATCAGCAAGGATAATCCTTAACTATGAAGTGCCTTTGAGACTTTTTCTACAGTAAGTAGGATCACTTTAGTTTTTGTCAACATGGTGGCTCATGTTATATAGCAATTTTCATTAGGCTAACAGTTTTTAAATGCTCGAGTTAGCAAATCATGGTTATCATCCAGTTGAGTTTAGTTGCGACCATGTACTTATTGCAGTGTGATATAGACTGTTATCTTTTATGGCATTCCCAAAAGTTAATTTTCACTGAATGTAGCATAAATATTTTGGGTGGTATTGTGGATTGTAATGCATCAATACCTTCTACACTAGGCAATTAAGATTATGTTCAACATTAGCAAATAATTATTCGGGTATAATTGCGCTTTGCAGGCCTAATGGCCATGTTGTAGTGATCTGGCTTATCACATCTATTTATCTAATCATGCACTTCCCCTTTGTTGAAGTACTTGGCATTTTTTGCTCTGCATACCTATGACCAAAGGGAGGATTGCATTCATTAACATGTTATTTAATCGTGGGATTAGTGATGCAAACCAATCCTATCTGTTTTAATTTCTAGTTTATGACTAAAAGGAGTACACGCGCATAAGTCTGGTCAAACGAGATAGGGGCTCATCAACATATTCTCTTCCCTTGATAAAGCATGACTTTACATTGTGATTAACAATCTAGCTATACTTTCATTAAGCTTTGAAGCTGCAGTATGGTCTTTATTTTATAAAAGTTGCTTGTGGGAGCAATATATGCGACCCACCCCTCCACACACACACACACCCCCCACCCCCACTGAGAGGTTGACTGGTGCATCATAGCAACCCATCCTCTTTTCAAATCCTTACTCTATGAAATCATTATAAGACCATAGAGAAAGCAAAGCTTTTCCCTTGGCTATGCCTCCTCTTCAAGGGAAAAAGGACCTCCTTTGCAACTCTAACTCAGAATTTTATTCCAGGACCCATATGCATTCAAGGAAACCCATTATTGACTTCCATCCCTAGGAGGGTTGAAGGTAACAAGACACCCCTCACACGACACTCATGTTGGAATTATAAAATTGGGCAAATTGAAAGCAGTTGATAGGAAATGATTATAACTTCATTACTCATTCATTTATTAAAAACAAAAGCCATTATTCATGGGTTGGAATGGATGCAAGTTGCAATCAGAGGCCTCACACACCCATTCCTCACTATCACACCTTTTTCTTTAAAGAATTGTCAGAATGATTCCAACGAGTAAGAAGATCATGGGCTTGCTTAGCCTTTTGGGAGTAAAAATATACAGATATTAAAGAGGGATTGGGGATTGAGAAAGCATAATACTTGTTTAGTTAATTTGTGGTTCAGTTTGTTTGTGTCAAATAATATTTTAAATCACTGGTTATACTTCATCTACCACAGTGTAGGGCTTGTTGAGGTGGTCTTTTCTTGAGTCATTGCACCCATGAAATATGGGTACTTTTGCATCGTGAAAGCTGCACCGATATCTGATTGTATGGGTATGGCAGGTTCTCAGATCCAACTAAAAGCAAAATTCAGATTTAATCTTTCTGAATTTGACTAGTTTGCATGGTTTCCACCTGGGTACCCCTTGTATATTTGTATATACTCATTTTTTTTTTTTTTTTCGGTTGATTAAATTTTTTTTACCAGAAAATAAAGAATTCATCTCAAGGTACCACTTTCAATATGATCATTACCTCACATCACATTTTTGAAACACCAAATAAAAGTGGGACTTTACAACAATGAATAAGAAAGACAGTAGGCCTGAAAGAATGAAAGTTTGTCCAGCAGAAACCAATAACATATAAAATCAAAGGAAAGTGACATGGAAAAAGTAGATTTATGTCAATTACAGGCCCTGAAAATGAACAAGACAAAAAGATAACTTACCAAATTGTATAGTGATTGAGCCTCTGTTCTTTTATGAACTGCTTCTGAATCATCACAAGTTTAAATTTTCAAGATTTCCATGCTAAACAATAAAGAGAGATGGTCTGCCATCAACAAAAAGAAACTTATCATTTCTAACAAGAAAACAAAAGTAAAATGATAAAATAGCATTGCCATGACCACCCCCACATTAGCTAATCTAATAATTTCTTCATCTCATGCGCTGCAACGCCAATGGAGAATGATCTATTTGCATTTCATGCATAAAATTTATATTAAACATAACAGAAATGGATTTTGTGTTTCATACACTGAATTATCCAGCCAACCAATAAGTTAGCAAGCCCAAAAAGATCATAAAATCAATAGAATACTTTTCACAATCTTTTAAGAAATTATTTTTTTGAGGGGTTGGGGAGAGGGGTGGGGGTGGTGAGAATCATAGGATGGAAGAGCCATCACAATCACTCAGTATCACTAAAGAGAGTTCTTTCGGCAGCAATCCATCCATCCATAAATAAAGTCACAACTTTTATACATATTCATGAGATACAACACTTTAACTGGCTCCTTTAACAACTGAATATGAAACTTTTCTGGAATTTTGCTGCATTTGTCCTTTACATGTATACATCTGACAAGATGAAGTTTTCCACTTTCACATTTAGTTGCCATCTCTAAAGTGCATTTGTAAAGTAACTTGGCGTAACTTTATCTCCAAGTGGTGTGAAAATATTCTCAATGTGAATCATGACTTACCACAGTACAAGAGCTTTGATTTCAGTATAAAGGCATGAGAAGTTGGCATCACTGAAGTGGATTCCTTTTATCACTTTGTGTGTATCTCCAAGATCTTTTGTCTTTGTGCATGTCCTTATCACAAAAATGGCTGACAAAATCTTTAGAGCCAGTAATATGGTGTATCAAGGTCATTACAGCACTTTTTCGATGGTCGCTGATGTTTCAGGAATATCATGAGTGAAATGCAGCTGTCACAAATTGACATGAAAACTTTCTTCAACTTACAAACCAAATTGGTCTGAAGGCAAAACCACCTTCTTTTGAAGTTGACTATATTGATTTTAGAACAGAATAAGATAGCCTCAAACTCAAATCAACTGTACTGCCATGATGACTTTGATATATCTTCTGGACTTGAACATGTCTGATAGTTCAAATAAAAGAAAAATGGGAAAAAAGATACATTTTCATGAATTAATTATGATACCAATAGAAATATGATAGCATCAACTAAACCAATTGAAACAACACGGTGCTAAAGCTTCCAAATTCTTGGATGAGTACAGTGAAACTTAGTTTGTATCATTTTTATAAATTTGAACTTAGCCCAGAAGCTCCTATGGCTCTCCAGTTCCTTGATGGTACTTTCTCTGCAGTGTTACTCACTGCAACTCTATTTAGACAAAGAAACCTGTTGATTCCTCTTCTCCCTCATTCATCCTTGACTTCCAACATGGCACGTTTAATCGAACCAGAAATCAACAAAACCTTATGGTCATTCCATCAGTACATTATTTGAGTCTGCTTGCTTGTCTTATAAAGTATTTTCATGGGACTAAAGGAATATGGATGATTTTGATGGAAATGATGATGATAAATGAACAACCTCAAAAATAGAATATATAGATATACATATATATTAGTTATGTTATGAAAAGGATTTGATTTTATTCCTGGTGCATGTGTCTGCAGAAGAACAAGTACTGGGTGAAAGTAATCGGATTATTAACTATGAACCTCTTTAAGCAATAGCTACTAGTGTCAACCATTCCCAACTATTAGCATCTCTGCTGGGTACAATGTTGAAAAATTCCATAAATCAATAAAAAAAACCTCTTTCATTCGGATGTGTGCCTTTAAACCTTGAAGTTGCACAAATATGAACCTTTAATTCCATCACAATAATGCAACCTTACTGCCACGCCAAACACCTTGTGCATAGACAGCAGGGGTGGAGTGCATAGACATTAGACAGGAACTAGTGGATGACCATTGGATATATAGCATTGCTTCATTTTCTTACTTGGCCTTATTTCCTCCCATGATAAAAGATAATCCAATAACTATCACATATATGTATCTATAACCAAAACAATTCGACAACTACTTCCTACGCAAGTCCCACACAATCCAATACACGTGGTGCCTTGTTATCAGATTGTGATACCACATGTTAATGATGACGTAATCAACGTTATACTAATTATTTACTTGAATTTCACCACCAAGAAGAATTATTTGAAAGATAAGTTTGGAGAATTTGATGAGCAAAAAGAAGCATTGGGAGAGAATTTAGTGACATCGTAATGCCACTGATGATAACTTTGAAGAAAGTAATATGTGAAAAACAAATGGAAAGATATAGCTCTTTTGTACTAAAGTAGATAATGTTCATCCCAATATTCCCATTTAGGAAAGCTGGTATAGAAGCATCCAAACATAGATCATAGAAATTTGAAAGAAAGGAGTGGTAAAGGAATGGTCGGTAGTGTGGTGGTGCTCTCCCATCTATTGGTGGGGCGACCATTATTAAATCCAAAATGCTAAATTCTCAGAGAGGGTCTGATTGGTGCCAGGTGGAACATTATCGACCATACGATTGGGTCCCTCATGATATTGCTGCAGGGGTGTTGGCCTTAGAAAGTTAGTACACATGCATGATGATAATGATGATCTTTAACAACAAAGATTTGTGTTAAAAGTGATTCCAAAATCCTTTAGTAAAGTGTGCTTGTGATTATCTGGAATGCAATGATGTTCAAGAGATTATGTTAAATGCAATCATGCTCAAGAGATTATGTGAAATGCAATATATAACATTAATTAACTTGAACTATACTTGAAATTGTTATATTGATATTTTTTTGATTTGATTTTTGGGTAAAGATTTTTCGTTTTGTTTAGAATAGCTGCGAGATAACCAATCAAATCAATAATCAAACTAAGTCAAATATCGATTACATGAATCATTTTATTCATTGTTCTAATCTCTCAACATCATATTTTCAATCAAACTACAAACAACCACGTCTTCTTCACTATCTCTTTTCATGCCAATTTTATAAAATTCCTTTTACAATTTGAACTGGATGTGATTATGTAAATTTTTCTAGTAAGTCCATTTATACATGTCCAAACCATCTCCATTGGTTCTCTTTCCAATTTATCTTCAATCAATGCTCCTCCTATTGTCTCAGAAGCATGTATAGGGACCATTGTGTAGTACAATATACTAAAATTCATTGGCACTTCAACTCAATCATACGCATTGGTTATATGTTTGAAATGTTATCCTTAGGTGCCTTTTAATATTGTCCACAAAACCCAACAAATAGGTTAACATTCCATGAGCAATACACAAAGAATCCACATAGCACATTGACAAGAACCATCTGATATTGTGTGTACAAACAAAAGAACCTTTTATTCTGCTTCATCAATAATCTACAATGTTCAGAACAATAGAGTCGAATTCCAGAGACATAATCTGTCAAATGTATTCACAGTGGATTCCTATTTACATCTTTGTACAACAGATAGAATGTCCGGGTTATACCAAGTGCAGCATACCTAAAGATTTTAGAACAATCAGTTTTTGTGACAATTGGCATTCCTGGAGGAAGAACCTCGCGTCAAATATCCCTCACTTACCACTGAGGTACAAACGGCGCCATCCAAATAGCATCACCAGCTTGAACGGGATACCTGTTGCAGGAATAGAATTGAAAAAACACTGTAAGAAATAATTATCAAGAGTAAACTTTAAAAAAAAAAAAAAAAAGTTCAACCACAATGCATTAATAAGAGGTGAAAGAAATTAGAAGGGGTGCCTACAAAATGTAATAGCAAAACTTATGCCAGTGAAAGAACAGCGGTTCCCAGCAGATAGAGAGAGAGAGAGAGAGAGAGAGAGAGCAAATAAGAAATAACTTCTCCCATTTTGCTCCTTGTGTATAAAAGGTCTAATAATATGATTACGAGATCTGTCTGCTCTAGAATAAAGTAAGCAAACTCTTCGCGTATCAAAGTAGAATGTAGTCCTTACCAGCTATCACCTAGGCGATAAACACCCTGCCCCCCCAAAAGCAACAAACCGTGCTGATTATAATGCACCTCCTTCCAAAGCCAACAAGCCAAACACCTTGTTTTACTAATTATTTATAGCTTTAAGGTTGTCTTATTATTTATTCGAAGGTTTGAAGAATTAGAATGAAGAACCCAAAACCCAAAAACTAAGATAACGAAAAGTTTACATGGTTTTATTCCAAGTATGGAGAACCAGAGTTCGGCTTAAAGCCAGGCTTTAAAATCATCAATTGCTTCACATAATTTTTTTTATATGATGTTGTATCAACTTCCATGTCCTTCTCCGAAATACATATGACTACATAAGCAACTATATTTAATGAGAAACGTAAGTTTTTTGCAAACTAAGACCTTGGACATGAAAAATGGTTTCAAACAGCAGAAAGAAAATCATACCTTCACATTAAGAAATTCTCCGTGTTGAAAATCCATGACCTGCCATGTGACGGGGAAAAAAGAAAAAAAAAAATTAAGTTCTAGCCTAAACCGGAAATAATGGACAATAATAAGTTACAACCAATAATCTGAAAAATATGATATCCACAAAACAAAACCCAACAAAATACTGCTAGAAGGAATCCAAAATGCATGATTTCTAGGCATCTCATTCAAAAAATTCTACATTTTTTTCATTAGAACTGCCATATTAGAAATGTGATACCACACAAAAATTCAGATGATTAGCTAATTGTATGTTTGCAGATAATGAACCTGAACAACATGAAGACATGAATTCAACTCCAGAAACTAAATATAGTTCACGTGGATGTTGAAGTCGTAAGGCAACGAAGTGGGAAGAAGATTCCTGAGTTCGAAAACCTGGTGGCAGGAAAGGGAAAAGAAGCATCATCAATAGAATACAAATTTTACCTTGTCCTTTGGAATACCAAGAAAAATTCAAAAGGTTCAACAAGACGTGCGCCTCCTTAATTAATCACAATGTTTGATTCTTGACACCAAACAGATAATGTATAAGCAAGAACATTTCTCTTGATGTTCAAATCTAAAAATATTTACTGGAAATTCAAATTAAAATTTGTCTTCAGAGTCTTGATAACATATCATAGAACAATAGATAATTGACCACTTACTTCGCCAGGAGTTTCAAGAAGGGGCTGCTTGTCCGTTGATCCAACAATTTGCTCAGTATTATGATTTTCCAGGTAGGCATACCTAAAAGAAGGGAAACTTCTGAAATTCGATAAAAGAACCAGCAAAGCTAGATAGAAAATTGTATGAGTAACTGAACACATCCAATGAGTTCTCAAACTCGCAAGTTCTGCACACCTACATCATTGGTAGTTTACATTGGAGAATCCTAATGGGTGCCAAGTTAGGATGCTCTAAATGAGCTTCCCTGCCTATGTTGTGGAATAAAACAACTTCAAGATGAACAGGGTCTACTGGGACTACTGGGAAAGCAAACCTTCTTTCAAATACAACAAGAGAAGCAGATGCATCAGAGTCGAAGGAATGCTCTAAATTCGGAGGTAGATATGCATATGAATCCACCTACATAATGCAGATAAAAGGCAAAAAAAAAAATCAAGCTTTATAGACAAAATAAAAAGTCATTGAAGTTTCTTTGAGCTGAAAATTTCAACATTGCCTTGATTATACTCCAAGTCCTACAAAGTTAATTTCATACAACTTGTTTTGGACTTAATCATTTGTATCACACAGTACCTCTCTGCAATGTTTGTGTAACTTTTGTTTTACTGTTTAGAATGGGGGAGGAAACACACCTTAATCTCGTTTCAGCAATTCAAGCATAGAAACTCCAAAGAATGACTTGTTAGTTACTAATTAATGGAGGTAAACAGATATAAATACCACGCTGACGCGTAATCAAACTTGTATACAACCCCGCCACCTTTGCATTTTTAGCCATTAGAAAAACAAAACATACACATTGAGATAATTAAGTTACTCCATAATCTTTTCTAATTAATTTAAGCGTGAAAACCCCCAAGTATGGCTCATTATTTATTTATTTTTCAATAATTAGGTCTAACAAGAAATAAAATATAGATTAATTTTTTGACACCAAATTTAACATTTAATTTAATTAGACATAAAATTAATATTTTCATAGAATCAACAAAAAAAATTATTATTTAAATTGTTCACGTGCAACGCACGTCATGTATTGCTAATTAATTTAAGCATGAAAAACCCCCAAGTATGGCTCATTATTGATCATGGAGATAAAGACATACATATCAATACTGACAAACCTGTATGTGCTCAGTAGCAGATTGTGCTCTTATCATAGGTTATAACATCAATATTTTCTCCTCCTCCTTGCCTACAAACTTATGTAGTAGAAGAATTAATTCTAATCATTTTCACACTAAGTTTTGGAATCACCCTTAGCAAGTATCATACTTCTCGGAAGAACTATAACATTGCCCATGAACTAAAGGATAGGGCGACCATCTAAAATATACAATAGATAACATCTCAATCAAGAAGAAAGAAAGATCTTACTATTAGTTTGTGGCTAATGCCAGATACGTTGTTGAGTGTCAGAGTACCCTGAAGCACAAATATGAACCAGGCAAACATAAAGAAGGCAATATAAAGATTATCAAGCAAAATTAAACTTGAAAGTCCCCATCACAAGAAAAACCAAAACCAGTACCTATATTTTACATACAAAAAATAATCAATCCGAAATTCAAAACTCACCTTGCATCTTTGCTAAATACATAACAAAGTGAGATCCCATTGCCGGAGATATTAGATATGCTCCCAGTGTATTAGTCCTACAAAATCCATTCAACTAATGAATCAACAAGGATTAATCTATCAGATTAAGAATACACAAATCAAAATGCTGAGTTGCGTATACCAATAGGGTAAAGGGCTGAAGACATGACTTTCTGGTGTGATTAAAGCATGGTCTCTTTATACACACTGCGAGTAAACCCCGGCTAATCTACCGGGATTAAGTACCCAGATTAGCTTCATTAATGTATCCTCTAGAGATAAACCAATCTCAAAATAATTCATCAACACTACTGTGATCGTACTTTTCCGCTTTTGCAATCTCAGGAAAAATTATACATTTTTTTTGTTCTGGAAAACAATATTAAACAAAAGATTCAAGTTATTTTATCAGTCTTTTCCTTGTATTTTTATTGGCAAACAAACAGGGACCTGACCTTGGAGATGAGAAGGACAAAGTGTTGGGTTTGTGACTTTCCAATAGAGAGGTTGAGAATTGGTGTCAGGTGTTGAAGATTGAAGGTGCATAGCAAAACCCTTCTTGGGTGGAAGCAATTCCGACGTAACCTGAAAGATTTTGCGATTAGAATAACATAGAAACTTCATTAGTGTGTTGATTGGTGGCACAAGAAGTTCAGAGGAAAAATGAGAGAAGAAAGCAAAGGCCATGTTTGGTTTGCGTCTGCAAAACAGTTTTTTGTTCTCAAAATTTTAAAAACACCCAAATCATGTTTGTTTAGCATTTTTGTTCTCAAAATTTTCGGAAAAAATGAGATTTGAGTCAAAGAAATAGAAAACAAGTTTAACTTGTTTTCGGAGTTTTCTTTGAAAATTTTGAAAACAAGGAGAACAATTTTGGACTTTAATGAGGTCTGCCCTTCGAATCTCCTTAGCAGCAAATTTTTTCATTCATTTTTTTTTTTACTTCTTCCTCTCTCTCCTAATATATATATATATATATAATATTCTATTATATTATATAATATTATTATATAATATATTAGTATTATATTATATAATATTATTAAAATTTGTATATATATATATATTTATTTATTTATAAATTGGTATATATAAATTGGTATATATATGTATATATTTATCTACGAATTTATATATACGAATTAATAAATAAATAAATAAATATATATATATATATGTGTGTGTGTGTGTGTGTGTGTGTGTATGTATAAATATATATATAAATTGGTATATATATGTATATATATATCTACGAATTTATATATAAGAATTTATAAATATATATTATATATGTATATATATATTATATATATGTATAATATAAATATATGTACATATATATACATACATATATGTACATATATATACATATATATACCAATTTATATGTATAAATATATATATATTATATTATACATATATATATATATTATATGTATATATATATGTATAAATGTATAAATATATATATATGTATAAATATATATATATATATATATATATATATATATATATGTGTGTGTGTGTGTGTGTGTGTGTGTAATTATATAATATAATATAATATATATATATGTAAATATATTATATAATATAATAGAATATAATATATATAAATATTATATATTATATAATATATAATATATAATAGAATATTATAATATATTATATTATATTATATTATAAGATATATTATATTTTAAAGTTTGGTTTATTGAATTTTTTTTTTTATGAAATTATCAATCTAAAAATAACTTTCTTATATTTTTTTATTAATGTTTGAATTACTGTTCAAACATATATTTAGGCTGTCCAAACAGGTTTTACTATTTTCTGTTCTGTAAAACTGTTTTTGAAATCATCTAACCAAACAAGTTTTTTATCTCAAAAAATATCAAAACCATTTTCTCAAAACTCTTCTCAAAAACTGTTTTCGGATACCTATTTTTGAAACGCAAACCAAACAGGGCCTACTCATAACGAGAGGAAAAATGAGAGAAGTTCAGAGGAAAAATGAGAGAAGAAAGCAAAGTTTCTGGGTGAGTTTACTCATAACGATTGATAGATGGAAGAGAGATGAGGACGAAAAGGCTGGCAAAGACTGTATCTTTTGGGGGAGTTTCTGTATTTCTGAGATTTGCTGTTTCTGGGTCTTCTGCTTCAGTGATTTCTGATCGAGTTCACCCACTTGGTGACTGTTTGTCAGAGGCCTGTTCTGTGTTATTCCTCTTTTGGCCTTTTTGGATGGTTATTGAGTCCTCTCACCGCTAGGTTTGGCAAGAGAGTAATGATACGTAGATTTAATTAGTAGATTTTAAAAGTAAATTTGATAGTTATTGATTTTATTGTAGGTTTCAGTATTTGTTGAAATTCATTATATATTCTACAGTTGTGATCAATAAATTTATTTTTTAAATTCATGTAACATTACTCTTGACAAAAGATTATGCTCCGCTTGATATCAGGAATAGAAAATTGAAATGATGAAAAAATGTGAGAAATATATTTTTTATTTTTGGAGAAAAAAAAAAATTTTCTTTGTATTTGGTATGATGATGAATGAAAAGTTAGAATAATTAATTTTTTATTGTTTGGTATTAAAATATTTTTTATTATAAATAATTTTTTAAAGATTTAGTGTTGCTCTAATTAGTTATAAAAATAAATAAATATAAATATGTATACCGAAAATAATAGCCAAAAAAATATATGTAATAAGATATTTATAAGTGTTTCTTGAGAAATGTGCAAGTTTTAATTTAAAATTATGGCATAATATTTAAAAGTATATTTAAGGGCGAAAAAAGTTAATTTGTTCAAAAAAAATAGTTTGTCTTCAATTTTCCTCTCTCTTTCCTCCCATTTTTTGGAGGAAAAAAAATAGTGGGCTAGAGGGAAACACTTTCCCTCCAATTTTCCTTTCCCTTCTATTTTCCTTTATAACCAAACAATAAAAAATCTTTATTTTCATCTCATATTTTATCCATCCAACTTTCCTTCAAACAAAACATACTATTAAGGGAAAAATAATGTTATTTGTTTCTGTTGGGAAGGGAAAATATATTGAAATTAATTTAAAAGATGATAATGAAAATGATAAAATAGGAAAAAGCAATTCAAATATTATATTATTTATTTCTTTTTGTTAAAAGTGTATGAAGAAAAAATAAAAAAATTTAAAACTGATTAAATGAAAATCCCTTTTTCTATTGTCCACTATTTTTTTGCTCAAACCAAACATGAAGTATCCTTTTTTTTTTCTTTTAGGTTTGGGTTGTGATTTTATTTTTGGCGATACAATTGCTAATAGATTAAATTTGAATTGAATTTTAGTCAATTATAATACAAATTTAATTTCAAAACTCGAAATTAAATCCATTTAAAGTCAAAAAAATCCAAATAATTCAATAAAGGTAAATTTTGACAAGTTAAACGCGAATTTCGACTTAGTTTTATCAATAATCACTCAATGTCATTGTACTCGTTCTAGTGCCCATGTATGGTTGAATTGGTGGGCTTATTAACCACCATGTGTGAATTCTTTTTTGATACACTTTAATCTCCAAACTAGTAGATTAAAAACTATTTGATGACATAGTGGTACTGAGTTGAATCATAGATTAAAATTTTTATTTAGTTTTCACTTTATTTTTTTATCAGACAGGCAAACCCTAGTTTTGATTTATGCTTTATAAACTTTATCTTAATTTTTTTATTTCAATTCAGTTTTCGATGTTGTACATAGTTCCCATTTCAAAATTGATATACATTTTTTATTTTTGATCATAATTGATGATGCACATAAGTGAATTTATGCACAATCAACAGTCGAGTATATAATGCAGAGTAATTAATGAAGAAATCAACGATAAAAGACAGAGATTGGATCAACACAGGCAACACATAGATATATAGTGATTCGGTCAGGGTGATCTACTCTACTTTGAAGGTGGCGACGGTGGGCGGAGGACTTTATTAATAAAATAGTCGATGAGAGATATAGATAGAGCAATAATACGCTTAAGATGAGGTGTGTGAGATCTCTCAAGGTGAGGTATGTCCTTCATGTGTAGAGACCTTATAATTTATAGGCACAGAGCCTTAATTGAGACGATGGTGTAAAAGATAGGTTACTAGTCATTCGGAGATGATGGTCACAGCTAAGGATAAGTACAATTAAAGATAGTCTTGATATTTGAGTAGTAGTTATCCCGATAATTATTCTCCATGTGCGTTAATCTTCCTGAACTCCTTGAACTTTAAACTGGGCCGAATCCATGATCTAAGTTTGACCTACTTTATAGCTAATTTGGGCCTAGACCCAGTTGGATTTGAGCTCATAACTAATTGTGAATTTTATTTCAAACTAATTTTTCAAATTTTTTATTTTTATTTTTTATATTAATTTTTTATTTTTTTTCTCATCAATTGTGGATGGAGTTGAGTTAGGGTGAGGAACTTCTTAACTACGAGAACAAGGAATTTCATGGATATGATTTTTAATGGTTATTTTGTGGTTTATGTGTGGATTTTTTAGTCTGTATGGCAATTAGGGCGTGGAGCCATAAATTTCATATAGGGTGGACACTTCACTTATAAATTTAAAAAAATAAAATAATATATTAAAATATATTGTATTGTATTCGATACTAAAAAATTCATAAAATATAAAATATAAAAAATATACAATATTGATAAGTATAACATATGCAAATAAAAAAAATAAGACTAATCAAGCTATATAACCAATCAAGCTATTACACATTCATTACTCGTAAAGTTATGCAACATAGTTTTCATAATTTCTATAACTTAAAAAATGAGTTTAACGTGTAAACAAATTATCTAAATGTATTCATATAGTGTTCAAATGGTGTCCAAAAGTTTATAGTTATTTAGTTATATAACTATATTAATTGATAGAATAAAAAATAATAGAGTTGACACAATTAAATTTATTTATAATTGTTTAAAATATACATAAATATTGTATATATGTATATTTAAAACATTAAGGTGGGCCCATGCCCCTTAGTCCTGATGTGGGCCATGATAGCAATGTTATGGTGGAGGTGGAGACGGATACGGAGAAGGAGAAGGAGGTGGAGGCGGGGTATAAAAGTTTGTTTGGATAACTATATAGTTGTGTAATTAATTAAATAACAAATATGTAATTGACTTATTGTACTTAGATAATTAGTACTTTCTCCAAAATTATAATTGGTTAGTTAATAATTTAAAATTATATCTAATTTGAGTTAATTGGAAGTTTTGAGAATATATGTCAAAATTGTACGATTAAGTATTAGGTTAATTGTACTAGAAGTTTCAAAAGTACGAAATTTATCTCATTTTTATCCTTAGTATTTTAATTGTAATATTTTAGTCCGTGAATTATTGAATATGTTTCTACGTGGTTCCTCAAGCAGACAATATATAAATTACTAACGGGATGAATGAATATTTTTGAAGTGGGTATGGAGGTGAAGACTACCCCCCAGCCCAGCTCGATCCACTGCCATCTCTAGTCACGCGATAAGTTAAATATGAGTAAAAAATAATTGGGGTAGCTCTTGATAAAAAATGTGTAATATGAATAGGTATTGACCAAAATTTGGATAATTAACGATCAAAACTGTATAATTTAAGTAACTCTTTGATAAAAAATTAGATAAAATTTGGTAAAGAGTTATCAAAATTATTTATTTACCCATATTTAGGCATTACGTGATAAATTTATAATAAAAAATCGTTAATAATCTGAACGCTGTTTGTTTGAGGGCTCACATAGAAACATATTCAATATTTCAAGAATTAAAATATTATGAAAAAAATGAGACATACTCCATACTTTAGTGACTTATAATACAATTAACCCTTAAGTATTTAAAATCATATTATTGCTTACATATTAAGAAATTTTGCATTGTGCATATGTATGGGATGTGTGTGTCTTAGTTCTGCAATGTGTTGTTTTACAAGCCTGGGGTTTCTGGGAGTCTGTGGCTAGGCCTGGGTAGTTGTGTGCATTCTGACTGTGCAGTCTGCTTGTTCTGGGCTTTCTGTACTCAAGTAATGATTTTGTGCTTGGAGCTGGGGGTTTCAAGGTATGGTGCTATTTGTTCCAAGTCATGAAGCTGGATGGTGAGATGGTCTGCATTGGACTGTTATGCTGGTGTGCTGTCTGCATTGGACTGCTATTCTGGCAGATTTTTGCATTTCAAGTGCTAGGTGCTGAGCTGTGAAGTCTGGTTTGCTCTGCAAGTATTGGGATGTTTGAAGCATCTCATAAGACATTTTTACATCAAATCAGTTCTGCTATACTGCTGGGATTGGCTTGATGATAGGAGAGGCGTGTTGCTTGGTGCTGCTGAGATGTGTGCAATCTTTGCTGAAGCTCTTTGGCTTACTGGAGGAGCATAACTGGAGGAATTATAGTATACAACAGAAAACCAGTTTTCTGTTTTTTCTGTTATTCTGTTAAAACAGATTTTTCTGTTTTTTGATTCTTGTAAAATTTTGATATTTCATTTAATAAAAAAAAAAAAAAAAAGTTGAAAAAAATAAAAATAAAAAAAATTAATACATCTCATTCAATTATAATTTTACGGAATAATGCAATTACTTGATAAGATTGTAATTAATAAAGTGTAAACAAATAATTAATTTTAAATTATAGCTAATATGATAACAAAAAAATATTTGCTAATCAAAATTATTTTTGAGGACAATGTTGTATTTTCAATCTTGTTTTTGGAGCAATACTAATTTATAGAAATTAGAGGGGATAATATAGGAATTAGTATTTTTAATGTCATTTCAACATATGGGTGTGATGTTGAAAGTTTCAAATATTTGGGGTTCTCAATATTATTTTTGAAATATTAGGGTAATCCATAAAGATATGAATGTGAGAGTCGGTTGAAATTTATCTTAAATATATATTTGGCGCCGCGCCATCAACGTTCCAAAACCGCCAATCTTTTTTGGAAACTCTTCTTTCTTTCTAGGGTTTTATTATTAGAGCCGTTGACGCTCCTGTCCAAACCACACGCCCTTCTCTCTCCCTCACACACCCATCCAAGCTTTTAGTAATTTATTCAGCCAATGACCGATTCAATGGAAGCCATCATCGATTCACTGTCGAGCAGTTTCCGACGAGTTCCTCCAGCGGCTGTTCCGGCTATGTTGGACTGTATATTAGCATCAACCGGCTCATCTCCATCGACACTTTTCTCTTCTCTTCTCAATGCTTTTCCCAGTCTCACTGAGGTACTGGCGATTTACTCGATATTCAGTAATTTTCTTTTATCACTGAATAAACTTTCGAAACACACATACATACACGCTTCATTCTTTGAGTCTTTATGATGGCAGATTCGTTGAACAAAAAAGAGTTGCAATAGGCTTGAACGAGTGCAAGATTTTTGCGTTATTTGATCCCTAGAATGGGAAATTCAAGATTCATGGATATTTAACGTTAATTTTGTTTTTCTAGTTGTGTCTGTCACCAGTCGCGCAGATTGGAAATTAGAGCTTCTGTTGAGTTGGGTTTGGTTGTCTTTGACAGGAAACTATGGAGGAGAGTGAAAGATTGGATTCTGAGGAATGTAACTATATCGCCTCGTTTGTGGATGCATTATGTCACCTGTTAAAGAAGTCAGGTGAGTTACTTACGTCCAGCTTATGTTTGAGATTTCTTCCGTGGTCGAAAGAAACAATGTGTTGTATGATCAGAAATCTTAAATTTGAACTATGTTGTCATGTCCTCTTTGTTTATATTGTTTTCTCATACTTTTTGTTTTTTTAATTTAAATAATATATCTGTTGGAAAAAACATTCATGATATTTTCCATAGACGTAGACAAGAAAGAAAATATGCTTTTACCATTTTGCCATGAGATATTGGGACTGAAATTGCATTCCCATAAAGAGAGCGGGTAATTGGGTCGTGACATCATATATTTAATCTTAAAATTACCATAAGCAGGGTATTTGCTAATCCAAGTAAAATCCACCATATAAACCAAAAGAGTGAAGGACAGTACAAACAAGCATCAAGAAAACGTAGTAAATATCAAGGTAACTGAATAGAACACTTAAAATATGAACCCTCTAAATTCATAAAGGTATTGGAGAGGTAATCAATGTGCAATGGGATTCATAAATGATCTGTTTGAATTAATCATAAATTACCAAACAACCACAGTAAGTTACCTGAAAGATTATTAGATGAGTTTTTGTGTGGGGACATCGATGGTTTTCCTATTTTTCTTTCAATCACCCTTGTCACTTAATGCTTCCAAAGGGTTGACTGCATCAAGTTGTATTAGCAACTCAATGGGCATATTGAGTTTTATAAGTCCAGTTATCATTATTGGGGATTATACTTTTATTTGACGAAGTTGAGTGTTTAGTTTACTGATTCCTGATCTGGATCTTTTTGCTTTGGAGTTGTGAGTTTGATGCATTGTGCACTGTTGATAAATAAGCACGTTATCATTCGCCACTGAAGCTTGATGGCAGTGACCTTGTGGGTGCCAGCATGCCAAAAAGATTATTTCCATGCTCGGTTCCTTTCTGTTTTCCTGCATTTTTTTTGTCTCTTATCTGGGTTCATGTTACTCTTATTTTCTGTTGAGGTGTTTCTGTCAGCAAGGTCCTTGGTTAGTACACCTTATTCAATTTCAAATATTGTTCTTTTCTTGTTGTTAGAATCATTTTTGGGGGTCTTAAGACAAGTTTAGTAGACTATGGTTACTGTCACCTATAAAGGGGAAAAAGATAATGAATCATTAGGTATTAGTGTGGTATTAGGTTTTTGGGGGAACACTGTTGTCTGGTTGGTTATTTACATAATTTTATCTGCAGGGGCTAATCTCGGATCTCTGCGATCATTTATTTGGAAAATTTTAATACCACTAGTGAAGCTTATACATGCTTATGATCGTGAAATACTAAACAAGGTAAATGGCAAATTCATGCTGTAATGATATATATCATGTATGCTAAATTCTTTTACATATTGTTTCTATGCTCACTCCCTGTTTCTTTTCCTCTTTGCGTGAATTTGCATTTAGGTTGCAAGTTCATTCCTTGATGTTGTGGTTGAAACAAACAGCTGGGAAATTTTAGAAGCAACCGTGGTGCCATTTTTCCTGAGAGTGATAGGTCTGTCAGCGGGGATGGTTCGAAATGAAGAATTAGCCATTTACAGATGGGCTACGTACCCGGCTTACCAGGGTTTTGATGATCAGCTGACTGCTTTGGAATTTTTTGAGGGTTATAATGGCCAGTCAAGTAGTCCGGACTTGAATAGAGACTCCATAATGTCTCAATTTGGGTCTTTTCCTTTGCCTACATCTTGCCATATTTTAACCTTAATATTGGATGCTTCTCTACAAAATAAATGTCCTGTGGAAAGCACCTGCGGATTGACCGCAGCAAATGGATCTTGTCCTCAAATGTTTGCTGGAAATTTGCTTTGGGATCTTTGTAATATAACCCTACGAATGCTTTCCCTAAGTTTGGAACTTCGGTCTTCTGCAATTACCTTTCTCCTACCATTCATATTTAAAGCATTTGTTTCTGATCGTGCTTTTAAAGTCTCAGTTGATGGGCAGACATGTACACTTAATAGGTAGAATGTTACTGCATATTCTAACGGCATGAGCTTTACCTATCATCAATCCAGTATTGTATGGATGGTGCCAGTGCTGTTTTCTCTTATACTAAGCATTTCTGGCTGGTTTTCCAGGAAGCATTTCTTTTTGAAAATATGGAAGTGCTGCAGAACACTGTTTTCTATGGGGCCTTCAGAGAGAAGAGATGCTTATGCTGTACTCTCTCTGTACTTATCTTTCTTCTCTTGTACTGATGGATGTCAAGATGCCATTATATGTGATGGGGAAGAAGCATTTGACTTAAGAACGGAGAAGGGTTTTTGGGATGACTTAAAAAGAGGCTTGGTAAACTGTTTAACAGTTCAGTTATTTATTCTTTGCAAGGATTTGTAACATGTTAGATTAATAGTATTCCTTTATCCATTTTTTTTTGTTTAAAATTTGGGGTTTGCTAGGTCGATAAGGAGGGTTTGGTGAGAAAACAGTCATTACATATCTTGAAGAAAATGGTACGTATAAGGGAGGAAAACCAATATACCTCTGTTGTTTCAGAGACAATATCAGGAGGGAAAAGTTCGGTTGCTGGTGTTATAACAAAAAGGGGGCTATGGGCTGACAAGGAAGCCAAGTCACTGGGCGTAGGGAGACTATGCAATTCCGTGGATCACTGTTTGAACAGTCAGCAGAAATGGGGGGCATTCTTCCTTCTATATGAAATGCTTGAGGAGTATGGGACTCATTTGGTTGACGCAGCATGGAACCACCAGGTTTGGCATGATGATATTTTTCACATATTATTACTGATCTTTTGGAATTTCCTATAGAAGCATATATGCATTTAACAGGTCACAAAAGCTTGTCTGTGTATCCTACTTCATACATGTACAATCACTTTCAACAAGGTCTAGGACAACCTGAGTCTTACTTAGCCTATTATACCATTTGTACTAGTAAATTCTTCTTGCTTTTTGCAGATAACCTTGTTGCTTCATTCTTCTTTCCCATCTGATAATAGTGTGAACTCTAGCAGTAGTGGGTTCCATCCAAATCAGATAGATACATTGTCAGAAATTTTTAATTGGTTGGCTGTCCTATGGGAACGCGGCTTTCGCCATGATAATCCTCAAGGTACCTGTGATAATTTAGCATAACCAGTCAGTCCCAAGGTAGAATAAGTTTCTGCAAACCTTATTGAAATAATTTGGTCATCTCGACATATTTCTTCTTTTCTTTACAAATATTATTTGTTTTTTTTTTTTTGCAGTAAGGTGTTTGATCATGCAGTCATTTTTGGGTATCGAGTGGAAGAACTTTGGAAACCTTGCAAAATTGGTGCCTGAAGACTTTGTACTTGGTCCATTTGTACAAGGGTTGAATGATCCTGTGCACCACAAAGATTTTGGTTCGTTCATTTTCATGTTCATTAAACAACTGTATATATCACCATTTTTTGTCCAAAATACAGCAAATTAGAAAGAAGCATGTCAATTAATGTTGTACTTGCCAATAATTTGCATATCGATGTCATGATTCTTTCACTAAAATGTGATTTGACATGTTGTAGGAGTAAAAGGAGTCTACTGTTCAAGGACTATTGAAGGTGCTGCCAGATTCTTATGTCAATATACGGGCTATCTTAATTTGAGGTACATTGTCATTGGTTTGATGACTTCTCTTTTATAACTCCACTAATTGTTGATGCGTTTCTGCTCTATCTTTGATGACTTCTTTAATGGAAGGAAATCAAGGAATATATTACTATCTTTGCATGTATCATTTTCTGATAATATCCTGCTGAAACATTTACACATTTGCTCAGTAAAAACTAATCGTTTAATATATTATTTATGGGACAATACCATCGATGATTTTTTTCGTTTTCTGATTTCAGTCAGGAATCTAAATAATACATAACCTAGCTGAATTGTTTTAGTTGTTTTGATATACATTCATTAGTTTGCAATGCATTAAAGGCAGACAAAGACACTTTTTGCCCTTTAGAATTTTATTGTTTTCTAATTTAGGGGATACATTCAGGGCTTAGCGAACTGCACCCTAATAAGTTACATTTTGGGTGGTAGGGAACTAACTGTCAAATTATGTTCAAGCTACCAGTTTTTCTGAAACACATTGTGGGAACTTTGTCTTTAAGATTTATTCTAAAAAGGTATTTTTCTTGCCATTGATTAGATAATTTTACCCTTGAAGCAATTATTGTCCTAGAGTTCTGCAGAAGGGACCTCTAATTTAATTTGGAAGGGCATGGTGCCTTCTAAATTAAAGACCTTGGCATTGAGCTCATAGGGGGTTCTTACCAGTCACTTGCTCCTAAAAAAGAAGATTGTAGAACAATAAGGGCCACTCACCCAAAAAGAGGGGGCTGGTGTGGGCTGGGTTTGGAAGGGGTATTACTACTGCAAAATCATTAATGATAACATGAAAGAAAAAGCCACGGGAGAAAAGTATTTCCAAAGAAAGGACTCCAGCGTCTATGATGTGGGTAAGATAGAGATATGTATTCAGCTTTAAGAATGTAAAGGAGGTATGTGACTAGGAAAATGAATATGGCATCCCCACCAAGAAATACTCTCATAAAGAAATTCCCTGTCCACTACAACGTATCTGGGATGAGTGGAATGCAATAGATTACCTTTTGGAGATAAACTTCTGAGGGCATAGATAACTATCTTTATCCACTTCGTTGACTTCCTAGCCATTATCTAAGATTCGAGACTTGCCTTTGATGACCAAATGCTATACAGTTTTGCTCCATTGGAATATCCACTTTTGATCCCCGATAAGGAGGAATGCTCGCTATATGATGAGCACATGCAAGTTGAATGCTTTTTCGGGTAGCTAGGCAGAAGGAAAAGAATCTCCTGGCTAACGGTAGCCCATCTTACCCACGAGGTGCAAAAAATTGAGCATAAGTGGTGAATGTGTGTGTAGCACATGGGAATCTGCTGAACAGTATGGACCAAATCCCGAGGAAGGATAAGAAGTTCTATTGATGAACCTGTGTAATATTAGGTAGTTCGTCAGGTAAAGGCAGAGTGGCTGACCAAGCCAATGATGCTTAGCAGGTCTTTTTGGATGATCAGCCACACTGGGAAACAGACATGGCCCGGCCCACGGTGGGGGTAGTAGTGGGGGGATCTTGGACAATAGGCAAAACCCTGTCCAGCAGCTTTTACCATAGTGGCAATATCTCTAGGAGATAAGTGTCCCAACCTTAACAACAAATTAATTTTGTTGTGAAATTAACATTGGGGCTTGGAAACCGTTGATTATTTAAGTGAATTCACTTTGAGAGTAAGTAATGTCGGGGCTTGGAAGTAGTTGATATAATTTGAGTGATTTCTTGTGGTTACAGGAAACAAATAGCATTCTTGAACAATTTAGCATATTTCGCCAAAAAGCATTCGCTTGGACGACCTGGCTTGATGGCACTTGCTGACTGCATTGCGTCAGCTGCTTGTAGAGTTCGAACACCCAACAACCATGAAGTTGAATGGTCTAAAGATGCTTCAACTGATGTGGTCCAAGTCGAATCTGCTCAAGAAAGTTCTTTTCACAATGATAAAGCTGACTTATTGGATAATTTACGGTTTATTACTGAGAGCAGCAAACAACATTTCAATCACAAGTATCGTTGTCAAGGTCTCATTATAAATTTCTTTAGATGCAAATTGTGATTATATTCTCTCTCTCTCTACAGTCCAAAGAGTTGAGAATTAGATAAGGATTATTCTAAGCTTTTTTTGTGGTTTCCAGTTTGTGAGAAAATTCTGGATGCTGCTGCTTCAGTGATGTCTGTGCTTGATGTACCTCTTGAGGTCCTTCTGCATTTCATTGCAACCCTGCCACAGGAATTTACTGATTGTGGAGGTATATGTAACATCTATGCATGCTAATAATTTACTCGTGTTCCATCTTCTGTGAAGGGATTTACTGATTGTGATGGTATATGTATGGTCTATGCATGCTGTAATTTTCTTTCATTACTGTGTCCTTCTCCAAGACTTTTTTTTCCTGCTGTTGGGTTAATTTTTTTCATTCCTTCTCCTCTCCTTCTCCCCCCCCCTGTCTCCATATTCTAGGTTTGTTAAGATTAAAAGTACAACAATGGCTCTCTGGGTGTGGTGAAAAGAATGCCACTTCTACTTGTCGTGTCAGTAATGTGCAACTTTTGAAGATTCTGGGTGATTTCCCTAAGAATTTTGTTAGTCATCATCAATCGGTCAATACTTTTGCTACTTACGACGATGAGGACTTGGATGCATGGGGTTTCGAAGCAGAAAGATGGGCGAGAGTGCTGTTTCTTGTAATCAAGGAGGAACAACATTTGGATCCTATTTTGATGGTTTGCTTTCTTGTGTTCTCTTGTGACTAAGGATGCTTTCTTTTTCTTTTTGTGTTTTGTGTTTTATTTTTAAACTCTTTAAATCACTTGTAAATTCCAATATCGGGAAAAGGGGATACAGTATACAAATGCCTATGTTTGCAGTTGCTGTTTACATGGTTCAGTCATATCAAACATAATTCTACAAGTGAATAAAGTGGATTCTAATAAAACAATGCATGGGTTGCTTACTATCGGATGAAATGAGAACCAGTGATACATTTCTAACTTCTGATGAAAACCACTCCACACGAAATGCTTGAGTGGTGATCCATGTGAGATGTATGAGTGGTGAGCCTACTCCCATTATGTGACATTTTAAGAACTAGTTCTGTGCCATGTATATTCCCATCCTTCCTCCTACTACGTTGATCCACTGTCTCCGTAAGATGGTAAGTGCCATTAGTTATACTAGTCAATTGTTGTTATTACAGATTTACAATATGCACTGGTATATAACCTTCAGTTCTAGAAGTGTGCTTCTCACTGTGCGAGGATGCGTTCCTTAGCTATAGTGCGAGGGTGTATTTACATGAAATTTGTGAGGGTGTATTTACATGAAATTCATACTAAATTTTTGCTTCTGTTTGATGTCCCCTCCATGCCTCTTCCTCCTTTCCCCCTCTCTCTCTCTCTCTCTCACACACACACACACACACACACAAACACAACCACAGTCAGCAGCTTTCCTTGTTTTTTACTTCGGCATCTCTCTTTGAGGACTTTTATGAAAACAAGGTTGCCGTTTTGTGATATATTTTGTATTTTTAAGGTTATCAACTGCCGCATGAATGACATATGATTATGTATAGCACAAGCGCCTCCCAGGCCTAGTTATATTTTTTAAGTTTCATCATTAACATGTTTGTTGCGTTTGATCACATGGATGACTCTTTGCACTTGGTATTCTTTGTTACTTTTGATGTGCAGATCACTAGGTTCTCTTCCCCTGTTCGTCTAGAGGTTTTCATTTTTTTTTGTAAAACCTGTTTGTGCAGTATATTCAAAATGATGGCGTTGATGTCTGCAAATGGACCAGACATTTGACATGCGCACCTTTGAAGTTTCTCATCCTTGCTTTGAGCTTGATTCAGGAACTCATAGTAATGCAAGAGAAAACAGGCAACGGTGGTATGGGAGGGAGAACCAAATCAGATCTTTACCTGCCTGAGAGTGTTGGTCACTCCAGTATTCCCAAAGCTTCCATTTTTTTTGAGAAATTCTCCAAAATGTTTCTTTCTATATTGGTATGGATTGTGAGCCCACGATTGTCTTTTTTATTTCATGCGACGTGCTGTAGTTTTTTATATGTTTATAATGGAAATTAGTCTGTATGCAGAAAGAGCTGGTCTCATTTGCCAAATTGTCTTGTTCAATTTTCTGGTCCAATGTGGTGAAGGAGGAAGCAGTGCTGCCTGGTTCCATTATAGGAAAGCTAGGAGGTCCAAGTCAACGTCGGCTATCAACTTCTGCCACTACTACTGTTTTGCAAGCTGTATGATCCTTTGTGTTATTTATTTATCCTTGATTATTATTTTGTTCTTTTCAAGTTGGATGTTTGATAAGAACTATATTTTTTGTCTTGTCCACATCTTCATGGTTGGTAGTACTCTTTTCTATCCCTATGTGCAAATTTGATATAGTTCTCAGTGGTTTGTCAGAGTCAGTACGACTTGTAATCTGTGTGTGGTGCTTGCTGGTGGAGCTGACTTTGTTGGTCTATTGGGTTGGACCACAGTTCAATGACCCTCTTAGCAAATGGCTTGAAGTTAATTTTGTATACTTAATGTGCATATAAAGAACATAATTCTCAATGATTTCTCAGCATTACTAGATCTTTAGTGAGTGTGCCGGGTGGATCGGAAATGTAGTTTGCTGGCCCCTTGCACCCAATTTCACGATCCTCTTTGCGTGTCCCGGGTTGAAACCATAATTTCACATATTCATTGTGATGCATGGTGTTTGCTAGTAATATTGTTTTAATGTAGGAATCTAAAGTAGGTATTAAGTAAACTAAAAATATGAAGAGAAGCTTTGGAATTAAGAACATTTACAATAGGTCATAGGTGGCACTAAAAATGAACACACGCAAGACTTCCTGAAACCAAATATACCAGTGGAGAAGTGGAGAGTCAAAAGGCAAGAGATGCCATAGAGTGAACCATTTCCTTATCTAAGCTCGATTATCAATTGGGAGGGAGAGATTGGAGGGTCTATCTAGAACATTGTGCAATCGGCGTAAATAGGTAAAGTTGAGCAAAGTCTATAGAATTAGGCATTATAGGATATAATTTTATGAATTAAGAGACAGTATGAAATATTTGGTAATACTTGAGAGGAAATATGAACTCGAACACATTAGTGTGCCAAAAGAACTGGTTTGGGCATTTGTATGTTACCAATGAGAAAGAGTGAGTTGGTGCTAGCAGGAACCACATGCCCGATTTGAAATATTCTTTTTCAGGGCTTGATTAGGGCAAAGCAAAATGATGAAACTTCTGAGGAGATCGCTAGATGTCTTGACCTTATACCAGAAGGCTGTTGAAAACAAGGATTAAAGACTTAAACCAATTTAAAATTATGTTTGCACATGACGACGAGTTAGAGGAACATGGGATGGTATTTATTATAATTGTGTTTCCACCCACAACATGCCAGTTGTTGGAGCACTATAAAGTTAGGGGTAGAAGCTTAGTTACATAATCTTTCTAAACTCCTAACGCTCTTGCGTAGTACTCTAGGAGCGAATTCTTCGTGAATTTGTGTTCTCATTTTATAAAATTCGTGAATTCAATTAATTCGCGCTCCTATTTACTTATATGCTTATTTATTATTACTCAAATTTTTATTTAGGAAGTATTGATTCAGGCTTAGAGATACATATCAAACTAGAATAATATTTGTAAACTATAATTGTCATTTTAAGACTTTATAATCAACATATATTTAAACATTAAATAGTTTGTCTCATAGTTGTGCATGAAATTTTAATTTTTTATGTTTTATTTATATTAAACTTTTATGAGTGAATGTGTGTTCGTATGCATATAATAAGATGCTCTAAAGGCGCTCTCACTCTCAACTTTTTTGAATGTTGACGCTTTTCCACCCCTGCCCCTCCCCCCGCCCCCGCTCTATGTGATGTAGGGTAGGAGTACACTAGAACTAACTGTGACGGTGTGGCCAAAATAGTAAAGAAATATATTGTACTTGTTATTTAATTAAGTCATTGGCCATAGAGCAAATTGAGAAAAGAGGATTCTTGTAGGCCACCCAACTAGTTGGGGTGAAGCTATAATGGCTTTGTTGAGTTGAATTTTGTTGATGAACTAAATTGGAAAATCTAATTTTACTGACAATTTACTTCAATTTGTGTTGGTTGATGAACTAAATTGGAAAAACTAATTTTACTAACAATTTAATGCTAAAATTGAAAGGTTTGGCCTATTTCTGATTAATAATATTAAGTACCAAAAACTTTTGGAGTCTTTGTTTAATGGAATATCTATAAATATACAACTATAAGATATCTTACACTACGTTGTAATCTCTATTATTGTTGCGTTGTTAATTGTGCCAATTTTTTGGCTTGGAACAACAGAGACGAGGAAATGTTGTTCTAACCTGAGGGAATCTTATTAATGCTTAAATTCTTTATTTTAGATTCCCTTAGTATAGATTGGGTCACAGCATACAGTTAGATGATTACCGATAATAGTCCTCGTTTGTATAGCCATTTAATTTCTATTTTGTTTTTCTATTGAAGGATTTCTTGTTTGCCTTTTGTAATCTTTTCATCTATTTAATGTAAAGTTATGCTTCCTATATAAAAAACCTTTCACACACCCATCTTCACAACTCCTTTAAATTAATTGTTCTACCTGCACTAATTCAAGAACGAATTTTCTAGTTTTTGGTCTTGGACTTTTGTGTGTCCTTGGGTGGTATTTTTTTCCTAATTGATCATCCGACCATGCCTCGCTTTCATTAAAGTTCATCATATTCGAAGTTTTTTAACTTTCTTTCTTCCACGTGGATGAACAGATAACAGGAGTGCAGACTGTTGCATCTATTTCTTGGTGGTGTGCGCAGTTTGGGAATGACGATATACTTGATTCTGCTTTAACTTTTCTCTGGAAAACCTCCTGGAAGATCATTTCATCTTCAACATGTAATTCAGAGGTAAGTTTAAGGTGTATGTTTACTTTGGCAGAAGTGTGAATACTTGTCAGTTATGTTGATCATCATATTCCATTTTAAGTTTTTATTTTACGAGCTACTTTCATTAGTTTGTTTAAATTTCCTTGATCAGACTGAAGCAGAAATTTGCGTAGCAGCATATGAAGCACTGGCTTATGTTTTGAAAGCACTAGTTTGTTCATTCTCTCCTTTAGCTTTGGATCTTGTCATGGAAAATGATGAATCATCGCCACCAGAAACAGATGGTAAACCTGTGGTGGATTCTTTTGTTCGGGCTTTTCTTCAGAACATCAATAGTCTCGTTGCAGTTGGAAGTTTAACAAGATCTCGGCGGGCAATTTTATTGAAATGGAAGGTGATTGATCTTATGTATATTTGTCACATTACATATGAATATCTCAGTTTTTTGGGTTTTTGCATTCTGGGAACTGTTTAAATCTAGTGAAAAAACTTGGCGCATATTCACAAAGTAGATCATGAGAAAGTTTTTTTGGGGTTCAGTCTGAGATTAACTGTAAACAAGAAAAAAGCGGAAAAGGAAATATATTATGACTTCATATTGCCTTTTAGTTATATGTCTGTTCTTTGTTGTAATGGTTGATGATGCATTTATTGATTAAAGATTCTAAGTTTTCTTTGATGATCATTTTAGTGGATCTGCCTAGAGTCTCTGTTGTCAATACCAATCTATGCTCGTGAGAATGGAGTTCACTTAGTGAGTTCTAATTGTTACTTCTCAGATGCTACTGTCAGATGGATTTTTCGTGACCTTGTTGAGAGGTAAGACACTGGATGCAATACTTGCATCAAAGATTACATCTATTATATGTTGGAACTGCTTCTTGTTTACATTGAACCATGCACATATGCATAATATCACTAGCTGGAAGTCTCTTATCCAAAATTTTTATTTTGTGCTTTTACGTGTTATTCGAGTTTATAATTGGATATTTAATAAGATTTCTTGCTAAAGAAATAAAAATCCGGTGTTTTTGAAAAAAAATGTTTTAACTTAGACAAATGCTTGAATGAAATCAGACTGAACATATGGTAAAGCAAATGGTTATTTGTAGCCTTTCAAATGCTCCTTTCTTATTATAGAAGAAACCTAAAAGGCAAAAATGGATATCCCGGATATAATTTTTTCCGGAAGGTAATATCTTGGATGTAGTTGCTTTGTCCGAATTTGTTTTTTTTTTTTTTCGAACTTTTATTCTATAGTGGGTTTACTGCTATTGGACACTTATAATGCACATAACTTTCATCCTAAATGAATTTGCAGCCTCGAGAATGCTGGGGAAGATTCTGTTTTGTCCATGCTAAGATCTGTCAGATTGATATTGGAGCTGTTTGCTTCAGGAAAGATAGGTGCAGTAGTTTCCTCATGCGATGGCGTGGATGTCCAGGTTCATCTGTCATTTCCATCAGGAACTTTGTGCATAATTGTAGATTGTTGAATGATTGCAGTGTGTCTATGATTGCATTTAAATGCATCAAGTGGTAATGACAGCCCTTGTCTTAATATCTCCAGTTGGACACGGTGTTATAAACTGATGGAAAGATTATATGATAGTGAACCTATTAATGGTTATGGAAAAGAATGGAGGAAAGGTGAAGGGCAACGTAGAGAGAGTTCTTGTTTGTTAGTGAGGAAAGAAGGAGAAATCTTCTTTTCCAGTCTACCATTTCCTTTCTGTCTGTAAGTAGGCAGAAAAGGGAGAAGAAAGAAAGGAAGCTGTGCTTTTACATTTTAAAGTAACACCCTTGAAAATCTAGGGGTGCAGTGGTTTGATCAAGCAACATCTGTTTTTTTTCTTTCTCTTCTCGACCTGCTCAATCAAATAAGAATCCTTTTCCTGCTAATTTCCTCTCCTTCCAGGTAAGCCTCTTCCCATACGACATGTAAGGTAAGTGGCTCTTGAATGCGTGCTTGTATATGTGCATTCTTGAAAGTGGATAACTATTTTGGTTGTACGCGTTCGGAGATAGTAATTGCATTGTTTAGTTGCCATTAGGAGTTCTAAGATTCAGAATCTTTTTTATGACCAACAGTGTTGCATTTGTAATGTTTCGTTGTACTCCTTTTGTGATTTCCATGGGTGAGCCATCATAATATTGAACAATCAAGAGTGGTAGTTATGATCGATTTTCTGATGGGGAAAGGTTAAGAAGTCTTGTAGGGTTAGGGAAGTAGGAGGTTGTAGATGGCAAAAGGATGGAAATTGCTTGGGTTTAACGGTCATAAGTTGCTCTATGTTTCAGTAATAGTGGCTGCCATGAATTTTTGGATGAAAATAGTGTGAAAAGGTTGTTTATTTGTGATCGAAACAATCGATTACAAAGAATTAATGGGAAGCAGAAGTAGAAAAATATCTACACAATCTCATGCAGAATTCCTTAGTTTCGACTCTCCCATTAGGCAGCATATACTAATGAATAAACATGACTAGATATCTATGCAGGCTGATATGAAGGGAATGTGGGATCAATCTTGATATCTTTAATTTCTACATTTTGGTTGTGAATAATTTTTAGATTATGATAACTGAAAGAGCCCAAATAGTTGATGGAGTTACTAATGACTTCAGTTTTGCTGCAGATGATGTGGCAGTTGGTTCGTTCTTCTTGGATATTGCATGTCAGCTGCAACAAGAGGAGGGTTGCTCCTATTGCTGCACTTTTATCTTCTGTCTTGCATTATTCAGTGTTTAGTGATGAGAGGATGCATGAAATTGACAATGAACCTGGACCTTTAAAGTGGGTGTGTGCCCTTCTCTCTCTCCCCCCTGGTGATTTTTTAGGGATTTTTATTGACATGTTTAAGGTAATTTTATACATTTCTGCTTATAACATCCTCCTGCAGTTTGTTGAGAAAATTTTGGAGGAAGGCAGAAAAAGTCCACGTACTATTCGTCTGGCAGCATTACATCTGACAGGGTCTTGGCTCGCAAATCCCATTACCATAAAGTATTACATGAAAGAGCTGAAGCTGTTAACTCTGTATGGTTCTGGTATGTCCCATACTTGCAAACAATAATGGAGTGGCTGCTCCACATCAACAGTGGCTGCTTCTAACTGCTACAGCCTACAGTTATTTAAATGGAAGATATCAAATCCCTGTTGAAGCAACCACTGTTGCTGTGGCAATACCTGCAGCCTTCAGTATTTCTTCATTAAATCATTTGGTTGCCTTGTTTAAATAAATGATAAAATGTACAACGGTAGCTTGCTTTTTTCATTTTATCTTGTCTGAGTTCTGCACCAGTTGCATTTGATGAGGATTTTGAAGCTGAATTGGCTGAAAATCATGATGCAAGGAGTGAAGTATTTTTATTGGCTAAAAGCCCAGACCAAGAGCTGACTGAAGTGAGTTGCAATTTTATTTCCTTTTTTAATTTTACAGTAATATGCCACGAGTATTAGATGAGTATCTATGTCTGCAGTGAAAAAATTATAAATTAGAATCCCCTTCATTCTTTTTTGAAAAATTAGAAAGCATGTTGCAGTTCATGGGTTTTTGTTTAGGAGCAGGTTTCTTTCGGAGTTTCATCCTGCTTATGGGGTGAATTTTAAAGGGAAGGCCGGTGCATGGCACAAGGTTCCCGCACTTCGGGGTCTGGTGGAATTATGGGGTGAATTTGAAGGCCTAAAGTTGGGAGTAATATTAGGGATTGACTTTCTCTTGGAAAATGCCTCTATGTGTTCTTGTCTAGAATATGGATGATGTCGTTTTCATTATGATTGTGCAGTTGGCTTTTCTGGAATATCATCGGTGTTGCTGGTCAACCTTGGCTTCTGGGAGACCTTGTTGATGTATGGTCTCACTGCATTAGGAGCCAAAAATTATTTGTGGGGAGAATACTAATAGTCATGGAAATAGACAGTCTATAAGGTGCCATAAAATTTTGTGGTTGTTTTTCTAAGTAGGTAGTATGCCATATTCTTATCAAGAAATGAAGAAAAATAGGTAGTATTATGGTCAGTGCCCTACTCTAAACTTCCCTTTGTTTCCCCATGTACCTCTGTAACATTGCTTAGGCGGATTTCCTGGTTCTTGTTGGTACACAATGAGTTTATGAAGGATTATGCTATCTTTTCTCCTTTGAAGTGGAATGTGTATATATAGGTTTTTTACTTGAGTTAATAACTTTTATTCAAATCTTGTTTGAAATTTATTGTGTTCAATGGATTTTATCTTGTTAAAAGGTTGCAAGGCATATTTTTGTTCATCACGATGGCTCTCTTGACAAACCTTGCCTCCGACATGTCTTTGAAACTCAAAGAAATCACTTTATTCTACGACATAAAGTCTGTAACTAGCTGCAAAAGATTCATGAAAGGAGATTGAATTGAAAATATATGCTGCCTCTTGTTGATGAGATTGAGAATGTGAAAAATACTGATCGCTATGGATTTCTCTAGTTTTTATGTGTACTAAACCACAGCAGTATCAGAATTTTGTTAATGCCTTGTCATTTTCTTTTAGTTTTTTGTTCATTCTTTTCCATTATCCTTTCTTTGAGTTTGAAGCTCTGTACTTTCTACGGTCCAGACAAGAAGTGTAGTGTTTATATTTCCTGTTCATTTTGTTTTAAATTATTAGTTGGTTGGGTGCTGAGCATATTTTGCATTGAATGTTACTGGGAATATTTGGATTGCAGTGATTGATAATCATAATATCATATTGAAAATGCTGATTTAGAAGTTTCTAACTGTATGCTATCAAATGTTGGCCGCTCTTTTTAGGAATTTGTCAACACAGAGCTGTATGCACGTGTATCTGTTGCTGTTTTGTTCTACAAACTAGCGGATTTGGCCGATTTGGTGGGATCGATAAATGGAAATATAACCAACCATGCTATCCTTGAATCTGGCAAATTGTTTCTGCTTGAGCTTCTTGATTCTGTGGTATAAAATTTTATCATTAACATTTGAGTTCTTACCCAAACTATATATCGGACTGATAGAAGCAAGTAGCAACAAAGATGTGCATATTTAGTTTCATGATTGGATTTGTTGATAACGTACAATGTTTTACTATCGATTGTTTTTCATTATGTCATAGTTAATCCTACTCATTCTCATATGTGAACTATTTTTACTTCAAATATTATATCTGATCCTGTCTTTATGGCTTTGGTATCTTGGAAAGCTTAAGGCTTGAAATTTAAAATACATAACTATCAGTGAACCAGTTTTCACCGATACTGTAACTTCGTAATTAAAAGGATCGATGACGTTGCACAAGACCATATATATCTTAAAAAATGTTATGGTTAGGAGATTATTATTTAAAACAATGTTCCAAGACCTGAGATAGCACTTCATTAATAGCAGTTATACACTGACTAGAACAGGGAAGAGCTGCTTCAGTATCGATTCCTGTAGAATAGGTTGAAGGCAATTTAAGGGAGATGGAGAGCTACCTTACAGTACATTAAAGTGGTTGGAATGAATAAGATCGAGGATGTATTCTTAAGTTATGCAGATCTTGTGGCATGGATTTGAGAATGTATATTCATTTTCAAGCCAAAAGGATTGCCACTCTTTTTTGTCCTTTTCCTTTTCCTTCTTTGTAATCCTTCTTCCTTTTACGTTTTTTGTGCATAAGAAAGAAGGCACCATTTTATATATTAGTTGGAATGTAGAATACAAAGATGGTAAGGATGAGGAAGCTATTGATCTTATATTTTTTGTGCTTTGTGTGTTTCTTGGTCTGGGGCTATTACCCACGAGCTGTCATCTCTAGATTCCTTCAATGATTACGGAATCTTATGTCTGTAACTTAATGATAAATTATTTTGGATCATATTTGCTTAAATCTTGTAACTATTACCTTCAAACATGTCATGTAGGATAATTCGTAAAAAAGACATGTTACATAGGAGACCACATAGTGAGTAGTTCCATTACATTATGATCATCATTTTGTTAGCTGCATGGGGATTCATGATATAACTCCTTTATTCTTTACTAAACGAAGTAGCAGAGTCCCATTAAATAGGTTTTACTTTAGGGGTTTACTGTGTGTATCCACCTGTATGGGACTTATTTCTGTGTGCTTTGATGCCATCTTTTGCAATACAAATATGGTATATGTGATTCTTGTTCCTTTGCCTCCCTTTCCTGTTTTCTCTCAGTACTTCTAAATTTTGTTCATGCGTTTTGGAAATATATACCTAACCTAGGCGTAATTGTCCCAACAACAATATACGGATGCAATTCAAGTTGTGCCAAAAATAAATAGGGTTTTACATGAGGAAAATTAATTGAATGGCACCCCTTATGAAAAATGTGTTTTAAATTAGTTTTGCTTCTTTACTCTATGGACAAAAAATCTGCAGTGTAAAAAATACCAAGGTCTGCAGTTGAATTATGTGCTTGGTGCAATGCTAGTTGGTTTGTGCTCTTCTTGAAAATGCATACTTTCCATTGTCTTCTGCATTAACGAATGATAGCTTTCTTAACTTAATGCTTCTATCTCTACTGACACTGCATAATGCTGATACCCTTATTTTTAATGCAGTTAAATGAGCAGGATCTTTCTAAGGAGTTGTATAAAAAGTACAGCGCGGTGAGTCCTCCTCCCCCCCTCCCCATAAAAAAAAAAAAAAAAAAAACTGAGAGTGAAAAGAAATCATGAAAGGAGGAATTGGAAGCAACTGTGTTGTTCCTCTTGTTCTGTGTACGATATTTGTTCCTCATGAACTCAAAGTGGAGCTGAACTAATTCAAATCTTTGGTATTACTTTGAGATGATAATTGTCTTTGTTGTCTGAGGATTATATGACACTGTTCATTACTGGTTGCCTTTTTTTTTTTGTCCTTGGCCTTCGTGCTCATTTGCATTTATTTTGCCTTTGACAGATACATAGGCGCAAAATTCGTGCATGGCAAATGGTTTGCATTTTGGCACGATTTGTCGATAAAGATATAGTCCAGAAAGTTACATGTAGCTTGCACACATCCCTTCATGTAAGTAGATGGTGTGGCACAATATAAAGTTTTGGTTTTTGCAATTTAATGTGTTGTTTTCTTTGGTGAAAAATTCATAGAAGCCCCTTTTCAAATGATCTCTCTCCAAATGTTATTGCTTTCACTGGTAAAGCTTATCTCTGATATAATTTGTGCTCATTTACATATTCTTCATTCAATCTACTATTAGTTCCACAGGTGTGGAAAAGGCACAATGCTCTTTTATTTCAACATTGTAATGCTTGATGTTTAATATATATCTAGAATCATCTAGCTTCAAGTGTGCTTAACTTCTTAATGTTGTCTAAATAAGTTAATGCAATTCACTTGCAGCACTCTTTACTACTTTTAAAGCACATTGCCATTTTTTGCACGTTACAAGTTATTTAACATATTTCCTTTTTACTATTGTTGGATTGAAACCCCGCGTGTGGGTAAAAGAGAACTTTTTGTAAGTCTTAATAAGGTCGGTTACCGATGCAAATAAGTATGTGCAGTCTACTTGAGGAGAAGATCTACTCTGGTGTCATTGATTGATACATCGATATATTCCTATTTTCTGTGATTCATTGTTTATGATCAGAGGGGTGAGCTTGCCTTGAGCACCAATCATTACTTGTTGGTTTCAAAAATTTTCAGTCTGTGACTCTAGATAGTCTGAGCTGATGTTTGTAATCCTGGTTACATTTACTCCTTCCACCCAAGGGTACCCATGTGATCATGATGTAATGGGGTGGATCTAGGATGATTTTAGCTGGGGAAAGGGGAGCAAGAAATACGTCCCCAAACAATCTGTGCGATCATATATGTTGCATCCCACTGTAAGTTTTAGTCAACTAGCTGAGGACATGTGGTAGTCTGTCTCATATCCTTGAAACATTGGATTCACTTTTTCACATTGTTTTGCCCTCCATTCGTAATTTTGGCTTTGAGAGTATGTCTATCCATGTGTTATGCCAGATTAGGGCACCTAATGTTGGACATAACATTTATTGTTGTTTGAGCGCAGGAGGAAGGGAAGATAAGGCCCAATAAGTTGTTGGATATATGCCCTTGTTCACTGAAACTTTCCAATTTTTATTCTTGCACCTGAAGACCTAACTTTATATACGTGTACTTTCTTGTAGAGAAACAATTTGCCTGGTGTTCGACAGTACTTAGAGACATTTGCTATCCATATATACTTGAAGTTCCCATCATTGGTAAGAAATTGTTTAGTGGTTTCTTGAAGTAATTCAAAGTTAATCTTTCCCTGTCTATTGCATTTAAAGAAATTTGCATGAGAGCTAGCTTTGATGTTAATATTATTGTCTTTTGGCTATTTTTTTTTAATTTTTTGCTCCTATTACATTTGATGATGGTTCAATCTGCTTTTGCAAGGCAGAGATTCTTTGTATATGCAATGTACCCATGGGCTTATAAAATGGTAATAACATGGTTTGAGAGACTTGATCCTGTCAGAGTCATTTGATCTTAAAGTGTTTCCATGTACATAAAATCAATAATCGAAAAGGTTTGAAGAAGCACCGCATTTAGATTTTTAATGTAGGAAAGTCAAGGTTGTTGTGGGTAACTCATGTATGTTTCACAACCAAAAAGCACAGTTTGGTCAATTCGTTTCCCGAGTTGTTTGTCTTTACTAATGCTAATTAATCTAACCCTTTCTCATATTTAATGAACAGAGATTGGACTTCGTGTTTTCTGTTTCTTCATAATCGCAATCGTGAACATGGGAATCCTATATTAAGTCCATTTAGGAGGGACAACTTGTTTTATGGATTCCAAAAGTCCTTCATGTTTTCTGTTATTTAGTAAATAAAAACATGTGTTTTTGATTGATTAGAATTAACATGAATTCTACAATGATTTTCTTGGTTTCCTGAGCTGAAATGTCCGTTGAGATAGTTCTTGATGTGTTTATAATACAGGTTGGGGAGGAACTGATTCCATTACTTCGAAGTTATGATATGAGGCCTCAGGTATGTATTGTGTCCCAGATATTTAGCTTTTCTCCATTTAACACTTGTCACTGTTTTGGAGGATCCTTGGATTTATTGGTAATATTATGTTGTTAGCAAACAGGTGCATTGTAGACTTCTCTCTTGCTCTTTATCTTTCTTTATATCCTTTTTAATTTTCATGCCAGACATTAATTAATTAAAGAAAAGGAAATGAGGAAGAGGAATCAAGGGAAGGATGAAGCATCCTTGATAATTATCTGATTAAAAAGAATAGACCGTTATGGCTGGTGAAACCTCCAGAGGTGCAACAATCCTAAGGGAGGACAAAAGATGACCCACAAACTTGAGTTGACTGTTCTTCGGGATTGTGTGATTCAATTTTAACCCCAAATGTGATGCTTATGTATATTCAGTGAGATGCCTCGGTTACACTTCCTTGTTTTCTCCTTCCTTAATCCTCCGCCTTTATTTCTTTCTTCAATCACAATCCTCCTCTAATCTTGAAGAATATCTTCATATCCCTAGCTCTTTAGTACGTCCTCTCTAACCTTGGTACCCCTCTCGAGGATGCTGTCCAAGAAATTCCCGAATCCCAAGGCATTGCGATTTGAGGAAGTCTTTCTTTTGCCGCACTTGACCATGCCCTTACTTGAAGATGAAAATCTTTGGCTATTTACTGCAAAATCCAGAAAAAAGCTTTGGAATTGCAATTTCACCTTGCATTTCGTCCCCATTCTCTCTTTGCAAACATGAACCCCCCCTCCCTTTTCATACGACTCTCTATCGTCTTTGTCACTATCAAATCCAGCACCAGATGCTACATTCAAAACTACCACCACTTCCTTCTTCCAAACATGGCCACCTACATAGTAGCTAATATAGGACTCATTACCACTGTGTTAGCACCATTAAACCCATATCAATAAATTAGCCCCATAAGTCCATCATGCATACATGGAACTTTATAACCGAAACCACCACTACCTCTTCCATCATTATTACCATCTCCCTTTCACAGAAGAACTCATTTTCTGTGTGAGCATATGGTAGCAGTAGCGTGGGTGATGTTTCTTCATTGGGTTGATGACAATGATGTTTAATTCATTGTCTCAATTTGATTACGGTTCTCATGGTGATGGTTGGTCATGAGAGTGATTATGATTCTATAAAATGTGGTCTGGAAGGAAGGGGGGACTAACGATAATAGTGCCATTATTGTCATCACCATGGAAGATATGCTTGTATGTGTATGTATTGATGCTCATTAAGGAATGCAATATTGAAAGAAAAGTGATTGCCTATGAGAAGAATATAGAGGTCACTTCAGTTTCATTAGAAAGAGAGGTGGGGCCATAGTAATACTGGATGGTACCAGACCATGGTGGAGGATATGATAGAAATTTGAGGAAATTTAAATAGTGGTAGCGATGTGAGAGAGAGAGAGAGAGAGAGAGAGAGAGAGAGAGAGAGAGAGAGAGAGAGAGAGAGGGTGGTTGTGGTAGTGGGTGGAGCTTATGTTGAGTGTTGAGTGAAGCATGCGTTAGAGAAAGAGGGGTTGCCAAACTGACTATGGCAATTGATGAAGTTTACTCCAGTAAATACCTAGTTAATTTTGCACAATCAATTTTTTCAGTAGAGCATTTTTTGTATGTAAAATGTGTAGTTGGGAGCATCATTAGTCCTAAAATAATTACCTGGTCAACAATTGTCCGTTCTATGGCACCTCTTTCGGTACCAGACCATGGTGGAGGATATGATAGAATTTTGAGGAAGTTTAAATAGTGGTAATAGTTGGACATTGAGCTTTGGGGTGTGTGTGTGTTTGTGTGTGTGTGAGAGAGAGAGAGAGAGAGAGAGAGAGAGAGAGAGAGAGAGAGAGAGGGTGGTTGTGGTAGTGGGTGGATCGTATGTTGAGTGTTGAGTGAAGCATGCGGTAGAGAAAGAGGGGTTGCCAAACTGACTATGGATTGATGAAGTTTAATCTAGTAAATACCTAGTTAATTTTGCACAATCAGTTTTTTCAGTAGAGCATTTTTTTGTAAGTAAAATGTGTAGTTGGGAGCATCATTTGTCCTAAAATAATTACCTGGTCAACAGTTGTCCGTTCTATGGCACCCCTTTCCTCCCATAAGGAAACATAAAAAAAGAAAGTTTATAAATGGATCATATTTTTTAATGCAACAATGCTCTTGTTCCATCATGTTATCTAGTGATATGAGATCTTTAAATCCATCAGTTCTAAATTTAAGAGGTCAGTATTTCTTCTGTCTATGAGTTTAAGCGCAAACATGTGCTTACAGACTTTAATTTAAACTTCTTTTTTTCTGTTTCTTTCATTCATATTTTAGCCGAGAGGACAATGCTTAGACTGATTTGTGTTAGATTTCACAATAGGACACAGTCCAATTGTTAGGTCTACCCTCAAAGCACCCTAATGGTTTTCACGTATCCATAAACTGTAAGGAATAATTGCCAAATATTTTTTGTACATTCCCTGTACTTCTTCATATCTAATTATTGGATGCAGGCTTTATCTTCATACGTATTCATAGCAGCTAATGTCATCCTCCATTCAACTGAAGTGGTTCAATCTAGGCATTTGGATGAATTACTTCCTCCTATAATTCCATTGTTGACCTCACATCATCATACTTTACGTGGTTTTACCCAGGTGAATCTATTTTAAAATGTCGATGTTGTACGTTGCCTTTCCCATTTGATTTTGAAAAAGTGTGTTAGAGATTACCAATTTTCTTTTGCAGTTATTAGTGTACCAAATCCTTCACAAACTGTTGCCAGCAATGGATTCTATCCCCTCTGAGACCATGTCTTTAGAGAAGAGGTGCTTTCAGGATTTAAAAGCTTACTTGGCAGGTAACTCGGACTGTGCACGGTAAGATTTAGGCCTTATAGTGAAATTCTGTGTCTTCCGATTATTTGTGTGGTTGCCTGTTTACTGTTGAAACAGAACATTATTCATTTGGGACTGTGGCAAGATGTGAAAACTGGCTAAAAATATCTCATTATTAATTACTGTCTTTATCAGTTTTGGCCCACACTTAGGCATGCAAATGCATGCTCATGTATGAAGTTCATTCTCATTTATTTGATGTGGGAGAATAGCATGACCAGAAAGCCCGTGTCAGTCTTAATTAGTTTGTATCCTTGCTCCAATCATAGCAACATAAAACATTTGATGCAAATTTCCTTGGCTTTGCAAGGGCTATGTGACATGGACTCGGCACCTTGTGCCACCACACCAGTGTCGACATGACACAGATACGTATATGAGATCATTCAGATATGGAAGCACGCTTAAAAAGGAAGAAGATAAGAGAGAATTGAGTGGGATTGAAACAGATTGAGATTCAGAAATTAGGGCTTACCTCTGTCGACCAAGTTGCTGAAGCACATCATCCTGAAAACTCACCAGAAATATGGAGTAACAACCTCAGATATGATTATTGGGATGCATCAAAATTGTTTTTAAAGTTCTTGGGTCAACAGGTGGAGGGAAGTTTTCTGTTATCCAAGTGCCTTTTCCCCTGTGCAATGAAGTACGAACACTCTTAAGAAGAAGAAGTATCCGTGTTGGATACGTGTAAGACACTGACCCTCCTTGGACACTTTCAGACACGTGTCCGATGATCTTTTATTCGTATCCATAATTAAATGATCAAATTTTAATTTCGGACACGTGTTCAACCCTTCTCTAAACCATGTATATTATTAAACAATAAACATGTGTTGACATGTGATTAACAAAGCTTAAAAATTTGACCAATACATATTTTATGTTATGTAAGAGCATATAGTTACCAAGGCTATACATGTTAAAATTGTAATATAATATTAAAAGTACAGGATGTATAAAATTTTTAAAACATAAGAATCGGGAAAATGAGAGCAATTATATAAATTATATATGTTGGGTACATGTTTACAAAAAAAAAAAGAAGATAATTATTGACTATTATGATGCTTTAATAAAAAAATTTACAGTAAAGGAATAGATACAACATTTATTTATCATAAAGTGTTGAGTTTTTTATGAATAATATATCATTACCATTATATTTGCCATCAATTTTATAATTTGATATAGAAAACACAACTATCTATAGTGTGTCCCCGATGTGCCCGTGTCCTACTTTTTTGAAAAATGTTGTATCTGGGTGTCCGTGCCGTTTCGTATCTGTGCTTCTTAGCCCCTATGTAGTAGGGTTTGATTGGAACCTCCTTACGGCCTTACCTTATGTCTTGTAGAACTTCTTATGTTTTCAAATTTCTCCTTTAAGTATACATATTACTGATTTTTCCCCAATAGTTATTATATATTTACTTCAATACAGCCTATGAAAAGAATGGGGATGTAGAGAGCTTAATTAAGCTAAAGAAAAGCGTAGCCACCCACAACTCAAACCCAAAAGAAAGGACCAAGGGAGAAGTATGCTGTAGTAGACTGAATTGGATGAGAACAAGTCAAAAGCAGCTGAATACAACATGGAATTGTCCTATTTAAGTTTTTATAGTTGCCATAGCAATGATTCAATCCCAGATCTTCTTTTAGATCTAAGGCTACAATACTTAGAAACTTAAAAATGTTTAAAAACATTATATGTAGCATATAAATTCCAAACATAGAATGTTGTCTCAAACTAAATTTGATCTTTTCTTTGACTTCTTAGGAGGTTTGGTAGCTTGCATAAAGATTTCCTTCGCTCCTAATTATATACACTTTCTTTACCGAGTCAAGTCAACGTTGCCTGGTGTTTGAAGGTTACTCTAGTTTGGCGCATAGACATGTACCTGCACCCTGACGCTCATACCCGTGTTTATGTATCATAGGTAAGGTGTAATAATACACAACTCACCGTGGGATTGGGAAGTAGTATGAAGGGTTTAATATCTATTTTCCAATTAATATGATGTTGCTTTTACTTGGGGAGTTGTTTTTGGACTTTCTGGCAGCAATGGAGTATGGGGTCTGGGGAACTAATGTCTTGCTTGGGTGGTTCGATTGAAAACCTTGCTCAATTTTTGTTCCGGCATTAGATTTGGAGTAAGAAACTGGATGATTTGATGACTTGTGCTCGTAATGATTTTCGAAGTTTATTTCCTTGACCAATCTGGTTAGGATGTGGGAGAGGAACATGGTGATGACATTGTCAATTAGGTGCAAGACTCCAAGTGCAGTGCGTTGTGAACTCTGGATAGTCATTCTTGCAGCTTGACTAGGATGAGTTGCTCTTTAGCAGTTTAGCTACTTTTCATTCATTCCATTTTGTTTGTTCCACTCTTGAGTCATTAGGAGAAGAGTAACTAGAAAGAGGCCGGCTTTGGGGATTTCACCAATAAGTCGTTTCTTGGACAGCTGTCATTTTTCTGGTTGGAAATGGAATCATAATGTTCCTTCTCAAGTGAGATTCTTTAGCTGGAAAGCAGCTTTAGATATGATCTTGATGACAGGCCATCTAAAGAAAGTGTGTTATGCCTAAGTGACATGTTATGTGGTCATTAGGAATTAAGTATAGATTCTATGTCATTGTACTTCTGAGTAGCTGTGCAATTCTAGGCTTGCAAGTTCCAACCAACCTAGATTTCTCGTAATATTAGTCCCTTTAAAGACTGCAAAGAGCTTTCCTACCATGAGGAGGATAGGCTATATTTGTGGTTTAGTGTGGGTGTAATGGAAGAGCCGGTGCGTGATGGAAGATGTTTGTGTGCATACAGGGCCGGCCCAACAGCAGGTTTAAAAAAGCCTGGGCTTTAGGCCCTATTTCAAAGGAAGGCCCCAAATTTTTAAACATTGTAAATAACCCATGCAAAAAAAAAAAAGGTCTTATAAAAATATAAGTCCAATCAACCATTTTAAGCCCATAATTCAATCAAAACATTAAATATTTAAAAAAAATTAACAATTAAAAAAAGAAAAGAACTTAAAGGTCATATCAAAACCACCAAAAAAATCAAAAAGTCAAATCATATCTTCATTTTAACTCTCTCTCTCTCTCTCGGTAAACCAAACAAACCAACAACACAAAAATAATTCTTTTTCTTTCTCTCTCTCATTAAATTGAAACAAAAAAAAAAAACTCTTCGTCTTCCCCATCTCTCTCTCACAGTGCTCTCAAGTCTCAACTCAGTGAACTCACATATCACTTTTATTTCTTTTTGCCAAGTGCTACAGCGGAGAACTCAATGTTTTTAGAACTAAATGTTTTAAAAGAAATTTTACAAACGAAAAAAAATACTTCAATTGAGATATTAAATTATATAAAAAAGTTAGATTCTTTTCCAAATGAATGCATTGCTTATAGAATATTATTAACAATTTCTGTAACAGTTGCTTCTGCGGAAAGAAGCTTTTCAAAATTAAAATTGATAAAATCTTACTTAAGATCGGCTATGTCACAAGAAAGATTAACTGGATTAGCGATACTATCAATTGAAAAAGATATGGTAGAACAACTTGAATATAAAACCTTAATTAATATTTTTGCAACTCAAAAAGCAAGAAAAATTAATTTTAAATAAAAAATATTAACACTAAACATACAAGGCCTCATTTAGAAGTATCGCTTTAGGCCCCAAATTATCTTGAGCCACCCCTGTGTGCATAAATGAAGTTGAACCAGCTCACTTTATTAGTTTTCTTTTCTGCACCTGTATTTGAGAAACACTTGCTTATTCTTTTAGGAATTAGTAAGGCTTAAATTTTTACTAAATATTTTGTTTTTGGCCATCACGCTGCTGCTGGACTAATTAACTTAATATAATGAATTTTCATATATGGACATTACATATTGTTGCTTAATTCAAGTCGAAATAGTTGGGGTGGATTTACTGACTCGAGCAACACCATCTACCAGTTTTGTGTCTGTCCATAAGGAGTATACCTCGGTTCCTGGAATGGCCATTATGTGTATAACCATCATGGCCACTGTAAATTTGTTCTTGGTCATTCCATATTTGTTGATTGGTTGGACAAAAGTTATAGGCTTTGGAATTATAATTTAAAGATCATGTGCCCCCACTACAATAAGAAGCCTTTTCCCGTCCTATGGGAAATGTCAGTAGTCATCTTTATTTATTGTGTATTTAGGATGTACTGCTCAGTTATATTTTTGGTTTTTTTATTGCTTGGCGAGAAAAAATTTTGCAAATTCAAGAATTGCTACACATGGGTTATGGTAGTGACACATTGGTAGATTGTTGCTGTCAGAATTTCCAGCAAAAAAAATGTACATTCTTGACCCCAGCAACCAATCTTCTTCAAAATCAGTTATTTCCCAACCTTCAACAAACCCACAAAGCCTGTAATCGTCCTCCTACCTTTAAACCCCCTAAAGCTACAACCTTCCCATAACTTTTTCCGCTCTAAACCTTTTCAAATTTAAAGCTACAACCTTCCCATATCTTTTTCCACTCTAAACCTTTTCAAAATTTCTTTACGAGTTGCATCTTTCATTACCTTGTGTACTTTTAACACCTATCTCATCTAAAAGCAACAATTTGACTTATCCAGGGCCATCTAATGTTGCCATGGTAATTTTTTGGAACTACTTATCCTAGATAATATACCATAAAGTGTAATGTAATTTGAAAAAAGATGATCTAGTGTGTCCATAGCAAAATAGCACATGGAGGTTTCTCCAAAGGGATTGGAGTATAGCTTTCATTCAATATGTCATTGGCAGGGATGTGGAATCCAACTTTGGTTACACCATGTTATAAATATATGACGAGAAAAATTCTTGTCATTCTTTTGTCCTATGGTGGTATTTCAGCCTGATTTTAGCCCCAGGATGTCATTCATTTACCTCTGTCATTCGTTTAACTTTTGTTAGCATCCGCTTTCGTTATCCTGCTTCTGTTGATTGTATTTGCCAGTCACATCTACATGCTTGGAAAGAAAGTGACAGAAGATAGCTCTATATTGTGCTGATCAGGAGAATAGGATTGGACCAGAGGTATTTGGGATAAAGCCTTCAAGGTTACACTTTTGTTGTGTATGAACGGCGACGGAGATTAAGAAGCCTAAGCTTACTATTTTCGGACGAAATTAAATGCTTGCCTGAAAGTTATTTATTGCTGGAATTTTTTACCTTGCATCTATTCTTCCAATTTCATAGCTACCAAGAGTGGTCAATCCGTCAATGTGAAACAAAATTTCCTCATGTATGCCTTCATGACTGTGAACAAAATTTCCTCACATATGCCTTCATTTTCATCATAATCCTTGGAATTTGCTAACAGGTTATGATGATCAATTACTGTGGCAGGTTAAGATCGTCAATGGAAGGTTATCTTGATGCTTTTGACCCGAAGAACTCTATTGTTCCAGCTGGAATTTTCACTAATCGGGTTGAGGTAAGAAATATTATAGTTGAAGTTGATCAAATATTTCAATGTAAACCTTATGAAAATTTGGCAACATTTCTAGATTAATATAGATCCTTGAGGAAACAACACTTGTAACTTTGAAAAGGAAAAGTTCATAATCTATACTACTTATAAATGTCAACATTTGTGAAAAACTTTTGATTTCCTATTTTATCCTTAATTATTATTATAAAGTTAATAATACCCACATATTACTTTCATCTCATTTTTATTTCCTATACCTATTTGACTTTTAAGTTATTTTGGACTATTTTATTATAGTATTTGACTTCTAAATTCTTTATTACTTTCATACACTTTTATTTCCTATACCTATTTGACTTCTAAGTTATTTTGAACTCTTCTATTAATAGTATTTGAATTATAAATTCTTTTACACTCATTTATTAGGAGTACACTTTCATACATTTTCTATATTTATGTAAATAGAAAATTGTCTAATGGGTTGGGGAGATATCTAAACAAATGACAGATTAGATACTCAAATAAGGGTAAAATAAATCAATAATTAAGTTTAACAATAGTTAAAATAAGAATAAATTATTCTACGCATAATTTATGATTCAATTTAATTACATATATAATTTGAATTTCTTATGAAAAATTGATATTTAAATATATTCACGTGTAACGCACGTCGTGCATTACTAGTGCTGTCAAAGGTTGTCATAATAACAGAATAAATCCTTGGATAGTCATTGTTGTACAACAAATAGTTGTTCTACTGTGGCCCCTGATTAAATAAAGTAAATCACTGTTATTGTTTCCAGATGGTTGCTTCCCATGATAATATTATGCAGATTGTTGTCGAGCATCCAGATTAACCTGGGAGCAATCCTTGTGAGAAGAGTAACATTGGTCGCTAATTCAGGACTTGCAATTATTTCAAAAAATGTCCAAAATAACTCTGAAAATGCTTTCATATACACTCAAGAGCTGAGAAATCTATACTTTTCCTGTTGGACGGAGGGGAAGGGGGAAGGAAAAAAAAAAAAAAACTAAGCATTACACGTTCCATCTAAACTTTAGTACTTCTGACTAAACTTACTTTCTACCTTTATTTGATTTCAAAGGATAAGTTTTCCAAATCTAATAGTGGTATATGCCTTTATTTCAAGTGGCTGAGACATGTCAACACTAAAAGTGCTTTTGTCTTTGGGGAACAGAGTTTGGATTCGGATGGAGAAATATTCCTTTGCTAATTGAAAATTGTTATTTTGTCATATGCATTACAGCTTTTCTATCAGTCTAAAATGTCAAGGTTAATTTTTTTCCATGAAGTTTCTTGTTTTCTTTTCGCAAATGGGTGGCAGTTTAGGTGCTGGGATGAAAAAAAATTTCAGCATTATTTGTTCTTTACTATTACATAAAATTGCATTGTGTCTAAACAGAAATTACGTTTTGTCAATTACTTTCCAATTTTACTATATTGTTATTTTTTATACTCTAAAAGTAACTAAATGCAGTTCCTTATACACAAAGGAACATCAAATTTCCATATCGTTTTAATAATAACACGGAAACTTCTTTCTTATGCAGCCATTGGCATGACTTGATATACTGTAACTTTTGTGTTCATTTACATTCGCTTTGCGAAACTGAAAACACTGCGTTGTTTGAGTGTATTACTGAACTTCAATTAGCAAGTATCCACCACTTTGTTTGGTATTTCTTTATTTCTGAATTGTCTATTTTCCTTCTTTTTGTGGTCTGTATTGAAGGATCTCGAATTCGAATGTGTTACCACATCCCTCGTGGAGCGAGTAATCCTCTTTCTAAATGTAAGCACTTGATTAATTCCTTTTGTTTCTTTTGGTATGGATGGTATCTCACACCATGTCTTACAGGATGCTAGGGAAAACCTCAGATGCTCAATGGCTAAGGATACAGCCACTATCAAGAATGAGTGCTTACAAATTGCTGAAGATCCTAAGTGCACAGGAGTATCTATGAAATGCAATGAAGAAGAATCATTTTTTCAGCTGCCTAAAGATATATCAGTGGATTTCCAGAAAAAGTTCACGTTTTCCAAACATGAGAAGCAAGGCACAGATTCTAGTTTCTTTTTGGGCAACACAGATAACTACAGATTACTTACGGGTAAGTAAAACTCTAATAAGTACATAAGTTTTGCAACATAAGGAACATATATTCTATTGAAAACATCAAATTAAGTTGATTGTAATATTAGTTGGAGAAATAAGGTGCACATCCTGATTGACCAACCTAGAAGAAAAAGGAGCTGAATTAATGCTCCTGACTTGGTTATGTTTTGTTTTCCAATACCAAAGGTTGGGTGTTAGTTTTAATTTTGGAAAAACCAGCATCCTCGGCTCATTTCTGACTTGGAAGGTTACTTTGCCCAGGTCTATCTAGGATTGTAGTGGCAAGTTATTGGCGGGGAAAAATTTCCAATCATCTTTTTTTTCCTCTAGGATGTCTTCACTCTTAGGTGGTGGCCTTTTTGTTCAAGGCATAAGAGGTCTCTAGGGGCCTGAAAAATGACACTGCATTCGATTGAGCGAGACTTGACTGACTTCTCTCATCGGCTTCAAGAAAAAGCGAAATTAAGTAGGTATGCCAATTGATGACGCATTACCATTTTGGTTCTTGGTAGTTTGGGTAAACTTGATGCGAATGATTCCTGATTGTTGAATCAGGTAAGGAGCGTTATTCCACAACTCGTGTTGTATTGGACCTTTTTTAGTTGTGTTGGGTTTTTCTTAACAAAAACCCTTAGACCTTATTCAGGGGAAGAGCATGGAAGTAGCACCCATTTGGACTCTTATGATTGCAAAGGCTAGTATGTCAAAGAACGGGTACAGTTCTTTTACTTTTGCTGGGGAGAAGAGAGAGGGGGGGGGGGGGTGTCTTAACCAAGGCGGAGCCAGGTTTGTATTTAAAAAGGGGGGAGGGTGTAAAAATATAGCATGTCGCTTAAACGGAAACAATTAGGACCATTATATAAATTTTATAAACAATCAGCGGGCAATGTGTTAATTAGGCAAAATTATGTTTTTATATTTTCTACGCAAAACTCATTCACAGGTCAGTGTGGGCAAGTGCCCTTCCAACGTTGCATGGGGCTCCGCCACTGCTCATAACCCTCAAATGTTCTATAAAGTTCCTCTATCTACATATCATTTCTTTGAATAACCGTACAAGATCTATGTATCTTGGGGAATAAGCCCCACCACCACCACCAAAAGAAAGAATAAAAGCAATACCAAAAAGGAAAGAAGAAAATTCCCTGTTTCTTAAAGAAGCCCCAAAAACCTCAAAGAGAGGCAAATTCAACACTATCCTAAATAATGGCTTTTCTTTCTAGAATGTCCCAATATATTTTGTCTACTCTCAGTTGTAAAATTGTAATAACTACTAAACTTCCAATTTATCATTTCGTATGATGATAACTACAAGATAACTATTAACTACACCTTTCAAACTACTATTCATATGGGGGGCAAATGTGGAATGCTAAATGCTTGTCAGCATCATGAAGGCAAAGTAAAAGTAGACAGTAATTTGGCTAAGATAATATGCAGTGTAATTTTACAATCATTTGTCCCTTTGCTAATAAGTGGCAAGGAGTGAGTGAAAAGGTTATTTTCAAGTGATACTCTTTTGACTGTCCTCATTTCGCTCGGAAAGAAACATTTATAGCAATGAAAATTACCTTGTGTATTTTGAAAGAAACACAACGGAAGGATATTTCAAGGCATGGAGACCTCTGTATGTTAAGCGGGAGGAGGAGTTGCTCATGCCTTTTTTTTGGGTTGGATATGGGTGCCTCAGAAACATCTCCAAGTACATTGAAGATATCATTGTTGGAAATTGGAGCAGTTAGAAATGGTTAAATCTTTACAGAAGGAGATCACCGGACTGAAAGCAAAGAGGATGTCAATGTTTGACATCAAAGTTAGCAATAATTTGGCACGTCAAGCCCATCTCAATTTACTAAGATGGACATAAAGTTTGTAAGCATTTAACCCTCTTGAAGTGGCATTTATATATTAAGGACACTATGATTGTGATTTGTTTTCCTTTTTTATTTCTTTTAGTAAATGTCTCAACAATTTCTATCTGTGAATTTTTTTGTTTTGATTTCCTTGTGTGGCAAAAGTGTTGTCCAATAAACTCTTACAATAAAAAATTCAATATACTCAAGAAAAAAGATGAAAAATGGAGTGAAAATTTGAGCACTTCGTGTTTCTTGGTGCCAGTATTTTTTTTTTCAGAAAACAATTGTTTTGAGTTGGTAACAACCCTAGTCTAATTTAGTGCTTTGTAACATTTAGATATGGAGAAGGAAGATCTGCTTCTTGATCAGTTGCTGCATTCAAGAAGTGTTTCAATGGAAGAGTTGAGAGCAAGTCGACAACAGGTTATCCTTGTGGCATCGCTACTTGATCGCATACCTAATCTAGCTGGATTGGCACGGACATGTGAGGTTTGTTGCAGAGGATCCTAATGACTTTTGATTTTGTGTGGATGAGTGGGTGTGTGGTGTTTTTTTTTCCCGAATTTTGGCAGTTCCATTGAGCCTGTTTCCTGTTCTATGTCAATAATGGCTGGCAGGTATTTAAAGCAACTGGTTTAGTCATTGCAGACAAAAATGTACTTCATGACAAGCAGTTCCAACTCATCAGGTTTTTCAATAGTGCTCTACCATCTGTTCTGTGACTTTTCATGCTCCGTGGCTTTCAAATTCCAAGTATTCTTAGTTTCATTTTTGTCCACTTTTCAATTTGTGGATCTCTTTGCTGGCATGAAATCTGAAGTGTGAATAAAAATTGGCTGGCCAAGTGTTGAGCAGTGGTTGGATTGTCTACATGGAAATCTCTTTTAAAGTCCATGCAATAATGTCTTTTATTAAGGAAAACGTACACAGACTCCATTGGCGTCATAGTTCTTTGCCTTCCAATTGATTCACTTTTTGTGGTAGTACCTGGTTATGATGATTGAACCTTCAATATCCCCTTGCCTTGTTGTTTGAGAGCTTTTAACCATTCCACGACTATATAGCAACCGTCTGTTTTTTTGAATCTTTTTGAATCGGGATTGGAAACAAATATCCCATTACCCAACCTTTTCACTTCACCTTTAATTTAACACCATGGCCTTTGATTTGCTTGGTTTTTTGAGATTTTCTGCTTGTGTTTCTTCAATTTTCTGCGACATACTACTTCTCTAATTCAGCTTTCAGCAACTACCTGCATCCCTTAACCTTAAAACCTTGTCCTTCTATAGTGAAAATGCTAACCATAGAATGTTTTCACTATACACCTATTTTGAAATCTATTGTAGACGGTGTTAAGAGAGTTTGTATCCCACATCGAATAATTTGGACCACCCATACTTGATGGCCACCCATTGCCAATTGTTTTTAAGTTGGATGCTCTAACACACAACATAACCCTAGGTTTCCTAGAGCCATCCTATGGCTTGCTGTGAATAGGGGTGTTAAACGAGCTAGCTTGGTGAGCCTTGATGTGCTCAAGCTCGGTTCGTCTAAGAAAAGTGGTGGTCGGATTTGGCTCAAGCTCGGATGAGCCTAAATTTTTGGTCAAGTTTGGCTTGGTCAAGAAACGAGTTGTTCAAGCTTTGCTTGTTTAAGCTTGTACTGAAAATATTGAAGATTTGGGAACAAATAAGTAGTATGTTTGGTATAATTCAGAAGTAAAAGTCGATCAGAAGTCCATCTTGCAACAACATTGCTCAACAAGATGAAACACACCACCAGTTACAAAATAGAAGAATTTATCACCTGTTTTCTTTGCCAAAGCATCTTTATTTTCAAACTACTTGTGATTGAACATGAAATCGAAAATGGGAGTTGAAGTTCTGCAACATAATTGGCTGGAAACACCCATGGAATGAAACCAATGCCAACAACCTTCAAAACACTGGTTGGGCATTTCGAACGACGTGTAGAGAACCCAAGAGAGTTGGTTCCCTAGAGTGGGTAGTTTGTGTACAAATTCATCACAACAAAATAAATGAGTAGTTAGCCAACGGGAGGTTTATAGCCGAGAGAGGAGAGATAATATGAGAAAGTAAATTCCAGATTTGTGTAAACAATCTATGTTTTGAAATTTCGTTGTGAGTTTAAAGTTGAGAGAGAGAGAGAGAGAGAGAGAGAGAGAGAGAGAGATGGGAGAGCTTTTGCATAATAGATCTTGGGTTTGATTGTGTTGAAGGCTAAGAGACGGTAGCCAAGTGTATAGATGGAGACAGGGGCAGAGGCTGAGTGTTTGAATGGGTTTTCTTGTAAGAGTGTTTTAGTATAGTTAAGTAATTGACCATTATGATGGATGATTTTGGAAGTGGCGGAAATGAGATTACCGAACCAAACCAAACCAAACCAAACCAAGCCTTATATCCCAATTATTTGGGGTTGGCTATATGAGTCCGTCTTCATCATTCATTTCGGTCATGCGTTATATGCTCATTTAAGTTAAATATTTTCATATTTTCTCTTGTTATTTCGTTCAATGTTAATTTAGGTCTACCCCTACTTCTAGTACTATTAAGAGAAATTCTATCACTTTTTCGAACCGGTGCTACTATAGGCCTATGTTGAACATGACCAAACTATCTTAATCTATTCTCTCTTAACTTATCCTCAATTGGAGCTACTCTAAACATTTCTCTAATACGGTCATTTCGTATTTAATAATTTCTAATTTTTTCATACATTCACTTTAACATTCTCATTTTTGGTACACTCATTTTGTCACTATGTTGTTTCCTAGTTGCCTAACATTGTGTCCCATACAACATTGATGTCATTATAGCTGTTCGGTAAAATTTACCTTTCAATTTTATTGTTATCCTTCTATCACATAATATACCAGAGGCATCCTCCACTTAAGTCAACCGACGTTGATTCTATGAGTTACATCATATCCAATTTCTTCATCATTTTTAATGATCGATTCTAGATATTTAAATCGTTTACTCTTTGGTATTTCTTGATTTGCAATCTTAACTTTTTCACTATCTCTACTTCTATTACTAAAATTGCATTGAGATTGTGAGAAAAAAATTAAATAACACAACAAACGAGGCTCGGGCTTGGCTCGTAGTTTAAACAAGCCTAAAAATTTGATCAAGTCGACTCGTATTGTAAAATGAATGAGCTTGAACGAGCTGAATCCGAGTAGCTCGGTTCGTTTAATAGCCCTAGCTGTGAACACCTAGAATAGTATCACCAAAATAATATCTCGTTGCTTGATTTTGGAGGTGTAATGGAAGTTATATCAAAAATATTAAAGCCGTTTATTTTAAATTTATAATTAGTGATGAGTCACAACAGTAGCATGGTCAACTTCAGAATAGTTTAACAATCTATGTGGATAAAGAGGATTAGAGGAGTATATGAGCTAGGAAACGTTGAAACTCTGCATGATTTTAAAGAAGCTTTAGAATAGTTTATGTGAATACTAAACAAACAAACTTTTATCAAACATTGTTTTTGTAATAAATGTGTGGGAATTAGTGAAGTGAAGACGACAAACAGGCTGATAGCCCCATTTCTGAGACTGACTGATATTCAATTGTCCGTAACTATAGATGAAATTTAATTATTCTAATTTACAGACTTATTTTCTCATAATGTGCAAGCAAATATCCTACCTTGAGGTTCGGGTTGGATGGATGGAGAGGTCAATTCAGGCTCAACTTAAGTTTTAAAATTTTTACCCAGGGCTTAACCTAAACTTGGATTTCAATCCAAGCCATTCAACCCAGAAAGGATCAAACTTTCATTTTGATGGTCATCTTGGATATGGAACATTTCGAAAATATTTCAAAAACATTTTGGCAAAAGGGTGGAAATAGAAGAAATATTTTAGAAATTTGTTTTTGAAATATTCTGAAACATTGATCAAAACACCTAAAAACATAGGAGCTTGGATATTCAATTGTTGATTCATTTTGATTTGGAAATTGAAATGTTTAGACGAAAATGAAATTTAGTTCCTTGCTCTCGTATTGCTCATGTCGTTTTTTCAACACAAATTGAATTCGGGCTAAGTTAATTGAGGCTCAATTTCAGCTTCAAACTTGGGTTGCCCACATAATGCAATAAAACTTAAGAAGCACGAACACTTCATTTTGGGCCAAGTGTCAATATCAGACACGTCTGGGACACGAACACGAACACAAATTTTTTTATTGTTAAATTTTTTTAGACACGTTGGGGGCACACGACCGACATATGAGGGGACACGTTTTGAGATTTATTTTTAATTTTTTGAGAACTTTTCAAATAATTTTATAATTAAGAGTTTTATTTGTAATTTTAAAAGGATATGAGTCACAATCATAATATAAAAGAAGTTATAATCGTTATATTGAACATAGGACTTGAATGTAACATAATTTTGGATACGAATACGAACACGAACTTATATACAAATTGAATAAAAATTTAATATGAAAGTAATGTGAGAAAAAATGAGATTACAAAATTTGAGCTCTTGAAAATTGATGAAAATCAGTGTTACGAAGTGGAAAATTTTGAAAATAAAAGTTGTAGTAATTGATTGTTGGATCAATAGATGTTGATGTTGAATATTATTGATATATCTTATATTTTATTTTTTATACAGTGATATCATGATGTGAATTTTTAGAATTAGGGGAATAATGAATTAAAAGATTATTATGATAATATTTTTATTTTATCACATGATTATATATAAATGTATATATATTATATATAAATGCATATTATTTAACGTATCGCCAATGTATCCATGTCTTATTTTTTTTAAAAAAATTGTGTTGATGTGTTCCTGTTATGTCGTATCTGTGTTCGTGTTTCTTAGAATAAAACTGTTGAAATTAACCAAAAAATAACTAAAAATAGAATTAATGTATTAACTTGTGGAAATTAGAAATTGTGGATATGGATAATAAAGCTAAAATGAACGAACCCATACACATGATGTCGCTGACGACGAATGACACAGTTGAACAAAAATAACACAAGTCAATTTTTTGACAACTCCAATATCTATAGTGTAGGGTGAACTAAAGAAGAGAAAAAATATTATGGTTGAAATCTTAAGAGAGGCGAGACTTGAAGATTGAGTTGGGAGACAAAGTCGTGAGGCACAATGAGAGAGAGAAAAAAAGCTTGAACATCATCTCGTATAGAGAGTATAACAACTTCATAAATTTCTAGTTGATCTTTTTTGAATCCAAATTCATGAATTCGGTCTAGGTTCTAGTTGAACTCAACTTGAAGATCCAACCTAAGTATTATCAAAATTCAAATTGAGTTAGGACTTTTTGGCCCAAGTCCAATCCGAGTATTGGAACATTTATCCTAAATCTCTGGGTCGGGCCTGAATTGGGTTCAGGTTAGTTTGTCCAAGTTGCACCCCCACTTGTAACTAAGAAAAAAGTGGTGCAATGTACAAGACACCCGTTACTGTGGAGTCTTGGTAAGTGTAGATACATGCAGTCTTACCCTTGCATGTAGAGAGCTGTTTTCGCGACTTGACGCCCAGGTCGTAATGGAGCAACTTTACCGCGTCTTGAATTTTGGACGTTCTGTTGTGCTTACAAGACTAGAGAAATATGTCTCTGTGATTTGAAGATTGTTTGTTGGAATATTTGCTAAGTGTTTTTATTTGACTTAACTGGGAATTGGGGATCGTGGTAGACAACAATTTGAGGAACTTGGTAGAAATCACCACGTAGTTGTAGATGGTGGTGATTTTCTATCTACAATCTTGAAAGAAAACTTCCCATGTATTTCTTTGGTTTTTTTGGGTGCCCCTTCCACAGATTTCTTTCTCCAATAATCATGTCCTTGTTGAGCATCACTTGAATCACGTCGTTTGGATAAGGTCCACATCAGACTTCAGTTTGGATGGGTTGAGCTTTTGGTTGAGGTGGCTCTTCAATCCTTCTAAATCTCTCATCTTGTGTTTTGCTAACATCACCATAGCTTCATGTCAGATTTTTATAAAATTGATTGGTGCTCCATCCTGGATTTAGGTCGGATAAATTAGTAGCCCAAATAGGTGGTGTTATAGCCCCCGGCCCATATTTTTTTGATGACTAATTTTACGTCCATAAATCTTCTTTTATTTTATTTTTGGTTTGGGTTCCCTCGTTTTTATGTACCTATCGAATTAAAAGACTTACACTTTCATGATTTACAAGGTAACTCTAACTCCGACACTAGATCATGTATTTTTTTTCCTATGTCATAATAGTTAGTAATTTTGTTTTACTTTTAGACTCCGCCTCACTACTATACACTACTCAACTTATGGGTAATCGATTTTCCACATTTGCCAATTACATTGCAAGTTCTAATTAATTTTGTTTTTTTTTTCTTTCATTGATCATTTGAGATCCGCCTATTTAAAAGAGGTAGTCAAGAGACTTTTTATCCAACATATACTTGCATTCCATTTGCATTTTGAACTCCCAAAAAAAAATCAACGGCATTTTCTCACTAGTCTCTTCCGTCCTATTTCTCATTCTTTGTCACACAATCACCAAAAATTCTTTTAGAAACAATTAGTTTTTGTTAGTAGATCAAGTTAGATTTGAATAATTCAAATTATATTAAGATATTTGTTTTGTTTGTTATTTATCCTTAAATGATAAGATGTTGAAAAAATATTATCTTAATTTTGAGGATCTTCTACCACACGATCAATTTTCTGACTTCGGTAGAAATAAAAGCCTTAAAAGAATTCTTGCAAATCTCAATGGAAACATTAAGCTAAATAAAAATTTATATTTCTGAAAGAATGTTATTTACTATTCTCGTAACAGTTACTTCTATAGAAAGAAGTATTTCATAATTAAAACTAAAAAAATTCTACATGCAATCAATTATATCACTAGAAACATAAATGGATTTGTTATATTATCTATCGAAATGTATATGTTTGTAGAACTTGAATATAAAAGCTTAATAAGTGATTTTGCATCTCAAAAAGTGAAAAATGAGTTTTAATTATTTTTTAGTTTCATTATTTATAAGTTTGTATTAAGTTTGAAAGGCCCTCTTTTAAAATTTCTGTCTATGGCTCCAACTTGTGTCAAGCTGGTCATGCCTGGGTTGCCTTTGATTTGGATGCCTAAAAGCTTCATGAGCTATCTTGGCAGCTTCTCATGCTGTGGATGGATGAGAGAAATAACAGTTTCTTTTATGTGGCTATTTCTTTCCATGTATTTTTATGGCCACTTCTTTCCTCAATGCCTTGCTTCTTTCCATCCTTCTACCGGCATCAAATGCTCTTGGATTCGTCCCTTTTTGACCCAAGTGATGGAGCTTGTATATCAACATCAGATGTATTGTACACTTAGTTTCTGATCTACTTTTTGTGGTGAATGCCCTTGGATTCAGCCCTTTTTTGACCCAATTGATGGAGCTTGTATATACATCATGTGTTGTACACTTGGTTTCTGATATTTTCATGGCCTTACTTCTCATATTTCCTTCTATATGTGTGTGTGTGTGTGTGTGTATTTTGGGGGTTGCTGGCATATCGGGCTGCGATGGGTCTTGTTGCCTTCAAGCATTCTCTTGGATTTGATAGTTTCTGCATTTTGGCTTTTGTTTGTTTTAATTTAATAGGTGCTTATAGCTGTGCACGAATCTTATTTTGGCTGAAATGCTTGTTTGCAAACAAATTTGAGGAACAATGCAATGGCTTGAACTTGAATTATGGACATGTCCTTGAACTGCTATACAATTATCCATGAATTTTGTCTCTCTAATTTGAAACATGTTTTACCTTCTTTTGGTATATTTATCATGTACTTATCTAAAGCTGTGACGCAATTTTTTTTTGCTCTAATATCTAGTAACTAGAAAGTGTTTTTTCCATTTTCTAGTGTTACGGCCGAGAAATGGGTTCCCATTGTAGAAGTCCCAGTAAGTAGTGTGACATTTTTCTTGGAGAAAAAGAAGCAAGAGGGCTTCACTGTCTTGGGTCTAGAGCAAACTGCAAATAGTATTCCTCTTGACCAGTACACCTTCCCAAAAAAGACGGTAAGCTATCACTGATACTTGGACTTTCCAGTTTCCTCTATTCTTATTACATTAGATTAGGTTGGATTGTTTGTGTTCACTTCATTACATTCTGTAATGCTCTTGTGCCTCGTCCCTCCTATGTGGCCTATGATGATATTCTAAGTCTTCTGGTTTGCCACCACTTTTGTAATGTTATCTTCACTTTTTACAGGTCCTAGTCCTTGGTCGTGAAAAGGAAGGTATACCTGTGGAAATAATCCATATTCTGGATGCTTGCATCGAAATCCCACAGTTGGGAGTTGTTAGGTCACTCAATGTTCATGTTAGTGGTGCCATTGCACTCTGGGAGTATACTCGGCAGCATAGATCTCACTAACCTTGTATTCTCAATGTGATAGTTTGTGAGCACATGGTTTTTTATCCATTGGCTATGTAGTTTCTTCACTCCAATTTTGGCAACCAAAGAAATATCCTCCCTTGGAACATCATCAAAATCAGCAGCAATGCCCGGTAGCTTGCATTGCTTATGCTCAACATAAGTGGGGTGTAGTTTCAGTAAAATATGAAAGGTTCCATTACCCATTTTATTAATACAACCTCTAAACTGGTCTTGATCTTTTTCTCTTTTTTTCCCTTTTTTGTGCTAAAGGTCTTGATTTCATTATATCCCTCCCTGTTTATAACCAGTGGAGTATAGTTTCAGGCAAAGCTGATGCTGCTATTATAAAATTCTCCTCAGGCACTTTGTGCTCATCCTACATGTCTGTGCTTCTATTTCCAGATTCAAGCAACGCAACTGATGGTCGGTGATTTAGACAATAGGTTTTTTTTTTTTTTTAACTGCATTAAAATGGTAAAAAAATTGATATTTGCACTGTACGAGGCACTATTATTTTTGTTATATGTGATGTGGCTGGTCGATGAATGACTTCGTACAAACCATTATGCAAGCAGCTTACTTAATGCACATTGGATCTGGAATTGTGTTTTATGATTGCTGACTATGATCTAATGTATTCTTATGAAACTGTCTTATTGATTCTTTTTTATTAGTAACTTTGTTGTTACTATTAATATTTGTTGAGACACTTGTATATGTGTTTTGGGGAGATTCTTTGTTGAAAGTTTTTCACTGGATTCATTTATTACATTGTAACCTTCTGACCTTTAGGACTTTGGATTCATTTTTCCTTATGGATTCGAAGGGAAGGTAAGGGAGAGCCCTTGTATTTTGTGTTCCAATTGTTGTTCCAACTTGAAGCTCAAAAGTTTTCTATCTCCATTTTGGTTTTGCGTATCGTTAGATAGTGAATCCTGTTTACATTCATGAGAGTATTGGATTAGTAGTTTCGTTTTTTTGCTGATTTGTGGGTGGTCGTGGAAGATTTGAGTTCGAGTCCCAAGCCCTCTTTGCGATAGATGCATGGAGTACCTTGCATCGTTTGATTTCACTAGTATAGAGTAGTTTGAATCCATTGTTTCTCTTTCTTCATGATTAATCACAATGGGGAGGATGTTCGAAGTATGCTTGTTCTTCTCATCTGGACTGATTTCATTTTAGCAGAATTTGTCAAATTTTCAAATATATCAAAAATAAAAGTTGTAATTTGTGACAGGAGAGGTGTTAATTCCGACAGCCTTTGATAGAAAATGACACGATTTGTTAGCATGAATAATCAACGGGCATGTTATTATCAGACTTGACTAATTCAATTTTGACATGATAAATTCATTTAACTTCAGAAGAAAATGTTTGATTTAACTGTGGTTGTTCCCACTTCAGAGAAAAAAAAAATCTAGTGGTATTGTTTGTCATTGTAGAATTAAAGGGCAGTGTATTATACTTGATGTTTTTTATATAGAGATCAAGTGGATATTTAGTTTGTATGGGGTGTGTAGGTAGAGTTGATAATCGAATCGAATTATTCGGGGTTCAGTTCGATCATTTTTATGTAAAATAGTTGAACTATTCGGGATCGATTCAATTCGTTTTTTAAATGATCTAAGCTTACAATTTTTTAAACTTGTTTAAAAAAACGAGCTTGACAGGCTCGACTTGAGCTCGCAAAGTTTGGTTCGATTATTCGTCCTATGTGTGGGTGAGTTTGGTTCATAAAAAAAGTTTTGGTTTTCAATTTTAAATTCATGTTTTGTGCGTGTCGATACGAACACCATGATTAATAAATATTTTAGGTTATAGTTATAATACATTTGATACGATTAATTAAATAATTAGGGTATAATTAATTAATACTCAACATAAATAGAAAATGAGACAACAAAAATAATTCAATTGCCACCTCTATATAAAATGATGGGATGCAAGCAACTCCATGCTTTTCTCAGACATTTTATTTGATAATATACACATTTAGCTACTTCCTGTCTAACCCATACATACCTTTACTCACCTGCAACATATAGTTGCCGTTTTATTCCAATCATTCTTTCTTTGTGTAGTGTTCGATTTATGAAGGTGCTGTTACACGTTAAGCAACTTATACTTCGTAGGCATCACTTGTGGCATAGGGCTCGGGGGTGAAGCTAATCATTCGACACGAAATGGACATGAAATTACCCGACATGGGTTAATAGGTTCGAGTCAAAATCAGGTAACTTACTTAAAAAATGGGTAATTTCTCTCTCTCTCTCTCTCATAGTAATTGGGTTTAATGCGACATCTGTTTCGATTTGCAAGCACTTATAGCTGATGCATCATATGTAGAACTAGTCATGGAAGATAAATCTTTCCTTACTGTTAAAAGAAAATTGAGTATTATTCTGTTATATATCAAGAAGGAAATCATTGGCCCTTAGCCTCAACCAAGGTTGTACAAGTATTTCTCTTAAAGCTATGCAAATTTGTCTTCTTTCCCCTTCTAATCATACATGAAACTACTTAATTGGTATAAAAAATATGCATGAGGCTTCACCTATGTTTCCGTAATGATGCAAACAACTTGGAAACAAATCCCTTCTTCTCTTTCACCTGCAAGAATTATTTATTTTTCATGTAAAATCAGAAAGTAATAAATCACTCTAATAGAGATTTTTCTATGTTAGCTTTTCGATATTATAACGAATTCAATCAAATATGGTCGAGTTATAACTCAAACGTGCCATGTTACGGTTCCAATGTAGTCGACTATGATGGATTCTGAAAAATTTACCCCAAAAATCTATAGCTTAGTTGAGACGTGTCGCGTTTGAGTTATAACTTCATCATATTAGCAGTAACTTTTTCAACGTTTCCAAATTATAATTATTGTGTGCACTAAAAAAAGATTTTACTTTATCTCACCCGAAAGCTTTTCATGATAGCTTTCATCTTTGTGGCTATGGAGTCACTGTTTTTCTTTCTTTTCTTCTTCTCTTTCCTAGGATGGGACGTTGTCAAAGATCTGAGAAAGCTTGGAATAATGATTTTCCAGTTGCCCAGGCAAGTTGGAACTCTTGCATGTTTCGGCTTGCTTGGAACAGCAATCATCTGTAAAAAGCATAAGTTGACAATTTCATCCACATTATATAGTTAACAGCTCCTATATATCATCTTCTGAAAGGGGAAAAAAAGCCAACCCACAGCTAGGAAAATTAAATAGGGGCATTGGCATAATGGGTGAGTTGCTCTATTGTGATCTCGGCGTCACGGTTTTCACTTGCGAAAACAATTTATCCCACTTCTCTACAGATGACCCTCTCCAGTTCCGACAACGGCGAGAGTATATGAGATTTCCATCTTATAAATTATCTGGTACAAAGAATTTTCACTAAACAATGTACAAGTTTTTTCTATATAATAATGCGGGTTTTTTGCACTTTGACGGAAACATTAACGGAAAGTAAGCAGAAGTGTTACATTGCAACACTTTTGATTCACTGAGTGTAATATAAGAAATTTAATCTTTGAAGATATAAAGTAAAAATCTTGGAATCTTTCTACAAAGTATAATTTACCCTAATAATGCCTTGTCTATGATGTAAACTACTACTATGCAATGCTCTGACCAATTTTTAGGTTTATTTTTTATCCTTAAATTTCAACCTTTTCAAAGGATTGTCTTGGTTTAGTCAAATCTAAGCACATATTTTTTGTTTCATTTCTGATTTGGCAACATGAATGATGGTAAATTTAAGGTTAAAATAAGTATTGCAGGGTTGAAACTTGAACCTGGGTCATAGGTGGTTGATGGTTGTGAGAAACTGGTTTTGGATTTGGAAGTAAGGGTGAGGATTGTCCTGATCGAGCAGACTCTCGGAGGCGCCGCGAGTAGCTAAGAAGGTCAGCTTTCCTGTTGGATCCTCCACCGTGGGCACCATGCTTGGCCTGGTGGAGATAGAGGTGGTGGTGGTGGTGATGGTGGTGGTGCTGATTTGGCAACAACCTTCTCTTCCTTGGCCTCTCCACGTACACGGCCACTAACACTACCTTCTCTCTGCGACATGTGGCCTGGATACAAGTTGATATGTATATGTCACACAATATCAGAGAGAGAGAGAGAGAGAGAACTTACCATTTTGCTTGGCATGTTGAGACTAGAGAGAGAGAGAGATGTTAAATCAAAGAATGATATTGCCCCTACAAGAGAAAGAGGAAGAGAGGGTATACATGAATGAGTATGCAGGCCAAGGGAAAATAACTATTATATAAATTCATTGGTTGAATCGAAACTGATCCCCTCTAAAATAATTATATCCAAGGATAAAATTATGTTAAACTCAAAAATGATTAATCGTAATCCTCCCCATAATAATTATTATTATTAAAAATTAAAACAAATTGTACACGTGTTATATTTTTATTTTTATTTTCAACAGTATATTTTTATTATTTAAAAAATTAAAATTAAATATCAAAAAATAATTTTTGTAATTAAATCTTACAAGTCTGCAAAAGAGAGTACCAACAAGCACATCAGTACAGTGTGTTGACCAACTCTACGCATCTTGCTGATTGATTGGCTACCATCTTCCACGTGTCCTTGTCTGATGCATTTTCAATTGCAATACTAAACTTCGAAAGCAACCACTAGGCACTAGACCTTGGATCTCATCGGTTGGGCTAATGGGCCGTTGATTTGTCGATTAGTCAGGTTTGGGCTAGCCCACCACAAAACATATGACTCTTTTGTCTGTTCACTGAGCCTGTCCCAATGGCTTTTTAGTGGACCACTCATCCGTCTGTCTTAATGGGCCTGTTTTTCAATATGGGTCGCATCACCTTCTTGGGGCAAAATGGGCCTACCCATAGGGTCAAAAACAATGCTAAGTACACCGCCAGCAAGGTTAATGGGCCACCACGGGCAAAAGAGGTTGACCCATGGATTGTTGGGCTACCACCAGGCATTTAGACCAACCCGTGAGCCAGGGCCGACTGCTTAGCATTGTTTGGATCTTTAAGCATTAATATCTTGGGAAAGTCTACATTATCTCCGACACTATCCTACCGAAAATTATAATTTTTTAAAATTAAATTACGTCTTTTTGAAATATAAATTACAACTTATAAATATATGATCGGTCATAAAAATTATAACTTTCAAAAGTTAGATTACAACTTTGAAATGTCAAGTTACAACTACTCAAGAAAAGCTCATGATCGATTACAGACTTTCCTTGAACAGTTGTAACTTCTCATTTTAAAAGTATAACTTTACCATAAACAGTTGTAACTACTACAACCTTCAGTATCATAGACTTTCCCTAATATCTTTTGCTTGTTCTTGGCCTTCACGTTACATAATGTGTGATTGTGTAGCATATTCTTCAAATCCTATTCTATTCATAGTTGCTTTAAAGTCATGAAAATAGAATTTCAAAAGCAGCAAATCAAGATATTGGTGTGTATTACAGAGAATACAAAGATGCACAGGAAGACACAGAACAAAACAGAGGATAGAGGATAGAGAATCGATTCACCACTCTCTTCTAGCAGAGAAATGAAAGTAATACAATTTGCAGAACAGCAGCAGAAGAGGACAGAAGGACAAACTAGAATATAACCAATTTGACTAATCTTTCTTGGAACTGCTAGGAGTCTCATCCTGCCAAGTTGCTTGCCACTGCTTGTCGTAGAATGTTGTCTCTTCCCAAAGCTTTTTAAGGGTTTCTATATCCTCATTCTTTCGGATCAGAAGTACACCCACAACAGCAGCGAATAATAACGATTTGCAAAAGAAGTTGCTCATTTGGTCGACGAGACCTACCCCAGTCAAGCTATCCACCAGGTAAGCCATAAAAAACCCTACCATCGCAGCACGGCCTGCATAAAAATGTTAAAGCACAACAGATTGGATCAGCATAGGCAAGTATAGTTTCTATTCTGTACAGCAAAATAAGGTGAAGTCTGAGTGTCATGCCATTGAGCAATTCTGCTTCTGGAAGATGGAACCTCTTAATCCATGCCCACCAAGGAATAATCGAGGTGTCAAAAACTACAGGGTCATCATTATTGGATGATTCTGGGTTATCTTGGAGCCATTTCCTCCTCTTAACCTCTGAAAAGAAATAACAAGGGAGGTCCATTAGAAACCAAGTGACCCCTGAAGTGTTGGGAAGAATTAAAAGAATGCAGGAATTGTTCTTATCAGGATCTAATCTTTATATCCACGAAGCCAAAATTGAGATTCCAAAAAGGAATTTTCCATTACGACTCGTACATAAAGCTTACGAGAAAATGGCAGAGAGCACACTATGTCCTGAGCTAACCTGATTAGTCAATGGCTATCAAATAGATGTGCCCATAAAATACACAAGTTAATTTGCAAAGTGATAAATTTTAGAACCTGAGATGCAGATGGATTTGTCTGGCCAGATTCTCTATCAAATTTTCTTTCTTTTTGTTCCCCCCTTCTTAAAAACAATAAGAAGCATAACTTGTGGACCTAGCAACAGAAACACCTCCCTCGTGTAATAAACAAGTGCATACACCCTTACTAAATTCATGATATCTTACTCAAAACTCTTGTTGGTCCCTTATGCCAAGGCAGTATATACTTCGTTTAGCATGTGCACTACCCATATGTACAGTTATAAACATATGCACATGATACAAGTAAAAGAACAAGATAAGTATCACCAAGGATATCCCACCAACACTATAGGCCAAAGCCTGAGAAAAAGAAATTTGTTGGTCCCATAGCATTACCAAATCCCACCAAAAAAGACCGATCATATACAAAATTCATAAAAAGTTTCCAAATAGCAAATTCATTTCAGGCTTTGGTAGAAAGCTGGCCGAAATTGGTGTAACTTAGAAGCTTAGTTATGCACTCATGCTTCAGTGTCTTATAAAACAGAATGCTAGCTAAACCAGAGATGTACATTGATTAAATCCATCTACAAACTCCCACCTATTCTACCACACTAATTGAAACTTGCAGTCTGTAAAGTCTCTCTCTCTCTCTCACACACACACACACGCACATACAACCTCACAATCGACCTGGAGTCACTAACGGCATTCTAAACATATTTTTCAGAGCAAACCCAATAATTCCACTAGCACAAACTTCGAGCATACTATTTTTCCATCAAGAAAGAAGAAAATCCCTGCATATTTTCGTATCAATTATTTTCATATTGGCAATTAGCTCACTTTCAGCTAATCATTCGTTTGTAAAACTAGGAATCTAACTTCCATTAGAGAGTTGAAATAATCCTGGTTACATTGCAAAAACAGATTACAGAAAATCAAAACTTGCAAAATAAAAAATAATGGATGAACAATTTGGGCATTATTACTGGCTACAAATCAGAATTGAAAGTTCCCACACACACACTAACCAGCATCAATAACAGCATCCCAATTGGTCTGGCCATCTTTCTGGAATTGCTTTAAGTCCCAAGTCCCTCCAATCCATCTGGGTTCCTCAAAATTAGCGACCAACTTCGCCTCTTTAGCTCCGATATCCGCCGGTGACCCATTAGACTCCGATTTAGGATCCGAAACCGTCACAGGAGCTTCAGAAACCTTCTGGTCAACCTTCTCCTCCTCTACTGTGGCAACAGAGCCTGCCACACCAGACCCATTATCAGTGGCTCTGGTGGATATCAAGAAGAAATGCTTCTTGGGTCTGAGACATAAGAGATTAGGCTTGTGGGTCAAAAGGGTTCTTGCATGAGGGTGAGGAGAGAGAGTGGGGAGTTGGGTTGGAGGAGATGAGAACAAGGACATGGCCATTGTTGCTGATAGTTTGGGGACTAAAGAGCAGGAAGTTCAGATCATGGTGGTGTTTAAGCAATTCTGAACCTCAGACTTGAGGGAGTTTTTGTACTTTGCTTGTTGCTCATTAATGTTCTGCTTTTTGGTAGGACAGGGTAGGTGAGATATACTATGCCACGGGATAAGTCTTAGGTAACATATCACAAAACTAGCAATAAATTTTTTTTTTTAACGGTTAAGGGTAGTCGAATTAATGTATGAGTATTTTAATTAATTCTTTTTTTGATCTGATTAAAGACAGACTATTCACGTCGAGATTACGATATTCACGAGGGATAAATTCCTCATGACTTGACCTTAAGAGATTACCAAGATTTGAACTCAAAACGTTTAAATTTACAGTTCATCTTTGTTACCACTTAAACAACCTATAACGTTCAATAATTTCATATCTGAAAGACACTATGGAATATCAAAAATTATGTATTAATTATGTGACATATAAATTTTAAATAGTAATTTATTTTTTTCTTATTTTTTAATTACACAATTTTAAATTAAAATGGATTGAGAGAAAATAAGAAAAAAGTAATTGAGAGAAAATAGAGATAGGTGTGAATTAATGGAATTATTTGACATTAAAAAGTTTATTAATTAAGTTATCTAATATTGGGAAAAATATAGATAAAAAATTAGATCAATCTTACTGTTATTGTGTTTTCATAAATTGATTACTACAAATATGGAATCCAATTTCTGAAGTTGCCACCTCACAAACTCTTCCTCTGCAACTTGATTTTGTTTAGCTTGGCTCTTCTTGTATACCACCGAGCTTCCATGTTTCTGAAGAACAATCACAATTCAAAAACACTTGCAAAACGACTACTAGTCTATGCCGCTTACAAGCAATACCAAGTCAAATGCCTACTTACAGTTACAATGTCTATCGTTACATACAACAGGCAAAAACACTGACGATTCCTTCAATTTCTTTGACTTCCCAAGTTTCGTCTGGGGGAAAATGGAAAGGATAGCATAATAATTTACAGCGCTAGACAAGTTGATCCGACCTCCTCTAGTGTCATCACAATTACATGTCCTCCAGATAATCAACACGAAACGGAATGCGTTGATCTGCTCAATAGGGAGGGACTCATCCACCTGATCAAGGAATTACACCCAGAAGCACAAAGTGGTCCACATCTGATCACAAACTGCATAATCTAAGAGCTCCGAAGTTTTGTGCTTCTAAACAATAATGCTTGGTCCCGGAAACCAGAACTGCATGCAAATCTTCTTGATCAAGGAGGAGTGAAGAAGTAAATTTCCTGCAGAACACCGAGCAATCATGCAAAGCAACACTTAGATTGTAAAAAGGACAACCACCACAGAAGGGAAGTTGCATCAGATTCCACATCATTTGGGACATAAACAAGATTGGTGAGTTGTCGTCCAGACCTAAATAACGGCAGTAGTTAAATCTAAACCAATCCATCCTAGCGAAGTGCCACTTCACATTGTTGGCTCTACACCAGACCAGGTAGTTTTTCTCTCTTCATATAAGCAATAAATACATACGACCATGTCCATGTGATTTGGACAATGACGCGAATAGTTAAGACTACTCTATGCATGCATCAAGATAACAAGACGAGCTCCTCAAGGAAAAAAGCATAATTCATGCTTTAGTTTCATATACAAAGCATACTAGAGCTTTCAATTGCACAACACAGAGGACAATAGTAGATGGTTTCTTCCTCTTAGGACTCAATGTTCTAAATAGTACATTAAGAAGTGTAAATCTAATAGACAACACTACTGCTCAACGATATGGAGGAAATTAGGTACAAATCTCACATCTTAATATCTCCCTAATGGACCTTGCAATCACCCAAGCCACCTCAAAAAGAAAGTATAAGAGACTGTAACTCCCCTACCACAAGACAATGCAGCAGAAACTAATACAATGTTTCCTCAGCACCTTTGCAGATTTAAAACTAATAGATGGGCTTGCGATCAGCATGAGACTGCTATAGCCAAAGTCAAGCCAAATGCAACAAGACAAGATGTTCTCTCTCTGAAATGATTACGGTGAAGTGGAGCTTATAAAAAAAAAATGCAGAAGTGCAACAAGTATAATTAATCACTACAAAAGATGCATCGACAGACAAATGGAGAAAAAGCATGAGATTTCCCATTAAATTATTTCTGTCCAAGCAAATTTTCCTCTCAATAAAACAATCAGGAATTGTTTGCAGCACGTTTCTGCCATGATGAAGATGATATGTAATTGTTCAAGCATTCACATATGGGTTTCCATTAAGTGATATGTAAATACTGACATATTTAATCCAATGTTTAAAGAGAGCAATTAATTGATCAAGTTATCTAACATAGACAAAACAACAACAGAATAATGAGGTCGCAAAAAAAAAAAACTCACATTGAGAGTCAAAAAATTCCCAATTCTTTAGGATCAAAGCTTCTGCCGCAGACACCCTAATACATCCTTCCTGTACACTCCGCAGAACCACAATAGCAGCTCTTTATCTTGATATTGCCATTTGAATCACGAATCTGATCCACTGAATAATTATAATGGTACGTCAGCTCCTGTAGTGGAGGAATGTTCTCAGCAGCAAAAAACATTATGTGGGGCATTCTTTTGTCCTCATTGTCATAAAGGACATTCTGAGCATATAGGTTAGGAGAACAACTGTGATTGACAAACCTCCCCACATTGCCATACTGTGCTGCATCGATGGTATAGCCACCATCCTCCACAATCTCGCTCAAACTTGATTGTTGATCTGGCTTATGGGAACAGTCATTGTAGTTTTGCCCAATATCAAACAGATATTCGTCATTACCAATTCTTTGTTCAGCTTCTTTGTCTTCAAGAAGCTCTCCGGCATACTCACATATAAAAGTTCCTGAAGGAATAAAAGTCAGGGATCTGACACCCCAGCCCCTTGACTCTGTTTTGAAGATTTCAAGCTGAATTTTAACACCATTCTGGCTGACTCTGTTATAGCATGAAGGAGGACACTTGCAAGAAGGACCACACTCGTACACAAGGGGCTTTGCTTCAACAATAGCACCATTATAGTTGTATGGAATCTCTCCTCCATTCTTGTCTATGCACGAGCATTTACGAGATTCAGAGCATTTACCATTACAGTCACAACCCTTTGGAGGAGTAGGGCAGTACCAATCACGGTACATCATCCTAGCAGTGTAATTGAATGCCGGGGGTTTCTCATCATCTATTGTGTTCACGGCAGATATGGGAAATGACTCCTCACCACCTGAAATATCATCAACACAAAGGCCATCTCGTATCTTATATTTTTTGGACTTCTTAACTTCTTTCCAAGCAAGCTCTGGTTGCCCGGGCATCCTCCTCAACTCAAACATATAAATCAGCTTACCGTGTGGCCCCGTGTCTGTCCAGCAGTTTTCCACCGTGTAAAGACCATCATAAACGTATGATGTAACTGCCTTAGCTCTTGCATCCTTGGAGTCAGAAGCCTTTGTTCCTTTTGATCCACGAATCACCCTCACGGGATTCCTTACAGATATGCTATTCTTCAAAGCCAAGTTTCCTCTTACAAGCTTCTGGTCTTCAGGTTCCTTATTCTTGCCTACAACATTTCCTCCTTGCCCAGAATATATTAAGACATCAGCATTGTCCATATCAGCGGCATAAGCCCCCGAAGAAACAATACTAGTTGCAATTATCACTCCACCATGCTTCATGTAATCTATACCATTCTGGTACAATCGATGAACGCCAATAATAGCAAGCTCCACCCTGTACTGAAATTCATCGCCTACTTCAACTCCTGGAACTGCTCCCAAATGTTGTTTGCTTGAGTTAACTTCTTTACCTTTCTGTTTGATAGCATCTGCTGCTCGAAGGTCGATCCTACTCTCGTTTTTCTCTTTCTGCTTCAACTTTGTTTCCTGTCCTTGCCTTGACTTTGCTTCTTCTCCTTGCAAGAGCTTCCTACATATAGCCTGGAACAGACGGAGAGTCTCTCTTACCCTGTTACGTGCATCACCTTGACTGGAACTATTGGGACCAAAAGGAGGTAGACTCACATCGATATGATTTAGCATCCGACCAGCAGGAGAATCTTCATGTTTTTCTTCATCATGCACAAACGAATCTTTTTCATCCCTGACAACCAATGCACCCATACTTTCATAAGCAGCCTTGGTGGCAGTAACTGATTTCTCCTTCATTGATTTTCCATCCACGGGACTGATTTCATACTTACTTGCCCTGTTCACAAGCTTCGACTTCTGCCTAGCACGCTTGTTTACTTTACCTCCAGTCATAACACCATCTGAACTAGTTGAGGCCCCTTTCCCTTGTCTCCATGGGCAAAATGGTGCAGCCATCAGACCATGCACAATCACCCTGTACACTTCATTTCCTGAAACAACATCACTACCTAAAGGCATTCTCGTATCAGGATTTCTTTCCTGTGAGTAGACTACAATCTCCTTTCCCACTTCTCCCACCAAATGATTAACATCCTTGTTACTCTCTTTAATTTCATACTTATTCCTTGGTTCAGGCATACTTCCTTTCAATTCACCCTTCTCAGGATAACCATCTCCAACATCCACGTCCAATTCTTCAATAACAGTTCTCGATGCCTCTTCTACTGATTCACCTTCCACCCCAGCCTTCAATGCCTCGTTCACAGACCCACCTTCCACACCTACCATCAAAGTTTCTCCCACTGCCCCAATTTCCACTCCATTACTTAATGTCACTCCCAGTTCCCCACTGCCCACACCAACCCTCATCACAGCATCCAAACTCTTGTTCCCAGAAACAATCCTCAAACGGTCTTCCTCAGTCAGTTGAGGAGCATTCCTACCACAAAATGGGGGGAAGTCACGAATCGCTGAAACTCTTCTTCTGCTATACTTCTTCTTCGGGCAAGGGGCAGTTTCATTCCCAACATTTCCATCATTGTTCGGTGGCTGTGGTGGCAACCACGATTTTGCACTATCCCCTTGAACCACCCCATTGACCAAAGCATCAATTTCCAATGCAGGTCTCTTGTCCTCTGCACCCTCACATTTCACCAAAGCTAAACCTTCCAAGTCACTCGACTCCTGCACAAAATCCAAACCCACCACTTCATTTGACTCCTTGACCAATAAGTAACCTTTACTTTGATGCAATTCATTTGCCTTTTCCAATGCATTATTTTCCAAACTTTTCGGCACTTCTATCCCCTGAGCTTTCACATCGATGCCCAACTCTTCATTTTTAATCCCATTAACTATTCCAGCTGAAGCCATCACTTTCCCCACCAAATCATCCAACGCTTCATCCATTTCCTCCCGAGTTGGACTTTTCACAACTTCAAGAGATTGAGATTCAGCCTTAATTTCAGAAGATTTCACACAATCAGCCTCAATAATATTGGTCATCTTATCGCCATCCGACACTAACGCATTTGCTTGAAAATTTAAATAATTTAAAGGTATCTGCGAAGCATTTCGTCCACACCCTGGGGGGAAATCCCGAACGGCCGAGACCTTCCTCGACTTGTACTTTGGCTGAAAACTACTGGAAGACGACGGGTGATAGCCATTCTCCAAAGGCCGCTTGTTCGGATTTCCATCAGATAAAACCCCATTTGACACCGACACCGACACCATTCTCAATCAACAAACAAAATACACCAACGCTTGCTTACCGAGAAAACTGACAGGGAATCTGAATAAATAAGACAAAAATTCGGGACTAAACAAATTGAATAGCATACGAAACCTAAAATTGAAGAAAACAATTGGGATTTGAGGAAATGAAAAATCAATTAGGGTTTTCAGGGGACGAACAAAAAAAATTAATTACAAGTACAGGCCTACCTGGTCAGAAGATGAGCCTGAAGCAATTCTTCGCAGTACTTAATGGCGCGATTCGTGCTTGCAAACTAACAAGGATATTAGCTGTTTGATTGCCGAGAAACCCAAAAGGAAAGTCCAGTGCTTGGATCCAAAGAAAATGAAGAGAGAAAAAACACCCAAAATGAAAAATTGGAGGCACTAAACGGATTAATATGAAGAAATTATACAGATTTTTTGACGTTATATAGATTGGCTTAGAGTGATTGGTTCGAAATCAATCGATTCGAATTGGGAATTGGCCTCTCTCTCTCTCTCTCTCTGCAATAGTTAATTGACTGAAGAAGAAATGCTTTGCGGGAGAAATGGGAAGGAGAAGAGGAGGAGATTTTTTGTTATTGCAATTGTGCCCTCCGGGTTTCGGGTATTTCGGTTAATATCACGTGGCGCGAAATGGTGGGTGACAACAGGTTTACGTTTCGCGGGTGAAAGGTAGGTGGTTGGAAGAAACGGTGTCGTTTGGATAGTTTTCATGTTGCACGTGTGGGAGGGATGATGACACCTCTTATGCCTCAGAGAGAGTCCTTCAAAACTGGATCCGATTCCACGTCCGAGGATGTCACATTATCTTGTCCCGTGTGAATTGTTTTTTATTTTATTTTATTTATTTTTGCCGCAAATGTAAGGAAATTTTTTAGTAAACTCTACTTTGTTATAAACCTGTTGTAAATTTATATAATCTTCAAAAAAAAAAAAAAATTAAAATGGATGTGTGAAAAAATTAGAAATAATAGAATATGAAAAGACCGTATTAAAAAAATTGTAAGAATAATTCCAAGTAAGAACAAGTTAAGAGAAAATAGATTAAGATGATTTAGTTACGAAAACTGATAGAAACACCCGTTACAAAAAAAACAATAGAATAGCTCTTAATGATATTAGGAGTAAGGGTAGAACCAAATTAATAGTGAACGAAATAATAAAAAAAAGATATGAAAATAAAATAATATTATTTGGATCTAAAAATTTGATCTAATTTGTTGACATAATGATGTGGCTTTATAGAAATTATTGGATCAATACCGAATTCTAATGTTTGATGGGACCTACAATTAATTCAAAGGTCACAGTGAATTAGGTAAGTAAATTATGTCAGTAAATTAGATCTCAATAGCATTGTTCATGAAAAATATTCAACTTCAATGAGCATATAACGCATGATCGAAATGAATGATGAGGGCGAACTCATATAATCGATCTCAAATGATTAAAACATAAGACTTAACTTGAGTTAGTAGACGAGGGACTAAATTCTTTTTTGTGTTGGGTGCCTATAGACTACTGAATTTGATTATCTAGTTTTTCCAAAGAAAAAAAAAATGAAAGGAGAAAAAGGTTAAGGCATAATATTGTTCAAGAGAGATAATTAATGAAATAGTCGGCGGTTCATCCCATGCACGACTTGAGGTTGAACCTACGGGTGTTCAAATTTTTGATTAGTCGTAATTTTCTACTCTACTCGACCCTACCAAATTTTATTGAACGGCTATCTGAAAAAATAGGGTAAGAATGCGGAAGAATTTTTTGTCTTCCGATTAAATTGGATATAAATGTAGAATAATTATTAATTTCCGTATTTTTACTCTACCTTACTCGCATTTATATATATATATAAACTAAAAACTCTAATTCCCTAACCATATAGCTTAAACTTAAAATAATTGTTATTGTATTTGTACAACAATTATGATGGATTAAAGTTTATATTTTCTTGTGTTTTTATTGTAATTGTTGTTGTAATTGTTTTAGGTTTTAGTGTTATTGGTTTATTGTGTTGTTAAATTGGTGTATGTTATTTAATTAAATTGTTAAAATGATCCAAAAATTAATAACTACAAAAATGTTCACCCGATTTCCTACCCGATTAATTTGACCGGAAGTCGGGTAGGAATACCACACTTGATCAGGTACGATAAGTTAAGAAAAAATTCTTCCGCAAAGTATCGGGTAAGAAGACGAAAGACTATATTTCTTACCTGTAGGATAGGGTGAACACCCCTAGTTGAATCTCATCAGTCGTCATATGAGATTCGTATGGTATTAAATATTGAGTTTTTTTGTATTTTGTATCTTGAAAGATTTTAAAATTTTTATTTTATATTTTTAAAAATTAAATTTTTCTCATTAGACCCTTAATGTATCAAAAATGTTATAATATGATCATTCTGTTAGCTTCAGTTATTTTTTTTTTGTCAAAAGCTAACCAATTGACACAAACGAAAAAAAATAAACGAAAAGTTAATAGAAAATGTCATATTACAATACTTTTGATATATTGAAGGTGCAATATGAAAATTTTAATATTTAAAAGTACAAGTGAGAATTTTAAAATAAAGTGCAATTCTGCCTTAAATATATAGTAAAAAAATTGGGAAACTAAAAAGACAACTCATAATTCATACTTCAAACGATGTCGTATTCTTAGTAACTGCCGTCACCTGCCGTTGAGTGCAAAGGCGGGAACTTCCCATTACGATTCAAGAGAGAGAAAAGGCGCGAACCCTATAAAACAGAACAACAGCACAGAACAGAGAATCATCTCTCTCTCTCTCTCTCTCTCTCTCTCTCTGTATTCGCTATCCCTTCCAAACCCAAACCCTTCTCAACAATGGAAGAAGACGATGACCCTTCTGCTGCCACACTCATCCCAGTCCGCCTCCTCCCAAGAACCATAATTCCAAAACTGCCCTGTCGCCGCCCAATCCGTGCTCTTCCCCAATGAAAATTCACCGCCATCGTCCTCGTCGCAGGCCGACCAGTGTCAGATATCCAAAATATCCGTTATGAAGACGAAGATGACTTCCAAACCCCTCCTGAACACTCTCATTCTCAGCCTCTTTCCTCCAGCTCCGAAGACCAAACACCACCAACAATCACAACCGTCAATCCTCAAATCAACTGTGGCGATAATCGGATCAATTATGAGATTAGCTTTTGATGATGGTTGTATGGACGCAGAGGGGGCTGTTGAATTGGGTAAGGACTTGGTTAATCTAGGGTTTTCAGAACCCAAATGAATGCTGAGAATCCATGGCAGGGATGACGTTTTTGGTGATGATTGAAATTGAGGTTGTGTTATTGGGGATCCAAATCCTCAGTACTTTTTTTTTTCCCCTTAATTTCCTCCTTTCTACCATAAATTTATGTAGGACTCATTCTATATAAGTGGATCCATTACTAATATATGTTTGATGATCTGCCAAGAAGGAAAATATAGAGAAAAAGTATTGGAGGAGATCTCACTCATGTTCTAGGTGATGTTTTTGCCAGGGAATTGGAGAAATTTAAGGTATTGGAGGGTGAATTGAGGGAGGCTTTTCAAAAAATTGAGGGTTCCTGAGATAAATTTGGAATTGGAATGTCCAAGTGTTCGTCTTGGCCATACTGAGCCGATGATTGTGAAAATGATCCAAACGGCAATGCTAATACAACAGTCCTTGAATTAGGGCTTGAACAAATTGGTGGAAGTTTAGGGTTGAACAAGGATACTTCCAGTGAAAGGGGCGTGGTATGATGTTTCCTCGGCCTAGGTGGTGGCCACTGGAGGGGTTTCACAATTAGTTCATGGCTTACAAATGGTGGTTTTGGGATTTTTGTAACTTGTGAAAATTTTGAAGGTATTTGAAAGGAAATGTGTTAACCTGGACTAATTATGTTGCTGCTAGGTGGTGCTGTGTCAAAAGCTAGTTTTGCGATAGATAGAGCTTAATGTTTTGCAGTCTTGTGGTATTGACTGTTCAGGAGTCTACTTCTTGTCATTAGCATAAGCAATTGGAGGCCACAGATGGATCTTGAAGCTGCAAACGTGTAGGGTATGGTGACAATTTTGTGTCCAAAGTGAACATCAATGTGTTGTCAGGATAATTCCTTTCTTATGACATGATGCATACAATCTCGGACCAAAAAATTTACGTACATAGCAAAATATTTCCCGGGAAATTGATGTCTTACTATGGTGGAGGGAACTGCTGAACTAAATTTTGGCTGTGGGTCAAAAGGTGTTTTTGCCTTAGCCAAGGTAGCAGTACAATGGTTGGTTTTCTCCATGTATCTCTGTATAATATTATTACATTCTCTCACTCTCGTAGAAGTCCACAACATGGATCTGTAAGTTTAATGCATCTGTTTTGGTAACATGTTTTCTATGTATTAGCAAAATGGTTTTCGTTACATCGTTGATTTTCTACACCTCTTTACAGAAATGAACCTTCCCCAAGTTATGGTATCCCACAAATTTTCATTGTTGGGTGAGTTGATAGTGTAGTAGGGGCATTCTGTTCTAATGCACAATCCTATAAACTATTGATTGCACCCTGAACCCACAGATGAACATTATATGGTCAAGATACCAAGTATCTCCTTGCTTGCAGTTAACATCAGGAGTTTTTACTTACACAGCCTAAGATTGAACAATTGGTGAAATCCTAGAACTATAAAGCATATTCTACCCTAAACGATGTATACGCTGCCAATCATATGGAAGTTGAAGCATGAGAATAGCCAGCAGGTATAAAAGTTAAAAGACAGCACAAACTTCAACTTCCTTCACATGCATCACACTAAATTTTCCTGGTTTTTTCTCACATGGTTTTCTCCAATGCTTAGAAGAGACCAAAAAGGTAAAATATATGACCACAAAAGTCAGCTAGCAGACGGGTTGTCTCAAAGTTACTGAGCCAAAATGTAAGCTGCTTACAAAAAATCCACAGATCACCTCTTCTGCATATTGAACTATATATTACAATCTTTTTGTCAACCTATACAAAAAAACCCGAGTCATTCATCCCCTGACATTGCAAATTTAACATAGGTCAAGAAAAGAAAAAGAGAATGCAAACACCAAACCTCATTTGCAGGATTTGTTATGTTTGGCATGCAAGATGCGCAGCGCACCATGGGTATTGGCAGAGGTGGTACCTAAATAGCCCTAGTGATTGAACTAGTATCTCGACATGCATTGTCAGGGATGCCCAAGATTTGGGTATACTGAGCTACTACTTATGCTTGCTTGGGTGCCAAAACTTGGAGGAGTTGGGACTAGAAGTTCTGCTTGTGGGAAGGAGTTGTTGGATGGCACATCCAGCAGCAGATCCTGATCAGAGCTCTCATCTGCAAACTGGAATGAGTCCAGCAGGAGGGAGCTATTATCAGGAGGCAATGTGAATAGGCTTTTCGGACTGAAGCAACAGCCATCGTTGTCGAAAAGTTCCTTGTGTTCATAGCTTCCCTTCATAATCACCCTCTTGGGACTCTTCATTGTCATTTTTGCTCCTGAAACACGTTTTCAATAAATTGGGATTCCAATTTATGTTATTGAACAGACAAAATCCGTATTACCGTATATAAGAAAAAGGTGTGTAACTAAAATTGCCTTATCTATTCATTGAGGATCAAGATTTCATTTCGAAACGGTCGAAACGTCCGAAACGTTTCCATTTCTAAGAAAACCGAAAAGAATCAGTGATAAAATCGAAATTCTAATATTTTGAGGTATTTCACAATGTTACGAGATGTTTTGTAATATTTTAATGCATTTGCGCAATTGTTTCGGAATGTTTCAAGATACTTTGATATATTTCGACTAATTTTTTGGAAAAATAATTCTTAAATTTTATATTTTTTTCATTATATTTCCGAAACGGGTTGAAACATTTCCGAAACACGTTGAAATGTTTCCGTTTCCTAAGTTACCGAAACAATAGACCGAAACAAAATTTTAATCTTTAATTCATTCCAAAGAAGGTGGTTAGAAGTGTTTGAGAGTTCCTAACTCAGATAATTTTAAAGCCTCTACCTCCAACTTAAACTCTACTAGAACTTCAGGTGTGGTTCCATTAACCCCTTCATCGTGTTAAAAATAATGTCCGTCCTGAGTCCTCCTAACTCACCAGGGGATGTTAGGAGTTACAGGGCATTATGGGCCTGAATCTAGTGCTTGCACATCTGTTTGTATGCCAGCTTCCTGAAATTTTCAGGAAAGAGCATAAATCACAGCAGTGATAATCCTAATAATCACGTTGATAGGAGATTGTCAGGATACACAATTTTGGGTGTCACGCCATGCAAGTTAATGTACTGAGGAGAATATGCTGAAATAGGAGGTAAGGAGAAAATGATAGAGTGATCTGCACAGGTACAAATTGGCGTATGCATATAAGTGAACAAAATCTCCAATTTAAAAAAAATATATATATATAAGATTTTAGTGGGAGAAACAATGAACAAAAGAGAAGAAATTTGATGAAGATCTTCCAAAACAAATGCAGGAGGAAAGGGGTATAAAAATTCATTAGAGGAAGTAAAGCGAAAATCGGCGTAGAGATCAATTTCTGTTTACCAACAAAAATCAGAACCAGACGTAAAACAAGATTAGTTTGCAATTACCCTTTACCTTATCTAATGCTGATAACTTGAAATGGAAATGTGTGCAGTTATATTAAACACAACATTCCAAGGGTATAACTATGCAATGGTTCGGTGTAGGTAAATGTTGACTGCCCAATTTGTAGAGCAGCAGCAAGAGCGAGAGCAGTAGTGAGAGACTGAGAGGACAAGGGCAAGCGCATCAAGTTTGAAAATGTCTATGATTTAGAGCACCTTGAAAGTATCAATATAAGATTATATCGAATATATTTAGTATATGTGGATTTTTGACATTTGATTAGTGGTTAAATAATAAAAAATAACTAACTAATCTCATAAAAGCCTGGTAGCTCAGCAGCAGATGCTTAGGTTTTCAACTAACAGGTCATGAATTAAACCCCAGCTACTCAATTTTCAAGCCCTTTTCATTATCAATTGATGCTTAGCCCCACTTTGGTGTAATGTAATGTACTATATAGCCTACACGTGACAAGCCCCATTTTCCAAAAAGAAAAATTTGTTGTAGTCCGCTAATTTAAGAAACGGAAAATTTGCGAATTGGCTTCAAATGTGCCAACCTGAACACTGACAGCATTTACATCCACCGGGGTGGACAAATCAGGGCACTTGCAGTATAAAACACATGTTGGACACAAAAGAGGTGCTTATTAAAGGGAAAGAGAGATTCTTTTTTATATACTAAAGACAAGCTACTTGATATCGAAAACCCATGTACCTCCATACTAATGAAGACAAAAATTTACTTTGATATTCAGCCAAATTTATGCTTTTTAAGGCTTGGAAACTAGATACAGCTAATACCCAGATACTTGTAGTATTTTCCGCACTTAGAGGAATCCATGTAACACAGACAAGGAAAAACCAAGGCAAGTCATTATAAGGAAAAAACCAAGGTAAGACATTATAAGGCCTATTTGGATTTTCATCCTTTCTCATTGAATTGTTCATATTTAATTTTAACTTTTTTGGTTCAACCGTTAGCTGCATTGTCGTTTTCAACAGAAATGTGTCTACAAAAACTAAAAGTCATTGAACTAATGAATTCAGAAAGCAAAATATGGCTAACCTGGAAATTTTTGATATTGGCCATCTCGAGATCTCTTTGCATTTACTGAATGACCAGATGCAATGGCACCAAGTCCTCCAGTGACTACAGAATCAGCAGTACTATTTCTACGTCTTAAATCCTACACTCAGAACAGTGGTGGAGTTTATATTAGTTTAAAAGATACACCATAACTTTTCCCCATCATAATATTCAATTTCTAGGTAATTCATTCCAACCTTGAGTAGATTATATTGTTCAACCCATTTGGATTTTGTCAAATTGCATAGAGCAAGCCTCTTCAAAGTTTTACAGTCCTCAGCTTCTGTGCTCGATAAAGAGAGATCAAAAACACCTTCTGCAAGAAGTTTCTGGAAGGAGGATATGTTCTCCTTGAACTGAGGGCTATCAAACATGCTTTTAAGGCTGTAGATGAGACAACAAAGACCATTGTAAGTGTTGGACCATGCCTTAGCTTGATTGAAACCTGTCAGATAAAATTTAGTATAATGTGCACTTGATTTAGTTTATCAACAAAGTAAACGAGAAGAATTGCACAAAAATGCACTGCTACCGCAACGATTGGAGGTTAATGAATCACTCCCATAAGGAAGACTACAAGACACGAGCAATGCGGTACAGCAAAAGAAACTGAATTGGATACAAGAATTTATTATTACCATTTAGAGACAAGGTTGAAACAAGCAGAGATGAGTCTTTAATGAGGATTCCAAGATTTATTGTCATTTCAATCTAGAATTTTTGTGAGGACTATTTACTTCATTCCCAAAAACGACTTTGCTAAAATGGTATTATCGACTAAACAGTTAACTTAGTTCTATATAGATTCATGACATCCTTGCACAAAAAGAAAACTTCACCAATGTAATTTCCTATGAAGGATGCCAGTCATTTCTGTCCACAGAATTGGCCCCTTGCTTACTTTTATCTCCGGTGTTTGATAAAAAGAAATTGAATCTGAAGGACAAAGAAATAAACCTGTCAGGATATCTGCCAGTATCAATGCATGGTAGGTACTTCAGCAGTTGTTGTTGTTCATCATCTGTCAAATGACCAACAAACTCGTCGAAGTTAAGAGCATCCTGCACCAAATATAGCTAGTGATCAAGACAAATTATCAAGATAAACCAGCTCAATTGCAGCAACAAATTTGAAATTCAGGATCACCCCATATTATAAGTAGGAATTTAGCCAAAAAATTAAAAATACATTGATAATCATTTAAGAATGGACTCAAATGTTAGGAAAAAACACCTACAAAAGAAAGGAGCCTATATGGTTGTCCCTTGTATAAAGTGCTCATTAGTATCTTAAGATTCATTTACAATAATACGTAAAAGTTGGATTCATTTTAGGTCCATAATACACATGCCTAATGGAGAAGACCCAAACAATGGGGACACTTTTACAGATATGGAGAATTGCGTTTCACTGGCCTGACAAATGGGCCAAAAAAAAAAAACACAAACTAGCTCAATAGTTGATAAGTTGCCCTTCTCTTTTACTCGGAAGTAGAAACATGAAACTTACTTTTAAATCTGCATAACGTAGTGGCGAATTATGACTTCCCAGAATCTGTAGTTTTTCACGCTGAGCCTCATCCCTGCAATTACACAGAAGTATATGAATACACAGATATAGTATTATCTAGTGAAGCAAGAGACTTACGCATTATTGCAACAGAAGTATAGAGTTAGAAAGATATAGAAGAAAAGATTTATCATCTCTCCTCAAACTAAGGATATAAAGTTTCCCCAGACCGGCATGCCAGTTTGAATAACTTATCCCTCCAAGCCAAAAGAATATGCAACTATTCATTCCATAATATATTCCAGGTAAAATGGTCACTGTTGGGCCCTATATACTGACTAAACAAATCAGAATAGTGGTATTTGCTTTGACAATTTTTCTCGGATCTGCCAGGCAAGCTGCATATAACAAAGACAGTTTACCCCTTTTTTGGAACTGTGTTGAAGACCTTGTATTGGGTAGCATAACCGGTGTTCGTAGTTGCACCGCATCTCAGATTTGCGGGAGGTTGCAATATCAGACACCTCGTGTCCATGATCCCTTCTTACAAAACTGGCAACAATTCATTGGACAATTTAATGGCAATTATGACTTGTTTGTAGTTAAATTTATAGTAGGAAGTACCTTTTAATTTGTTCTTGTTCCATCCCCTGTCCAGAAGCCTTCTTGACTTTATCAATCCATGGACCTGGAAAGTTGACACCCTTGTTATCAATATGTGCAGGAAGGGTAGTCATCCATGAGTACGCCTCATTGACGGGGTGTGGCTTATTATCAACAGAAAGAGAGCTAGCTTCAGATTCTTCTTCTCGAGCTATTGAGCTCGGATGCCGAATAAGAACACTTCCATGTCCAAACTCAACAGATACCATTGGTTTATCACTCTCAAAAAGCAAATCCTCCTCAGAAGATCCAGAGAAGTAGGATGACTGTTCATGTAAGATGGTACATAAATCTTTAGTAAGCTTCTCGACTGGAGATGGCTTTGGACGACTGACACAGGTCCTCTTCTTCGACGGTACCATTGTTTCCCATACATTGGATTGGGCTGGGCCTGAAACGAATCAACTATATGAGTACATCATTTCAATGGAACCGCTTGATATTATGCAGTAAGGAAGGATGGAAAACCAAGAAAACCAAAATAGATAGGAAAAGAGAGGAAAACAAAAAAGCACTGGGAAAAAACTGATGGAAACTAGAGATGTTTATAGAAACCATTTTCCTAGTCCTATGATCAAATAAGCATATACGACTCACAACTTCACATTTAAACTGGAGTATAATGCACCCTCGTTGAATAAAACTGAATGGCCTATAATGTCATATATTGATCCTTGATGATGATAAATTCAGTCTGTAGGAGTGTAATCAAAGGAAGGGGATAGAGTGTGGAGATTGGGACTAAGGAGTATGGACATTAGGCTACAAATGAATGAATAACGCCCATACAGGGACAAACCAACCTGTCAAATCACTTGCGTCTGCACCACAAAACTGCACACAGCTCTCAGAGTTAGATATGGCGGACCCAGAACTTGATCGATTACTTGTATCTTCATCTAGAGCCTTCCAAAGACTCTGGTTAGAATCACGTGCAACCCTTCCAACTATAGCATTTTCATGATTCAGCTTTCTTTTTAGCACCTTTGCCTCTTTGTTCTTAATAGATATGCTCTTCACTCTTGAAACTCGGTAATCCTCAAATTCATCAGGTTCTGCCCTAGAATGTAGTGGAGTATAGTTCGCAAGTGTTCCTTTTGTTCTCCATCGAGATCCACACGCATTACACAGTATTGGCTTCTCAGGTGGCCCATTTCGCCACAGAGGAGTGCCTGTAGCATAATTTAATTGTCAGCAATTAGTAAATTTACTCAATTGAGGGGAAAAATGACCATTGATGTAAAACACATAAGCATGGAAGAACATATACATAGAGGAGAAAAGCATGGAAGAATAGAGAAGTAATGTCTTTAAGTATGTATTTGCATGTCACAACGAACTTAATAGTACATAATATAAGTCCTCTCTGTAACTTCACAAAGAAGCTGGTGGCCATCAAACCATGATTTTAAGAACTGACGGGCACTCAGCCCATACCTCTATGACTCTATCAGAATGCATTGCAAGCTCTAGGGGGTGCTAGTGGTGCTCTTTATACAACTCATAGTCATAGAAGTAAAATTTGAGCTACTATGGTTACAAATGTGAGAATGCTTGAGCAGGAGTACAGTCCAGTGATGACAATGCCATTGAGGTTAAAAAGGATAGAGCTTAGAAAGCTTCAAAGAGTCCCTTAATGATGGAAAAAAAAATCAATTAACCTCAGAAATAGACAAGAATACAATAAAGCTAGGAATACTATGAAGTTTTGCTACCGAGGATTTGTTAGAAAAGATAGTACCCTTCACTAAAACAGGAAGAGCTTAGCAAGTTGTTTCATTTAAATACAACGTACCAGCGCTTCTTCAGTTCTTTCAGAACTTAATATAACACTAGTTCATGATAAGAGAACAAAAAGATGAGATGAAATGAGGCACACAACCAACAATTTGGTAGCCATTGCTCCTCCATTGAAGTTTAATGAATAAACAGAGTAGAAGCAATAGAAGAATGAAAGAACTGATGGTTGAGTGGAGTGTAGGCCGTAATCCTATATTGAATACATGCAAGCAGTAGTGTTAGAGTTAGTCATCACTCATCAGACAAGGAATATGAAATTCTTACTTTCAACAAATTAGTAGAAACCCAGACCACTTTTATAAGATTGTGAAATTAGACACCAATAAAGCTAGAAACAAAATTGGAATGGCTATTTGAAAGTTGCTACAGAATAAATGACTTGGAGTACTTCCCACAACAACAAATACAGCAACATCCTTTCGCCATTATCAAATTTTAGCCTCATTCTAAATTTGGAGCTCTAAGAGAAGGAATATTTGAACTGACTACTATTGGAAACCGAAACAAGCTTATTATCACTCAGTCTACACTGCTAAATCTATATAATGTGATAGATAAGCCAAAGAGACTAGCAACTACTTCAAGCTGCAGCAAAAAAGAATTTGCATAACCATACTCAAATAGTCTGACAAATGTTTTTCAGCTGCGTGACTTTGTTGCAAGTAATAGCCACTCAGAAGAAAACATGAAGTGGAATGGCAAAAAGTGCAATGTACGCCAAATTTCAAAACAAGCAGCAAACTTGTGCTGAGATGAAGAAAGTAATACCACAAGGACCAGAGTACTCAGACAATATTTAGATTTCTATACCAAGATTAACAGCTATTAAACTGTTGGAACGTGATGCGGAAAGAAAACCTTTTTCCATTGAACAAGAGACTAATTATGAATGAACATGGATAATAACCACGCAAGGTTTCCTCGAACCATAAGCCATGAAAGAGCAATGACAACCAAAATATAATTCAGAATAGAACATTAGCCACTGACAAAGATTGAGAAGATAAATTAGAAGGAACACTTGACTCATTTTTTAGGAGTAATTCTTGGCCTGATGTTACTACTAAGGAGAACAATATGTGCCATAAATCTTACTGAGATTGGAACAATAACACAAGTGCAGGAGGAAATACAATTATTCATTGGATCAGGAATTTTTGAAGATAAGAAGCAACAAGAAACCAAAGTTTGGCAGAGTTGGGGGATTCAAGTCAAGCTGAACCACCTCTAAAGCATTGGGGGAAAATAAAGGGGATCGATTATAGAATCTGTTGCTGCCCAATTATCAAAAGCTGATTCTCATTGTCCTATATGGTGCAAGAGATCAAAGGGCAATAAACACCCATCCAAGAGGAAGAAGAAAAGGTTGAAAAACCAAAAAAGAAGACCCAATTTCACAAAAAAACTCATACTCAGAGCAGTATTGGTATTCAAAGATTCAAGCGCACTTGCAGTTGTGTGAAACTCTATTGATACAAACAAAAGAACTCATAATAAGATACAAAACAGCATATATGTCTTATTAATTTTGTTTGTCCAGGAAATCTCTTCGTTTAGAAACAACCCAGAATATGGGTGTTCCCTTCTTCCATGATTGAACAACTAATCTAAGCATATAAAACCATTTAGAGGATATGAGAACAATAACAAAAAGGAAAAGGAAAAGCACTAAAAATAACCCATTTTGCTTAGATATTCAAATTTTTATGAAAAAATAAACTCTTCAAACAAAAACTCACTTGTAACACCACAGTGATAGCAAGGTCCTTGCTTTCCCATGTCTCTCTAGTTTTTTCTTTTCCTTAAATCTCAAAGGAGAAAATTTTCAAAGGAAATTGAAAGGAAAAAAAGGAAAAACTGGTTCTTGATAAAATTAAACAAAAAATGAAAAATTATGAATAAATAGGTATATATGATTATTCTCTCCAACCCTTTTATGGCATAGAGGCCACTGGGTATAGAAGGCTTTTCTGCAAGAAACCCAGAGAAAGTTCTGCAGAAAACACCAAAAACCCAAAAAGACCCAGAAGAGTTTGTATCTTAAAGTCCCAGAAAGACCACTGAAAATAGCAAAAAATCAACAAGAAATGAAGGAATTGAGATGGGCTTTTTCAGCTGATAATCAGTACAACCAATGGAAAAAGAAAAGACCATTGGAGGAATCTAATAAATGGTGGGGAAAGGAAGGTGAAATGGGAAGGGGGGTTGTGTTTGTGTATGACCTCTTGTTGTATTGTATATGAAGTAAATGTTTCAGCTTTCTCTCACTTTATTTTGATGTTATTGTAATCTTTCAATTCCTCCTTTTTAATTATACTCATATAAAATTAAATTTATTAAAATAATAATAAAATTAAGAGATAGAGGAATATTATTCCATATATCCTGTTGACTATAGACTTTTCTGCTATGTTCCTCTTCTATTTCCAAAACTATACCACAAAATATAAATAAAAATAATCATAATTCTAGTTTCGAAAACAAAAAAAGAAAAAGAAAATTAGGAAAAAGAGAAGAAACCAAGAGAGTTTTGGCCTTTTTTGGGTTCTGTGTAATTTCTTTGGGTTTGCAGATAAAGAAAAATATTTATATTTGTTGTGTATGTGATGACATGATGTTGATAAAAAAAATACTTTTTGAGTCTAATGTGAAAAGAAATTGATTTAATTCCACGTGGGATGTTGCTATTGGATGTCACAGTCACAGCCCTCACCATTGATCAGGTTAAAGCTAGAGTTTTGAGTGTGGCTCCCACATGACGTGGCATGCAATGACCTTTGGTTTGTAGTTGAATTCAACCTTGATGATGTGCCTCTGCCCAATGGAATTTATCATTGAACTAATTTGATATTAGTAAATCCCTTCAAGGGTAATTTGACAGATAAAATGTGAAGAATTATAATTAGGAATTTTCATTTTAAGTCTTGCAAGAGATGTTATGTAATTGAGTAATGTAATTTGGGAGGTTCTTGTGCATATCCAGAGCTTGTATTAAAATCACACGTCCCAAAACATTTATGATATACGTTGATCATTACAAATGTTAAGATTCATTCGATTGTGAGGTTTAATGCGGTTTGAAACTCACTTCCTCTTTTAGGTTCTGGCTCTTGCATTAGGACTTAAGAGTCTTCGTTTGTTCATGTATGTCTGTTCCGCACTTGGTTACCCAACCTTACGACATAAAATTTTATTATAATATTTCAAAATTTCATTCTTTTGGGTGTTTTAACCCCTATTAGTTTTAAGTATACTCTTGGCACCAGGAATTCTATTGAAAAATTGAAAAAATAACGATTTTAACTCAAGTTTTCTTTGGCCACCACATTGTTTTGATTATATTTCTTATACATTTTCTTTTCTGAAAATGTCCAAAAAAACTCATTCAATTTTGATAATCGTCCCAGTAAACATCATTAAACCACACATCTTTACTTAAGCATCCCTAACACTCATTACTCCTCCAATTATGGATTCTCTATTATCAAAAAATATACTAATAAGATTCAAAAGAAAATTGTTACCAAAAAAAGATAGAAAAGAAAAAAAAAAAAAGGTTAAACAAAAAGGGGAAGAAAAACCCAATGTAGAACCTAAAGAGGTCAATTTTTTTTAAAAAAAAAAAATCCAATTCTCCACTTTTTTAATGATTTTTTTGTCCATGGTTAAGCTTGAAATAAAAAAGGACAAATTCATGGTAAATAACTATATATTATATCCAATATCAAAAAAAACTATATATTATATCCATCTACTTTTGCTGCCATGTGCCATTATAGGTTCACCTTCTTCATATGTGATTGGCCAATTCTTTTGTGAAATGCCTCGTTAGGTCAACCTAATGGGGGGATTCTAGCCGTTTGATTAGAGTACTTATCCCACAAACACAACCCCATGATGTAAAAAAGTGTTCAAAAGGGACGGCTAAGCACCCTCAATTGCCCTATTTATTTTTGAGCAACAGGGATTTAATTTATTGACATAATTTATTGATTTAATTTATTATAATTATTGGATTGATTATGAGCCTTATTAAATATTAAAATTAAATGTTGATATAATAATTACAATAAAATCACATCATTAAATCAACAAATTAAGTCAAAATTTCAAGTCTAAATAGCATTCCTCCTTCTTTTTTTTTTTTTTTTTTATTTTGTGGTAGAGACTAGAGAGTATTAATGGGTCAAGAGACCTAAAAGTCATGGCAACTAAACATGGCTTTCACTATTTTATATTTGGGTTAATTATAAAATATCTCTTTCAACTTTGGATAGTTTGCAACTCACTCCTTCAAGTTTTAATTTCAATAAAAAGTCTCCTTTAAGTTTAAATATTTTGTAATTAATTTCAATAGTTATTTTTTAGACAATAAAAATTGACAAAAATTAGACATGTCAAATTAAACTTTATTGAAAATAGATAATTACCCTTACATATATTTTTTTCCCTGTACCAAATATACATACCAAATATTCATACTTTTCCATTTATCCTTACATCTTTTTGTCCTCTCCTACCTCGGATAGTTAACTCTAGTGTTGTCAAACCCTAGACCGGTTCGGTTCTTGAATTAAACTGCATATGCAAGTGAATCGGGAAAAAATACAAAATCGGTCAGTTTTTGGACAAAATCGATGATCCGGACGGTTTTGCCAAATCCAACTGTTCAAATGTTATTTGTTATTAAAAGCCAAAAATTTCCAAAATTTCCCTGAAATCGGTCCATCTTAGTCGTTCTTCTCCAATCTTCTCTCTCTCTCTCTAGAGATAAAGTCAAGCTTCTCCACTTGATCTCTCTCTTCATGTGGCTCCTCCAACATATCTGTAAGTCTCTCTCTCTTTTTTGGATTTTCATATAAAATAAAAGATCTAATTATTGCTTGTAATTTAATTTAAACATCAATAATGGTTAAAATTGGTGATTTGATATAAAAATAAATATTTAGTTAAAACCATATTAGTTTCTTTGTTTTTGTGGCAAATTGTGGACTTTTTTATATTTTTTTAGTTAAATTATTATATTTTATATATTTTTTAATTATACCACTGGTCCGACCAGTTAACCTAACAGTTGAACAAATGAATCATTGACCCGATATCTCTATTGGTTCGATGTCCGGTCTGATTCTGATAATATTAGTTAGCTCTCATTCCCTTTCCCATTGCAGTAGAAACTCTCTCTTGGCTTTTTCGTTTTCTTACTTTTTAGGGACAAATTTGATATCTCAAGAAAAAAAAATTAGAAATTAATGTAAAAGATCAAGGATGTAATAGTTTTTTTCGGGTATTCAACCACTGTTATTAGTTAATCTAATCCATTTAAAATTTAAAAGGGATAAATTGAAGCATTTAAAATCACATAAAATTGATTGTAACAAGTGACGTAGTTGAAGGGGCAAATTGCACTTAACCCTTTATACTTTTATGGCCTCATGAACTTTTTCAAATTAATTTATGATTGTATCTTGGCCGTCCATCCATTGAATACTCACTCCTGGGTCCTACTCACTACCAACATATCAATCCAACGGCTCATACACTCTGATCTGTGAACCTTTTGCTGAACCATCATTTACCTATTCTTTTTGTGTTTTTCTAAACAAGGTAATATAAGAAGCTTGATGATGATAATATATAAAAATTGTCACAACTAATTTCACCTCTTCATAAAGATGAACACATGTTAAAGTTAATGCCTAGTCAGCTAATTGGTGGGTCCCATGAAGAAACTCACTACTGTTGTCCTTGATAGACTTAGATATTCTTCTTCCTCATCTCTTTCCCCTTTTTACTTGTTATTGTCTACTTTATGCACCTTCCTTTAATGGGATCTATACACAGTGAGTGAACACTCACAATAGTACTCGTATCGGGTTCGTATTAAGCACGAGTCATGTATATCTTGATTTGTGTCGTGTTTAATCTGAATTTGTATCATATCAAATTTTATGTCATCTATAAATCGTATTCAATTTAATTCATGTTGAGTCATTTACAAAACAAATTTATCGGCCTACCCTATTTAAGACCCGAACTGTTCAAGCTAAACTCATATTAAAAAAATTAAAAATTGGAAAAAACGTCCCCAGATTCTATAATAATAGAAATCTCGTGTTCTGGGTATGCCCGGAAAAAAAAAAAAAAAAAACTTAAGAAGGACAGAGAAAGTTGACAATGTGTAAAACAGAATAGTTGGTAGGTAGGAAGTAAATAAAAAGAAACAGAAGAAGCCGTCTTAATTAGGACAGAAAGACCTAATCTCCGGTACAACCGATGGACTAACCACCAATTCCATAATTTTCAATTAGAAAAAAAACAATGGATACATCTTATCTCACCCATGACTAAAATCTCCAAAATACCCCTATCTCAAATCTTTACAGAATTTCATAGACCATCCACTCAGTCACCACCAACTCCACATTAAAGTGATACCATGGTGTTGTAACTAAGAGTTTTTCAAAAGTTTTAATATACGAGATTATCGTCACTTTTGAGTTATGAAAAGGGTTCGAGTGTTCTCGGTCTATTCCATAGGTGACCAAATTATTTCTACGATCTGAATTCTTAACACCCAAATTAAAATAAAACAATCTCAATATTACGCTTATGCCTGTGATTAAAATTTGATTATATATTAATAATAGGTTTATCAAACTATTTTATGAGATTTGGCAACAACTGATTTTTTTTAGGGCCCACAAGCCCATTGGTTTAATACATCTGCCCATTATCTACTAGAAATGCTTGTCACAGTCAACACTTCAAATCAATGGGTGTTTTTATGCCCAGATCATGCTGATTAATTTGTCAAAATAAAATAGCAAACATGTTTGTCATTAAGGTTAAATGACAAATTTTCGATAATAATAACACAACATTAGACACACTAGAGATCAATGGGTGGGATCTCAAACAAGTGCTGTAATGGCAAAGGAAGTCCACATATTAGGTGGTTAGATATATCCTCTGTCCCTTACAATGCTTTTAATTTTATCATATGTGTTTTCCAATGAAGACATTTTCACTTGGGTGGTTAGGAAATATAATATAATGGTTATACTTTGTCAGTAGTATTATGTGATATCATCGTTTATTAATAAGTGGACAAGTGAATTCTTAGGGGTAGTTTAGTGGTTGAGTTTAACCTTTGGTAAGTAAGATATTTCAAGTTCAATTCATTTCTACACCCCCTAAGGGCTAGCCACTCTTATCTCTTTAGAGACATGCTTTAACCCAATTCAAGACATGGTGGTCAGCCATTGAGTTCGAGGGAGTAGTCGGTGTAAACATAAACACTCTGTACCAAAAAAAAAATGGACAAGTGAACCATGCAAAATTAGATTGAACTTGAATTAACCTCTTAACCTATCCACCATCTGGACTCCTATTCATGGCAATTAGCCCCCCTCCCTGACTAATCTTTCTTGGCCAATGTAGACCATGTACACCAGACAATTATTAAGATAAATCACTAATCTTTGGGTTTATCTCGAATTTAAAAGTACTAATTTTCTAAAATGAGGTTTTAACTAACTTGTTTACCCTCGAGGGTTTTTTAATTAAAAATCAAATTTACATATTGAATGCTCTAGACTGGTTATTTAATCAATGGATGATGGCTGGCTTGTTTGGAGTTGGTTTTTTTTGGGTGCGAAACAGATGTTTGAAAAGTGAAATGAAAAAGTTGGAGTTAAAAAAGTTCTTACAAATATTTGGAGTGTTTTTGAAAAATCAACTTTTTCTTGAAAACCCTTGGATAAGTCTTATTTTTCTGTTTTTCTTTGGTGCTGATAAAAGTTTTATTTGCCCAAAAAATTGATAGAAAAATCGTCCAATAAACTCGAATCCAAACAGACCAGATTTCTTTTCATATAAAACAAAAAAAATCCGAAGTTTTTGGCCCCAAAGAGGCCCAAATCTGTCTCTACCACTTGTATTATATCAATTATTTATCACTGAATTTCATGTATATTAATAAGAGAGATATTGAGAGAGAATTAAAAAAATGATAAATGTTGTCTCAATATGTTTGGTGGGCACATGAGTGATGGGATTAGGACCCAATTATCAACAGAATATATTACACTTAAAACAGGAGTCTTCACAAAGTAATCTATTAGGCACTATCTCTCATATCTCACACAACAAAATGTGAGAGCACATGACCTTTTTTCTTTCTGCAAGGAGCTTTTAGCCTTGGGGTTTACTAGTTGGATTTACATAAAATAAGTTCATGGAATGGAACAATATGGAAAGAAATTAAAAGATGAGGGTGTGGGTAAAAATAACAAGAGGGTAAAAAAACAATAATAAAATTAAATAATACACCATTTTTTTAATTAATTTTCATTTCCTGTGTGACTCTGTTTGTTCGAGGCTTCATTTGTGTAGCAAGTAGAAGTATGCATCCCAATTGGGTCGCTTTTGTCTTGCTTTAGACGTTAGACTACTACAAAATGGTAATCAGAGTTTGAATTCCACCACCATCGCTGTATAATTTTCAAAAAAGTTATTGTTTGCTTTATAAAAAAGGGTTATTTGAGTTGTTTTGCATCGGGCCCATTGAAGCACTAAACACGATTTTCACAACACTATATAGAATACGAAGGAAAAATTGTAATAACAATAAATGGGTCAGATAAATTTTCTTTTTTTTTTTTGGTGGAAAAAGAGAGAAAATATTATGCTATTAGCTTACATGGGCTTGATGAGTCCACATCAAGACTAAGTCGGTTGCAGATAAATATCTATCTTTAAATTTTCCTCATCATTACTCTCAAGTCATGAGCATTTACTATTTTGACCATGTTTGCAAAAACTTACCATGGTCTCATTTGTAGATCATTTTGCACATCTTAACAGTACAAATCCTTGTTTCTACCTTTTTCAAGTGGGCTTGTCACTGGCTTAGTATTGATACCTTTTTGGTCCAACCAGGGGCACAAGGACTTGACCCAGAGGCCATCTTTACCAACAAAAGGTAATGTAATGTGGAGAGTTTCCATTGGCAAATGGCACCTACCATCATATGTGCTTGAACCCACCTCAGCCTGACCAAACCCAATTTGACATCCTTTTCTGGTACAACAAATGCTACACATAACACACTCAATCTTTTTTTTTTTTTTCCAAAATTTTATATCATATTAATATAAATTTTTAGATTAATGAGTCATCGTGATCTTGACAAAACATTCGACAAATACGATTGTACCACGTTATTTGTTATAAAAAAATTGATGGACAAATTTAGTGTACATAGTTTTATGCTTTATGGTATCAAGTTCATGCTGGTCAACTTATTCCAATTGGTACATTGTCACATGGAATAGAAAATTAATAACTATGTAACTTGATGGAAGAGAGATAAAGTTGTATACACTCAATTATCAAAACTACATGTAAACAATCAAAACAAATATAGAAATGTGAATTCACGGGGAAAGTAGGTTCATACGAATGGTTAAATAGTTGTTCTTTTCATTATTCAAGACTCGGGATCCAGTCTCACCAGCTGGATTTCTATTCTCTTTCTCATTTCTCTTACGAATAGGTAAAATTTCATTACAATGCATATGAAATATAATATAGATTTGCTTTCTTTGCTTTACTTTAAAGTAAACCATATGCTTGTTAACCTTTCTTAATCTTAGTGAAGGTTCAAAAATTAGGCCTCCTTGTACTTGTGGATTATAACCATAAGTTGTCAAGTATTCTTATTTGCTTCTCATAACCCTTCTTTTCTTACCATCTTCTCATTGGCATCCCCTCATCAAAATAAATTTTGATTTTACCTACCTTGATCGATCTAATTTATTCTTAAGGGAAAAGAGGAAGAGAATCGGTATAAACCTATAAGGTAGCAGAGACTTGATCCTAGATCGTGTTTTAGTATGAATAACTCTTTTAACCACTTGAAAAAATTCGACTAAAAAGAAGATGAAAAAAATCGCAACGCAACTACTGAGATACGACCTTAAGATTGTACCATGGTCTAAACTACTAATTAACCAATTGGACAAAACCTGATTTTCTATTATTTGCGTCTATTCAGTGCAATTACTTCTTGCAAAATTTAAGCACTATAATTTTTTAAGATTGCTAATATTATTAGATGAAACTTATCAACTTATCAGCATTTTAAGTGAAATCCACTCATTCAACATGAACCTGTATGTTGCGTAGCATTACTCAAAATGAAAAACAACTCATCATAGTTATTGTCATTTATGATGACTTCCACATAAATTTTACCATGAACATGTAGTTTTATATACTTGGGGCCCTGAAACCACATTTTTGACAAGAACATGAACCTGTATGTTGCAAATTATAGTAAACTATCAAAAGAAAAGGCAATAATGCAACTACCCATTAACTACAAATGGGTGATTTAGTCATGGGATAAGGACTTGGATCTCCTCCCACGCGCTTTTCTTCAATTTTTTTTATTAGCAAATCAAGACCCACCCTATATATAAGTGAGTCTCTCAATACACGATCAATGATCTATCATCAAAAAAACATTCAAAAATGTATTAGAGGTATCTGAATCCACGTGATAGAGACATTAGTTTGTTTTGGGAAGAAAAAAAATTGAGATTAAAACTAGGTCTGTCAATCATGTTGGGTGAGGCGGGTTCGTGTCAAAAAATATTATACTCGTACATGATTCATTTATTAATTTGCGTGTAACGAATCGAGTCATATTGAGTTTGTGTCGTGTATGAATCGCATATAATTGACTTCACTCAAACTTGATTCGTTTAATAATCGTATTATGTCAGTTCCACCCATTTGAGTGATTTTGTGTCGTGTTAACGAATCGTGTCATATTTTAACAACCCTAATTAAAACAGATGGCCAAATACAGCCAAAAGATATGGTGGACGCTGATCAGGATTGCAATTGATGAGACACATGTTGCATGGGACCAAAGAATATGCTAAGAGGATTGCAATCCTTTAGAAATAAATGGTTGATATTGAGGATCACTGCACTTATCTAGTAATAAGGAATATTAGTAGGTTTCATTTGGAAATACTTTAGAGGGAACATAAACAGAACATTAGCTTGTCATTTATGAACAACTTCTTTCTGCAGAAACAAACTCTGCCTAAAGGGAATTGGGTAAATCTTCTTTCTGCAGATTGTTTTTGAGGAGTAACAAACATAACACAAACATCATTTTTACACCTAACAGGAGGGAGAAGAGGTTGACATTATGTGGCGGTAAGATTCGACCACAGGTCGGGCCAGAAAGAAGTTGATTATAAGAGGACTGAGCGCAGTGCATCTGGAGAGTGATGGCAGAACATAAAAAGTATTGTCAGGAGTCCTTCAAATTGAAAATATATCACAAACATAATCAAGAATTGATCTACAAAATTGAAGCACGGACATGCTGGATCCAAAACCGAAAAGTTGCTTTAGAGCTTTAGTGCAATCAACGTATACAACAAAAAATCAAGGCGCGGAAGAATCATTTTCTTATCTTTTACCCACCATTGAACAAAGCATGCGATCTTTGCCAATGTTATTCAAACCGAGCATGGTGATTTCTGTTTCCCATCCCAAGCACTGCCATCACAAGAAATCCCGTGTGAAGCATCCCAGAATAAGACAAATGACTCTGAATTCAATGCTGGCGATGGCCCACGTAGCTATCTCAATTGAGCTTGGGTGGGTATGCTTGACGCTTTGTCCTGGATATGGTGTTTTGCTTCTGCATCCTGCAGATTTGCAAATTTTTTCTGCTTCTGCTTGATCAAGTAAAGCCTGTTTTTGCATGGCTTTCATCATGTCCCTCATTGTTTTCTCCTCTCCCTCAAGCTGCATTTTCATTATGATCTCGGCGTCCTTGTCAATTGGTTTGAAATACTCTTGAATAGCAACTTCCTGCAAGTGAGCACCATTACTTCCGAACTTCGAATGATTAAGGAATCGAGACCAATACATTCCCTTCGAAAGAGAGGATGAGAGAGAGAGACAGAGGCACTTGTGACAACTGCCCCCGAATACCTAAATAAAATAATACTGGAAATAGACCCTGCCTAAAATACATAAAAATGCATGGGTGATTGTCCAGATCAATCCTTACGACATGCTCCAAAGGAGGAGGCCTTACACCAATCTTTGTCCACATGGGTGTGTTATGTGTAGAGGAAGTTGTGCGAGTGTGACCATTTATTTTTACATTGTTCTACCGCGTCATTCTTTTGGAACAAATTATTTGAGTTGGTTAGGAATTGGATGGCCCTGCAATCTATTTCATCAATGTTCTTGCTAAATTATAAGGGTTTGGGTGGTAGTGATAGGGGTTTTATTCTTTAGCATTGTACTTTCTTTTCAACTGTTTGGGTCATTTGGTTGGAAAGAAATTCGACAATTTTTGAATATAAAGAGGAAGTGACGGAAGGGTTGTGGAATCAAATTTATTTCCTAGCTTCTTTTTGGACTCGGGTGACGAAGGAATTTGAGAATATCCCTTTTGTCTGTATTACATCGAATTTGATGACATCTTGTGGAAGATAATTTTGAGCCTTTGGTGGTTGCTTCTATTGTTTTTTTTTTTGTTTTAAATATAATAGGCTTGGATTACTTGTCCACATTTGCTCGGATACTATCAACTTCAATTATTAATAAAAGTTTGTTTCTTATTAAAAAAAAAAGCATAAAAAGATGATTACAGCTAGGGAACTTCCTAACCATGAAATCCAACTCAAGTATGATTATTAGGATCAGTACAGAGGTGGTGGCAATCAAATGCTAGCGATATCATCAGTTCTTATAAGAAGTTGGACCAGCCCAACCTTAAATTGTCATATGGCATTGGCAGTTGTCACCATATTTTGTGTTAGGGTTGAGAAAAAAAGGAAAAGAAAAGAAGGGGAATATGGAAGAAAGCTATAGCGTGTATCCATTTCTTCACATCAAGTTATAATTTTATCCTTTGACTAAATTCTTAGTTTTCCATGGGATTAGTTTTGTAATAGAAATGATATGACAATCCAGACCATAGTTGTTTTACATATCGTATGATACATGTCGATACATCAAGAAAATAATATGTATCGCTTAAATGTATCGGTTTTACACCATATCGTGCAATACACAATACAATACAACCGATATGTACGAGTCATCACGGGGCAAAAGAGATCAAACTACTTTTATTTTTATTTTTTGATTTTAACCAGGAACGACGCATTTTCACATGGAAGTAATTTTTGTAAACACTAAGTAATGAAAACGACGTTGTTTCACTATCTAGGGTTTTAAAAAATAGAAAATTTCTTTTGTTATTTATTTCATCGCAAGAGCAAATAGTTTAATTGTTAAAAGTGTCCTCCTCCTCTGGCTTTTTTAGATTCTAGAACTAGAACTCTCTAAATTTTGTTGATGAATTATGTTAGAAACTTGACTACTTAGATTGATAATTTTTTGTTTTGGTCCCTGTGGTGCAATGTAATGTTATTATGACCTCTTTTCATAGGTATGTATGTATTTTTTAATATCTCTAACAAAAGAAGACTTGCCAAAAAAAGACACTTTACAATGAAGAAACCAAGCAAGAAATTCAGAAGCGTCCTGCTTAGGATGATCATAAAAGTTGGACATCATATAAGACTGTTATCAGGAAATGGCGAGATGAAGGTCCCAAGGGAAGGTTACAGGTTACCACTGGGGGCATAGGGACACAAATGGCCCATTCATAGTCTTATGCAGATAAGTCAATGCACGCATCTAGAGGACCACAAAGCATAAAAAGACTATGAGGTCATTGGCAAAAAGTTAAAGGTTGCTGACGGCTGACCAATTAGCACAAGTTGGAAGTTGCCCTTTCAGTATGTGATATGAACATCCAACTAAGCACACCCTCATGAAGCTCTTCATGACCACAAAAAAAAAAGAAAAAAGATTCTGTAAAAAACTACCTCAAAATCAATTAATCCTTGATCACAGTTAGAGAAGTGACTGCAGATTAGGCCCATAGCCATTCAATTATATTCTAACTAACATACTTCGGCCCGAGCTAAGCAACTATTCACTTCTAGCCATGTCTAAAATCATCCAAGATATCCATATTTCCCTCATACCTACTGCTAAAATTCCCAAAAATCCAAGTTAATGGAAAATTGAAAAAGGAGAAATGCATTATGATCAGGAAAGTTATCATGTGCTCATGTGGTTCATTCTCTATATTTCAGAATTATCTATGCACAGAAAAACATAGCATATGTAAAACTCACCGTTTCTTCTAGCTTTTTATTTAAAGCTTGCATCTCCTCAACCATATGTCGCACCTCTGATAAAATAACCTGCTCTGGAATCTTTCTCAGGGCAACCTTCCTCTCTTGTGCCTGCAAGAGAGAGGAAGAAAGAAAAGAACTGCACTGAGAATGGCAACACTAGAATGAAGAAATCGTCAGTCACACATAGAAGAAAAAAAAAGTCCCCCCCCCCCCCCCCCCCACCAAAAAAAAAAAAGGAAGGAAAATTGAGTAGAATGATAATAGGGAAGATTGAAATAAGATGTAAATGGTGTGAACTATGAAATAACATTTTGACGAGAACCAACTTATCAATAATAACAGAGTCAAATGCCACTAATAGAATTTGTCACCTCTTAAAGCTGCTTCTAAATGCACCACGTTTTGTGAAACATTCTTTAAGCCATCTATCAAATCAGTTGAATAAAGTAACTTGAGAAAGAATCCATACTCCAGAGGTTTGAAGAGGCTTGTGCATTTATATTGCCACTAAAACTCATTCCAGGAAGCACATTGATACCATGAATCTCCTATTTATGTAAATTGCATTCAAGAAGCAAATTAAAGCAACAAGTATGATTGGTGATAAGAATGAAGTGCAATATCAAAGATGCCATCAGCGAGACAGTGATCTTTAGCCTATCAATACAATAAGGCTTGGAATGAACTATTGGATGTAGGACAATTCCAATCAACAAGTAGCATATCTGATAAGTGCCTTGGCACCAATTTTTAACACATGCCCACCTCAATTTCATTACTATTTATGCCAAGAAGGAGTTATTGCCAAGGCCCTAGACCAACAATAAAAGCTCATACTGACAATGGTGATGATTGTCAGGGTTGAATGATTTGAATTTGAGGACAACCATTTTTGTGCAGATGATATCAAATATTTTTTTTTTGGGTCATTAAATCATATCAAATGTAGGCTTATACACAATTCATCCTCCCGATATCCACTATTGAGACCAAACAAGGTAAGGTCAAGGTTTATGGATGCTTTTTGTACAGTCAGAAGTCGGAACTTAGCGATGTTGCTGGCTAAAAAATGGCAGTTTGCACAAGAAAATGGGTGTATACCCACCACTCCCTGAACCTGCTGGGACAATTCAAAGTGGGGAAGGCATGATGGTGGCAGGTCTTGGAAAGATATAAATAACCCAATTCATGCCCAAACTGGACCTAAGTTTGGGCTATATCTCATCATGCCTCCCATGGGCGCACAATCCTAATTGTGCCCCGCCCGGTTCATTGAGTTGTTGGCCTACCAAACACTTGCTCTTTGCTCCTACCGCCCACTTGCTTGTTATCCCTACTTTTCTTTCTGCTGGGCCCCTCCCATTGCTCTAGCCATAAGCTATGGCAGCTCCAGCTCGCAACCACAGGGGCCCACCCCACGTTTATGCTACTAAAATATTCATGCTATCTGAACAAATATACGAATTTCCCTTCCATTCAAAACATCCATGTAGGTATGCACTCATTGAAGATCTAGATTGCACCGAATTCCATAATTAGACAGATAGTGAAGCATAGAAAAAGTGCAGGGCCAGATTCAAGGTACTGTCTGGGGTTTCCTGGCCTTAAGACGGAAGTATGGTTCACTAGCATTGCACATAAAAGGCAAAACCTCATACTAAAGGTGCTATACAAAAGCACACACCTCTTCCTCAATGGAATGCCAATACTCCTCTTTCATCTTCTTCCTACCATCCATGAGGACGTTGAGGATGAGTCATGTGTAAGTGATACACAGGGTTTCAGGGGCAACGGTGGGATTAGAAGACCCTATAGTGGTCCAGATGTTAAGGAATACTGATACCCAATGCATGGAATAGAATTTGGGGCTAGAGTGAGTCCTACCGGTCACACCAACTAACTTGAGATACAGTTAATTATGGGTACAAGTAAAAGCATTTGTTGAACAATATGGTAGGCAAAAAGGTATATGGGTTGCCACATTAATATCGATGTTCATTAGAAAGAAGTTGTACCATATAGAAGCCTGGTCACTACAATCTACCAAATAGTACTGACAAAAATGAAAAACTGAAGTTTCACCTTATTCCTTCAATAAAATCAACCCAGACAACTTCTAACTACATTTGCATCAGTTCATCAACCATCACCCACTAGCTAAATTCCATTTCCAGGAAAAATAGGATAACAACATAAACAATAGTTAATTCCTTCCTCCTCATACTCAACAGCAAATTCTACTCAAATGCCAACATTTTTCTTTGTATTCACACGCAATCCACCTCATAATTACAACACATCTCCAACAGCTCAATATTCATGTAAGAAGAGGAATTAAATGGAAGTGTAGGAATTGAGATCCAAAAACGAAGTGAGTGAGGAAGAGAGACCTACACGTTGAAGACGCGTTTGGAGTTGCAAGCGATAAGATCGAATTCTTCGCTCTTCGTACCCAGAAAGAACCCTAACGTAGAACATAGCTTTCCTCCCAACTTCTCTTAGTTTATCCATCGTAACGATTCCGAACAATCAATTTTCGTTCCACTGGATGGAAAATCAATTTCTTTCCTCACATTTGAAGACGACTCCAGACATGAGACAACCCCGCACGGGTACCCGTGGGGTTGGACTTGGTACTAACTTCTGGGTCGACCCTTGCTGTACCTGTAGTTTGCGGGTACGGGTTAGATTTGTGGGTATGGGTTAGAATTGGGATGAACTCGCCGTACCTATAGTTTGTGGATATGGGTTAGACTTGGGATGAATTCAAACGTCCAAGTTCGACGCTTCTTGTATCAATAGTTTGCAGATATTCGAAATTTATTTTGCTCTTATGATCGTGATAAAAAAATAAAAAAGAAGACGATGTCAGACATCAATAAAAGATCACTTTTTTTAAAGTCATATATACCTTCGTATTTGCTTAAATAGACTCATTCATAATTTGTTACTGTTAATTGCACCCAGAGGGTCCAAATCAAGCACAAAAATATTCCGGGTCAGCTATAATTGTTACGGTGGATAATGCTTTTGAGATTTGTACAGAAAAAAACTAGTGAGAGAATAGAAAGGAGACTATATTGACAAGTACTCACGGGGTGTTTGGTTTGAAGAATAAAGGTAGATAACACAATTGGATTGGGTTTATTTTGTCTGGGCCCCCATATCCCAGCTTTGGATCCATAAGAGAGCTTGGGATAATCGTTGGTAAAGAAAAAATCGGGCCGTAGTAAAAGCATGCCCAAACCCATCTGCACTGGATTTTTGAAACCCACGGAACAAGTGGGATTCAGCTGGTCCAATTTTTCATACAACAGGATTATGGTAATTTTACCCAATTAACCTTAAAACAGTACCAAATTAGGGTTAAAGACAACCTATTTTTGCATCTCTTCCTCACCTTCTCCGCCTCCAAGTACGTGTCCTCTCATATATTTAGAATTCAGAGAGGTCATAGGGTGGAAGATCTTGTCGAAAACCTGAAACAAATTTTCTATATTTTTTTTACCGTTAAATATATTTATTTACAAAATATTTGGGGTAATGAAATTTGAGATGAATTTGGGATGGTGCAATCGAATGGTTGAGTCAGTGATAAACTTGGGGTGGAGTAAATTAACTTAATTTTTCTGGTTAGTTAGCTTAGACAAGTTAATTACAACGGGTAATGGTGTTAACTAATGGATCAATTACTTAATTTATGGCGATAATTAATAGGGTTAATTTGCTTAATCAATAAGATAGTTAACTGTTGGCTTAATTGATGGGTTTAGTTATGAAAATTTTATTTACAAAGTAATGATGCTAATTAAGGTGTTAGTTACTTAATTAATGAGTTAATTACTAATATTGATGAGGCTAATTTGTGTTAATTGCTTAATTAACTATTTTTAATCATTTAAATTAAGTTGATGGCATAATGAAGCTAATTAGCATTGGCAGATTAATTAAAAATTAAATTAATTTATTTTATTTTGTTACAAAGGGTGCAATAGTGATTTTATTTCCTTTGATTTGAACATGGGCATGGAACTCACAATTCACATGTTCTCTATCCAAAACAAGGATTGGATAGAATAAGATGCATTTGATTCAAATCAACCCGGACAACTTTACATTGAATTGGATTAAATTGGGTTAAAAATCCAATCTAACCCAATTGGCAAGGCAAACACACTCACGGCGAATTGGAACAACATTGTCTTATAGCTAAATTATAACTTTAAAAAATAACAAATTGCAGCTAGCTTCCCAACGCCTCTTCATTCTAAATTAGTAAATTGATTCTTCAGGTAGAAGAAAAATTAGAGAATGCTACTCTAATTATGGAAGAGCGAGATCAACAGAACCCCAAAAATCATGTGAAAAAAACATCCTGTTTCACAAAGAATATCCGGGAAAGAAGACCCTACCCAAAGGTGCAGCGCTTGAGGTTATTCCATGAACCATGGAGTGGTAAATTTCATACAAAGGCAATCTACTATGTATGTAATGTACAAGCACATACCCTATAAGGAAATGACCATGGCTATCCTGCTTATACACAACTCAAAGACAGTCATTTGAACTACCCACATATTGCAATTGTGAAGAATAGTAGAGATCGGTAAATTTTAAGGTTTTTCATGCCTTCCAAAAGGAAATCCATTTATGCACCATCACCCTCCCACACACACACACACACGAACAAATTCTCACTTACATTATCTATAAAATTCCATTTCGGTTCTGTAAAAGAGGGGAAAAAAGCAACAGTTTTTAGACAACTGAAAAGGGTTAATCTATCCATTCAAGGGACAGACAAGTTCCGATATGCTGAGCCAAATTCAGTTTCTCCTTTTCTTCTTCTTCTCTTCCTTTTCGGATGCATTCTTCAGCTGCACCGCAAAAACGATTTAAGTATATTCACTCATTCATTCATCCGTCAAGACAAGGAGTGTAATGCAAAAGACTTGAAACATCAAAAGTTGGCGGGAGCATATCCCTGTCAAAATGAAAAGTATAACTCACCATGATGACAAGGATTCGGACAAACACAGCAACAAAGTCGGTGAAAAGAGTCAGAGCATGCTTCACATAATCCAGATCCCCGAAGTGTGCCTTTTCAATTATATCCTGGGTGTCCACTACAATGTATCCCACAAAGACCAAAAGCCCAAAGTACAACTGCCACAAAACAGGGGAAATTATCATAGAACCATTACTTGAAAGTTTTCTAACAATCAAAAGCATCCAATAAGGCTAAAAAAGATAACTCGTGTGGTACCTCAAACTTGAAAAGGGCCATAGAGCCCCCGAAGATAGAGGACGCAAAGTGCAACCAGAAAAGGATGGAGAGACCAGAGGAAAGAAGGGCCCCAAGGTACAGGAACTCCCTCCGCCTCGCCAACATGGCTGCTGCAGAGAAACAACCAAAGGCCACAGCGCATCCCACAAATGCACCGACCAGAATGCTGCAATGACAAAGAGGAAGGGGGACTTTATGCATCAGCGGAAGTTATGTAGACCATATAATCAATAAGCAATACACAAATAACCAGACTCATACTGAAGGAACCATGAAGTTATCATTCCACTAACTAGCCATCTTAAAAACATTTGAAACTAGAACAACAATAAAATGTGTAGTGCCCACATGCTGGAAAAACAGGGTATTAGGACTCCTAACAAACTGCAAGTGACTAATAGGTACACTTATAGACGGCAAAGTGCACACAGTATGCATCTTCACAGCTGCATCACGTTCTTAAACGTCACAATAGTCGGAATGAAAATCTGGCCTTGACCATTTCGTTAATTAAATCACATTTACATATTCTGATAGACAAAGAAAGTGGCATCTAGATGTTAATTGCTTCCTAATTCCTTCTATACATTAGTCAAGAAAAGAATTATATGCTAACGATTGAAAGAAAAAGGATAGGTATAGTTTGTAGTTTCAACAAAATATATGATTCTTAATAGAGCAAAACGACTGAACATGATTCATGTGATCGACTCCAAATAGGTTGGGACACAATTCTATTGATCTAAGTTGAGCTATGAAAAAAGAAAAGAAAGATTTTGAATCTATAAGAGTTGGCTTAGTGAATAAAATTTTGGCTGTAAACTTCTGACCTGGTAGGAAAATTTTTCAGAAACGAAAAAAATGTTCAAAAAATAGCAAGATAACCTGATTTGTTTTGACTTGATTACAAAAAAAAAAAATTCATTCTTTTCCTCCTGCCACTCAAAGCAAAAATAAATATAAAATCCAAATTCTTGAAACAATAAAAAGGTCCAAAACTAATATATTTCAACAATTTTAAAAAATATAACTTTGACTTGAATGAAGATTGGGAAAAGGGCAGCTTGCCCATGAATCAGCAAACTACTTATTAAAGTCATGTACAAAACCAACAACCAAACAAAAAGAGTCTCAGAGTATAAACAAATTTAAAGGACAGTTGTCGGAAGTTGCAAAGCTAAAAGTAATGGCAACAATGCCAATCAACAACAAATCAATAGAAACAGGACAAACAACCCGATTATCTTCATAAACCATGGATTGATTCATTTCCCTATCAAAACATGGGAAACACAAAAAATAATTTTTTTTAAAAAAACTGCTAAAGTAAGAAATACCTTGGATCAAAGTTAATTGCCAGTTCAATCAGAGGACCAATCGAGGCCCCTTCAAAGAGTGCAGCTGCCATCAGAAGCCCAATCCTCTTTTGCTGTTGAAAGAAAACAATTCAAAGTCAAGACTCTAGAACTTGGAACAGACAAACAAGACAACAAAAACCAACAAAAGACGAAACAGATGGATTACCTCTTCATATGGAGGAGTGGAGAGTAGCCAAAAGATGCTTCCCATGCATGCAAGCGTTGTAAGAAGGCCACCAATGTTCCACAGAATGTGTAGATAAACCCCAGCAGCTGACGCAATCAGAGCGCAACATAGGGAGAGATAAACCTGCAAAATGGAGAGAAACAATATAAACAAATGAAAAATTATTCCATATAAACAAATGAAAATTATTCCACAAACAGATTACCAGTACATAGACAGAACAATACAGAGCATAACGATCATATTTGAATTCGAACTTGAAAACTCAAATATAAAAAAATTCACACAGAAAATGAAGAATAGAATTGGACTAAAAGTTACCACAAATTTTTATTTCCATAACGTCGCCACTTTAAAGAATCAAGACGCAAGGAAAGTACTATTGAATAATTGAAATTTCGAAAATCCCAGGAAACCCAGAAGCCCCGTTTAATCCCAGGAATCATTAGAATTTAGGGTTTTGTATTTTTGGGGGGAATTTGTTATTTTTTCTCTGCAGACGCGAGAGAGAGAGAGAGATTAGGGTTACTTAGGTTTCGTTATCTCAAATTTCGTAATTTTACAAATTACATACGAGAGGGGAGAGAGAAAAATTAGGGTTACTTAGGTTTCGTTATCGCAAATTACATACAAGAGAAGGGGGGGGGGGGGGGGGGGGGGGGGTCAAGATCACAATATAATTGAGACCATTTTTTGGATTATTTTACTACAAAAAGATCGAAAAATCAAAATTCAAACAAAGCATCGACCCTAACCCCAACTCTCCATTTAATCATCAACCTGACTCTATTTTTTAATCAATTTCACCCTAATTGCAAACAGCAAGATAAAACAAGACACCATAACTTTATTTCTCGGATTTCCTTCACCAACTCATAAACCAAACGTGTATCAGAGTCGAGATTCGAGAGAGAGAAGGAACCTGTTTGAGATGATTTTGCACGACAGGAGAGATCTGGCGGAAGTTCTTGAGAGAATCGTAAGTCCAACGGTTACGAGAAGACGATGCCGATTCGAAGAACGACGTGAATCCTTCCATTGTTGTTTTCTACCCAAAGCTCTGCTTTAGAAACTGATCTATCGATGAATTATCGGACGAAGACTCTCGACGATCTCAATTATGGTATTATGAAAAGTTGTTGGAGGTGTTGAATACATATATAGAGAGAGAGACGGACGTCGGTGGTTTCCGTGAAACTACCAGGCGGCAGAGGGTATCTTTATTTTTTTCTTTCGTCTGTTTCTGATTTTGCCCCTCGTTTGGTCTTTTATTTACAAATCTATCCTTCTCTTCATTAATAGTGAGTCTCCGTCAATAATATTAGGGTTAATTTAATTGTGATTGATTAAATTAATAAATTATATTAATACATTAACTCCAAATATAATTTTTCAAAATTATTAAACCAAAAAAGTATTTATTAAAAAAAATTAGTGATATTTATATTAGGTTTGTCAATCGTGTCGAATGAGGCGAGTTCGTGTCAAAAAATACTTCATTCATATTTGATTTATTTATTAATTTATGTCTAATGAATTATGTTATATCGATTTCGTGTCGTATATGAATTGTATATAATTAGTATATAAATGAGTCGTGTCGTGTATTTTTTTTAATTAATTTTATTTATATTCAATTTGTTTATTAATCGTGTCGTGTCCAATCCATACCCCCGATTGTGTATGGTTAATTTGGTCATAATAAGAAACTTAAAAGGTCTTGTATGATACTCCAATCCAATTGAATAGATAAAAAGTAAATACCTGATACAAAAAACCAAAATAAGGGTTAGAGACAATCGGGTTGTAACTAATACCGAACCCAACCCAGGTGCCCAAAATTCGAATGTAGACCACAGGGGCATTTGTGGAACATGAAAGACTATTCTGGAAAATTCGAGGAAATGATAATCTTCAGACTTCAAGGGGGACCAATCTTAAATAAATTAAAGATTCACACAGTTGCTTTCGTGCTAAGCAAAACATCTTATAGATTCCCAGCAGTTCACACACGTAAGCTGTGGACTTAGAACCCGGAATACAGCCACGTCGCACAACCTATAGAAACATGCCATGTCATCAATTCATTCGTAATATAATACACAAGAAAAATATCACTTTTGATGAGTTAATTTTTTTCGATTTGAATTGAATTTGTCCACAATTTTCTGTTATCAATAATACCATAAAAACGTTACTTGAGTATTTAAAAAAATTTACTTTGAATGACTAAGCTCTCAAAACCTACTGAATTTTTTCCTTACTATTACCGACTTATTTGGTAGACGTATTAAGAGGGAATTTAATATTAAATTGTACTATTTTTTATTTAATTAGACCTAATATTTTATTTTGCAAGCAAATTTGATACGATTTTAATTTTAAAATTATATATTAATCGTATATTTTTTGTATAATACACATATATTATGAAAATATTTTAATACTACCAAAAGATGTGGTATTTTAATCTAACTCAAACGTATTATTCTGCACATTTACTATTATAACCACAATTGATAAAATCAAACTGTCATCAATATAACAAACACTGATTGGAAATATTTTTGTTAATTCAACATTAATATGATAAAATAATTCTCTAATTAAACAATCGATTGAATTAAATAATTACTATCAACGTTTATGTTATGTATTGTCATACACTAGATAAAATTATATATTATTCTAATACCTTATTTAATCTTATCATTTATCCATCTGTATTATATTAGACTGAATTATTTTACCTAATCCATCAATTTCTAATGCGGCAACCAAACAGATAGACAAAAAAACCTTAGTACATGATTTATCAGATCTTGAATGGATTCTTACTATTATCCAAAAAACTTAAATATAAAAATTGAGTTAGTAGTTTCACACCCCAATAATAAGAAAATAATTCTTAAATAAATAATTATAAAATACAATCAATATAAGTATAAAAAAATTAAATAAGACCTCATTTAAAATATTCACCCCAATTTTCCTGGGACAGTATGAAAAAGTTAGGTGACTTTGACCGAACTGTGCAAATTGACTCGGACACACCTAACCATTGAATAAAAAAAAAAAAAACTAGGTGACTTAAACGCCAAAACATGTTGGCAGAAAGGCAGATTACTCAAACCAACTGATCAAGGAACAATCAAACAATGATCAATTTACAAAATGAAAAAGAACAGTAAACAAGCTATTCACTCTCAACAAACCTTAAAATTTTACAATGAAATCATCAAAAAAAATTCTCACGAGTATGTGACGGTGGTTGAAGTCAATCTGTAGAAGGTGAGGACAGCAACAGGTTCAAAAGGAACCCAACCATGAGTCCAATGAGTCCTACAAAAAGCGCAAATTTGAAGGAGAAGCCTGGATCCCTTTTTCGGCTCCTTCGTATCTTCAGCATTTGCTGCAACAACAAAAGAAATATCAAGTACACGTATTTAAGAACGATGAGGATAAAAAAAAAGAAAAGAATGAAAGGAAAGGAAGAGATCCAACTGTATTGAAGATGTAATGGAGTATATCATTGTATTAACTTGCATTCCACTGATAATGACTCACGCATTGATCACAAGCGTTTGATAAACTCACGCCATGAGGTTTTATAAGTTGACTCAAATTCACAACAAGAGGTGAAACTGGCCTTGGGAGATTCTAATACAACAGCAGTTTGTCAACCTAGAACAAATCTTTTACATTTCAACTCAATCTGCATACACCATTCATTCCTTGGCACAGAAGGTATCTCAGAGCTCAATTGGTGGAAATCTAAAACACCAACCCCCACACCTCCAACCCAGAGGGCGTTTACCGTGAGTTGAAGAAGCCTATGATTGATACCCCAAAGTTAAACCTGTTTTTCATTTTTTTAATGCAAAAAACTTTCATTAAGGTACAATCAGAATTAACCAAATAAATACAGGGAAGACTAGGTTAGAATTCTGATAGTCCCCCAATTTTTGATGGATTACTGTTGTAGTTTGTGTTTGCATCTAGTTCTGCATGTTAAGAAGATACCAGCATCTTGGATGGCATCTTGGTGTTCTACCGTAGAACCAAATAGGTCTATATTCATAACAATAAAACCAAATATATTGAGTTGAAAAGTATGAAGCACACTAACCAGCTCCTGTTGCAACTGCTGGGTTTGCCGTACAGCTGCATCTCTTTCATCCTTGAGGCGCTGCACCATCTGATTCTGCATTGAAGGAAATAAAACTTACTCATAAAACTAAAGAGAAAAATTGGCACATAGAAACATCATAAACTAGCCCAACGAGCCAATGAATAATTAAGATTTCTGCTCCAAATATGCTTTTCTAAACTGAAAAATCAGGCCCACAATGCTGAACCCTAAACTATATACAAATATGGAACTACATCCAGCATTTGATCACTTGACAGCTTGCATTCGAAGTACCCAGAAATATTGGTATATCCCATGAAAAATTAGCATATTTGACAGCAAATATTTTCAAAGAATATATATTGAAGGAAGAGCTAAATTTCAGCATATTCCACCTTTCCTAGGACAACTACAATTTTTCAATCCACAAGGTGGAGGCATATAGAAGAGGCCACCAAAAATAGAAAGAAAAAAAATGTTGAATTTACATGTATGACATCTGAAAAAGGCACATAGAAGATATATTTAACATCGTCATTAGAAAGGATTATATCACAGAAGCCAGAAAAATGCTGGTAACACATGGATATTAATACAGCCTTACTGGCAATGACTAACGTCTGTCGACAAGCCATGGAACACATTTGAAAAAAAATGTCATTCTGTTCCATTCACTAGCTCACTCAAAAACACGAAAACAAATCAGAAGCCAATATATAGGTGCCCACTATAACAATAGACACATGTATGTCACAAGCTTCAATCGTTTAAGAATGCTAACTACAGATAGAGTAAATGAAACAAACCATCAAATAATGCCTGAAAGAAACAGCAATGAATAGACTACTCACATCATTAAAATCTGTGGAGAGGTGCATCTGCAAGTAAAGGAGAAATAAAAGATTATGACCAACAAAGTCTAACACAAATTTTTTCAGCCATATCAAGAAATCAAATGCCAAATGGGTTGATTGTTTGAAAACATGTTTTGCTTTGAATATGCTCCACATTCCACATTCCACAAGATAAGTCAGAGTGGTACAACAATGCTGCTGGAGGGTAAACTGTATTAGTGCATTAGATTGGAGTATAAACAACTTTTTGGCAGGAAAATGAGTACAAAAAGGCTTTGCACAACTTATCTGGCACAAGCAAATGACAGGAGAAGGGGAAAATGCAAAACAATCACTGAATGAACTACATTAGATGGGGAAACTACTATAGCACTCACAGCACTGGTATCAAAGCTTTGTTTGAAGCCATCTACTGAATTTCCAGGAGCTGCGTGAGGAGAGATGTACACAACTCTAAGCTTGCACTCCTCTATTACTCTTCCACTGTCCTTAGTAAACTGTACGCAGCAATGTCAAATAGTTGTGCAGGAAAAAAAACAATATATGTTATTCAAAGGAAAATAAATCAAGCGAACTGAAGAAACTGTACTCTAAATAATCATTATTACAGTATCTTGTGGAAGCTCATCAACATCAGAATGTGGAGGCACTATGGTGCTTTGCAGTAGAAATTTATCTTTGCATTGCATATCCGAAGGGTACTCTCGCTGAGCTTGAAGGGTGACTACATACAGAGAAGTAAGTTGCAATTAACCATAAAAAAGTGAACTTATGGACTGGTAAAACGTGCAAGCTGATATAGCCAGTATGCAAAATTAGAGTTGTGTAGACATCAATTATCATAGAACAAAAACTGGAACCATCTAGCCAGTATGCAAACTGATACTATTGTGTGGTTGACAGGGACGGAACTTAACAGAGGCATGGCCCCCCGTGCCCCCCCCCAAAAAAAAAAAAAAGAACCAAAGCCAGAATCTGCCGCTTGAAGTTGTACGCAGCTACAAGCCTACAAAGTTAATATTAACTTTCCTAATATGCCTAACAACTCTTAGTTAGTAGGTTGATAAAAAAAAATCTTAACTTTCCTAATATGTCTCAATTCCAAATAATACTAGTAACATAAAGAGTCCTAATTTGTTTACAAAACAAAAACTAGAGACCTTGAAAGGCTTAAACCATTGCAAGCAACGGAGAAGGGGTCTCGGTATACATGTTAGAACTCAAGATCTTCTAACGGAACCTGTATTCTCTGCTATGAATATTGTCAAAATTAAACTTTTTAGCACGGATTCAATCTCAGATGAATTCCGCGATAGAAAAGAATGTTGAGTTCCACTGTAATAGACGGGTAATAAAAACTATTCATTCAGTTCATTTTTATTTTTGTTGATATTTTTATTTATATTAAGTATCTATATTTTGTCTGATTTATTTTTGTACATTGCAAATTTGATATAAGAACTATACATGTAATTGGCGTTGCTGATATGGGTTTATGTCAATAGCGTTTGGCCCCCCTAAGGATAAAATCCTGGTGCCGTCCTTGGTGGTTGACCATGTAGCACAGAGACTTCTTAAGAAACACCAAGCCAGTGCTGGAGATGACAAATCTTCACCATCCTGGATGCATGTCAATCACACCGTAACAATATACGGCGATGCTGTTCACATGGCTAACATTAACATAGGTCACACTCATGTCCACTTCGATGTAGAAAAAAAGTAGTACAGGGGAGTAGTAGTACATAATATAACTTGCAAGTCATATTTGTTAAGCAAGAGCTTGCAAGTCGTGCTATTAATTGAAAGTCTTATATATGTTATTATATGTGTAGTATATTGCCATGTCCTGTCCTGCAAGGAACTTATGTAGACGCCATTTCATGCTGTGTTTTGAGTCCCCTGTTATCGTTTGTCCAATATTCGGGCCCAATCACTATCTTTATGATGGTTTCATAGACTGCAACAGCATATAAAACACCAATGTCCTTCATAAAACAGTTAATGCTACTCGTAATCAGCATTCCCCATTAAAAAATTGTGATAAGCTAAAGAGTGGCACCTCTTATGACACTGGAGTCCCAAGGCTGTATAACACCGGTGTTGGGTCGTACAAAGTACTTCTTTGGAGAAGTAGTTTTGACCTAGCAAAGCAAAGAAAAGACATATAAATGATATATAATCAAGTGAATTACGAGATGGACTAAATTCTCAATATCCATTTCCAAGTGGCTTGGTTGTGTGTACCGGATCATAGATAAGTACCTTGAAAGCAACATGATTTTCTGTTTTGTTGGCAACTTTGAGATCACAATAACTTTGTTTCTCCAGCTCAACTGAAAAAAGGAACACCCACAGCAGTAAGTCCATCAAAATTTTGTAAAACAACGGGGAAAAACTGACCCCCCCCCCCCCCCCCCCCCCCCCCCCAGCACTTGTACAGCTAGTATTCCCTGTCACTATCGCGTTCTCAATGTGGACAGTGTGTGGTTGGTGTTATACAAGTTTCACAGAATTTCCTTTAAATTTCACAGCAACATAATAATTAGAGAACTATCCTAGTGCACTCCCTCATTTTAGCCATCTTACTTTATTCCATCTCTGAATAACCAACCTGAACAATGACATGCTCTCACTCTTCAGCCTAATTTGGTCTTCTCCCCACCAATGGGTCAACTAAAAGAATATTGCAAACAAATAGCATGGACCAAGGATATTCATTTTGAAAATGCGCTATTGAGTATTTACAACTAAATCGAAAACATAAGGCATAATGCTATAACAAACAAGTTATATCTTCATGGACAATTTTTTTTTCTGATAGGAAACCAACATATATCTTCATGGACCATTTCAAAGCCTTTCTCCAAGTAAAGAAAACCATATGAAGATTTAGATTTTTTTTTCAATACATTTCTATTGGACTGCTTAGTAAGGAGGTGCTTTCATTATAAACCCCCCATACCTAAATCTGAGATTGTTTTCAATCAATTTAGGTTTTAGTAGCAACTCAATCACTATTTTCCAACAAGACGGCTGATTAGTTTAACACCTAATTACACGTAGGAAGTCAAATTTGTTTTTGCCACTCATAAAGCATTTTCTTTGTAATTATTATCTTATCAAAGAATTTTTTTTTTTTCTATTTCTTCAGCTTTTCAACCTTTATTCTTTTCTAGAATAAGCGTCTTTATGTGCTTTGGACACCTAGATTCCATGGATGAACTTATTACATGACCGACCCAAATACAAAAATACAGCTCTGCTCTTCTAGATATAATGTTCAACCCTAGCTCAGATATTTCATATATCTTGGAGTAGCGCTTTCCTAACACAATCTTTCTCAACCTATCCATACAGTCGTCCTTTCTAAGTTTTTTGTTCAAAAAACGACTAAACACTGTCCAAATAATTGTAGCACTACACTCCCAAAGATCCCTCCTATATTACAGAATAATATGGTTCTTGAAAAGTGCACTGTGGCAACTAAATTAGCTGTTTATGATAAATTTCTACATCAATTAGACTGTGTTTAACCTTGTGAGCAGTCATTTCCAATTAATTTAATACATATGCACGCAAATTGGATCAAAATTCAAATAAAAAATAAATAAATCAAAGAACGCACACACAAAGAGAGAGAGAGAGAGAGAGGTTGTGTGTACAGTGGAACTTGAGCTCTTCCAGATGAACAGAGATTAACTTGTCAGTAGTACCAGTCATCGTGATGACGTTCAGATCAATCCCCAAATCGATCAAACCCTATCATGAACAACTAAGTGCACAAAACAGCAAACGAATAGGTCGAAGAAAACTGCAGCTGAGACTCGCGAATAGAAAAGGGAACGTAGAAAAGAGTGCGTGAAAAAAAAATTAGAAAAAGGAAAAGTAAGAAAGACACGATAAAGAGGAGATGACGAAACTTCAGGATCAGAGAGAACGAAAATGGACTAACATGTGGTGGTAAACGACGGAATTAGCTCGGTCCTCTATTCTGAATTCGAAGCTTCAGCCACAAAGATCGGTTCTGTTGTCCGAATTGATGTGAGAGAGACAGAGAGAGAATCACCGTTGTTAAGCGCCCCCGTATAGCGGAGTCGCGATGGAGAGAGCGCTTCATTTATCAGAGTGGAGAGAGAGAGAGAGAGAGAAGGGCGGGAGTGATGGATGTGTGGGGCGTGGGTCCCGGAAGATGACGTCTGATTGGAAAGCGAAGGTTGGCTGTGCCATGTCCGGAAGTGGGACCCTGTGACATGTCATTAATCATCTTTAAAGGTGGGTTTCACGTTGCCTTCGGAAACTCTATGGTACTGTCTCCGGTACTATACCGAAAATTATAATTATTTTTAAGATGAAATTATCATTTAAAAGGAAAAAATTATAATTATTCAGGGGAAATTTATGACTGATCAAAGGTCTATGATCGATCACAAATATACATATCGATCATGGACCTCCATTGAGCAATTATAACTTCTCATTTTTTAGTTATAATTTAACTTTTAAAAATTGTAACTTATGCCTGAAATTATTTTAACTTTCGGTACGTTACCTCTTTCGGTACCGTAACCTTTCCCTAGAAAATTTAATAATCATCTATTTTTTGTTATTTAAAAGGAAAATTATATTTATGAAATTCGGATTGTTAGCTGAATCCCAAACAAATAAATAATAATAATAATAAAGATTTAACTCATAGTAAGTTGAATTTATCTACACAAATTAAACTATGTATATGAATGGTATATTGAATGTTATATATACCATATTGAATGGTATGCCGGCAAATTCTTCAATGTATATATACAATAAAAAGATCTTGAATGTTTTTTCTATTCTATGGTTATCCTCGACTCTTTCGCTATTGGCTTTCTCATCAAATTGATCTCATGGGGCTACAAGGAACACATAAGCATGTAACACGTGTAAAACCCCAATATTTTTAGTATTTTTACTACCTGGTTTTTTTTTATAATTTTGGTTGGTTGTATTTGGAATTTTTATGATTTTGACTTGTTTCATTTTTGAGCTTATAAACTGGTTTAGTGGGTTTTGAGGTTTTTGTATTTTTTTATACATTTATTAGTTTGGTCGGTTAGGTTGTTATGACATGTTAGATTAAACATATAGTTGTGACAGAGTATGTGGAAGGCGATAGTTTCCGTTAGATAGCATCAAAAGTAACGAGCCTATTTTTAATATACTGATTTTAAGTTACCTCTAGGAGAGAAATTTTTGGTGCCACTTTAGTTGTCCCTTCTTTTGATCATCAATGGTTGTGCCCTTATTGCTTTTGCTATGATGAACTTCAACATGATTGGTATGGTTGGACTGGAACCAAAGCCAACTTAACTCAAATGACAAGTATCCTTACAAGTATATTTCAACTTTTTTATTGATGAAAGAAAAACAGTCATGTCTTTAGTTATTGCAACTATATATGTCTATCTTCTTAGAAAAGAATAACAAAGTCATCTTTAGTTACTACAATTATATATGCGTATCTTCTTAAAAAAAGAATTACAATCCTATCTGAAGATACTGCGACTCTTCTTAAAACTAAATAATTTAAGGCTATAACTTATTGTAATGGTGAAAATTGTTGCACAATTTCAATGGTTTGGTGAGTGAAATTGGTTATGGTTTCAATTTAAGAAGTGATTTTTTTATAATAGTTATATTGGATGAAATCTTTTATTATCGATAAAAGTTGTAGTCATAAGACAGTCAAAACCATATATGATCAATTATAATAATGTACTCCCACTATTCAAGTATATACTCAATGCCTACAATAAGAAATTTGCTCATTATCTTTCTCTGGTTAATTTTAGTGGCTATGGTTCTAACTTCCCAGATATTGTCTATGTTAGTAGAAGAATAGCAAGGGCAATACCCTTGTATAGCTGCTCATTGGTAGTGGCTACCCTGCTATTGGGGCCTAATATAAATATCTAGCTTTATTGAAAAAATACACCGAAATATAAGATTTAAGGTAGAGGCTCACAAGTTTGCCAACATCATTCAAATAGTTGGATTTAAACCCATGTGATTTTCCATTGGATTTTTGGTTGTGGATGAAGTTTATACTCATTCAAAGACGTGGAAAAAATATATAAACTTAATGTTAACTCTTCATGTCTTTAATGGGTCAAGTGATACACGAGGTTAGTACTTAGTATGCCCTACCTTCCCCTACATACAAAATGTAATCAAATTTTACTTGTTTTTATAGCTTCAAAGTTTGGTTGTGATTGATAAGAACTGCTAAGGAAAAAACAAAAGAATAGAAAATGGTGCAAAAAAAATCATACCCATGCATAGTTCTTAATGTGACAATGGAAATCAAAGATATTATTTAGAATGAAACAATGACATTGGTTTGTCCAACAATTTTACTTTCTTTAGGTGATGACTCATCCTATTGTATCAATTATCAAGTATCTTAGGCTTACATATTTTTTTTACATGTTACACATATGACCGGTTAGGGTATTGATTGTCTTGATAATCAATAACTTATATTTGGTCAGATTTTTACTACATTCATTCAATAAATATGTTTTGATAGTTGAAACATGGGCAAAAAATAAAAATTAGAAAATATAATTTAAAATGATTTACGTGTAACGCGCGTGTGCACCAATTAGTCATCTTTAAAGGTGGCCTCAGCAGCTGGTTTACGTGAGGCGACCGTGGTTAGCGACAATTTGGAGATGATCAAACTAAGCTCTAATGAAGACGACCCACCGTGAGAAATTACTGCTTTTGTTTGTGATATTAGACACTATGCCAATGTCCTTAATTTAAGATTTTTACACAAGTCTAAGACTCTAAATAGAGCAGCTCATTGGGTGGCAGCTATGAAGTTATCCAATTCAATTCCATTGAGTTGGGTGGCCTGCCCACCTCCCGAGCTAAAGACTTTTTTGTCCAATGATTATATCCGACACTTTCTGACGTAATGTTATTTTGTATGGTTACTCTTTCAAAAAAAAAAAAAAATGTGGGTTTCTTGTTGCCTTGGGAAATTTAATAATCATCCATTTTTGTTATTTAAAAGGAAAATTATAGTTATGGAATTCGGAATGTTAGCTGAATCCCAAATACATAAATAATAATAATAAATATTTAACTCGTATTAAGTTGAATTTATCTACACTAATTAAACTACGCATATGAAGACAACTTTATTTAGTATTATAGGTCTGTTTGGGGCTAGTTTTTTTTTTTTTTTTTTGTGAAAAATAAAAGTTTGAAAAGTTAAATAAAAAAATCAGAGTTAAAAAAAAATTCTTGAGATTGATTGAAATGTTTATGAAAAAATCTACTTTTCCTGGTAAGCTCGTGAATAATTCCTATTTTTTGGTTTTTTTTTTTTTTGTGCAGATAAAAATTATTTTTGCCCAAAAAATTGATGAAAAAGTTGTCCAATAAACCTGCTTCAACTTTAAAAGTGTAAACCCAAGCGTAGGTTGAGCAGAGTAATATATTCTCGGAAGTCCGAGGTCGAATCCACAAGGAATTGTAATAAGTAAACAATCACACAAATACTAATAAATTAAAAAGAGAAAGTTTGTTTGAGGAGTTTTGATTGAAAATAATTGACTTTAATAATTAAAATCAGTAATAAAAATACTAGAGTATCAGGTACTCCCTCTCAATTCCATACGGTAATAATAAAAGACTTGAGGCTTAATTTGAAACAGGAATTAAATGTCGGTTAACCCAAATAACAAATCAAGTCATGAAACCAAAAGTTATGATCAAATGATTATTCAGAAACCTGAATAATAAATTAATCATATTATTTTATGAAACAATGCTAACACTTCAAACGTGGAATAACCAGTTATTTATTCGCTGGGAAACTCAAGCAATCGATGTACGTGGCACAACAACTCAGGAGTTTTTACAGAATAAAAACTTTACTAAAAGATCAGAAATTAGATTAACACAATATCATAAATCATTAAGTACAAAGTCAATGATAATACCGTACTTCACTGAGAGGTTTTCCCTTAGCCCTAGCTTAACCTTCTAGCCGGACATGATAAAAGAATTGCAAAATACACTGAAAAATTTGTGAGCAAAAAAATCCACCCCTCTCAATAGATGAGAGCCCTTATTTATAGTAAAATAAATTCTAAGTACAGGTTGGAAGGAATTCCTTTTTAAAAAAGATGTCTTGTAAGGTTAAATCCCGTGCATAAATCTTGGGCCCCGCGGGTACAAAATCTGTCCAGACTTCGAGCTTGAATTTCGCATATTTAGAGACTGAATCACGAAATTTTCGTGAAATACACTTATGTAGCCCTTGAAGTCTTCTTTCCAACCCCACAAAAATCAGGTCAATCCGATATTGGAGTCAAAAGTTATGAATGAAATACTGAAAACGTGTCAAATCCTTATCTTTTAGGAAACTTTCCTAATCCAACTTTAAATGAGTTTTCTTCTCACTTAAACTCTTATAAGGATTAAAATTCTGATTTATTTTCAAGTCTTCCTATCCCAATCTTGACTCTTCAATCCTTATCAATTGTGATTCTTCCTCTAGTGATTGTTTCACTTGCATTATCCATTATTACTTTAAATCAATCAATTTACCTGCAAAATAAATCAAACAACTTGAAAAAGTATCAAACTAGAAAATCAAGGAATTTAACACATTTAATCACAAATAATATGCAATTAACCAATTATTAAATATAATAAAATAGCACTTTTGATGGTTAATCAAAACCTAAATTCAAACAGATCAGACTTTTTTTCATTGAAAAAAAACTGAAGTTTTAAGCTAGTTCTAAATGGCCACAGTATTATTAAGTTGATTGTATTTGAATTAAATTTTAAAGCTCAAATGATGTGATACTTTAATAGTCAACAAATAAAGAGACAAAATATTTTATTGATTTGTTCGATTGCTGCATCATTTGAACTCCTTCTTTAGTCTTAGATTTTAATAAAATTTACTTAAAAAATTAATAAATTCACTCCCATTTAAAAGTTTTGTAAGTTCTACTCAAAAAACACTACATAAATACCAAAAAGTAATAACTTCAACCCAAAAATGTGTTTTTGAAAGTTACAAGTTAAAAAATTCAAGTCATAATTCAAATTGAATTCAGCATGGGCTTGGGCTAAACCTCAAGTCCACTAATTCTGGTTGGATTAAGTTAGATTTTGAAAATCTCAGACCGTGATTTGAGTATTGTTAAATTTAAATCACATTAATAGAACTCTATTTTTTGATTGAACACAATTAAGTTGATATTCATCAAATAAAATTAACTCCCATTTATTTACAAATCCCCTTTCACCAAGGGTCCGTTTGGTTAGAAAGAAAAAAAATGATGAAAAGTGAAAATGATAGAAAGTGAAGTGAAATAAAAGAAAATGATAGAAAAAAGGGCATGTTTTGTTAGGTTTCCAAAAACTGTTTTTTGTTCTCAAAATTTCAAAAACACCAAAAACATGTTTGTTTAGCTTTTTTGTTCTCCAATTTTTTGAAAATTTTGGGAATTGAGATGTGATTTTAAAGAACAACAAAATGATGTTCTCATTATTTTCTAAGGCAAAATGAAAACAAGGGAAACAACCTATCTCCAAATTAATGAGGTCTCCCCTTCGAGTTTCATTGGAGACAAAAAAGAGAGACTCCCTCCACTACCTCCACCGCCTCACTCACTGAGTTGCCTCCACCGCTTCACTGTGCTGCCTTCACCGCCTCACAAAAAAGAGAGAACATATCTGTTCATATACACAGATCTGAGTATAGTTGTGCCTCCACTGCCTCTTTCTCTCTCTTTTTCGCAACTTCTTCTTCTCCGCCTCACTTTGCATTTTGGATGGTTGTGGGTTTTTGGGTGGCTCAGGGTTCGGTGGTTGTTTTTTGGGTGGTTCGGTAGTGGGTTTTTGGGTGGTGAAAGAGAGATAGACAAAGAGTTGAAGAGAGAGAGAGACAGAGAATTGAAGGAGAAATGAGAATTGTGGATTATTGTCCAAACAAATTTTATAATTTTTGTTCTTTAAAATTATTTTCAAAAATATATAACCAAACAGGTTTTGCAATCTAAAAATTTTTAAAAACACTTTCTTAAAACTCTTCCCAAAAATAATTTTCAGATACTGTTTTTTGAAATGCAAACCAAACAGGCCCTATATTTTCATATATGTATTTGGTTAGAATAAAAAATTTACCATAAAGTTTTAGAAAGAAATAAAAGTTATAATAATTTTTTTATAATTGTCTAAATTACCCTTAATTATATTAAATCGGTCTAAAAAAGAAAAAAAATATGTAATTATAATTGAAAGTTAAAAAATTTAAAAAAAATGACGCGAAACTTAATTTTAAGACAATTACTAATACAAAGGTCTTTGGACCAAATTATATGATTAATCAAATTCATATCAAAATTTTTTAAAATTAATAACCAATAAAATATGTTAAGAAAAATAAGGGTAAAATAGGAAGTTAGTTATAGATCACAACTTTCTTGCATTTCTTTATATTTTTTACAAGAAAAAAAAGTTGGTTATTTGTGAGAAAATTCAAGCATGGAGGAAAATTATTTTTTCCATCATTTTCCTTTTCATGCTAACCAAACACATGAAAATTTTAAAAAATTTCTCTTTCTTGCATTTTCTATTATTCTCTCGTTACACAAACGAACCCATAAAAAAAAAAAAGGAAGAAAGTATTTCCAAGGAAGTGGGCTAGGCAAACCAAGCCCAAGTCTCCAGATCAAAAAGCCCGGAGGCCCAGCATTGCTATATGGTGACTCACCGTCTCTTCCAAACTCCGCCACTTCAAAATTGTCCACAACGGCAAGCGTGGCGCCGAAGCACAGGATCAACAGTGTTCACAATCCTTACAGGTTGCCACGTGTTGTCTCTCTGATGTAACCACTCTCTCCTTCCGCCATCCACGCTCTCTCCCTTCTCTCTCTCTCTCTCTCTCTCTCTCTCTCTCCTCCAATTTCAACCCTTTCACTCTCTGCCAAGCCTAGAAACTCGCTCCTCCTCTCTCTGGTGTGTAAGCCCTCAGGATTATTTGAAGAAGTTCAGCAAAACATTCGGTAAATATAGCAATTGCCCTCTTTGCTTTTTGTTTATACATTAACATCGTCCATCGTTCAATTACATATTGAATTGTTCTCGAGTTCGCATATTTTTTGGACTTTGAAGATGATTTCTTCGCTTATTGTGGGAAAAGTAGATGGAGATAAGTTTCTTGTTGCGTGCTTTAGGATTTGATTAGATTTGATAGTGAGGTTACTGCTTTGTGATTTGAGGTTTGATTTTATTTGGTAGTGAAAATGGCGCCGGGTGCTTATACAATGAGGGGAAACCCACATGGAATTTTGCTTATAAGAAAAATTAGTGGCAAAGATTGGAGTTTAACAACCTATAGATACGTGGTTCTGTTAATTACGTTCATAGCATATACCGCATACCACGCTTCTAGAAAACCCAACAGCATAGTCAAGAGTGTTTTGGATCCAGAGCCTAAGAAGCACAATGTGTTGAACCCGTGGCCAATGGGTGATCTTTTTGTCAAAAGGGATTTGGTGGGAAGTGATTTGAATAGATTGAAAAACAAAGGTTGGGCTCCATTTAATGGAGAAGATGGGACATGGAAATTGGGAGAGATTGATGTGGCATTTCTTGCGTGTTATTCGTTAGGAATGTATGTTGCAGGGCATTTAGGGGACACGTTGGATCTTCGGTTGTTTTTGACTACTGGGATGATTGGGAGTGGCATTTTTGTTGGGCTTTTCGGGATGGGTTATTTTTGGAATATTCACATGTTTTGGTTTTATTTGAGTATGCAAATGGTGGCCGGGTTGTTTCAGGCCACAGGGTGGCCTTCAGTAGTTGCTGTTATTGGTAATTGGTTTGGGAAGAGGAAGAGAGGATTGATAATGGGAATCTGGAATGCTCATACGTCCGTAGGGAACATAACTGGATCACTTCTTGCTGCTAGTGTTTTGGATTACGGGTGGGGCTGGTCTTTTATTGTCCCCGGTGCTTTTATCATTCTGGCAGGAATAATAGTATACCTGTTCTTGCCTGCTTATCCTGAAGATGTTGGTTTTCCTTGCCCAAATGGATCAGCTGCTAATGTTGTGACAGTGCATAATGATGTAGAAGCTCAGACACGGAAAGGGGCTATGGACAAAGGTGAAGAGAACTCTGTTGCCCAATGTGTGTCAGCAAATAGGCAGAGTGTTGGGCTCCTTCAAGCTTGTCTAATACCAGGAGTAATACCATTTGCATTTTGTCTCTTCTTCGCAAAGCTTGTCGCATACACATTTTTGTACTGGTTACCATTTTATCTCAGTCAGACAGGTATTTCCTACACATCCACTTTTTTTTTTCCCTTTCAAGTGATGACTCAGAATAAGTGACGGTTTCTATAAATTTATGACTCAAAAGTTGATCTCGCCTACTAGTTTTTGGCATAAGTTTTGATTTAGTGTTTTAATTGACAGTGCCTAGTATTTTCAGTTTTCTCCATGTGTGGTGAAACTATAAAGGTTGCTAGTAACTGTGGGATGTTAAGAGGCATGCAAGTGACATAACTAAGAATCTGCGCTACAAAAGACTGAACTCGATAAGGACCAGTTTGATTTACTTTGATTGCTCAAAATGAACTGCTTGAATGGAGGTCTAATTAGTTGCCTTGGCCTTAGAAAGGGGTTGTATAAACCCAACTTTGATGAAATCTTATATAGTTGAACTTAGAGGCAATATTTTTAAATGAAGGTTGTTGCCCTAGCGATTTATTAAAGATGACTTATTTGAAAGAAAAATTTAGGGAAAGGGCCATACTGCACCACCAAGTCGTGGTGTTTCACAAGTTTTCTTGTCTACCTAATGCTTATCACTAATTTGTCTTGAGGAAAAATGTGACACATTGAACTGTTGAAGAGGAAGATGAATAGAGAAAAGGAGCAACAGGGGTGGTGTACTGGCTCTGCCGGAAACTGGATTGTGGTGACAAAGGATTAGAATTTACCATATATCACAACCCATGGCCTCACAGGCTACGGTGCTGGACAACTTGGTAGCTGGTGGTCATGTGGAAAAAAATGTGATGCATTTTCTGTAGTGAAGGTACTTGTTATCTGGCTTAAGGTTCTCTTCTGTCCCAGGTTGTGATAAAAAAGAATAGGTGCTGCCATCATAATCTTCTTTACCTCTCGGCTCCCCCCTTGTAGCTGCCTCATTCTGGGATTGTTTAACGAGTTATAAGCTGTCACAATGATCCTCAATATTTGAAAAATTGGACATTTATTCAAGTAAACTTTAATAGGAGGGAATTGAGTGGTCTCTCCTGATTTGTCATGACCATGCAGCATGTTCTTGGATGGCAACTTGTGTCTACAACGGCAATTGAGAGACTTGCCCTGGGTTGTAACTTTCCCTCACCTGGTACACAATAGCCTAACTAAGCTAACTGCTTTTTTGATTGGGTTGAAAGCGAAAGATATATGGGAGATCTATATAATAATTTAGAGAAAGGAAATTAAGAAGTCCGAAAGTTGCACAAAAAGTTTTAAAAATGGAATCAATTAGTATCAACAATTCATTAATTTTAACTTAGCTAAAGATTTTCTATTTGCTCTTCTATAGATATGATATAGAGAGAAAAAAGAATTTTCTTATTTATTATTGGAATTGTAACAAATAGTCAGTCATTGGTAATGGTCACTGAGTGCTAGTTATATTCAAAGTTTTCAATTCTCGAGTATGTAAGATTTTTTAAGATTATTGCACTTGTTGAAACCAAAAACAGAAGAGGGATTGTTTCACCCTAAGAACCAAACCACATTTGGTCTTGGAATTTGTTTAATGATTTTATTGGTCTTTTGCTGTAGCTCTAATATAATGTTTCTCATCTTGCCCCTTTCATTATTCTGCAGCTATAGGAGGAGAGTATATGTCTGTCAAATCTGCTGGGAATCTTTCTACTCTATTTGATGTTGGGGGGATAGTTGGTGGGATTCTAGCTGGCTACCTGTCTGATAAACTTAGGGCTCGGGCTACTACAGCAGCCAGTTTCATGTATGCAGCTATACCTTCAATGCTGCTATACCGGTTTTATGGGAACATTTCCAAGACAGTCAACATCGTGCTAATGATGATTGCTGGCTTGTTCATTAATGGGCCCTATGCACTTATTACAACTGCAGTCTCGGCAGATCTTGGTACGCACAGCTCTCTCAGAGGAGATTCTCGAGCGCTGGCCACAGTTACTGCCATTATTGATGGTACTGGATCCCTTGGTGCTGCTTTGGGCCCTCTCCTGACTGGATTTCTTTCAACAGAAGGATGGGATGCAGTCTTTGCAATGTTGGTGGTTGGTGCTCTTACAGCGAGTCTTCTTTTATCTCGTTTGGTCATAACTGAAATAAGAGAGAATACTTGCAAACAGATGCCCAATGGGGAGCACAATGCTGGAGGTAATGTGGTTCCACTTGAATTCTTGTGTTTGTATATGGTAGGATGTTCTCCTCATTTAGTTTCCCCCCTGTTTTTTTTCATAAAAGGCGGGTTTACATGTGTATCATCCATTTGTTTTTGCAAGTTTTGATGCATGTCTCATGATGTTGGGCCTGTCCATTTCATTCCCTGTGGCATTGAAGTGAAAGAGTCCATCCTTGACATTGGAGCCATTTCCAAATATCTATATACATAATGCTAAGTTTTGCTAATTGTCGTTATATTCAAATCATATACTTTGTAATATTAGACCAAACACCTCACCTGTATTAGCTCCCCTTTTTACTCCTAACTTGCCCTCAGTCTGGAAGACTCAAGACTCTAATAACTTCCCACTGTGCATCTAGATTCCTGAAGAGTACTGATTAAGTGAATGTAATGGTGTGTGCTGTACTAACTACCAAAAATGTTGCATATACTTTACAGTTTTTCTCCATTAATTGTTGTGAATTTAATGAATTTTTTTTCCTTTTGCAGCTCCTGCATCTCAACCCCTTCTGAGTGACCAAAGGTGATAACTAGGTACAATCTTTTGACTTGAAAATCTACCCTAGAATGAAGTCAGGGGAATCCATTGTTGAGAAGATCTATTGTAATGACTCTTTTTGGTAGGAATTTGAGTCCCAAGATACAAATATGATTTCAAAGATCTCTATATATACAAGGAGAGAATGTGTCTTTTTTTTTAGTTCAACGGTCGTGGATGTCCGGTCAGTTTACATGTACCTCGATTAATTCTTATGTTGTTCTTGTCAAAGGCAGATCATCAACGTTGGGACTAAGGTTTTCACGAGGGGTAAATTACTCATGAGCAATCTGAGATATAATAAGGGCTAAAATGAACAATTTTAAGGTATGTTATATAGCTGAAGCTATGGGCAATTGATTCTTCACATGGTAAAGCTACCCTCACCCCATTTCTTTCCCTCTCGCCAAATAAAATTGTTTGGGGGTGTTAATGGAGTTCTGTGTTATCAATGTCACATTTGAATCGTGTCATTTTAAGTAGTGTTCGTACTCATATCATTTATGTATGTCTTGTGGACCAATCACAAAAGAATCAATTCTTTTTTTTTTAGTTTAATGATAAAAAAATGTTTTGGTCAGTTCACACGTATCTTCAATAATTCTCTCCACGGTCTGATCAAAAGTAGGTCATACACGTCTGAATTAGGGTATTCATAAAGGATAAATCTCTCATGTCTTTGTCCGTTAGAATTGATCATGTTGTATTCGTATCAAAATTTGTTAAAACTTTACATATTGTTTTTATCTTCTTTTATTGAAGCCAACAATGACGTTTCGATAGGAACACTTCTTCTTTTACTAGTTAAGAAAGTTTAAGGTTGTGGCATGTGACTTCTCTGTCATACCCCACAAAGACATGGGTCCCATCATTCATGGAAAGCAATCAAACATGCAAGCCATTTGTGAAAGCTCGAAAGTTCAAAGTCTATATAATATCATCATCGGTCTTTATTATTTGTTTTTTTTTATTTGGTTAAGTATTTTTATTATTAGTTGTTGGAATGAAAACATATACTTTTTTTTCCTTTTTAAAGTCATCAAAGGCTTTTATAGTTATTAGCAATACACGATGTACATTGTACGTAAATAAATTTAAATAATATTATTTTTATAAAACATATGAATTATATGTATAATTAAATTAAGTTGACACGTTGAACTAATTAGTAAGTTTGTCAATGGATTAAATTTCAAACAATTTAATCCTCAATCCAATGCATTATATTTCATTGTTTTGTTTCATTTCTAATTTTTGAATTCGTCAAAAATTAAAAAAAAAAACTAAAAATTTGATTTGATCCAAATTTAAGCAAATTACAAATAAATTTTAATTTCATTTCATCATATTTTAAATAGAATTCATCTCAAAATCATGATCAGATTGAATAGTAATGTATTTAAATTAGAATCATAAAATGTGCCATAACACATAACATACTAACTAGATTTGAATTATTCAGATCGAACTCTGATCCATTAACGTATCCCTAGTTTAGTGAATTGGATTTAAGTGTCAGTAGCTAGGCCTAGGCCCTTTACTTATAATTTTTTTTCATGGATAAAACTCATATTTTGCAAATTGTAGCACATCAAAGCTAATTTATTTGCATTTATTATGCATATACATTGAAATATGGTTGAAGAACAATGCTAGGAATCTCGAATTTTAGTCCTCAAATTGTATTCCAAATCAGTATAGACCATTGAATTCGTGAGTCCTGTTAAATTTTTCAATAAAACCCGCTTAACCTAGAGTTAGAACTGATAATCGAATCAAGTTATTTAGGCTCACCTCAGATTCGATTTGTATATGGCTTGACTCCGAAGAGCCGAACTCGAGCAATTTTTTGGGATCAACTCGAGTTTAAAAGGTTTAGTTCTAGTTCTAGTTCGCAAAATTCAACTTGTTTATATGTAAAATAGTTAAATTATTCGGGCTTGAATCGAATTTAACTTATTTTGGGTTCAGTTCAAATTGAACAATTTTTTAAATTCATTTAAAATAACAAACTCAACAAATTCGATTCAAACTTATAAAATTCAATTTGATTATGAGCCCAACTTAGGATATCTATTCATTTCCCATGATTGAAAGGGACTGGGAAGTAAATGTGGAAACGTGCTTTTCTCATCTTATCCCTGTCACACGGCACAGCCGGGCGAAGGTTGATGAAGAGATGGGATCTGAAATGACTAAAGTAACCTCATAGATGCCTTTTATTTCCCGAATCACCCTCCGGGATTTCCGGAGAAAAGATGGCCACAAATTATTATTATGGGTAATCTTACCTTGCACCCCGAAAGATTTAAACTTTCTCATTTTGTACCCTTGACGATGATTTTTTTTTATATTACATCTCCAATAAATTAAAAGTGTTTCAATGTGATCCTTTTGTTGCTTATTCCGTCAAAATTCATTTTATTGAAATTGACAAAATTAGTAACGAAAACTAACAGAATATTCACATTATAACACTTTTAATGTGTTTAAGGTGTAATGTAAAAAAATATAATCTTTAAAGGTGCAAAATAAAAATTCTTGAATTTTGAGAGTACAAAAATACAATTGGCTCTTATTCTTCTTGTTCTAGACGCTTCTAGGTTGTGGGACTGTATAATGTGTACACAAACTTGCGACAGGTTGGCAGTTGGTGGACACCAAAGAAAGCAAAACACAATAATGAAAGAGATTATTTCTAAGGTGGGGGTTTGGACTATGTACAATCTTTTGAGTCTCTCGGAACCAAGAAGATAAAGACCATTTAATATGGTGTTTGGATTAGTGTGTATGTGAATATTTGTAAATATGTTTTCTTTATTGTGGACGGTGAATATTATAATACTGTCACATAAATGTTCATGTCAATAAGTCATTTCGAGAAACTCTAATGAGAATATAGTTTGGTGGGTTAAGAGAGAGTTTTAGTCTTTTATAAAAATGTCACGAAGGATCTATTGTATTGTCGTGTCAAACACGTACTTAGATCATTATATGTGATCCACTACATTGGAGGTCTGTTTGATATGTGGGTTTGAATAAGATTTAAAAAGTGGGTTTTGTGAAAATAATACAATCCACCTTTTAAACCCATATTTGGTTCAAGTTTTGAGGTCTAGAATTTGCAGAATAAATGAATCACAACCCGCAATGAATAGTGAGTTAAGACTCATGTATGGGGATTTGATGAAACCCAAGGGGTGGGTTTCAAAAACTTAGAGATGAGATTTATAGATAAAAAAATTACTTTACCCAAAAATTTATTCTTCTATTAACTTAATAATAGACATTTTTACATGAATCATATATTTATATCATTTACCAAACATAAGATTGAATAAGATTTTTGTTTAAATATCATGGACAAATCTTTAGGGTTAGGTTTAAAAAAGTTTCATAAATTCAATTCAATCCCCCCCCCCCCCCCCAAAAAAAAAAAACCATCCAAACAGCTCTTGTGGGTCTATAAATATATTTTTTTAGTTAAACATATATTTCAAAATAACTAGAATTGTGAAATAGACTTTGAACAAACACAATCCGAGTCTCGCGGCGGACTTCCGGGTCCCACGACGGGTCTAAAAGAAAGGTTCATGCGGCATGGTCCGTTCAATACGACACAATCAATTGTTAGTCAAGTGGGTACGCACGGACTCAGTTCCTTTTTTATTTTTTGGGTAGTTTTGGTATATTTTTCAATTGTGAATCTCGTGATTCGGTAACAGTGAGGAGTTTGGTGAGAGAAAAATACGTGCAAGTATGAAACCACGCTGTTTTGTGCTTCTGTTTGGGCCATTAGAGCACTATGACTTCAATTTCTTTTTCTTTTTCTTTTTTTGGAAATGACTTCAAATTTACAAGTCAATGAAAGCAAAGACACATTCACCACCACAAACGTTGGGCCTTGGGACTATACCTCCTTTTTTGCTGCATCTTCATTATTCATTGTTAGAATGCATGTTTCTGGTTGAGGCATCAAAGTTTTATTTTTCTAGGACTCTCTCTCAATCGATGAATTTGAATACCTTAGTCTGGCGTTGATGACCTGTCTTTAATCAGATCGGAGAGAAAATTAGTCGAGTTGTGCGTAAACTGATCCTAACGATCTTGACCGTTGAACTAAAAAAAAAAGAGAGATTTGGAAATTTTGTTGAAGTGACCCATTTGAGCCATAGATGGCATACTAAGTAATAAGCTAGTTGTCCACCTTTTCTCGAGGTCATGGCGTGTAAGAAGCGCTACACTTGCTCTATAGTCGGTGAAAAGGACATTTATGTGGAAAAAAATCATGTATTTTGAATCAATTAAATACCAAAAACTTGCAACTTAATGATGGATTTAAGAGAGAGGGGATTGGGTGCGATTAAATCAGCACTAATGCACCGGATTCCATCAAAACTCCAAAGTTAAGTGTGTTTGAGCAAGAATAGTATTAGGATGAGCGATTCCTAAGAAGTCCTCGTGTTTGAGGATCAGCGATTTGATTTAATGACTATTGCAGCTCGCTATTGAATCTTTACAACACGAATTCAAATCTTATCAACCCTTTCTCTGTATCAACAATTCTCTTTAATGTATTTGAATGAGTTATAAATATTTGCAAACTATCCACCCTTTCCAATCAATTGAGTGATTAGTGTATCAAAATGAGTTAAGGACCATCTTGGCAATATGCTCATAACCAAAAGCAAAAGAAACTAAGCCACTAATCTGCAAAACTTTTCCTATACACGTGTTAACATTTACATTTAATTGCATGAAAGATTCCATGCACCCAAGTCTAAGCATAGTGAGGTAATTCTTCAAACACCTAGCTTCTTCCTATCTATATATTAACCTCACCCTCACTATCTCCTGTTTCTCACCAAACACTTCCCTCCCAACCTCTGCTCTCTAGCCATGGCTCTCTCACGTGCCATGCTCCTGTCAGCCTTATCCCTTGCATTCCTTGCCTTCTCTGCGGCCCAAGCTCCAGCCTCGCCGCCAATGGCCACCGCAGCGCCACCACCAATGATGACAACCCCACCACCCATGGCTGCATCTCCTCCTCCAATGATCCCACCAGTCATGTCACCCCCACCAACGGTACCACCACCTCCAATGTCTCCTCCAGCTATGGCCCCAGGTCCATCAATGAATCCACCACCGGCACCAATGGCACCTAAAATGTCTCCTCCAACTCCGATGGCGCTATCACCAATGGCACCACCGCCGTCCACTATCGCGATGCCACCGGCGGGGTTGACACCAGGGTCAGGAGCTTTCGTGCATGGAAGTAGCATGGCTGTGCTAGCGTTGCTTGGAGGAGTTGCACTGTTTGTTTAAACTAATTGTCACTGATTTTAGTTTTTGTTTTAATTTGGGCGTAGATTAAGATAATTACTTGTGTATGCTTTTTTTATTTTAATTTTCCTCGAGTTTCTTTTTTTATTTACTTTTTTACCCCTGTGATTTGTAGTTTTTTTTTTGGAACTCCATTCATGATTGTGAGTAGGGAGAGGATGGTTTTGAGATTTGCCGGATGCTACATCCTTTTGTAGCTTTTCAGCTTAGCTTAATAAAAAGTTGTGATTGTTATTTGGTTTTACAGTGCTTAATTCTCTACTCTGATTTGTTAGTAGTTTGAATGAGTATCCCAATGCACAAGTCATTTGACACCCTAAAATCCGAGCAAGATCAAATGCACGCCATCCTAGTTCATTATACGAAGAGATTGTTTCCATTATTCAAGCCCGTGACAGCCAACTTAAAAAAGGTTGGTCGGAAATTTGGAGGGTTTACTTTTTTTATGAAATATAAGACCTTCGAGAACAAATATTGATTAGGGAGGAAAAAATTGGAAACACCTTACCATCACCTATTAAAGATCAACTCCTAAGTTTTGGTTTAGTTTTTTAAGTACAAATGCTAACAGGATTCTTGCATAATCATGTTAAGAAAAACCTTTTTTGATCACCAATCAATCAAAACCACCAAAACTAAAACAGGAAAGAAAAAGGTCATTAAAGAGTAGTTGGTGCTGAAAGGGGTTAGATGGAGGAGTGATGTTTTGACTCTAAGTAGTGGTGGAAAGGGAAAATGGACAATAAAAAGTTAGGTGCTACCTAAGGAGATAGCAATATGTGGAGGAAAGGGATATGGTGACTTTAGCTTTTTGAAAATGGGAAGTGTCCTTTGGACTTACTTTTGTGCTTATTTGAAAGGGTAAAGGAGAGTGGGGGTCTAGTGGTGGAAGCACAAGGAGAGGATGGTTGGTGAGGTGGAGCTCTGCTTGAGACAAAGCACCATGAGCAGGATAGTGATGTGCACATGGCCTGTCTCTGTGTGTGTGTGTGTGTGAGAGAGAGAGAGAGAGAGATGCGTTAACAACAAAAATTCCACTCAATTCAATATACCATAATTTTGTGGAAAGCACAATGATCAAACCCCCTTTACAGTAACCCACTTAAGCTTTAAACTATGTATTGAAACAACATGATGGCCCCCCTGTTATGTTTGTATCGTTTAAGGTTTGAATATTAAAACTCATGAATGTTTAGATGGGAAGATTTCAAGAGTTACTATTTCAGACATTTCAAGTTTGAGTCTGACTAGAGATATGAATGACTTCTTAGTAATCGAAGGTATCCGAAATAAAGAATAAATTACCTCGTCAAACTCTTTCAGTCTTCAACGCTCCTGCCTAGCACCCTCCACAACCTCCTCTGCCCCCACTCCCACCGTCACCACCAACACCAAAAGAAAAATAAAAAAGTTTCCATTCATCTCATATCCAGATCTGTTGTTACTTAATATATGTCTTGAAGGTAAGCTGCATGCTTGCTTCCACAATAATTTCTTTCATAAGGTACGTTGTAATCTGTGGTTAATGATCAGCCTAGTTGGTTGCAAAATCGATGTCCAAAGCACACGTAAAAAAGAGCTTAACTAGGATTTTTGTAGTCAATCGCTTGAACAGTGCAAGTAAGGATTATATTTACTTTGCTCTATTTTTTCTTTGTTTCCTACGGCACTCAAAACATTCAGTACATGAAGATCTATTTTTACCCGAGTAGCTGCCTTGAAGCTTGCTGGGTGAGATTTTGAGGTCTTCCACCAAAATCTGGCGAAGTTTCTCATTTTCCTCCATCAACCCATCAATGACTTGCTGGTGTTTCAAAACCTGGATGCATAGGAAATTGCAATTCAATAAGAAACTCAATTTAACAAAGTGCACAAAACAAGAAGATTATAAACAGCTTTGTATGTGGAAGTCTAGGGGATCAAATTCCGCTTTCATCCATGGGAAATTTTCCCATTGGATTAACAAAAAATCTTCCTATTACTATATTGGCAATGATGTAGCATTAATAGTGGCCAAAATGAGACATTACCATCTGAAGCAGGTTGTTCTCTGACCGCAAACGTCCAGCCTACAGAATTACAATCCTGAATCAGAATTTTCTTTTTATATTGAAGAAGAATTATGTGATAATAGTAACTCTAACATATCAAAAGCTTATAACCCTTAACAAGTTTATACCATGTTTACGACATTCTCTGTTTAATGCAACTCATCAAGGATACCCATGGACAAACAAAGATATAGAAGTATGCTATAAAGTCGCGATGAACTGTAAAAGGGCAGCTCTACATATTTGACTCCAACTTTGTTACATCATCAGATAAGCAATTGCAAGTGCATTAATAATCTCGTTCATGGCAAATTATGGTATAGAGAACAGTAAAGGAGACGAGATGGAGCCAAGTAGCCAACTGCATCAGGTTTCTTTGTTTTGGGTAGACAAGTATAGCAGTAATCCCAGTAAAACCAGACAAAATGATTCATGAAAAGTTTAAAATCAACATGATTCCCACAAAGGAACGCATTTCTAACAAATATTGTTTCTAGCCCCTGTCCATGTGACAACAATCTTTGCAATTTCTAGGAAAATCGGCTAACCAATAGTTCTGCAGGAAGAGTTCTTCCTCTCACTAGACGGGCTTCCCCTTTGTAATGGAAAAGAGGACAGAAGTTTAAACTCTTCAATTGAATCAACCGTGCAAATTCTGGTACACCACACAAAAATCAACCTCTCTAATAAGAACAAAAAACATACAAAGAAAAGAAACCTATCCTATGATTGTCTGCAGATAACCACTAAGTATGATTCTTCATTTTTCCAGCAACAGCTAGAGCTAACCCTGTGAAAACTTGATATCCCACACTTCATGAAGCAACAGGAAGGAATGTTTTATTTATAAAGTGACAAGACGTAACTCTGTACTTATGAAACGGTTAAACCTGGAATAAAAGGTGTACTTACATAGCGACAAGTCTGTGACAGATCTATATAGAGGTCCAAGCCTATTAAAGGTGTGGCAACAAGATGCAAAGGAGCTCCCATGTGATAGGAAGATTGGACAAGAACCACACATTCAATCCACAAAGATCTCTGAAATTTGGCGAAATAACCAGGATGTTTTACTACACAACAAAATTCAGGAATGTGAGTCGCACATACCATCTCATTTAGTTCGTTATCTTCATCTCTCAACAGAGGATTCTGCAAAAAATTGCTTATAACCTTCTCTGTTCGACCACCATATGATGCATTCAGTGGAGGGCTCTTAGATGCAGAAGTTTCATAAGTAGAAACTGAAGTTGAATTTCCATCTCTAGGCAAGTCTTGAGATTTGTGATCTGGTGCTTTTGTTGCCAACTGCATAAGACTTCCAATTGGATTTTGATTGGAGGGCTCATTTATCAAGCTCACACCACTGTGCAAGGACGATGGAAGTATATGTTGGCCAACGGACAAACTGGGAGCTATCCCAAACTTCATCAACATCTTTGCCATGGCTTCCTAGCAAAGTTGGAAACTCAGTGTTGGTATAATAGAAAAAAACCAAGGCAGGCATGTAAAAAGATGATGAGAGACAATGATACATACTACAAGACAAGACTGAATTTGATGCACCACCCCAGGCTTCACAGCAAGACCTACCATGTGAATGACAATATATTAGTTATCTGAAATAAAAAACGTTAGGAAGAAGCAAGCACCACTGCAGCAATAATAACTAATGCAGTTAGTAGGTTGATATTCACTCGTAAAACAATCGGACAGAAAAGGTGAGATATTTTGTTTCTTTTAGTTCTTGTGAGTTGTGACCTAGTTCCTATATTCTTTTTGTTTTTGATTACTTTTTAGCGGCCCATAATATTATCCTCAGCTTCACAGTTTTACTGTATAAGATCCTGGATATTGAAGACTAAGCTCAAGCAAAATAAACTTAGACAAAAGCTCACTACAGTGTGGAATCTCTTCAGAAATAGATCTCAAAAGCCAAAAGTAAGTAAGTTTTTCACTCTGACAATATAGCAGGAGCTTCACAACAGTATCCAAGCCAGTGTATAGAGTCAGGCAAAAAGCAAACACAGATCACAGGAGATAAAACTAAGAAGGTTAAACTGGTGACTGGAAAAAAGGTGTATGATAAAAGATGATATCAAACTTTTTTCTTGATAGGAAACGAACACTTCTATTAACGAAACTCAAAAATACGGCATGTTTACAATTATGAAGTAAAGTGAATGTATTAGCATTGACTAAAGGACTCCATGTATCCTTTCACAGGCTTCATCCCTTGAAGATTTCACCATCCACAGAGGCCTGGCATTGATTACCTTGTTCTTACAGAAAGTTGAACCAGGAAGAAAATTATATCGGTTTCCTAAATGGTTATTCACGCTGAACTATTGAAATGCATAAATAATTAGTAGTTTAACATGGAATCAATGCTTTGTTTTCTATCAGTTCTTAAGTTTTTTTTTTTTGGTAAGATCAGTTCTTAAGTTCAAGTCTCACTATCTGCATGGTACCCACTGGTATATACATTTTCTATGTGTGCAAACGGTGTACTTGGTTGTATGTCTGTTATATGTCTTCTCCACGTGCGAGTAGTGGCCACATGTAAGGGGAGGTGTCGAGAGCTTGATATACATTGTAGGGTCTATTCTCTAGCAGTTTAACCTTTTACATGAGTAAGTGGTTTGACATAACATTAGAATTGAGAATTATAATCCTTGCACATACTCCGAGGCAGCACAAGACAAGGGAAGACTGTAGAAGCAAACTCACAGTGCTATAATCGATATTCAGTGATACTTTTCCAAACAATTTTGCATTATATTATGTGATAGTCCAATAAAATGCAATATGTGCAATAAACAAGAAAGGTGCAAACTTTCAAACTTTCACCAAGAAATACTAAAATTGGGTATCCTCCTACTCCATGACAGCTAGATAATCATTAAAAAATTTTCAGAATGTATACAACTACTTAAGAACATACTTGTGATCAACAACAAAAATAATAGAAATACATACCAACTCCAAAACCATGGCCAAAACCCACACCACAACCAATGCCTGCTTCAATGTTCTTTGCTCCCAACTTCCTCAACTAAAAAATGTAAAAGCATGATAAAATGGTTGAGGAAAGGTTAAATAAATTAAAGAGCAATGGAAAGTTTAAGTTAGCAAACAACTTTATCTATCAAAAGATGTAAAAATACAAAAAGAAAAGCTAAAGGAATACAGGATCAACATACAGAGGTATTAACATGTCTACCAACACCAGAAAAAGCATCTGTTGCACCTCTAGTGGCACTCATAACTTGGTTCAGTACAGGTATAACACCTGATACAGAAATTAAATAAACTTTTATGGTCCTTCAATTGATATCCATGATTTAAAAGAAAGATTAGTAGACCTTGGTCTATGGCCCCAGGTAATAAGACATAGAAAGACCTGGGTCACCATAACCCTATCTGATATCCACCTCAAGAAACAAAGCTACGTTTGAGTAAAATTATAGTGATAGAGGAAAAAATAAATCTTTCGATCATTTTACCATAATGTGAGGAGTTAGATGAACATATAAGGGTTTTTGATAGACCAAAAACTCCTCAGAATGAAGCAAAACTTAGTAGTTTCAGCTGACAAACATACTCAAATCATGATTCAATAAGAAATGTGGCATGAAATGGTGTGACATTTCAAAACCAACAACAGCAATGCCAACTGTTTCAATTGCTTTAACTAATTATATAATCAGCATCCCATCCAACAAAGGCAATACCTCCGTTTTTTAACATACAATGCCTTCTTTAAGTTCTTTCTGTCATCCTTTTCTTAGTTTTCTACTTAAAAAGCATGCTCATAGTTCCTCACCATGCTATCACCAGTCTTCATTGCAGATAAAAAAAATCCTTAAGAGAAGCCATTCTCTCATCTTGTCCTTGATTCGTGCTACATTTATCTTCCTTTACATGCATACATATACATATACAGATGCGCAAGGGCGTGTGTGTGTGTATATATATTCTTTTCTTGTGTGCTCACTCACCTTTCTTAACAACCTTAATTCATATTGCAGCAAAATCGATTGCTACTTATCAACATTCCAGACCGAAAGACTTCTTGCTTTGAAGCTTACTTCAAAAAAATTATCCTTGGAGTCTATCAGGAATCAGTGACAAAACAAGGATGTATGAAAATTCATTGACTAATACGACAACGGACCCAACAGAGACAAACCCACTTATTCAAAATTGAATATGTGTCAATACTGATTTTCATTCTTCATTGGCCTTTACTAAAACATGAACAAGACACAGCAACAATGAACAACTCAAAGTAATGAATTTTTTCTATGCACATCCAACAAAATTAAACAAAGGAAATACTAGGGAATTGATATAAAAATGGTTTTACTTGAATTTTGGGTTTTGCCATCTCTGGGTTTGAAGAACCCTCCAAAGTTCATCATCATCTTGGTCAAAGATTTCTTCGGGCAGAGAGAGAGGGAGAAGGAGAGAAGTAAAAGAGTAGAGAAAGTGAGAAAAGGGGGGGGGGGGGGGGGGGGGGGGGGGCAAGTACCTAGGTTTAAAGGGCGCCCAACGCCAATACCAATGCCACAGCCAGCGCCAAAGCCAGTGAATACTTGACCTACCTTGAAAGTAAATGGATTCTCTATCCTCATCTTTCTCTCTTTGCTTACTATGATTCCACCGCTACTACTCTCCATTCTCTCTCTCTCCAACACTCCAACCAAATCGGGTCTTTCCTTAAGAAGCTAAAGCAAAGTGAGATTCTTCACGACTTCGACACCCGTATACATAGTCTGCCGGCTGCCGGGCTCTGTAAGAAATGAATCTCTCTCTCTCCCTCCCTCCCTCCCTCCCTCTCTCTCACACACAGACAACATAGATGTAGGTGGGTTGTTCTAAAGCCCAATAAGCTAACGATTGTTGGACTGCTATTGAAGCCCAAAAATTGGAAGAAAGTATGTGAACGTTTAGTTGGGCTTTCCCTTCGAAAATGGGCCGTCTCGAGTTGAACATTCCCACACAAACAGTTTCCCCTTCGTTTGGTTAGCGAGAGATAGACGGAAAATATGAGAGAGAGAAAAAAAAATTTAGATTTTTGGTATTTTTTTTAGCATGATAATAATGAAAAATAATAGAAAATAAATCCTTGGGGCTACAAAATTTTCTAATAAACTGCAGTTCTTGATTTCTGCAAATTGTGCAAGGAAATAAATTTTGTCCCGTGAAAGTTGAAAAGACATATTTAATTGCATTTGAGATTGACTTGAATGACTTTCACATCTATTTAGACCATGAGGCAAATATCTGTACCCTCACAAATAAAAGACAATAAAATTTCTACCAGATTTTCTGATATTTATCTAATATTATAATTATCAATTTGAATTACATATTTATAAAAGTATAATAATAGTTAAAATTAATTCAAGCTCCATTCAACTTTATTTAATAGTACAAAAATTATTTTATTTTATTTTTTGCCTCAAAACATCATCTTCTTTGCACGCCCTTCAATGTTAGACAACTCAATCAACACACTCTAATATCACACAATCCTATTAATTAACGTTTACCTAATTCTTATTTTTTTGTCCACTTTAATTTTAAATTATATAATTAAAAAATAAATTTTTAAATTTAAATATTATATAATCAATACTCAGGGGGCAGCCCAAGGTAAAGCGGAGCCTTAGGCAAAAATTTTATATGGGGCTCTATTAATATTTTATTTATTCAAAAATATTTTTTATTTTTGAAATGTAAAATATTGATCAAGTTTTTATATTCAAGTTTTGACAATAAATCTTTTTCAATAGATAATATACTTAAAACTTAGTTGATCATAAATAAGATTTCATTAATTTAAGTTTTTTTTTTCAAAAAGTATCAATTTAAGTTTTAAACAAGTAATTTAATGATAAAATATGTGAGTAAAAAATAATTTTAATACAATTATAAACAGCCCAAAAAGAGCTAGAAAAACTTAAATAAAAACTCACAAAGAGTGAGTAATTTTAGACTTAACAAGATTAGATATTGAATTGAACAATTAAAATTTGTGCCCTGAAAATTTAAATTATATCTAAAAAAATACAAAAAAATAAAATAAAAATAGGCCTAGTATCCTAAAGGGTTAAATTTTATGGAAGTCCTTCAACATTTGAACTTAACCAAGTAGAGACTAATTTTAAACCTAACACAATTAAATATTGATTTGAACTATTATACAAAATAAATAAATAAGTATTTTTGAGACCCTCTAAAATTTGGGCCTAAACAAACATGAAACACCTTAGCAGCCTAAGATTTAGGCCGGTTATGTGAATATTCAATTTTGAGTATTACAAAATAACTTTAACCACGGGTATTTTTAGTACAAATATGAGCAACTGTCACCCACATGCATTCAGTTATCTTACGTAGTACTTTGGTATATCAGCCACCACATGGGTGCCAAAAGTCAGTGTTTCAGTGCCAGAAAGACAATTTTCAATTTAATTCTCCACAGCTCGTACACTGGAGCTATTATTGAGATTCGAGACTTGGAAATTAATTATCTTTAGGGAAAATTTCAACCACACCCCCTCTAGTTTATCATATCTTCAAGGACACCCCCTCTAGTTTCTAAATCTTCAGTCACACCCCTGTCAGATTAAAAATATTAATTATAATACAATTTTACTAAATTGCCCATGATATATTTGAGGACAAACTTCATTCACACCCCCTCTAGATAAGTATATCTTCAATGAGACCCCCTCTAGATAAGCATATCTTCAATGAGACCTCCTTTGTTTTCTAATTTTTTTTACGTATTAAAATTCGAGTGAATTAAAATTCGATTCAAGCTAATTAAAATTTATATTTTTACATATTAAAATTTGAGCAAAAAAAAAATATATTTTTTACGTATTAAAATTTGGGCTAATTAAAATTCTATTTGAGCCAATTAAAAATTATTTTTAATCGACTCAAATCAAATTTTAATCAACTCGTATTGAATTTTAATCAGCCCAAATTTTAATACATAAAAAATAGGAAAAATTTCAACCACACCCCCTCTAGTTTACCATATCTTCAAGGACACCCCCTCTAGTTTCTAAATATTCAATGACACCCCTTCTAGTTTATATTTAAACATCACTAACACCCCCTACCATTAAACTATCATTTCTAACAAAAAAAAATAATCTAAAATACCAAAAATGCCCCTACATAAATTTCAAGTAATTTTTCTACATAAAATTTTATTAAAATTCGAGTCGATTAAAATTTATTTTTCTACATATTAAAATTTGAACCAATTAAAATTCGATTGAAGTTGAATAAATTTTATTTTTTTTAACTTATTAAAATTCGAGCCTATTAAAATTTATTTTTTACATATTAAAATTTGAGTCGATTTGAACTCTACCCGAGTTGTTAGCCCCGATTAAAATTCGCTTTCGAGTCGATTAAAATTTATATTTTTTTACTTATTAAAATTCGTGTCAATTAAAATTCGATTTGTTAAAATTGAAGTCAATTTAAAATTTATATTTTTTATGTATTAAAATTTGGGCTGATTAAAATTCAATACGAGTTGATTAAAATTTGATTTGAGTCGATTAAAAATAATTTTTAATTGGCTCAAATAGAATTTTAATTAGCCCAAATTTTAATACCTAAAAAATATATTTTTTTTTTGCTCAAATTTTAATATGTAAAAATATAAATTTTAATTAGCTTGAATCGAATTTTAATACATAAAAAAAATTAGAAAACAAAGGGGGTCTTATTGAAGATATGCTTATCTAGAGGGGGTCTCATTGAAGATATACTTATCTAGAGGGGGTGTGAATGAAGTTTGTCCTCAAATATATAATGGGCAATTTAGTAAAATTGTATTATAATTAATATTTTTAATCTAACAGGGGGTGTGACTGAAGATTTAGAAACTAGAGGGGGTGTCCTTGAAGATATGGTAAACTAGAGGGGGTGTGGTTGAAATTTTCCCTAAAAAATATAAATTTTAAATTGACTTCAATTTTAACAAATCGAATTTTAATTGACACGAATTTTAATAAGTAAAAAAATATAAATTTTAATCGACTCGAAAGCGAATTTTAATCGGGGCTAACAACTCGGGTAGAGTTCAAATCGACTCAAATTTTAATATGTAAAAAATAAATTTTAATAGGCTCGAATTTTTATAAGTTAAAAAAAATAAAAATTATTCAACTTCAATCGAATTTTAATTGGTTCAAATTTTAATCGGCTCGAATTTTAATAAAATTTTATGTAGAAAAATTACTTAAAATTTATGTAGGGGCATTTTTGGTATTTTAGATTATTTTTTTTTGTTAGAAATGATAGTTTAATGGTAGGGGGTGTTAGTGATGTTTAAATATAAACTAGAAAGGGTGTCATTGAAGATTTAGAAACTAGAGGGAGTGTCCTTGAAGATATGATAAACTAGAGGGGGTGTGGTTGAAATTTTCCCTTATCTTTATCAATTCTCTGTACAACTACAGGTATGGGAAATCATACTCACAACAACCGGAAGAAACAAATAAAAATTAGTCGGTGTTCATATTTTTTTTTTTTGAGTTCAAGTTTGTGCTAATTATTCTATCGAGTTCTGAGATCAGTTATTATAGATCAAGCTAGTTTAAGAATATGTTCCTAAAATAACAAAATTGACTAACCTTTAGGGAGTGTGGAAACTGGAAAGTATTATGCTTAAATGGTGTCACGAAAAAATGGGTGAATTGCACTTTGGGACTGTTTGGTATGTGGGTTTGGGGGGGTTTTGGAACATGGGTTGGGGAATAAACCCCTTTAAACCTATGTTTGGCAACTATGCATTTAGTCCAGGGTTTGAAACCCAGTCCGGTCATGAAACCCACATACTTGGGTTTCATGAAACCCAAGGTGGAGGGGTGGGTTTTATATGTGGGTTAATGAGTTTAACATGTAAATGACATTTATACCCCAATATATCATATATACCCCATATATACAAATTAGTTAAGGGGCACAATAGTCATTTATATACAAATATATTATCATAATAGTCATATATTCCTGCGCATATCAAACATGGGTATGGATAACATTGAATGTTGAACCCCATCTTTGAATCTCATCCCGGGTTTAGACAAGCCAATCAAAACCCCTCCCAAAAAACATACCAAACAGGCCCTTTATATCCTGAAAGATTTTAAGATTCTCACTTTATACCTTCAAAGATTAAACTTTTTACATGGTACCCTCAATGTATCAAAAGTATTGTAATATGACAATTTTGTTAATTTTTTGTTAATATTTTCATTAGTGTCAATGGGTTTGTTGGTAACGGAAAAATTAACGGAAGCTAACAGAAGATTCATATTGCAACATTTTTGATATATTGAGGGTTTAATGTAGAAAATTTAAATATTTAAGGGTATAAAATAAAAATCTTAAAATCTTTTAGAGTATAAAATACGAAAAATCCCAAAAAAATTGACTCAATTTTAGTCAAATTCATGTCGATGTACAATCAAGTTTGTATTTTGTAGAGCCAGATTTGTATCCACCAATTTATTGAAGAGGTATTATAAACTAAACCAATTTTTACTTGGATAGCTGTCTATGTCGGCCAACTTTAAATTCCAATTTTGGTGAGATGGCCCTTCTCACCGGTCGCTAGCTGTCTATGAGGATCTGTCGTAGTAGTGCAGAGGTGAATTAAAAGGTCATGTTCTTACCAACAACATTAATTTATGTTTTTCTGTGATCCAACCATTCATATGTTAGTTGTGAACAAGTTCGTTTTCGCAAGCAAAAGCTATCCATTTCATTGGCTAATGTAACAATCTAGAAAAGCTTGAAAATCGTAGTGTTTTTTTAGCACGAAATCGCAGTGTAAGAAGCTATCAAAAGATAACGATTTAGTACTAATGACAGCACAGAACCATTGTGAACTGGAAGATTACTTTGTGGGGAAGACCAAGATATTCAATTCGGTATCGTATTAAAAAAATATTTTTTTTTTAGAAAATTAAATTATAATTTAGGGCTTTTCGTATTTTATATCATAAAAAATTTTAAGATTTTTATTTTATATCTTCAAAGATTAAATTTTTTAAATTATACCATCAATGTATCAAAAGTGTTGTAATGTAGCAATTTTTTTTGTCAAAAGCCAATCTATTGACACTGATGAAAAAACTAACGGAAAGCTAACAGAAGGGTTACATTGTAACATTTTTGATCTATTGAGAGAACAATGTGAAAAATTTAATCTTTAAAAGTGTAAAGTGAAAATTTTGAAATTTTTCAGGGTACAAAATATAATTTACCCTATAATTTAATTGGGATAAAATTCCAACTCAAGGGTATCAACTTTGGAATCAATCATAATTGATCCCATTGAGTTATAACTTGACCCGTTTGAGCTGCAATTTCGGCCCTCTCAATTAATAACTTTAAATTCTATATGAGTAGTATATAGTCTCTCCTTTTCAAAAATAATAATATTATTTTAAACTAATTTGTTTGCTTAATTTATGAACCTAATTCATTATAACTATTAGATTAGTGGCAGAATTCAACCAATATCGGAGTTCAATATCAATTCAATGACAGTGATCAACTAAATCAATAACTTAGGTTGAAGTAGCATTGTTCTTTCAATAAACTGTGATTAGGTCGAAAACTTAGATGAAAGTAGCATTGCTCCTTCAATAAACCAAATAAGAAAAAGATACATAATGTGACATAAACAAGTCACATGACATAATGCAACCGACAAAAAATCTTCTAGCAATAATGCAACTGAGAAAAAAACAACAATATGACAGTCAGCTTTCTATCCATACAATTACACAAACCCTGTCAAACCACAGTCTCAATAGGAGTTGTGACAATGATTCTTGTTCCTGAACCACCATCTTTGGGAGATGGAATTACCATGACAAGCCCTTCATCAGAAAAAGAGTTAATCCAATAGGAAACACAGGCAGGCTTATTCCCTTCATTGAAACTTACTTCATCAGCCCCCAAGTCATCCCAGTTACCATCAGTGAGTTGACTCACAATGCTCAAGGGCTTCTGCACAAGCCCTTGTTCCAAACAGTTCTCCACCTTTATAACCCCAGAGGGTTCTCTCACAAACAGAGAGAATTTCATAGCCATTTTGGTACCAAGATGGCCCTCGGCCGCTTCAATGCATAGCATTGCAAGAGTTTTCTGCATTTCAGTGTCCAAATTCAAGTTTGTTTCTGCCATTTTGAAGATCAGACTTTGGCCACTGTTTTTGCTAGGAATTGAGCAGTTTTGGGTTGTGGGAGAACAGCTTGTTTTTCTCAGATTAGGGAGGTAAAAGATGGGTTTTTTGAGGGTATCAGTTTTAGAGATCATAGTTCTGTGAATACTGGCCCAGCTTTTGAAGAAACTTGTCATGAACAAAGGGTCTGCTAGAAGAAGGCTGCAGCTAATCCCAATAGAATATCCACCACACTTGAAGTTTGTCACCTGAAAAAAAAACACTAACATAACTTGTTCACTATACCATTTCAGATTAGAGTTTAGGGAAATGGTAAGGCATAAAAGTTAATTAGTAGTACTGCAATGGAAGTTTTGAGGAAAAATTGTTTGAATTTGAGACAAAACCCTTCTCCTGCCCTTGAATTTCGATTTAATTGGTGCAGTTACATTTCAAACAAATCAAATTAAAACTTAACAAAATCATTTAAAACAAATCCCATTTAAGAATGATCTCAATAATTGGGATGAATTCCAACTTTTTAAAACCAATCGGGTCCAAAATTTAACCCAATTGAAATATAGTTTGCCATGATAGACTAATATTTTATTTTTCAATATGATACTGAATTTTTTTCTATAGTTACTGGCCATTTTTCAATAACAGCTGCTTGAAAATAACATATTATCAAGTAACCACCGAGTGAAGGAGTTCAGTGGAGTAGTGGACGAAATTCAGGTTGAAAGTTCGACTGTCCACGTTGGGGTTCGGCGGTTGACGGTTATGTTAGCTTAACTAAGTTCTAGAGAAATGTAACCGGTGCGATTAAGACCCTCGTAATCCCATAATCCCATGGACCTATCAGGTCGCTCATAATCCCACGGACCTATCAGAACCCTCATAATCTCACGAACTATCAGAGTAGTCTCTGAACTCTCTCGAGTGACCCCAGCCCTTTTTTACAATAGCAAAAAGAGAAAAAAACATATTACAAAAGCACACATTATTTCACTAACCTGAACATAAAACAGAGGAGAAAATTGAGGGTTTTCTTCATCAATATCCTTCCAAAACACCAACTCAGCTTCTACTTCCTCTCTCCCCTTCAAATCAACAACCTCCGCCAAATCCATTTCAATCTGTGCTTCAATTAATCTAACCCCACCATCATTCGACACAATCTCTAACCCTCCATCGCCACCTTCCCCTCGGCAGAGCCTCCCGGCGAGCAACGGCTGCTCCAACAACGCCAACCCCAGCGACTCCTTGATCCACCCAGCCATCGCCCAACCGGAATCCTCCTCCGACGCCTTGTTATAGTACAGAACCGAATGAAGCCGCCGTTGTAAAATGGACGGACAAAAAGTTTTTGCCGGCGACACTCGCCGGAGCTGCCGTGGGTCGGTTTGATTCAAAGGCAGCACTGTCTGGAAGGCTTCAACTTGCAGTTTGGTGGGGCCATTGCACATTGCCATCTCTGGGTAGCTTTTGAGAACTAATTAGAGTACTGGGTTAGCCATTTATATAGATATTTAACTTAAAAAATTTATAGAGATAGCCCCTAATTAATGAGAAAATTACAGAACTGCCCCCTACTTAACCATATTTGGTTTGACAGTTTTATTTTTTAAGGTGGTGGTTGAGAGTTAGTTTGCTGCTCGATGCAATTAAGACGACAATTTTGAGGTTTTTTTATTTTTTATTTTTAATATTTAAATGTAATTAAAAACACATTTGTGGCCTCCTTCGTTGGGTATTTTCATTTTGGCTCAAGAGGGTACCCCCAGCACCTCGGTCTATAGAGGTGATCCCAAGGTTTTGATTTTGCGATAAATCATGATCCTAGATGGGACTTTCAATATTTTGAGATGATATATTCTTAGACTAGACAACTCTTTTACATTATTTTACTTAGCTTTCTATATCATATTTTTTAATTAAAAACAAATTTCTTATTTTTTTGTGATCTATAAACCCTATTTAGGGCTTTTTATTCAAGTTTTATTAACATACTAGGGGTAACTCATGTCTGAAAGCACAGTGCAATATGAATGATTTTGAGAGGGATGTTAGTGGCCGTTGAATGAGTCTATTTGAGACAATCAGATGAATTTATTGAAGTCTGCCTTATTTTATATTATAAATTTTTCAATTGATGATATGCTAGTTTACGTATGTGTTTCTTATGACATAATTAATGAATTTAAATGAGAACAGATGAGTATTTAAATTTAATAAAAAAAATTCAATTTTGTGCGAGAATAATTTTACAATATTTAGAAATAGTATTAGAGGATAAATGTAGTGACACATCTACTTAAATTCCACTTGCTTTTTTACATTATGGAAGAGAAAAAGGTCATTTTTATATTTAAAAGTTCAACTAACAAGAAAAACTAGTGAGACTAACATGAAAAATTATAGTTAAATTATACACAAAATAAGATACCAATATTCTAATCCCCGCGTGGATGCCCTGTCTTTGACCGAATTGAAAAAAGAATTAATCGAAGTGCGTATAAATTGGTCCGAACACCATTGACTGTTGAACTAAAAAAAAAAGTCACCTAAGGCTAGAGCTAACCTTGTTTCTAAGATAATTATCAAATGCAACATTGATATTATCATCTTAGCAATAGCAACATTGATATGGTGACATTGATTTGATGCAATTACATTGGGGTTTTTTTTTTAGTTTTCCTAAAATTCTATACTTTCCTCAAGTTTTTAATTTTTTTTATATATGTAGAGTAATTTCATTAGTATATCCAAAAATTCTAATGGCTTGATATTTAATAAACAAAACAGGGATGTTAATCACTTGAATTAGTATTTCTCTTATAGTATAATGCAAATGTTTGTATGTGTCTTATGACCGCGAGAAAAAAGAAAATTGCTTTAGTTACATACGTAACATATATGTTATAATAATACATTGTCATAAATAATATTTTATTATAGTATCAAGTGACAAGAATATTTACGACAACAATTTATTTGTAGTCATTATCTCATATAATGAAGGACTGAATAAGTGGTTCCGTCCCTACTTAGTGAACCATATTTGTAGTCATTACAACTTGTGCTTTAATGCATTCCCAAAAGCTCCCACCCCACTACAAAGTAAACAAGCCGCGGTGCCTGCTCACGAGGCGATTTAATGCGCACACACACAAAGAAAGACTTGTATCAACCAAATCACCTTAAGTACCCACAATTTTCCTGCTAAATTATACAAATGGAGAGCTTAATACATTCCCTTGTCTCACCCTTTAGGAGAAAATGGAGGAATTTATGTCGGGATCATCACAATTCTTCGATTTAATAGAGTCAGCAAGATTCGGGTGACCAATATTTCAAGTATATAAACCAAGTTTGGCGTTTAGATTTGAAGTGTTTCGATGAAGGTTCTTGTTTGTCTAATTGAGAGATGCTTGAGATAGTCTCTTAAACTGCTCTCCTTGTAAGCTTTTGGGTGCTCTTCATCTAACAGCTTCATAGCAGGCTCAACTACCTCATCCATGGCTAGGCTATGAGCACTGGCAATTGACATCCTGGTTTTCCAGTCGCTAGGAATCGCCCGGTGAACGACACTCCTGTATAAACCATTGCTCATTACTTGCAAGTGATCTCCAACAAGAACTTGCAGAGACCCTTTAACCTCAGGGACGACCTTCCATTTGCCATCGGTTCTGTCCACGACCTCAAGCCCCGGGTGAGTCTGTAAGAGTATGGTGATGAGGCCATGATCTGTGTGGGGCGTTATGCCCGCCTTGATGTCTGATTCGGAACATGGTGGATAGCTGTTTATGCCCAGAATGTGGAAGCCTTGGTTGAAATTCTCTCTCATGTATGTTGCACCCAAGTTTAAGCTCTCCATGATGACTTCAAATATTTCAATGCTTACTTTCCTAACTTCTGAATTGTACATCCCCATCTTTTCCCTGTCACGTAATCACAAAATTTCTAGAGATTTTAGTGTGACTGTTTTGTTCATATAGTTCATGGCTTTCAAAAGTCTGGAACACAGCTAGTGTCCCCTCAACCGGGGTTACACGTTTCAAAACGGGATAAGTTTACAATCTAATAAATCGCCCAAATTCACAACCCTAAATTATTATTCAAATCCTAAACCAACTCATGATACAGATAATTGTAAACAACAACCCTAATCCCAAGTTGTAAATGTAAATTGTTATTTCTTTATTTTGATGATCGATAAACTTATATTTTGATAGTTTTAAGTTGACTATTTCTTGCTTCTATAATTTATAAATATTAGCCTATGATTTCATGAAAAAATTAAAAGTAATGTGGATGAGAGTTACAAAGTGAACCACAATAAACAATGACATACCAACTAAGCTTACATTCATCACACCCTAACACCCTATACCATATACTACACTAACGCATAGATCCAAGTAACATTTAGTCAGATTAACCTCTCCTAAGTTTTCTGATTAGTATAACAATGACATATTGGGCCGAGTAATGAGGGCACAAAAGCAATACTTTAATGGTGTTATATATATAAGTCTTCATCCACCATCACCCCCACCCCCACCCCCGGCTGTCAAAAAAAAAACCCACCATAGTGTCACAAGAGGCCAAACAAAACCCACACATAATCTTATATGAGTAATGCTAGGCTGCCTAGCATTTTCCATCTTATATATACTAGATCCAATTTGACCATCTTCTTCATCAAACTTCTTTGTTATTCTTTTAGATTATTTACATGTACCATACAACTCAACTCAACTCAACTCAACTCAATAAAGTCTTATCTCAATATCTCGGTTTCCTGTTATTCTCTTTTTCTTTATTCCTATGTTAGACACTAAGACCCGGATGGTGTAAACGTGCCATCTATCCCTTCACCATGAAAAAAAAAAACTAGAAGAGTCCGAAAAATCATAATTTCGAAAAATGTGATCAATACCTGTAGTTAGGAGGATTTGTAGGCCATAAAGCTTCAAAATCTTCAAAAGGATAAGCATACAACTTAAGTAAATCCCTCATGAACTTGCAATTGCCCTCATCTTTACCAACAACGTTACCAAATCTCACCGGCTTCAACACATCATCGGAGATGAGCTCTTCTTTCATCGCCGTCGGCAAGTTGAAGAATTCTGAGTTCACTTCTAAGGCTCCTTCAATCACTGATTCGGGAATACCATGATGAACAACCTATACGAAAATCAAAAATTAATAAGTTAATGGATTGTATGGGAGTTCAGAGAGAAGAAAGAGTTTGTGGGAGTACATGAAAGAAGCCGATGTTTCGGCAAGCTTCATGGATGTCTTTGATGATCGGAGAGTTGGTATGATCGGAGTGTTGTCGCAGGAGAGAGAGGTCAACGATAGGAACTTGCAGAGGTTGCACCATTTTTGCACAGATAAAATAAGACACGAAAGTTAAGGTAATGACATTATTAATCTTGAAAAATATATCCGCACCGAAAACTTGTTCACTTGTTTAACATACCACGTGTCAATGCTATGTGTTTCACAAATTGTTTTTGGGATAATTTTTTATTGGATGTGAATATTATGTGATACTGTTATATTATGTATACAATTCACTAGACTATTCCGTCAATGTCTGTTAGTGCCTCCGTTAGTAAACTATATCTAGACCTTTTGAAATTTATAAACATATAACACTTAAACTCCTCAAGTTTGAAATATTATACTTAAACTCTTTATTAATTACAGAACTAACAAAATCTATTAAACGATCAAATTATCCTAATTAAAGATAGAAGATATTGCGTCCATGACAGTAACTCCTTATTTGGTTTTTTTTAAGTTTTATTCCAATAGATAATATAATTGAATAGTAATTATGATTTTTTTAAGAAAAAAATAAATTTTTATTGTTGATTTTATTTCAATAAATTACATAACATGAATTTTGATTGTAAAATTGAAAATATTTGATATTCTATTTTGATTGGAGTATTTTTTGTCTAAATATAATATTTTAAACTTGAAGAGTCTAAATATTACATGTCTAAAAATTTCGAAAGATTTGAGTGTAACTTATTAACGAGCTTCATAATTTGAGTGTAAATTTCGAAGGGTTTGAGTCTAAATAATATTTTTGTCAAGGAGCTTCATGTTGCTAGAGATGAGAGTTTTCTTAAAACTAATTTATATCCACCTTCAATTAGTCATACGCAACATCAAACATTGTTACAATTTGAGCTATAATGCATCCCCAAAAGCCCCCACCCCACCAAAAAAACAATCCGTGGTGCCTGCTCATGAGACCATTTAGTGCACACACACACAAAGAATTATATCAACCAAATCACCTTAAGTCCACACAATTTTCCTGCTAAATTATACAAGTGGAGAGCTTAATACATTCCCTTGTCTCACCTTTAGGAGAGAACTATATGGAGGAATTTATGTCGGGATTATCACAATTCTTCAATCTAATAGAGCCAGCAAGATTCGGGTTTAGATCAATATTTCAAGTATATAAACCAAGTTTGGTGTTTAGATTTGAAGTGTTTCGATGAAGGTTCTTGTTTGTCTTATGGAGAGATGCTTGAGAAAGTCTCTTAAACTGCTCTCCTTGTAAGCTTTTGGGTGCTCTTCATCTAACAGTTTCATAGCAGGCTCAACCACGTCATCCATGGCTAGGCTGTGAAAACTGCCAATCGACATCCTGGTTTTCTCGAGGCTCGGAATCCCCCGGTGCACAACACTCCTGTATAAACCATTGCTCATTACCTGCAAGTGATCTCCAACAAGAACTTGCAGAGACCCTTTAACCTCAGGGACAGCCTTCCATTCGCCATCGGTTCTGTCCACGACCTCGAGCCCCGGGCAACTCTGTAGGAGTACGGTGATGATGCTATGATCAGAGTGTGGCGGTGTGCCCGTCTTGATGTCTGATTTGGAACATGGTGGATAGCTGTTTATGCCCAGAATGTGGAAGCCTTGGTTGAAATTCTCTCTCATGTATGTTGCACCCAAGTTTAAGCTCTCCATGATGACTTCAAATATTTCAATGCTTACTTTCCTAACTTCTGAACTGTACATCCCCATCTTTTCCCTGTCACATAATCACAAAATTTCTAGAGATTTTAGTACGACTGTTTTGTTCATATAGTTCATGGCTTCAAAGTTTAGAAGACAGCATCCCCTCAACTGGGTTACACGTTTCAAAATGGGATAAGTTTGCAATCTAATAAATCGCCCAAATTCACAACTATAAATTATAATTCAAATCCTAAACCAACTCATGATACAAATAATTGTAAACAACAACCCTAATCCCAAGTTGTAAATGTAAATGGTTATTTCTTTATTTTGATGATCGATAAACTTATATTTTGATAGTTGTAACTTAAATTTTTCTAGCTTCTTTGATTTATAAATATTAGCCGATACATTGTGTTGAATTACGATTCGTTTTGTAACACTTGTAAAAAAAACATTAAAAATGAATGGAAGTTAATTATTTGTATAATTTTATATAGAGGTGACAATTTTAACTCATTACTTATTAACTCGCCCAATTCACCCATAAATAAATGAATTGGGTACCTATATTAATTATTAATGCAAGCTCTAAATAGGTTGGGTAATCGAACTCATTTTAATTAAGAGAGTTAAGATGGATTACAAATGGGTACACATTGAGTTATGCATTTATCTTTCTATTAAATTACAAAAACAATAAAATCAAACACACTTTAATATATTAAAAAATACAGACATTAATACACAAAAAAAAAAACACACACACATATACTAGTACACCAAAACACACACACTTTAATATATTAAAAAATACAGACATTAATACACAAAAAAAACACACACATAAACTAGTACACCAAAACACACACATAGCAGCCTCAACTCCGCCCTCGACTCCAGACCTCGATCATGACTCCTACCTAGGTAGGTGTAGTAATATGTGTGTGTGTATGTTTTGGTGTATTAGTATATTTGTTTATATGCTTTGGTGTGTTAACTGTATGTGTGTGTGTTTGTATGTTTTTGTGTATTAATGTATTAGGGGTAACTCGTACCTGAAGGCACGGTATAAAATGAATGATTTTGAGAGAGATGTTGATGGCCGTTGAATGAAATTATCGAAACATGTCCTATTTTATATTATAAATATTTTAGTGCATTAGTGTATGTATTTTTTTGTGTATTGGGATATATTTTATTTGATATATTAATGTGTGTTTATATTTAGAGTTTTTAATTATTTTACACATTAATGGATTTAATCCAACCCATTATGAATCTATGATTGAAAATGAGTTGCATTTGTTTGGTATCCAACCCAACTTAAACCAGCTGATAACCGACCCTTTAACACCTCAAATTTCGTGAAATAATAAAAGTGATGTGAAGAGTTGCAAAAACAAACCACGACAAACAATAACTAAACAAAGCATCACAAACTCATTACCATACGCGAAATATTATGTATCCCAAATTTTTAACCTAAATTTTCATTCTAAATGAAGGGAGACCATTGGATGAGTGAGTTTCATCAACTTTTTAAAATGGGACCTACTGATCTAATTGTCTCCCTTAATTTGGGATAAAAATTTGGGATACATAACATTGCTATTACCATATACTACACCAATACACACATCCACGTAACATTGAGTCACATCAACCTCTCACAAGTCACACTACAAAATGACCCAAAAATCCTGCCAAAAAATCTTTGAACCCAAAAAGGAGAAAAATTAAGACAATCAAAGTACTAAAAATCGTAACCATCGAGTCAAAACAATTGAAAAAAATTATAGAAATCGAAGAAATTAATGTGAATACCTGTAGTTAGGAGGATTTCGAGGCCATAAAGCTTCAAAATCTTCAAAAGGATAAGCACACAACTTAAGGAAATCCCTCATGAACTTGTTATTGCTCTCATCTTCACCAACAAGTTTACCAAATCTCACCGGCTTCAACACATCATCGGAGATGAGCTCTTCGTTAATCGCCGTCGGTAAGTTGAAGAATTCTGAGTTCACTTCTAAGGCTCCTTCAATCACTGATTCGGGTATACCATGATGAACAACCTATACGAAAATCAAAAATTAATAAGTTAATGGATTGCATGAGACTTCAGAGAGAAGAAAGAGTTTGTGGGAGTACATGAAAGATGCCGATGTTTCGGCAAGCTTCATGGATGTCTTTGATGATCGAAGAGTTCGTATGATCTGAGTGTTGTCGCAGGAGAGAGAGGTCAACGATAGGCACTTGCAGAGGTTGCACCATGAGGACTCTGTAGATCTGGGCAGTCCTATCTGTGTTTGACCGAAAGAGAGAGATTGCTGACGGACAGACAGACAGGGATGTGAATTGTGAAGAGAAAGAAGCCGGCCTTGTGTACCCTTCGTTATGGAGAAGACAATAATGATTGGTACGACGTTAAAGTTTACAAAACTCTTTGGGTTTATTTATAATATATATATATATATATTTTAGGACATATTTTAACTTTGATGGTCTAAGTAATAATTTTTGTGGCGTTTTTTATAATTTTTTCGGGTTACTTGTGAATTTTAGGATCAATTACAAGTTATCTTAACAAATTTTAATTAACCTTTAAAAATTGTAAATGATCCTCAAATATTCTAAATAATCTACAAAAATTATAAATGACTCTCAAAATTTATAAATGACCCTCAATTTTTTTTTACAAAAACTCACAAAACTTGTAATTGTCGACACGGTATCAAATTATTTTTTTTGCTATCGTAAACTACTCTTGTTTTTATTTTTTTAGTTTTATTTTATAAATGACTATTCAATATGAACAGTGTTAGTTTAATTTAATTTGATAATTTAATCATTTATAATTATTAGATTGATAATAAGTATCCATATTTATTGGAAACCGTAACCAATTCAGTGATTGTCTTATATTAGGTTAACAAATTAAGTTTAAATAATATTATTGATTTAAAATTATGTGTTGAAGAAGAGAAATATTTCAATGAGTATAACATAATCAGATTTTGACTCTCGCATGTCTATTTTATCATCATCGTCATAATATTTGAAATAAATAGAGTAGACGGAAAGATAAACGGTGTTATGGTACCCTTCGAGCACCGAAAATTTTCTCGAATCAATGACCCGCCGAGAAATAAATTAAAAAAATGTATATATAAGAGATGATCACAATATGATAGTTAGTAAACCATGCGAGATTCATCTTGCCCAATTATAATTTTTATATTAGACTATAACATCGTGTGGTAGTAATTATCACCGTGACATTAAATATTTTTTTTTTGGAATAACACCAAATTATTTGTGAAATGACTAAAATAACCTTGCGTCTGATATGTTCCAATTCTTATTGTTTTTGTGAAGAATTACACTCAAACTTCCTAAATTTTGTCATTTAATCACTCACCAAATTGTTTGCAAAATGACTAAAATAACCATGTCGTCAATGTACGTTAGTATATCCATTTGTAAATTATATTTAGACTCCTTGAAGTTTATAGGCGTGTAATACTTAGACTTCTTAAGTTTAAAATATTATACTTAGACAAAAAATACTTCAATCAAATATAGAATATTAAATATTTTAAATTTTACAACCAAAATTTATGTTTTATTATAACATTTATTGAAATAAAATTAAAAATAAAAATCTATTTTTTTCTTAAAAAATCATAATTAGTATATAATTATGCTATCTATTGGAATTTAATTTGGTCGTTTAAACGACCAAATTAAACTATTAAATTACCCCAATTAAAGATAGAATATATTGTGTTCATTATAGTTTGACCTCTTGTTTGATTTTTTATTTTGATTCCAATACATAGTATAATTATATACTAATTATGATTTTTTAAGAAAAATTAGATTTTTATTTTTAATTTTATTTCAATAAATGACATGAATTTTGGTAATAAAATTCATATTCTATTATGAATGACTTAGACTCCTTGTTTGATTTTTTAGTTTTATTTCAATAGATAGTATAATTGTATACTAATTATGATTTTTTAAGAAAAAATTGGATTTTTATTTTATTTTAATAAATGATACAATAAAACATGAATTTTGATTTTTAAATTTAAAATATTTGATATTCTACATTTGATTGTAATATTTTTTTATCTAAGTATATGGGTCTAAATATTATATGTCTACAAATTTTAAGGGATTTGAGTGTAATTTAATAAATATATTATAATGGACATTTGACGGTAATGGTTTAAGTGTTACACGCGTATAAATTTTAAAGGGTTTATATAATATTTTAAATGTCAGGCGTCTGAGTGATTAAGTGACAAATCTCAGGGGTCTGAGTATAATTCTCTTTTTTTTTTTTAGCCTGCTGATGAATAATGACTATTGGAGGCCACGTGGCGAGCATTCTTAATTTGCCACGTCGTCCACACCTTCGCACAGTTGCAGACATTTTAGGCTTCTTTAAGAACTGCGAGTTCTCTCCGTTCCGTTTCAAACTCTCTCTCTGTCTCTCTCTCTCTCTAACCTTCGCCGGCTACGATCTTGAATTCAGGTCAAGTTCTAGCTGGAAAGACTGCATATATCCGGTTTTCTGTCCGTATCAATCTCCTTCGGCTCAATTGATCTCGACACCATACAGTCATGAATCCAGAATAGTAAGTTCCTATTGGACTCAAAATTTTTGAACAAAAAGTTCAAAATCTAATTGTTTTCCTCAAATTTTATCAATTCTATTGGTTAGATGATGCAATTCATATGGATCTGTCATCTGTAATGATTCGTCATGAAAATTCTTTGATTAATTTTTATCGTTGTGTTTTTGCTAGTGGAATTTAATAATATGATGTGACCCAATTATACAGATCTAGTTATTATAATAATGGATCTGTTGATCATTTGGGTCAATCGTGTTTGGTTTTTTATTTTGAAAAAGTTATCTCTGTGGGTTAAAAGATCTATGAACAATAAGATCTTCGGGTATAGGGTGTATTGCTGGTTCAGTTGGGCTGAATTATATGATTAATATTTTTGATAATTCTCCCTTTTTTCAAGTTTTCAGATTAGATATTATATTTAGTTAAGAAACTCGGAAAGAAACGGATATTGGGAAAGAAAAGGGCATAGTTATGAGGTATCTAGCTGAGTAATTGAAGATATAAGATTTTATATGCATACGAGCGTGGTCATACCCCGGGAAATAATAACAAAATTAAACTCTTTCCAAGGTATATAATTTAGGGTGTTAATTGATTTACATAGTTACTTGCCACAACATGAAGAGTTGTTTGTGGAGGGTGCAACCATGATTGTTTTGTGCTACTGGTTGCGTTAGGCTATTGCAATTATTAAAGTAGTGAAGTTTAATTGGTTGGTGGTAGTATTGGTTTTTGCTAAATTATTAATTGGTTACCTTATTGTTTTGCTGTCCAGCGGGTTAAGGACAATGCAGAAATTGATTTTGGAATATTGTGTTTTTTCAATGCTTTTGTGCTTTAAGTATGGAGAGACCCTTCACATCTATCAGCTACGCTTTGCTACTTTCACCCAGTACTTTAAGAGAGTCTAGTTAATGTAGTTTTTTTAATATGCTCCTAGTAGTGAATATTTCATATTAAACTTAACAGCACTTTCAGAATGTTGTACTTCGCAGTTCAAAAGATATGAAATGTGAAATCCGATGCTGTGTTTTATAGACGGGAAAGGAAAGGAAAAGGAAAAATGAATCGTCTTCCTTTCCCTCTTGTGCATTTGGCTGTCACAATCTAGAACCGTGCTTCTGCATGAAACAGTTTTCCTACACATGAGTATTTGGATTGTGTGGAATCAAACTCTTGTTGATTCAATAAGAGTTTAAAGTTGTCCATCATTTGAACATATTTTTTAGTGTTTTTCTTAGGATATACATGCAATTGATTTAGTAAAATGAGCAATTATTTATTGACATAGTGGTTTCGTTCCGCTATCATTTCCCACTTCAATACAAATGTTTTACTCTGTCTATGGTTGCAGTGACTACCTGTTTAAGCTTTTGCTCATTGGAGATTCAGGAGTTGGAAAATCGTGTCTCCTTCTGAGGTTTGCTGTAAGTGTTAAATGTGTTTTGCAGTCCTCTTCCCCCTTTTTTCTGTTTGTTCTAGATGTCAGAATGTCTATCTTTTTTTTTCTTGTTTGCCTGTCCAAAATGCTTTAGTGGGTCTATTGTTTTTTGCTTGTTGGGGTTTGTATGCTACAAGGGTTTCAATGATTCCCTCAAGAAATACTACCAGTAACAGTATTTAATCTAGAAGTCGTATCCAGGAAAGTCACTTCTACTCCAATAAAAGCATCATGGAACTTTGGAAGCCCTGATTTTGTTCACCCATGGGAATAGGCAGTGCAGTACTTAAAATGTTGAAGTCTTCCTCCTTTCCTTTCATTCATAGATTTCTTTGCTGTGGTATCTTTTTGCCTATTTATACAGGAAAAAGGACCGGTGATGCCAATTGGAGGTGGATAATTTAAAACTGTATTACCATGTCCAAGGTTGAGGAGAACAAACATACAAGTTTAATTTTGTTTGGATACACGGTGCCTGAATAGATTTTTCACCTTATGACAACAGTGGTTACATGAAGCCCAATGATTCTTGATGTGTGCTCTAATTTTCTGTTACATAGATGTAATTTTGTCGCAGTTCATATATTTTTTTTTCTGGTCTTCTGTTGCCAGCTTCATTGCTATGCAACTAGTTTTACAGAAGTTTCTATTTTTCTCAACTGTTTTTTGGTATTTTTTGTTCAGGATGATTCATATCTGGAAAGTTACATTAGCACCATTGGGGTTGATTTTGTAAGTTACTCTGTGATGGCCTTGGCTTGGCACTGATTCCTTCAACATAAATGTTCAGGATAAAATTCTTATGTTCTTTTTTGCAGAAAATCCGCACCGTGGAGCAGGATGGGAAAACTATTAAGCTCCAGATTGTGAGTTTTCGGATCATCTTGTTATTTGATTTGTTCTTGAGGAGTTCCTATTTCAATTTTGTGTCAGTGTTGCTTCTGTTCAGACTAGTTTTAAAACCCCAAATTATGAGATTTTCTGTCCATGTATTGTGGGGAAAGTTTCTTGATGGAATAATTAGGTGGTTTTTAGTTAATATGAAATCTGAAAAATAAGCTTCTTTCCTTGGCTGAACTTTGGTCTTTTTCCAAAATATCTTATGAATAATAATTTTGATATGATTTTGGAATCGTTGTGAATTTTGAGAGTGTAACATCTACTTGGCTATCGAATTCTTGTGACCTAGTCACCTTTTGTTGTTCTCTGGTTATGTAGTGGGACACTGCGGGGCAAGAACGTTTTAGGACAATTACTAGCAGTTACTATCGTGGGGCACATGGAATTATTGTAAGCAATGAATTTTCTCCTTTCAATATGAGTTTTCCTCCTCGTAGTTTGCTTTATATGAAGGACCAGTCTCATTCTGTGGGCTTTTCTGGCAGGTGGTCTATGATGTAACAGATCAAGAGAGCTTTAATAATGTCAAGCAATGGTTAAATGAAATTGACCGCTATGCGAGTGAGAACGTAAACAAGCTCCTAGTTGGAAACAAGTGTGACCTCACGGCACAGAAGGTTGTGTCTTATGAGGCAGGGAAGGTAATATTAATGTTTCTTTTTATGTTATGTAAATGTTGGATCTCAATTAATTCTTTCTTGAAGAAGTATATAACGAGGATAGATTGATGTCACTAGTATCTTCTATTCTTGTTGTGCAGGCATTTGCTGATGAAATTGGGATACCCTTTTTGGAAACAAGTGCTAAAAATGCAACCAATGTGGAACAGGCTTTCATGGCCATGGCTGCTGAGATCAAGAACAGGTACTGTTCTCTCTGTCTCTTGGGCATTGTCTTAACAGTTAACACCACTACAGAAGAGTACGTCATGCAACCTGCCAACGAATATGCTGGTTCAATTATTCAATGAAGTTTTAATATAATCCGTATATCTTCCTGAATGTTTTGCCTGGTCGTTTTTGCTTTGCACTGGCAGGATGGCAAGCCAACCAGCCATGAACAATGCCAGGCCTCCAACTGTGCAGATCCGAGGACAACCTGTCAACCAAAAATCTGGTTGCTGCTCTTCCTGAAGAGAGAAGTATGTTTGGTTGGATACTGAAGCCTTGCCTACAGTGTTCTCCGTGACATGTAAAACTAGTCGTCTCTCTTTCAACTTCTTGGATATGAAAGAACGTTCACAATGATTTGCTATTCTTATCTCTTTGTTTCAGCACTCGGTTAAAAACCTCCATTCTTTTGATGTATTTGATTTCAACAAAACTTCTGTACAGAGTAAGAATATTGGTGAAAAGCAGTATTTGCCTTTTGTTCTGTTTCTGCTTGTTTCTTTTACATATGCCCGAGTCTCCATCACGCGTGTGTGTGCACACGTGTTGGTAGGGGGGGCAAGGTGATTTAGTCGATGACTAATTGATTGGAAACCTTGAAATTTCTTGATTTAGCCATGGAGTCGGGCAGAAAATGCTGAGTTAAATCTTTATCTTTTCTTCTATGCCATTGAACTCTAGTAAAACTATCGTTTTCCTTGTTTCTATTCGAGTTTTTTTTTTTTTTTTTCGTGACTGGCATAGTCATCCATATCTAATTGTTGCCCCCCAAAATTACCCAAATACTATGGAAGACCACTAAAAAAATAAAATAAAGAGTGGTCCTTATACGTCATCTGATAGATTGTAATCGAATGATTAAATAAAAATATTACAAATTACGGAAATTATAATAATAATAAAAAAAAAAAAGAGCTTCTCAAAACCCCTCCCCACAAATTGATTTTTTTAGTATATTAATAAACTGGTTATTTCCCTTTTTTGAAGGTATGAAATAATAAAAAAATAGACATCAGTAAACATAAAACTTAAAATTCAAATGTATATCATCCCTTAGATGAGTGTGAGATAAGTGTACCCCATTGAAAAAATTGATAGGACCCATTTATCCAAAAGATGATATGCATTTGAGTTATAACTTTTTGAATTTCATTTGTGTTTTGTAACATTACTAAAAAAAAATCCACCTCCTTTGCTCCGAATCCATCTTTTTTTTTTATCGGAAGGTGCTCCGAATCCATCATCTTACAGGGCGCAAATCCAAAGGTCAAATCCAACGGACAGCAAGGCATCCCACCTATTAAACAGTGAGCCTTTCCTCATTCTATCATGACCCATCACTAGGGTTTTTAAGATTAGGTTTACGCTCCTTCTCAAATCTCTGCCGCTTTGGTTAGGGTTTTCTGAGCCTCTCTCTCTCTCTCGTACGTTAGTAGTTAGTACGCAAACTACCAGATCTACACATGGATTTGGTTGCTTAAAATCATCACAAAGCTCTGAGAAATGGCGACCACGAACCCATTTGTTCTTCTGGGCGATGATGAATACGATGACCCAAGTCAGCTCATTGCTGCTCAGCAGCAAAAGCTGGCTATGGCTCCCAAGAAGACTCCAGTTCCTGCTCAGCAACCGACAAAGCAGCCAGCCAAGCTGCCCTCCAAGCCACTCCCTCCAGCTCAGGCTGGTAAATCGTCAACCTTCACTCTTCTCTCTCTCTCTCTCTCTCTCTCTCTCTCCGTGTGTATATATATATTATATTCGTGAGCTGACTTGGGAGGAGGAAGTGAAGATGAAATCGTGATGGTTGTGTTTGATGTATTTTCTGTGGAGTTTGAGTTTTTATATATGTGTGCATGATAGACAATCACGCATGTAATTGCAACTATTTGCCATATGCTTTTCAGATTTTGATTGTTTTTCGTCTTTATATTGGTAAAGTGTGATATAAAAAGAACTCATGTTTACAACTTCTGATGAGTTTTGTAGAGTTAAAATCTGTAATCTGTGTTCTGGTATATTGATTTCAAAAATTAGTTCTGAGCTATGCTGAGGGTTCCAATTATGTTTATGTGTTGACAATAGTTGATGTGTTCTAGTAATTATCTGTTTTGGTGGTTCTACGTTAGTAGCCAGCAGAGTAGCTAATAGACCAAATAAAGCCAAGTAGCTGTTTAGAAGTGAGCTCTATTGGGGATTATATAGCTTGTGCACTTACCTTTAAGGGATTGAGGTGGATGCGTTTTTTTTTCTAACACTTTAACTAATAGGAGTAGGAATAATTGTAATACACATTTGTCGTAGTGGGACTATTATGTAGCAGTCTTACAATCATTACAGAGAAAGTAAGAAAATAAACTACATATACAAAAAGGAAATGGTAGAAAGGAAGCCATTAAGGCAGCAGCGGCACTACCACCATCACAACCAGCATTGCAACCTGTTTTGGGGCATCCTTTGGGCACTGCCTCTGGTCTAACTGATCATCATCATTGCTGCCCCCTTGTATCTTCAAGATTATTGTTTTGCCCACTTAGGTTGGAATCACTACGTCAGGAACCACCTCCATTAAATATTAAATCCGTATATGCCTTCCTATCTTGACTACTATCACAAACATCTCAGATGGTGTGGGTAGTGAACTTATAGGGCACCCATCTCCTCTTCAAACATGTCCTCGACAACCTGGGTATCTGCATTTGGGGGGCAAAAATGTTGTATTTATTATCACTTTTCAGCGTGATTATTACCTTACGGTCCTTACCGAACTTAGCTACCTGGACCACCTGAAAACCTGCACATTAATGTATAGAAATCTGTTGTCACCACATCAACATCAGGATCCCAGCACGATCTTCAGTTACTTATGACAAATTACATGGTCACCAGATTCGTTCTGTCAACATCCCATCTCAGCATGTCCCCATCATATTTTCTTTAGAACCAAATTAAAGTTTTTCCTTATGGCCTTTTTTTTAAAGTTTTTTTGAATCAAACGCTTTTTTGGTTCCCAGGTGTCAGGTGTGTGGACCATTTAAATCGAGCCTTTTATTTTTCCTATCCTTTGTGCTCTCTCTCTGATATGCAGTTCCATCAGGTCTTGGGAGGTGCATGTTTCTACATTCCAGTTGTATAACCAACATTCATTGCCTGTTGTTTTCTAATGGCATTGCTAGCAAGTGCATAATAGTGGGTTTTGATGGTGTTCTTTTTCTTTTTTTTATTGTACTTCCGTTGTAATTTTCTGTACTTCCTTTTAGTGCTGGCTCACGAGGTGTCTGTTTTCGCAATCTGTATCATATCATAAAGGATCTGGTCTGTGATGTTGTGTAATATCTAATTCATGTGTATGATTTCTCTTGGGTAGTGAGGGAGACCAAAACTGAAGTTCATCGTGGAGGTGGTCGTGGTGTTGGGCGTGGCCGTGGGCGTGGTGGACGTGGATTTGATCGAGATTCTGCTGATAATGATAATACATTTGTTAGCAGCAATGGATTTTCTGGAGGATACAGACCTCTAGAAGATGGAGATGGTGGGAAGCCCTCTGAAAGACATGGAAATGGTGGACCTCGTGGTGGTTTCCGTGGTGGTCGTCGCGGTGGATTCAATAATGGAGAAGTTGTGGAAGGGGAACGCACTCGCAGGATATATGATCGCCGCAGTGGGACTGGACGTGGGTTAGTATATGTGTGTGGAATATTTGAGTTCAACCTAACCGTTGATGCCTTACAACATGCTTTAAAGTTTTAGATTCTATATTTTTATGTTATTACGAGTTATGTATTTGTAATTTGTGTTATGCTTTTCGTCTTAAATATTTGTGATGCCTTGTAGGAATGAGTTTAAACGAGATGGTGCTGGCCGTGGGAATTGGGGTACTCCCATTGACGAGATTGCTCCGTGAGTGTTGTGGTTTCAAAGTTTAGCTTTGGATTGAGACTTCTATTTATCAAGTACTTGTTATTTTTTCTTATGATTTTAATCTAGGAAGCACGGACACTTCATTTTGGGCAGAGTGTCGGTGTCGGACACGTCTGGGATACGGACACGCTTCGGACACGCTCGGACACGTGTCGGACACGTTAAAATGAGTGTCCGAATTTTTTATTATTAAATTTTTTTTTGGACACGTGACCGACACGTTCAGGACACGTTAGGACACGCTGGGGGACACGTTTTGAGATTTATTTTTAATTTTTTGAGAACTTTTCAGATAATTTTATAATTAAGAGTTGTTTTTATAATTTTAAAGGGTTACAAGTCACAATCATAATATAAAAAAAGTTATAATCATTACATTGAACATAGGACATGAATTTAATATAATTTTAGATACGAATACAAACTTATATACAAATGGAACAGTCTTTTAATATAAAAGTAATGTGAGAAAAAATGGGATTACAAAATTGGAGTTCTTGGAATTTGATGAAAATTAGTATTACGAAATGGAATATTTTTTAAAGTAAAAGTTGTAGAAGTCATTGATTATTGAATCCATAGTTGTCAAATCGCAATTCGTATCGTGAATCGGAATCCTAAATTTGAGAATCGTGAATCGTATCGAATCGTAAATCGTAAGATTCGACACAAAATTTAAATAAATATAAAAGATAATACTATATATTTAAAATACACAAAATATTGAATATTGAACATTATTGCATTATAAAAATAATCAATTGACATAATCACGTCATCTAAATGGAAAGACTAGCGCCTTTTGCTTCATTTTCATCTTTTGCTTAACTATTTTCAAATTCAACAACTTGAAAAAAAAATTCATTAAAAAACCATAGCCATTCAAGAATCAAAATAGTGACACCCAGTATAGATTAGATTACAAACATGAATGAAAAAAGAGCAAATAAGAAAATTGATTGGGAGAAAATATACTGGCCAACATTTTGAAATAAAAAATTAGAAGTTAACAAACTATCCATGAAAGAATTGAGAGCAAAGATCAATCGATGATGCGAGAGCATTAGCCGTGACCTTTAGTTTTAGACGACGCAAGACAAGCTTTAGATGACGTTAGAGAGAGAACGAGCAAAGATGTTGAGTTTTTTTATTAGGGTGTGGATTCCTCTGCAAACAAAACGACGTCGTTTTACTATTTAGCGGACAAAATGACGTCGTTTTGCAAAAAATTTGGGTTTTAAAAAAAAATGATTGAATCGTGCAATTCGTGCGATACGAATCGAATCGTACGATTCAGGTGCGATTCAACTCTAAAACGATTCTCATATAAGATACGAATCGTTTTGTACCTGTATCGAACCGAATCGTACGAATCGAATCGTGAATCGTACGATTTTGATAACTATGATTGAATCATGGATGTTAATGTTGAATGTGTATCAGTATATCTTATATTATACTTTTTATGCAATGACATCATGGCGTAAATTTTTAGAATTAGGGAAATGATGAATTAAAAGATTATTATGATAATATTTTATTTTATCACATGATTTTATATAAATATATATATATAATACATATTATTTAACGTATCGTTAACGTGTCCGTGTCTTACTTTTTTGAAAAATTTCGTGTCGGCGTGTCCGTGTCGTGTCGTATCCGTGTCCCGTATCCGTGTCCGTGCTTCTTAGATTTTAATATATGTATATTCATTGGAAGTACATTCGTCCTCTTTTCAAATTTAGTGAGTCTGAAGAACGGGAACCTGTCAATGAAAGTGAAAAGATTGTCGATACTGAGAAGCAATCTAGCCAGGAAGATGTTGGAGATGCAAAGAAGGATAATCCTCTAAATGAGCCCGAAGAGAAGGAGCCAGAAGACAAGGTAAATATCTTGTTTGAGGATGCTTGAACTTTGTATATCCAAAGATTCACATTTTTTGTTCCCTAGAGTGCATTTTAGTTTCTGAAAATAGGTACAGGAAAGAAAATGGCCAGTATATTTTAAAATGAAAAAACACGTATAGTTTCCTTTCATCTATTGGCAACCACACAAAATGTACCATTTTGCATGCTGAACATATAGATTAAGTGCCATAATCAGGAGGAAATGTGTTAGGATTTTTCTGATGATGTTAATCTGGACTCTTTCCTAGCCATTAAGTTTGTATTCTCGAATGTAATCTTTGCTTTATTTCCATTACCATGTCAAAGCCTTGGCACCGGCTCTGCAGCTCAGACTTGGTGTGAAACTGAGCAATAGGCTACACAGTGCATTAAGGCATGTTTAATGTGCAGGATATATTGGTAGGGTAATTTAAGCCACTCTGTTAGTACTTAGAAGTTAGCATTGTGAAAAAGTTATGCGAGGGACCTCCAACTTAATTCTCATGAATAATCACATGGTGATGACGTGTAGTCTTTTAGCATGAGTATATACTGGATTGAAGAATACTTAATTCAACCTGAATTGAATGACCCTCTTAACCGTCAATTGACTCAGTATACAATGTGCTGGTGGCACACACTGTCTTAATATTCTGGAGCATTGTTTCTAGTGTAGAGTTATTAGTTATGCCATTATGGAGAAAGTCATAATTTATGGATCATGTTTTTAGTGCATTTTTTGTGTAATTTGCAATTTTTGAACTTTTAGAAGCGCTGCTGAATTGTTAACCCATGGTATTCTAATTGTTCATAATGTGTATGTATGCTGTTATGATAGGAGATGACTTTGGAAGAGTACGAGAAAGTACTCGAAGAGAAGAGGAAGGCCTTGCTGGCACTTAAGACAGAGGAAAGGAAGGTTCATTTGGATAAAGAATTTGAATCCATGCAATTGCTTTCAAGCAAGAAGAATGATGATGAAATCTTCGTTAAATTGGTGATACTCACTGGAACTTGATGAATGTTGTTCTATGGATGCTGTGCTACTAACGATAAGGAATCTTAGTGCAAGTATACTTATTCTGTTAGCATTTGCACTATTTTCAGGGTTCTGAAAAGGATAAACGTAAGGAAGCTGCTGAAAAAGAAGAGAGAGCCAAAAAGGTATGCTTTGTTATTAAGGCATCTGGCTGGTTCTTTTACCTTTTTGTGCTCCAGATAAATCTGTATAACACTGGTGGGATGATGTTTATGAAATGTTTGTTGAGGGAGTCCTTATTTCTAGTCTCTGTTGGAACTGATCATGTGTTCTTCATGGTCAGGTTAACATAATAACATGCACAATGCCCAGTATTTGGTAATTTTTTGATAATTTCTGAACTGCAAATTGGTTTAATGAATAACATTTCTGAGATAAAAACTGTCCCTTAGTGGTCAATGAATAACATTTTGGGGATAAAAACTGTCCCTTAGTGGTCAACCCTTTTGATGTAGTTGGTGGCCTAGGCAATCTATAAAAATGACAGCTTGTACCTACCATTGGAAACCTGCATGCTTTATTGTTCCATGCTTATCTTATCTGTCAAATTGGATGCTAAGTGGATACATGCACTGAGTTTTAACAGTGCATCCCATGGTGACTTGTCTATTGTGGTCATTTGCGTACTTTGTAGTTTTCAAAAGGGATTGGATTATTCACTATTATCTGGTCCATTGCTTTATGACGATGTGCATGGAACTCTACAAATATAGATGTGTTCAAAATATTTTATAACAGCAATATGGAGAAGCATTCACTACTGACTGCTGTTACTATTAGTTTTTTTGGCTGAATTCTGTTGTACATAAAAAATAAACATTTACAAATTAACATTTGTTGTTCCTTATAGTGCAGCGACAGAAGAGAAAAAAAATATTATATGTATGGTGTAATAAACCTTTAATATGATTTTTGAGTGCTATTACATGGTGTAATAATATCTTTCACATTGATTTGGAGTGGATTTTCACGTGTGTGGATTGTTGATCAAGTGCTTGGTAGAAACTTTCTTTATTTTCCTTCATAATTAATTTTTTTTCTTGTTTCTTGTGCAGTCTGTCAACATAAACGAGTTTCTGAAGCCTGCTGAAGGGCAAAATTACTCCCGCCCTGGCGGCCATGGCCGGGGACGTGGTCGTGGAAGAGGAGGATACAGTGGCAATGATGTGAGGAACAACGTGGAAGCACCAGCAATTGAAGATGCTGGGCAGTTCCCTACTTTGGGTGCTAAGTGAGACCACCTGCCTGCTGCTTGAGCCTCTATAAAGGTTTTTACAATCTTCCATGGCTCGTCAGCGGCTGGATATCCACAGGAAAGTGTGTTCCTGTGTTAAAATGATCTTAAAAACTGGACGGCCTTTTTAAGAGTGTAAATTTAGATGTACTCCAGGGGGTTTATTCCTCGGTTTCTTCTTGACTTTTGAATTGCTTGGATACACTTTCCATATTTAGAACATTAGGGGCTGTTTTTGTATCTTTCATTTTGGGGTAGTGTCAGTTTTGCACTGAATTTATTGAAAACATTTTTGGTTTCAGTTTGAATCTGGCTGTTGGTGACTTCTTTTTTCTGTAGGCGATTCATCGAATGTAGTGAGTGGGTTTCATAGGTACTTCAGGCTTGGATAACCCATACCTATGATTCAAATCTAGAGTAGTCCCACAATCAATCTGTTCATGTTGATGATGTTATCAACCTAGTTAGCAATTTTTATTGTTCTGGTATTGTGTTAAATCTATTGGAATGGTTTCTACTTTCTTGTCGTAGTATGCTGCCGGGGTTGGTGGCCTGGGCTTGAGGTCAGCCAACAGGTTGAGGAGAGTGTCATGGCCTGTGTTCCGCAAGTACTCGGCTTGGGTCAGATGCCCCTCTTTTTGGTCTTGTACTCCTTGTGGTTTTGGTCTTTGCATGGTTGTGGGCTAGGTTTTCTGGGCTGAACATCGTCTGTAGTGGGCAGACGTCCCATGCACAGTCCTGTTTTTAGTACGTAATTTTCCAATCTCCCATTGGTCTTTTCCTTTGGGCACTTAAGATAAATGAGTAAACAACATAGGTGACTCCTAAATTATTATTTTTTTTTTGGTGTCAATTAAGTCACTGATCTAATTTTTATTTTTATTTTAATTTAGCCCCTCAACTCTACAATCTGATCTGATTGAATGCCGTGCTTTTGTCAAATTTTTAATTTTAATGGTTGCCTATTATCTTGTATATACATTATGTATATGTCAAGCATGTACTGTGCGAAGGGAACCAATGTGCAAGTGCGCTTGCAAATTTGGGGGAAAAAGCAGGTGGACAAGTTTGTTAAGTTGCATAAACGTCCAGGGGGGATAGGATACTTGTTTGAAGCTGATCTTGTAGGCATAGCTTTTTTTTTTTTTTAGTTTAATAGGCAGGGGGTGTCGGGTCGGTTTATATCAATTCGTTCAAAACGCTGAAATTAGAATTGAGATGTTCTATTTACCTTCTCCAATGTACTGAAAAAATAAAATTCAACCAAGTTCCAAATTGAACACCTACACGATTTTGGTTTGATGACGAAATTTTAATAGACACTTCTCAACGAAAAAAACTAAAGCTAGCAAAGATTTGGGCGATATGGCGGGGGATGACTTCAAGTAAAGACCTACAGTTTTCTCTCTCGCCAGCAATGACAAATGTATCTTCATCATATTAGAATAACAGGAAAGTGTCATTCTTTGGCCTTCCTCAGAACTTTCCCACCATCCAAACACCAAATAGAGACCTTCACTTCCACAAAACAAGACCCAGATGCCAATTCGAACCCACCAACATTCCCCTCAACTTCTCCGTCGCACCCACCTCAACAACAAACCGATGTGGTTCCCACCAGTCACATGAAACTATCATCACACGTTGGAAATGAATTTGCACCATTTGATCAACATGGATTCAATAGTGTAATCTCGTCAAACAAAATGATCACTCAATATATCCGATGTGGGGATTTAGATTCAGCCATTAGGATCTTTGGAAAAATGACAATTAGAACTACAGTTACTTGGAATTCAATCTTGGCCGGGTTTTCTAAGAAGCCAGGGAGAGTTGACGAAGCCCGCCGACTGTTTGATAGTATTCCTGAACCGGACACTGTATCATATAATACAATGCTAGCTTGTTATTCAAGCAATGGCAATATGGAGGTTGCTAAGAATTTCTTTGATCAAATGCCCACTAAAGATATTCCGTCTTGGAATACTTTGATTTCAGGATTTTCTCAAAATGGAATGATGGATGAAGCCAGAGAGTTGTTTTTGGCAATGCCAGAGAGGAATAGTGTGACATGGAATGCTATGATATCGGGTTTTGTGGAGTCGGGAGATTTGGAATCAGCATTGGAGTTGTTTAAGTTAGCTCCTCTAAAGAGTGTGGTTGCGTGGACTGCAATGATAAGTGGGTATATGAGATTTGGAAAGGTTCAAATCGCGGAAAAACTGTTTGGGGAGATGGTGGTGAAGAATTTGGTGACATGGAACTCTATGATAGCGGGTTATGTTGAAAATAACCGAGGGGAGGATGCTCTGAAGCTTTTTAAGGTGATGGTTGAGTTGAAGATCAGGCCAAATTCATCAAGCCTGAGTAGTGTTCTACTTGGTTGTAGTAATTTATCTGCATTGAAGTTGGGCAAGCAAGTTCATCAGCTTGTATGTAAATCTCCGTTGCATTCAGATACAACAGTGGGTACTTCTTTAATAAGCATGTATTGTAAGTGTGGGGACTTAGAGGATGCATTGAAATTGTTTCTTGAGATGGCGCATAGAGATGTGGTTACTTGGAATGCAATGATTTGTGGGTATGCTCAACATGGGGCAGGAGAAAAGGCTCTTCATTTGTTTGATGAGATGAGAAATGAAGGAATCAGACCAGATTGGATCACCTTTGTTGGAGTTTTATTGGCTTGTAACCATGCGGGACTAGTCAATCTTGGGATTCAATATTTTGATAAGATGCAGGGGGATTATGGAGTTAAAGTCAAACCAGATCATTATACTTGTATGGTCGACCTTCTTGGCCGAGCTGGTAAGCTTGTTGAAGCCATTGATTTGATAAAGAATATGCCTTTCAAACCTCATGCCGCCATATTTGGAACCCTCCTAGGTGCTTGTAGGATTCACAAGAACTTAGAGCTGGCTGAGTTTGCTGCCAAGAATTTACTTGATTGTGACCCTACGAGTGCAGCTGGTTATGTTCAACTTGCTAATGTTTATGCAGCAATGAAGAGATGGGACCATGTCTCTTGGGTTCGAAGGACAATGAAGAACAACAAGGTAATTAAAACACCCGGATATAGCTGGATTGAGGAAAAGAGTGTGGTTCATGAGTTCAGATCAGGAGATAGGATTCACCCAGAACTGGCATCAATACATGAAAAATTGCATGAATTGGAGAGGAAAATGAAGTTGGCAGGATATGTACCCAATCTTGAATATGCGTTGCATGATGTGGGAGAGGAGCAGAAAGAGCAGCTTCTGTTATGGCACAGTGAGAAACTCGCAATTGCCTTTGGGCTAATTAGAATGCCGTTGGGGACACCAATTCGGGTATTTAAGAACCTGAGAATTTGTGGGGATTGCCACCAAGCGACAAAATTTATATCAGCAATTGAAGGGAGGGAAATCATTGTGAGAGATACTACAAGGTTTCATCATTTCACAAATGGCATATGCTCTTGTGGAGATTATTGGTGACCCTTCAAAAAAAGGATTCTCTAAAGAGGTCTTCTGTGGTAGGGGTTGGGGGAATAGATTGACTTGAGAATTTCATTTCATTTAACATTGTTAAAGAAGAGGATAATGTGAATTGAAATGAGGATTCATCATACAGGAGAGCGGGTACTTAATATCATAGGTACTCAAAGTTCTTCATAGGTCTGTTGATTTTAGTTTCTGCTTCAGCCTCATTAGCTGATCCATGCTTCTGAGTGCTTATATTCTATTACAGCATTTGGCAACCGACAAGTCTTTGCTCTTTGGCAATAGAGGGAACAGGTTGTATGTTACAAGTTCAGAACTGAGCCTCTTTCTAAAAGGTCAGGCAGGTAATCAATCCCCCGGGGTTGGGGGTGTTTGCAGTTGCCCTCATGGAATTGAAGAGAAAACTGAGCCCACAAAATCTTTCACTGTTTTTCCTTCAATATGGCGAAGTTTCCATGTTGCGGAAGTAAAAAGTCCCCCTATGTGGCCGTAAGTAAATCCATGCCATTACTTTTACGTTTATTTCCATTTGTTGGTTTCCTTGTGTATAATTTGGTAAAACAATTCAACATTTGTTGTTTTCTTTCTTTCCATACGTATGAAATTTATGTTCTAATAAGTAATTACATGCATGCAGTTCACAAGGATTTATCTCTCAAATTAGTGCCGTGCTACTTGATGAACACAGTCATATTAACTTAACAAAAATGAATGCTAGAGTTTTCAAAAACACATCTTTGGCTGGCATGAAGATAGTGAGATTAGCAGGACCATCTAGTCCTATATTGGGACAATCAGTTGTGCCTGCTTTCGTTTGACATAGGGGCATGCCAAAAACTTTATAGGTATGTTCAATCTAGTTCGGGTGGCGACAATAACTGGTGAGGGCTCTGAGTGGCTTTGGGACAACCACTCCCTGCAGATATGGGACTGGGGCAATGGCCTAGTCGGTCCGTTCTATTGGAATCATGCAGCCCGGAATAGACCCAACTCCATCATCTACGAGGGGTAAAGTAGCGAAAACCACTTTGGACAATTGGCTGGTGGAGTTTTTAGCTCCCTTCCAACAGGGGCATATGTCCCTAGTTGCACATTGCCTACTGCTCTAATGATTCTGAAGTATTATCATTATGGTGGCCTTTGATTGAATTCTGACTCCATTAGTCGACCATTGTGTCTTTCTCTTCCTGTCATTAGCAGTAAATAATCTTGTACTATGTCCCACCTCGACAAACCAACAGGATGCCCGTGTTGTTAAGTCTTCATCCCCGCGTCAGGAGTTAGGTCCTTTTGAAGTGGGTATCTGGATTATTAAGTCTTTAAACCTTGGATGAGATTGTGATTCTCCCTCTAGATTATTGTCTCTTCCCCTTTCTCATCTTTCGTCATTGATAAAAAATGAAGACCAAAATTATATTAAACTAGAAGTATTCAGAAGTCTATTTTTCTTAACAGAGACTAGGCCCAAGTCAAGAATAAATATCAGTATGGCAGCTGTACAAACCACAAAGCAAGTTCTGTGGAAATTATATTATTTCGTGACCGCGTAAACTGGTACATTGACCTGTGATCCTAGTCAAGGACAGGGCTCACCTGACCTGGTATATGAATCCCTCCCTACCTACCCATGTCACTTTCTTTTGGGTATGCAAAACTGTCTTTCTCTATGTACGTATATATCTGCTCTTTACAGATCTTGTAGTGATAGAAAACTCGTAGAGTGTTATTTAGCTTCATCTACGAAATTCAAGTTTATGCACACGAAATAGACTTTTCCTAGAAAGGGTGTATTATACAATTTTTCTTACAACTAGTTCTAAGATGGACTAGGCAAACAAGTAGACATCGAACGACTATCTCTTTCTAGGTTTAAGTGTAAAGCCTTAGCCTTACTTGTGTACAACATTTTTACATTAGATTTTTGTTCATGTAACAACCTCCACAGACTTCTCTTGGCATTTGGTCTGAATGGACAATTTGATGCCAAAAACCCATCCACCAAGTGTAGGTATGCCTCCAAGTCATGGCAGCATGCTATATCTGCATTTGGCTTCAAATAGGGTGACATCTTTGTATCAACCCTTAACTCTGTTCCAACATGTGAGTATGCCCATGGCATGGTGTTGTCTAGAACATTAAGTACACACGACGCACCCGATTCGCGTATCTTCTTGTCGAGCCCTTCGCTCACAAACATGCCCGGAACTCTAGTGATCAAGTCCTGAGAGTTTACTATACGTAAAACCTTAATATTTTTGGTGTTGAGATGGTTTGCAAAGCCTCGGTTACCGACACGAGGCCCACCGAAGGTGAACACCGCCACCGGTGGCACCTCCGGTGCACTTGTACTTAATTCATCGGCCACCAACAAGGCCAATGCTGCACCTAGGCTGTGTCCGGTCACCGTGATGCTTAGGGTTTCACCCTTGTATAGTTCCATTAACCGGTGCACTTCTTCAACCACGGACTCGGCTAGACTTGGCACGTGAGCTCCACGTGTCTTGAATAGGCTCAAGAACCCACACTCTACCTTGGGCTGTCCATGGGCCTGCTCGTTTTGGCCCGGAATCTGAACAAGTACGTCCCTTACATTCTCGGCCCATTCAAGACACGTGGCAGTTCCACGTAATGCGATCACAATATCCCTCCGGCCCATCCTTTGTATCTCCCTCTGATCCTCGCAAACTGCCACGTACCCGATCCAACTCGATCGCTGGGTCATCCACCCTAGATCCGGTGCCACGTCATCCACAAATTTTGGCAATCCAATTGATGACGTGGCATAAAGACTCTTGGTCACCTTGTACGACCTATCGGGCAATGCCACGTGGCGTGGCAATGGAACTTCCTCTGCTGACATGGCAGGATTAGAGTGAAAACTATGGTAAGCCGCCTGAATAAACTCACCATATCGGACCAGCTCTCGCCGGAGATTCTCGTCAAGTGGGTCGAGGAGGCTGGACCAATCATTGGCGCCGTGGTACTCCCGCCACCGGCTACCAAGAATATTCCTCGGAGAATATTCATGCGACTTTGACAGAAGGCGTTGAAGACGATTCAAATTTCGCGGTGACATTTCCTCTGCAGCCTTCATTTCCGGCCATATTCTTGCCAATTTTAGCCCTTCCAAGGGACTCTTTCCTTTGTTCTCCGGCGACCCATTATTTGATTCGTCTTGAACTGGTTCTGGGTCAGGAGGAAGGCTGGGTTGAGACTGCTTTTGTAGAAATTTTTCAAGGTTGGAGAGGTGTTTCCGAGTAAGCTCGGTGGATGTAACTGGTTTCAAAGTCTGTGCATGAGCTGTTGGTCTTGTTGCTGGGTTTAATGGCGACCCCCTACACTCGAAGCTGGCACGTCTGGCCTGAAAAAGGTGAAGGTTATGTGCCGGAATTGTAGAGCCAATCTGCATGGTTTGAGAGAGAGAGAGAGAGAATGGTCAATGAGTTATTTGAGAGACGAAGAAGACGGATGTTTGTCGAATCAGATGAGATTGAAAGGGAGAAGTAGTATATATAGAAGGAGTGTACACTAAATGACCCTGCTTTTTTTCAAAACAACAGTCTGAACCATATTGATTTCATTGTGGTAATATTGAAAATATGGTATTTTGTAAGGGTTTTTGTCTGGAAGAGCCACGAAATTGACCTTTTCTCTCACAACAGAGTTGAATAAATGGAGGTTGTCCGAAAAGTCTGCTAAAAGCCTAAGACAGTCCGTTTGTCGGATATGCCCCCTCAATCTTCACTCTGTTTGATCCAAAAAAAAAAAAATCTTCACTCTGTTTTGTCCAAATTCAAAATGTCAAATGTGCCCCTTCTTGGTCACAATTACTAAGAATAGTTGACGACTTTTTCTTCTGAATTGTTCACACTAGGAAGGAACTATGACAAGTTGCTGAGAATTTGTGATTGATATAAGCTTTGTCAGTTATGGCATCATAAAATATAATTTTTTTTCCGGTAAGTAATGTATTTTTATTATTCAATAAAAATGTGTGATGTGTAAACTTTTGCTATTTTATTATTTTTTTAACAAATAATTAGTCTTATTATAAATATAATTTTTCGAGCACATATCCAAAGTATATTCGTCAATAGAGTAATATTAGAATGACTAAAAAATGTGATCAAAAATAGGGACTAAATGATTTGATATTACTAATTTATTATAAAGGCATGTTCGGTTCGAGAACAAATAAAAGATGAGATTGGATAATTGATTCCCACTCAATCCATACAAATGATATTATTAAGAGTACTATTTGATCATATACTTTGTGTAATAAGTTTGAATCAAGGTTGTGATAAGATATAAATTTATAATTAAAATACGGAATTTGTGTTTAGATTAGGTAATAACGTATGGTCTTAAGTTGAAAATAATAAAATAAATATTGAGGGCAATAGCTTGTATAATATCTAACTTTTATATGAAAGTGTGAATCTAAGTTTGTAAGGGTAATAAAGTCATTTTATTTTTAATACTAAACTTGTTAAAAATAATATCACCTACCACATGATTCACTTGTTAATGAATGTTTTCTGTCCTTGTCATTGTTCAAGCAAGATCTACGAATTATTCTTTTTCAACAGAGAAAATACCTGTACATGGCCTATGTCCCCTATTTGTCTGATGGTAAAGAGCTCAATCGATCCCCGAGAATCTCTCGTTTTAATTGGTCCTTCTTAGGCATGGGCATCTCTTGTAATCCTACTAAGCGGTTGAATTGAATTGGTTGCATATGCCTTCCCGTTTAGGGAATCTCTAAGGGGCATAATTAATTCAATCTCTCAATCGATTAGTCAAATGCATTGACATTGGCACATTCGATTTCTTCATTTCCAAAAGTGGATTCAAATTTCCTTGCCTTGTTGCTGGGTATGCCCTAATTTTTTTGATTCTTGAGGAGCTCGACCCAGGCCTCTTCCTCTTTCCGAGAAATTCAACAAGAAGGAAAAACGCTTGAAACAATTAGATTGAATGTGGTCCATTGACAAGTTTATTCGTGGGGGTTATGTTTACTTTTCTTTTTCGTAATACATATGTTTGTCTTTATTGTATTTGAACTAATTAATGTCACCTTACCCCCGCAGCTTTAAAAAATGACACACGTACGTGTTCCCACACGTTGTCAATGTCATGTTCCAATTTTCTGTCAAAATCTCTCAGTCGGCCTCGGCCATTTGGTCTCGCGGAAGATTAAGGTCCTGGTAGCGTAACAAATTTTATAATTTATTGAGGTTAAATTGAAAAATATATAATTGATTCTAAAATATTATAATCGATGATTAAAGTTATAACATTTAAAAGTAAAATTACAACTTTTAATTTAAAGGTGAAAACAACTTAATAGGGAGTATTCATAATCGATTATAATATTTCATGATCGATTATAAATTTATCTCAAGTAATTGTAGTTTCACATTTAAAAGATATACTCAGACCTTAAAAAATAATAAGTGTTTCTATGGTACAATTTTTTTTAGGTATACCTTAGAATTACCCAGATGTCATGAATTTGAATTTTGACAATTTTTTGGGGTTATGTCATGAACAATTTATCCCTCATAAATTCTTTAGTTCTAGATGACCTGCGTTTGATCAGACCGGAGATGAGATTAGTTAAGATACACGTAAGTTGATTCAAACACTCCTAACCATTGAATTAAAAAAAAAAAAAAAAAAAGAATTACTCTTTGGTCTTTTGGTTTAGCAGACCAACAACGTTAGGCAAGCTAGTAGCTCTTCCTTGCCTTAGTTGATATGGTAAAAGGCTGAATATTCAAGAGGCTTAAAAGTAAGACAGAGGAATTCAAGTCAATTAAGTGGCTAATAAGTTCCCGTCAAGGGATAGACGGCCTCTTGATGTAGGCACTTGTTAAACTAATAGACCATTTTTCGCAACGACCATGAGTCCATGACCATCCACCTATTACTACTAAACATACGTTTCCACGTTATCATGCAAATTTGTCTCTGATTTTAATTTTATCTCTAAACTTTTAATTATTCTAATTTAATTCTAAAATTATTAATTTTTATCTCAATTAAGTCTTTATGTCTATTTCCACCGTTATTTTTGGTTGATCTAACGGTGGAAGCAGATAAAAAGATTTAATTGAGATAAAATTAATAATTGACGAATTTAAATTATGACAATTAAAATCAATGAATCAATATTCACGAAGTTTGAATAGTTAGGCCTAGATTACGCGCCTTGACTACAAGTGCAAAAACAGGCAATGCCAACTTTCGCTTTCTCATTAGGAATGGAAGGAGAAAGGCTGGCAAAGGGAAAATGAGATATATTTAGTAAAATTTATTTTTGAAAAGATAATGTTAAATTGATCAAAAAATAGGATAAAAAATAAGGACTAAATTATGTGGTGCATGATGACATGCCGAATTGGTTTTGTCAACGAGCCATACAGACGATCGGAAACGTTAAAGAAAAAAAAAATCAATAAATTCTTTTGGTGTATCTATTTATACTACTTTAAAATGTCAACAAAAGTAAAAAAACTTTTGTTTAACTATTTTATCCTTGATTATTGTTATAAAATCAATTATATTCTCTCATTTCTTTTCATTTTATTCAATCAATTACAAAATCTTCTTATATCTTTTCATATTCTTAAATTAATTATGTGCGTAAATTTAACATTTAATTATATTCATTTGAAATTTAATAATTAATTTTAACCATTAATTTATATTTTAAATTTTTCCTTAAATGATTTTGTCTTAAACATAATTATTCCTTAATTTGACTTAAATATACATTTTTTTGAGCTTCTACTTCTTCTTAAATATGTTTATAAACTATAAAAGTGAGTGGGTCCCATCAATTTTTTTAAATGAGACCCACTGATTCAATGATCTCTCTTCATTTGAGATGCAAATTTAGGTTATAAATTTGAGTTACATAGTATTGCTCAACTAAAGAATAAACATAGAGTTCATTATTAATCACGCATAATTTATTGTCCTTTTGTATTCCAAACTGTCAATCATCTATTTATTTATTTCTCGTCCATTCAACTTTCTTCTCACTTTACATGCACAAATATTATAAGTAAACAAACAACTGGAATAGTCAAAACTGCTTTGTTTTACTTAACCACCCTATGACTTTATATGTTCTTTTCATCTTCCTCACAATTTTTTTTTATATATATATTGTGTCATTCATAGAGATTTCACTCCTACAATCAGGGCCGGCTGTACAGCATTAAAAAAAACAGGTGTTTTAGGCCCCAAATTTTTGAAGGCCCAAATTTTTTAGGTATATTATTAACCCATAAAAAAATTAGATCCTTAAAATTTTAAACCCTAAAAAAAGGCCCCAAAATATTAAGTACAATCAACATTTTTATTGTAATAATTTAGGTCCATGATTTCATTCATAACGTTAGAAATTTAAAAATCATAAGTTGAAAAAATAAAAAGTATTCAAAAATCAACTCATATTTACCTCTACTCTCTCTCTCTCTACGTGTAAAAATTAGTACAAAACATTAAAAAAAAGTTAAAATTAAATTCTTTTTCTGATAAAAAACAAAAACAAAAATTAAAATATTTTTTTCAGTAACACTAGCACGTCCTTCTTCGGTCTCTCATATATTAAATTAAAAATAAATTAATTTTTTAAAAAAATTAATATTAAAAAAAAAAAAAAAACTTATTTAATTTTTTCGCTTTAGGCCTCAAATTGCCTTAAACCACTCTCTACTTGCCTAAAACCACATAACAATATCCATCACCTTTCCAAATCCATGTTCATCCACTCCATCACCATGTTCCATAGTCACACTATCCTATAGTAAGATGCTACAAAAAAAAATGAGCTTTTCAACAATTTGAAGTTTATAGATTAAGCAATCCCTGGGGCTTGGTACATTGACCTGTGGAAATTATATTATTTCATGACCGCGTAAACTGGTACATTGACCTGTGATCCTAGTCAAGGACAGGGCTCACCTGACCTGGTATATGAATCCCTCCCTACCTACCCATGTCACTTTCTTTTGGGTATCCAAAACTGTCTTTCTCTATGTACGTATATCTGCTCTGTACAGATCTTGTAGTGATAGAAAACTCGTAGAGTGTTATTTAGTTTCATCTACGAAATTCAAGTTTATGCACACGAAATAGACTTTTCCTAGAAAGGGTGTATTATACAATTTTTCTTACAACTAGTTCTAAGATGGACTAGGCAAACAAGTAGACATCGAACGACTATCTCTTTCTAGGTTTAAGTGTAAAGCCTTAGCCTTACTTGTGTACAACATTTTTACATTAGATTTTTGTTCATGTAACAACCTCCACAGACTTCTCTTGGCATTTGGTCTGAATGGACAATTTGTTGCCAAAAACCCATCTACCAAGTGTAGGTATGCCTCCAAGTCATGGCAGCATGCTATATCTGCATTTGGTTTCAAATAAGGTGACATCTTTGTATCAACCCTTAACTCTGTTCCAACATGTGAGTATGCCCATGGCATGGTGTTGTCGAGAACATTAAGTACACACGACGCACCCGATTCGCGTATCTTCTTGTCGAGCCCTTCGCTCACAAACATGCCCGGAACTCTAGTGATTAAGTCCTGAGAGTTTACTATACGTAACACCTTAACATTTTTGGTGTTGAGACGGTTTGCAAAGCCTCGATTACCGACACGAGGCCCACCGAAGGTGAACACCGCCACCGGTGGCACCTCCGGTGCACTTGTACTTAATTCATCTGCCACCAACAAGGCCAATGCTGCACCTAGGCTGTGTCCGGTCACCGTGATGCTTAGGGTTTCACCCTTGTATAGTTCCATTAACCGGTGCACTTCTTCAACCACGGACTCGGCTAGGCTTGGCACGTGAGCTCCACGTGTCTTGAATAGGCTCAAGAACCCACACTCTACCTTGGGCTGTCCATGGGCCTGCTCGTTTTGGCCCGGAATCTGAACAAGTACGTCCCTTACATTCTCGGCCCATTCAAGACACGTGGCAGTTCCACGTAATGCGATCACAATATCCCTCCGGCCCATCCTTTGTATCTCCCTCTGATCCTCGCAAACTGCCACGTACCCGATCCAACTCGATCGCTGGGTCATCCACCCGAGATCCGGTGCCACGTCATCCACAAATTTTGGCAATCCAATTGATGACGTGGCATAAAGACTCTTGGTCACCTTGTACGACCTATCGGGCAATGCCACGTGGCGTGGCAATGGAACTTCCTCTGCTGACATGGCAGGATTAGAGTGAAAACTATGGTAAGCCGCCTGAATAAACTCACCATATCGGACCAGCTCTCGCCGGAGATTCTCGTCAAGTGGGTCGAGGAGGCCGGACCAATCATTGGCGCCGTGGTACTCCCGCCACCGGCTACCAAGAATATTCCTCGGAGAATATTCATGCGACTTTGACAGAAGGCGTTGAAGACGATTCAAATTTCGCGGTGACATTTCCTCTGCAGCCTTCATTTCCGGCCATATTGTTGCCAATTTTAGCCCTTCCAAGGGACTCTTTCCTTTGTTCTCCGGCGACCCATTATTTGATTCGTCTTGAACTGGTTCTGGGTCAGGAGGAAGGCTGGGTTGAGACTGCTTTTGTAGAAATTTTTCAAGGTTGGAGAGGTGTTTCCGAGTAAGCTCGGTGGATGTAACTGGTTTCAAAGTCTGTGCATGAGCTGTTGGTCTTGTTGCTGGGTTTAATGGCGACCCCCTACACTCGAAGCTGGCACGTCTGGCCTGAAAAAGGTGAAGGTTATGTGCCGGAATTGTAGAGCCAATCTGCATGGTTTGAGAGAGAGAGAGAGAGAGAATGGTCAATGAGTTATTTGAGAGACGAAGAAGACGGATGTTTGTCGAATCAGATGAGATTGAAAGGGAGAAGTAGTATATATAGAAGGAGTGTACACTAAATGACCCTGCTTTTTTTCAAAACAACAGTCTGAACCATATTGATTTCATTGTGGTAATATTGAAAATATGGTATTTTGTAAGGGTTTTTGTCTGGAAGAGCCACGAAATTGACCTTTTCTCTCACAACAGAGTTGAATAAATGGAGGTTGTCCGAAAAGTCTGCTAAAAGCCTAAGACAGTCCGTTTGTCGGATATGCCCCCTCAATCTTCACTCTGTTTGATCCAAAAAAAAAAAAAATCTTCACTCTGTTTTGTCCAAATTCAAAATGTCAAATGTGCCCCTTCTTGGTCACAATTACAAAGAATAGTTGACGACTTTTTCTTCTGAATTGTTCACACTAGGAAGGAACTATGACGAGTTGCTGAGAATTTGTGATTGATATAAGCTTTGTCAGTTATGGCATCATAAAATATAATTTTTTTTTCCGGTAAGTAATGTATTTTTATTATTCAATAAAAATGTGTGATGTGTAAACTTTTGCTATTTTATTATTTTTTTAACAAATAATTAGTCTTATTATAAATATAATTTTTCGAGCACATATCCAAAGTATATTCGTCAATAGAGTAATATTAGAACGACTAAAAAATGTGATAAAAAATAGGGACTAAATGATCTGATATTACTAATTTATTATAAAGGCATGTTCGGTTCGAGAACAAATAAAAGATGAGATTGGATAATTGATTCCCACTCAATCCATACAAATGATATTATTAAGAGTACTATTTGATCATATACTTTGTCTAATAAGTTTGGATCAAGATTGGGATAAGATATAAATCTATAATTATAATACCAAAGTTGTGATTAGATTAGGTAATAGCGTATGGTATTAAGTTGAAAATAAAAAAATAAATATTGAGGGCAATAGCTTGTAAAATATGTGATTTTTATATAAATGTGTGAATCTAGGTTTGTAAGGGTAATAAAATCATTTTATTTTTAATACTAAACTTATTAAAAATAATATCACCTACCACATGATGCGCTTGTTAATGAATGTTTCCTGTCCTTGTCATTGATCAAGCAAGATCTACAAATTAGTCTTTTTCAATAGAGAAAATACTTGTAACTGACCTATGTCCCCTATTTGTCTGATGGCAAATAGCTCAATCGATTCCCGAGAATCTCTCGTTTTAATTGATCCTTCTTAAGCATGGGCATCTCTTTTAATCCTTCCAAGCGGTCGAATTGAATTGGTTGCATCTGCCTTCCCATTTAGTGAATTTCTAAGGGGCATAATTAATTCAATCTCTCAATCGGTTAGTCAAATGCATTGACATTGACACATTCGATTTCTTCTTTTCCAAAAGTGGATTCAAATTTCCTTGCCTTGTTGCTGAGTATGCCCTAATTTTTTGATTCTTGAGGATCTTGATTCTTGACCCAGGCCTCTTCCTCTTTCCGAGAAATTCAAGAAGAAGGAAAAACGCTTGAAACAATTAGATTGAATGTGGTCCATTGACAAGTTTACTCGTGGGGTTATGTTTACTTTTCTTTTTCGTAATACATAAGTTTGTCTTTATTTTATTTGAACTAATTAATGTCACCTTACCCCCGGGGGCAGCTTTAAAAAATGACACACGTACGTGTCCCCACACGTTGTTAATGTCATGTTCCAATTTTCTGTCAAAATCTCTCAGTCAGCCTCGGCCATTTGGTCTGGCGGAAGATTAAGGTCCTGGTAGCGTAACAAATTTTATAATTTATTGAGGTTAAATTGAAAAATATATAATTGATTCTAAAATATTATAATCGATGATTAAAGTTATAACATTTAAAAGTAAGATATACTAAGACCTTAAAAAATAATAAGTGTTTCTATGGTACAATTTTTTTTAGGTATACCTTAGAATTACCCAAATGCCCTGAATTCGATTTTTGACAATTTTTTGAGGTCATGTTATGAATAATTTATCCCTTATAAATTCTCTAGTTCCAACATAGATGACCTGCGTTTGATCAGACTGGAGAGAGGATTAATCAAAATACATATAAATTGATTCGAATACTCTTGACCGTTGAACAAAAAAAAAAAAAAAAGAATTACTCTTTGGTCTTTTGGTTTAGCAGACCAACAACGTTAGGCAAGCTAGTAGCTCTTCCTTGCCTTAGTTGATATGGTAAAAGGCTGAATATTCAAGAGGCTTAAAAGTAAGACAGAGGAATTCAAGTCAATTAAGTGGCTAATAAGTTCCCGTCAAGGGATAGACGGCCTCTTGATGTAGGCACTTGTTAAACTAATAGACCATTTTCGCAACGACCATGAGTCCATGACCATCCACCTATTACTACTAAACATACGTTTCCATGTTATCATGCAAATTTGTCTCCGATTTTAATTTTGTCTCTCAATTTTTAATTATTCTAATTTAGTTCTAAAATTATTAATTTTTATCTCAATTAAGTCTTTATGTCTATTTCCACCGTTATTTTCGGTTGATCTAATGGTGAAAACAGATAAAAAGATTTAATTGAGATAAAATTAATAATTGATGAATTTAAATTATGACAATTAAAATCAATGAATCAATATTCACGAAGTTTGAATAGTTAGGCCTAGATTACGCGACTTGACTACAAGTGCAAAAACAGGCAATGCTAACTTTTGCTTTCTCATTAGGAAGGGAAGGAGAAGGCTGGCAAAGGGAAAATGAGATGATATATTTAGTAAAATTTATTTTTGAAAAGATAATGCTAAATTGATAAAAAAATGGGATAAAAAATAAGTACTAAATTATGTGGTGCGTGATGACATGCCGAATTGGTTTTGTCAACGAGCCATACAGACGATCAGAAACGTTAAAGAAAAAAAAATCATAAAATTCTTTTTGTGTATCTATTTATACTACTTTAAAATATCAATAAAAGTGAAAAACTTTTGTTTAACTATTTTATCCTTGATTATTGTTATAAAGTCAATCATATCCTCTCATTTCTTTTCATTTTATTCAATCAATTACAAAATCTTCTTATATCTTTTCATATTCTTAAATTAATTATGTGCGTAAATTTAACATTTAATTATATTCATTTGAACTTTAATAATTAATTTTAACCATTAATTTATATTTTAAATTTTTCCTTAAATGATTTTGTCTTAAACATAATTATTCCTTAATTTGACTTAAATATACATTTTTTTGAGCTTCTACTTCTTCTTAAATATGTTTATAAACTATAAAAGTGAGTGGGTCCCATCAATTTTTTAAAATGAGACCCACTGATCCAATGATCTCTCTTCATTTGGGATGCAAATTTGAATTATAGATTTGAGTTACATAGTATTGCTCAACTAAAGAATAAACATAGAATTCATTATTAATCACACATAATTTCTTGTCCTTTTGTATTCCAAACTCTCAGTCATCTATTTATTTATTTCTCGTCCATTCAACTTTCTTCTCACTTTACGTGCACAAATATTATAAGTAAACAAACAACTAGGAATAGTCAAAACTGCTTTGTTTTACTTAACCACCCTATGACTTTATATGTTCTCTTCATCTTCCTCACAATTTTTTTTTATATATATTGTGTCATTAAAAAAAAAGTAGGTGTTTTAGGCCCCAAATTTTTGAAGGCCCCAATTTTTTAGGTATATTATTAACCCATAAAAAAATTAGATCCTTAAAATTTTAAACCCTAAAAAAAGGCCCCAAAATATTAAGTACAATCAACATTTTTATTGTAATAATTTAGGTTCATGATTTCATTCATAACATTAGAAATTTAAAAATCATAAGTTGAAAAAATAAAAAGTATTCAAAAATCAGCTCATATTTACCTCTACTCTCTCTCTCTCTCTCTATGTGTAAAATTAGTACAAAACATTAAAAAAAAGTTAAAATTAAATTCTCTTTCTGATAAAAAATAAAAACAAAAGTTAAAATATTTTTTTCAGTAACACTAGCACGTCTTTCTTCGGTCTCTCATATATTAAATTAAAAATAAATTAATTTTTTTAAAAAATTAATATTAAAAAAAAAAAAAACTTATTTAATTTTTTCTTTTTAGGCCTCAAATTGCCTTAAGCCACCCCTGCCTACAATTAACCACTCTCTACTTGCCTAAAACCACATAACAATATCCACCACCTTTCCAAATCCATGTTCATCCACTCCATCACCATGTTCCATAGTCACACTATCCTATAGTAAGATGCTACAAAAAAAAATGAGCTTTTCAACAATTTGAAGTTTATAGATTAAGCAATCCCTGGGGATTGGTCTAATTGCTATCATCGAATGTCCCTCCCACTCACCCCAACAACCATTATATATACTCTCTTTTCCTCACTTAGCTTGTGCATGTAGTTGGAAAAAAATTGTATCAACATCTTTTATCCATTCATCCAAGCAATAAAATGTCAAAAAATTAACTTCATTGGCATGTAAAAATGAAGTTGATAAAGTTTATTATTTGGACTATGCAATATTTAAGATTTATATAAAGTTTAATTGAGGTGATTATGGTGTTTGTATATAATGAAATGTTTTTTTTATTGATTGATATATTTTTGTTCCAGACTCCTCAATCACTGAGGAGCAAATCCATCTTTCACATGAGGAGGTTATTGATTTTATGGTTTTTAGAGTTGGTAAGTATGGTTCTTTTTTTTTTTTTTTTGAATTTATTTAGAATCAAAATTTACAATTTTAATTAACTTTGCCTCAAATTTCAATTCAAAGGCATAAACTCCAATTCAAAGGCATAAATGATTCACTATTTTTTATTGTTATCTACCTATTAAGTCTGATATTTTTATATACCACTGCATACATATATATTTGAGTGTGAGACCATACCTTAAAAGCCAATAGTACTTGGTGGCTACATAAGAGGACAACAAAAACATCATACTCAAGAAGCCTTAATAATATTTATAGATTGTTGTATTTACATGATTATTTCAAACAATTATAAAAATAAAATTAAAACAAAAATTATAATTTAAACTAATTCACGTACAAAACACGTGTGTATGATCTAATATAGTTTAAGTGTATTCATAGCTAAATATCTAATAATACCATAATAAGAGAGATTCTCCAAATTTTAGAAGGCAGGAGACCATCGTCCTGCTCACCGCAAATTAGGATATGATAATAGGATTCTCTTATCACTATCTACATGGTTAGAATTAGAATATGATAATAAGATTTAAGAAATTTATCACTATCTATAGGATAAGTTTAGATGATGATAACTTGTAATATGTGATCTTTATTATGTAATTCTCACCCTATAAATATTGTCAACACACGTATATCTTGGTGTTCTTATTTTCGTTTTCCTTCCCTATTTTAATTTCTCTCATATTCAAAAACTCTTCATGGAATCAGAGCGGATCGATCGGATCTTATTTTTAATTTGCTTTCGCTTTGCCATAGATCAATACCTTGTTTTGTTCGAATAAAATTTTTACGGATCATACTTGGATCTTTTATTCGGCATCTGGTTGGGTTGGATTGGTTTCCACCATCATTCACCATCTTTTTTGTTCTTAATGAAGAGATACTCGACTGGTTGTGTTAATCATGTTATCAATGGGTTTCCTGCGTGAGGCTAAATCGACAATAAGCTTCAAATGGTGATGGACTGACCCTCTAATGCAGCCGGAAATTAGAGAAATAGTTTGAGAAGGACGAGAAGCGGTGATGAAAAGGGAACAAAACAGAACAAAAACAAAAGAGTTATTTTTTTGTCCCACCTTGTTATTTAGGGGGAGTTTCATCACTATAGCAACATCATCAACAATGTTATCAAGCTACACTTTCAACAATAACTTCGGTCTTTACACTGTTGTAGTCCCGACAAGTCTTGCTCAAACTGATAGAACTGCTTCCCATAGTATCAAAGAGCAATGGAAGCTACAATCCGAATAATCACTCCATTTTCAATTTAAGTTGGACACTTCAACTCATCAGTGTACTAACTTGAGAGAGAGTATTAGGATATTATGATAGAATTCAAGAGATCTATCACTATCTGCATATAGGATATATAAATGTAAATGATGATAAGCTTACAATATTTGATATTTATTACGTAATTTTCATTCTATAAATAGGATTGAGACTCATGTAATCAAGCACCACTGAATAAACATCGATGTAGCCCTTTGGGCATTTGGTCCGTAGATGTAGTAAACACATTACACATTATGTCAAATCACGTATATCTTGGTGTTTTTATTTTTATTTTCGTTTCTTATGTTAATTTCCCTCATATTTAGAAATTCTTCAGACCCATCATTTATCACACCACAAACACGAAAACACACACTACAATACATCATAACAAAGTTCTCCATGCTTATAAAAGCACTAGATAAATAAGCAAATTCATTGGCTTGGGGACCTTTAGACCTCTTTTTCTCTCTCTCTCTCAGTCAAAAAAATTGCTCCCATGATAAAGTGATAAGAATGTGCATGCCCTATTCATGAAAATATAGCAGCACTATAATAAATTACATTACTTTTTGTCCTCCAAATAATATCTCCAGAAAAGAAACTATTACTTTTTCTTCCTTTTAAGCAACTTGCTTACACTTTTTTTTTTTTGTGTGGTTTTTAAACAACTTGCTTATTATTAATTGTTGCTTAAGTGGCAATACTCATAGGCACTCCTCTTCAGATAAGAACTCATTTTCAGAGTGCGAATGGCTGGTAAGAAATGGTAATGGAGCATATCATAGTGGGGCAATAGTCTAGAGTCTGATTCATCATCCAACATAACCATTTTGGTTATGATGCCACTTCCTTTTTACAAGTGTGATTAAGCTAATGGACACTCAGAACAATCTCTCACTTCGCAGCCTAATTGGAACCACCCCCCCCTTCTTTTTTTCTTAATGTACACGAAATTGTTGAGACATCACGTGAGAATCGTGATAATCGAACATAGTTGATAGTAACAACATAAACTTGTCTAGTTTTTGAAAGTGGACCATGTCGTAAATGTGCAAATATGGGGGTGGTTGTTGAGAAAAGTGGTTCTTTTGAAATAATTAAAGTTCTTTCGAGTGGCATGCAGCAGCTTGAACATATTAAATGGGAATATTTTTGGTAAGCAAAAGGCCAAGGGCTGCATTCATCTTACAATACAATAAAAATCATCTAAACGTGCACGTTAATAGGCTGGCTTCTTGGACCTTTCTGAATTCTTGTGATTAGTGTGATGTTTATAAAATTTTAGAATATGAGAACGATTGAAAATAGAATGATGATAGAAAAAATGAAACACAAAGGATTACGTGGTTCAGTAAATTGTCTACGTCCACGAATCGAACTCTCTATGGGCTTGATAAATCTCATCATATATATCATTGTCGCTCATCATCATCTTTTTTTATCCATGCTAGATAGTGATAGATCTCTTTGGATCTTATCACTATCTCTATCAATGTCGAATAAATTAATAAAATTTTGTGCATTTTATCTTTGCATGTTCATTGAAAAAAGATGCAAAATCCTACCAAGTTGGTTGATAACTTCATATCAACTCCTTCAAAGGTTAGACCTTTTTAGAGGCGGTGCTTGGAATCAAGTTTTTTGGCATTCTTGGGTTCAATCCTTCAAAAGTTAGACCCTTTTAAAGGTGATGTTTGAAAGTGAGTTTTTTTTTTTGCTTTCTTGGGTTCTTGCGACTGCATAAATAGTATATTTTTGGGTGTTCTATCTTTACATGTTCATCAAAAACAATATAAAATTAACGAGCATGTGTAGATGTTTTTTATATTAGAAGGAAATTCACAAAAAATGAAAGAACACCTAACTCAATATCTTTAGAGTTTCATTTCAAAAGTTTCATACATGGCTCTGATTCGTGTTCCCATTGGTCAGTTACGTCGGCGCCACCTTTTAAATGCTATGGTCTAACCAATCTTTTATTTAATTTTTTATTTTGTCTTGTAAAGAGGAATTCTCGATTGAGTCGATTTTTATTTGAAGTATAGCAATTTAGGGGTGTCAAAATTATTCATGAACTCGAACTCGACATGAACCCGATCGGACATAAAATTAAAAGATAATTTAATTAATTGACAAGTAAAATAAATAGGTCAAATTAAGGTTAGACACTAGTAATACGATTAACGGATACTGTAGACAAAAAATATGTATTTAATGGGTATTGTAGACAAAAAATAATTATTTTATATTTTTTTAAAATATTATTATATGAATTGTTGTGAAGTTAAATATTTTTTTTGATACGAACACGACACGTACTGAAAATTACACGTCACAAAAAATAACATGACACAAAAATAACACGACACGATTAATAACTGGTGATAGTTCTCAAGTTTGATTTTGACTTAATATCATGCTTTTCTCGTCTATTAGTTGGTCTACATAACTAAGGTCCCGTTTGGTAACCGGAAGTTTCCGTTTTTTTTTGTTTTTGTTTTCACTTTTTGCCAAAAAAAAAAACAATAGCGTGTTTGGTGATTGTTTTCATTTTTTTTTAACTGTTCCGTTTTAAAAACAAGGCTAAAATATATAAACATCCAAAATGATGTTTTTGAAAACATCTAAAAAAAAAAACTGACGCGCGCCTTAGTGGAGTTGTATAATGAGGTCATGACTTCGAATCTTGTTAACAACAAAACTTAGGACTTTTGGTTGGAACTATAAAAGTCCCTTTCCTTTCTTTTTTTCCCTCTTTCCCTCCTTTGTCTCTCTCGCTGTTGTCTCTCTCTTGAAACCAAAGCCTGGTTTCTTTCTTCTGAACCGAAGCCATGGCCCATGGTTTCTCTCTGCTGAAACCCGAAGCCAAAGAAGAATCAAAGACGAATCGACCAAAGCCATGGTTTCTCTCTGCTGAAACCCGAAGCCAAAGAAGAACCGAAGACGAATCGAACCGAAGCCATGGTTTCTCTCTGTGGGGGTGGCTTTCGGTGGTGGTGGGGGTGGCTTTCGGTGGTGGAATTTAGGTGGTGGTGGGTTTCAGTGGTGGGGGTGGGTTGTGGGTTTCGGTGGTGAGGTTGGGGTGGGTTTCGGTGGTGGTTTTGGTGGTCAGTGGGTTCAGGGATGGGGGTTTGCTGGGGATGGGGTTGCTGGGTTTCGGGGATGGGGTTTGCTGGGCACGGGGGTTGCTGGTTTCGGGGATGGGGGTTGCTGGGGATGGGGTTGCTGGGTTTCGGTGGTAGGGGTGGGGATGAATTTCGGTGAATTTCAGGGGTTGGTGGGTGGGTTTCGGTGGTGGTGGTGGTGGTGGGTGTTTGGTGGTTGGTGGTGGTGTTGGGAGGTAAATTTTTGGTATAATACCAATCATATTTTTTATTTTTGTTTTTATAATTTTTTAAATATAAATGACTACCAAACATGTTTTATATTTTTAATTTTTATCACAAAAAAAACAAAACTTTGTTCTATTTTTAATCATTCATATCTTTTATTTTTCTACTAGCTATGGTCAAATTCTATGATGTCCCAAATGTGTTTTGCTTCCTCCATTGCAAGACCAAATAGAAACAAAACCTCATGTCCATTCAATCTTTTCACACTTTTGTCAATCCCATTTCGAATTTGTCCCAAATGTGTTTTGCTTCCTCCATTGCAAGACCAAATAGAAACAAAACCTCATGTCCATTCAATCTTTTCACCCATTTGTCAATCCCATTTCCAGCACCTTATTCGATTCTGCAATCACCATATGTTTGATTACTACCACCTTAATTTTGTCCACAGACTGCATTACTAATGCATGTGTATTTATCTGTTCATCATCATTATAATCGCCACCACATACCTTTGACTTTCACAAGCTAATAGTATTAACTTTCGACGCTATCTCCATTTTCCCTGCGAAAATAGCAACCACGTCGAAGGCCATTACTTATCAGAACTTCCACCATCAAGCAATCAAAAAGTTTCGTGAGTTTTCTGGTATCATTTCAAAAGTCATAGGCCACTTTCAATGTGAAAAAGGACATTTAGAAAAGCACATGCTCCACTGGTAAATGTCAATGGGAAAAAAAGGAAGATGAGGAACACAATATTGTTCGTCATCTCTTCCCTGCACCACACCTGATTTTATAATTTCCAATAAATGATGCCCTAGGTTTCCCTAGCATGCATTGTTTTGTAATAGAATTTTGGGTGTTCCACCACTCTTGGAAGGAACTTGTCCACATGATAGTACAAGCAAATTTATGTTAACAATCATCTGTTCCAAACGTTTAAAATTATCGGACATGGAAAATAGAAATTAATACGAGTAAGACGAATAGAATATGGTAAATATATAGAGGATTTATTGTCAAACTTTTACTGAGATGATTGCAGATGACCCCCTCAACTCCAAATTTTTGAACTAAACCGCCTCAACTTGTGATTAAACTATAACCATGCCAAAGTATAGGGTTTCTGTTATCTTGTTTTCATTAAATAATATTTGAGAAATTGGGAGAAGTTCTGAACATTTAAGGTTAAACTACGATTCTCTTAATGCAACGCTATGCGTTGTGAGACGCATAGATTAATATACAATGGAGCCAACACCTTGGAAGTCTCCCAAATCTGGATGGGTCAATACTCAGTTTTTTATTTATTTATTCATTAATTTTTTTTGTTGAGGGGGGAGGTGGTCATCTCTTCATTAATAGGGCATAGGTCCTTCCTTTTGATGGAATCATTTAATTAAAGCACACAATTTCTCAAATACTCAAGGACTACCTGACATGAACTTGCCAATGTATCATCAATATAGTATCACACACACACACACACATACACACACATATATATATACACTTGCCTTCTAGACTAGAAACAATATGTTCTTATGTTTTCATAAGCAAACTATAACAAATTTTTTTTTTTTTTCGGGAGGGGGAATTGAATCCTTGACCTCAAGAAGACAAAACCTTCACAAGGTAAGGAGTACCATTGGACCAAAGACCCATTGGTAACTATAACAATAACAAGCAGCAAACTTTCCATTAAATGGCAACATTGCACTTCCATAAGGGTTTAGTCATGGCCTCATGAGTAAGAAACCTTCTCAATCTTCAGTGAGAAATTCGATATCTGTTGATGGCAGTTTTTCCCACAACCCTCTTCTGAATCAAAAGCTGCTTCTTGAAGTCTTCCCAGGTGAATGGCTTGTACATTCTAGGGTTAGTGTTTGGGTCCACAAGCTCAGGAGGGGACTCTATCATGGCTGTGCTTGTTGGGCTAAGAAAATAGGCCAATGATAACCGGGTCTCCTCTTTGTTAAGCACTGCTCTGTGTACAACACTTTTTAGCCTCCCATTAGTCCATGCCTGAAAGGTAGAGATTAAATTTCAGTTTATTTTCTCTAAGTCACACATAAATAATTAAAAAAAAAGGTTACATATTTCAATAAAATGGATGCTTTAGAGCAACCTATTACGGATATTAATATACCTGTTAAAAAATTCTTAGAAGAGTCTGACTGTGAACATTTTAAACTTTACATAAGAGCATGCCATGACATCACCATCAACTTTGAACATGTCTTGTCAATAGAGATGACCCCAATCGGAGATAATAAGAATCTTAAAATGACGTAAGTATCAAAAGTTTAAATTACCATTGAACCCTTATTACATGAGTAAAATGTCTATTTTTTAGTTTTTTTTTTCCATTTCTATATCTAGTATTATGGAAATGTAATAAAACTCAATGATTATTAATTTTATTTTGCTAGTATATATGTAGACTTATATTATGGTGTGTTTGGTTGTAACAGAAGGGTTCATAGTTCTTTCATTTCTGGTTCATGGATCACACAAAATGTGAAGAACCCAAAAATGGTATAAGTCAAATAGGATACAATCCAAACATAACATGACACATTCGTTTGACACCTCTCCCTTCTGCATGAAAAATCATTAGAATTATAGAAATCTCTTTTGATATGAGTAGGCAGGTGAAGATGACTTGGTCATTGAGTGAACCTTTTCACCATCCAATCTAATGAATTTATTGCACACTTTGGATCACTTCCAGTGAGTTGAATAAAAAGAGAGAGTGTGCGTGTGTGTGTGTGTGAATGTAAATGTAAATGTAGAGAGAGAGAGAGAGAGAGAGAGAGAGAGAGAGAGAGAGAGATTACTTCAAGGGTGTCACCAATGTTGATGACAAATGAATATGGGACAGGACGGATACCAACCCATTGATTGTCACCCTTGAGAACCTGAAGACCACCAACCTCATCTTGAAGCAATATAGTTAAAGTATGGGGGTCTGAGTGGCTTCCCACTCCCAGACACTTTTCCGGTAGAGGACAAGGTGGGTATCGATTAACCCTAATCATGGTTGCCTCTTTCTCTTCAAAGTTTTTCGTGAAAAAGTCATTAGGAAGCCCTAATCCATGAGCCAACATCTCAAATATGGTCATTCCTAGCTTGTCAAGGGCTTGCATGTACCCATTCATTGCGTTGCTGAAATACAAAGAAAAAGTTAAGCAATAGATAGACAGTCTTGATGACATGTACTTATAAGGTCTATAATCAATTGTTTTGAAATCAGATTAGATAAAATCAATCGAGAGATGCGTAAGCGGACCCGAACACTTCTAATCATAAAAAAATGAAGCACATACCTAAAGGTTTGATGTTTGTCACCAAACACCTTAGTTGCAAACCCCACAACCTGTTGTGGGGACTGAAGGAGCTGCAAAATCTCTGCCCATGGCAAATTTTTACCATAATCAGGATTAGTAGCACAGTACCCCAATGGCATGGTAGCTGATCTCTCTCCCTTTAGCTTCTGCTCCATGGGAAGATCAAAAAGCTCATTTAACCTTACCCTCAAATTTTCAATAATTGCAGTTTCTACCCCATGATCCACCAATTTAAAGAATCCCCATTTTTCACTAGCATCAACCATGGCTTTGCACACCTTCTCATAGTCTTGGTCTTCCTTCACCTTCAAAACTTCTCGGAGACTTATGACCGGAATATCGTCTCCATCGGAGAAATGATCGTGACTTATGGCCGGCCATTCGTCCTCAGACCAGACGAAATTTTTGACACATAATTTCTGGGTTGTTGAAGAGAGAGACTGAACATTTTCTTCTTCAATTCCCGGTGCCATCAGGAACTTTTTCTTATGAATTGCAATTGATCTGCAGAGAACTTCAACTTATAGGAATTATGTGGCAATTCTAGAATTTGTATTGTTTTGGGCTGAGCTGAGGAGGACCTTCTGTAATTAATAAACAGAAAATTATAATAAAAAGAATAATAATAATAATAATAATAAAAAGAGAATTATTTTATTTGGCCCTTTGAATGCTAGACCAAACCATTTGCTTTGTTAATGGAGATAGAGTTTATTAAACGTTGTTACCAAGGTTATGGAAGGGGTTGAATCAAAGATTTCCTAGGATTCTAGTACTACTATTGTCTGAAATGGTTGTTTTAGTTTGAGAAATGCAGATCCTTTGTTTTGTCATGAACAAAATACTAGGGTGCTTTGGGAAATAACTGAAATTCCAAAGATTCTTTGTTATGTACGCTTATAGGTGCATAAAAATAATAATCTACATATGTAGGTCTATATGCATAGCTTCGAACAGGTCAACGGAGATTTTCAGTGGTATTTGGGTTAGATTTGAGCAAAAAAATTCTAGTTTGGTTTAACTTTTGGGCAATACACAGTTAATGAGTTAGATTTTTGGGGTCCAACCGATCCCAACCCGGATTTGTGAATTGGACTTCAACCTTTGTTGAACCCGAGCTAAATTTCAAGTTGCTTAATTCTAGAACTATAACAAATTGAATGTATGAATTGAACCCAATTTTAGCTCGAGTCCAAAAAATTAATTATGGATAGTGGAATTCGGGTTGAACTAAGATTGAATGCTTTATTACTTGAGTTTAGTCTGCATTAAAATCTCGACATGAAATATAGAACCTCATTATCATTGATGAAGATTACAAATAATGTTTTGAAACGAAAGTAAGAACAAGAATACATGATTTTTTTTTTATCTGTATGGCACCCAACAACCATTGTTTTCTCATACGATCAGATTTCAATTTCTAAGCAGACCAAATTCTCAATTCCTGATCAGGCCTGATCAAATTTCCAAATCATATCGGCTCATCCTTTTGTTCTATGGACTAAGGCTTGTAAAATTTCTCAACTAAGATCTAAAATATGCGAAATTTTGAACTGTATAATTAATGTGTCTCCATAGAAATATATGTTACACAAATAAAGAAAGCATACATGAAAAATGAAGAATAAATGAGATTTTTGGGCTCTAAATTGATCAAAGCAAGAAGAGGGAAGGAATCAGAATTGAGAGGATCTCAAATGAAGAGGAGAGAACTACAATTGAAAAAAGGGGCCATTATATAGTCGTTCCTTCGAAAGGGTTGTCAAAGGTTACAACCAATAGCAATGTGCTTGCCAAGATGGAGATTTCAAATGCTTATTTAGAAACTTTGTCCAAGGTATGGGTTTCAATATTGCATCTGCTAATGCTAAAATATAGCATAGAGCTTGGTACTCTATTTGATGGCATACATGTATATCTATGTTCCCTAAATTTGTTAATGTGGTATACTTTGAATAAGAATAATTTTACTGGATTGAAAGTGGGTTCCTGATGGTCATCAGTTTTGTTTCACATTTTTATATTTGTTGTTTAAGTTTTAATTTAATTTAAATAAATTTTTTCTGTGTTTCATTCTTTTGACGCAACATTGACTTTAGAAGCGCTAAATTGGCTTGTAGTGTATTTCTTCAATGTATAATTTTTTACCAGCAAGATAGCTCACATACATCTTCCTCTTGGACTTCCCAACGAAGAAGTGAAGAAACATAGAACGTACTTACACTTCAAGAAGAAATCCATTTCTTACAAAAGATGAATTACAGTTCAGAGCAACAAACTAAGAATAAAAAACTCCGTCATGCGTTGAGCAGATAAAAGAAATCTAAAAACTTCTCTAAACACAGACATGGGGCACACAACTGTACTTAAGAATGATGGAATATACACATTAATACTCACAAATTTGTGTATGAAAGATTGCAGAAAGGAGAAGGTTAAGCAACAATAGAAGCACCTTGGAATGCTATTTTCAACTCTCAAGCCTAATCTAGCACACATATGTACCACCATTATCTACTTTGTTCCCCGTAATCAAGATGCCAAGAATTTGAATTGGGCACCCATATAACATTTGGGATTATATATAAAGTGGTTGACTACGATACAAAAGAATAACACAAACTTTTAACACTATATTGAGCAATGTATTAGTTCATGCTATTACAAAAAAAAAATGTAACACATATACTTGTGAGTTTACGCATTGTAAATAATCCAGAGAACAAATTATAAGTTTATGAATAAGTCCCTCATTACCATGCAAAATGATCTCTCTGATGCTCCTTCCACAAGCAAACAAAGCTTAACAAGTTCAAACATGCCGAACAATTTTAGAAATCCTACATATCATAGTTGGAAAATCACTTCAATATGTCACCTGCACTACTAGCATCCTACTGATGAAAGAACTTCAGTAGTATCCTACATCCTACACTATTAGCATCCTACATTCTAAGGATGGCCTTTCGATGGGTACACTCCCTGCTCATTTATTGCACCTACACTACTACCATCCTATTAGCTTGAATCATGCACAAGAACTTAGACCCTCCATGGTGCGTTTTTGAGGTGTTCACAACATTTCATACATAGGCATCATGAAAGATCCCATATTTCATCACTTGTGTTAGCATGTTTACTATTCTCTCACATGTAGAAATGTCGCTTTAGTTGTCCTAATTTTTTTTTGTCTCTTATCTATAGATGCAGAACCTCATCGACCTAGTTGATTATGATATTTCGAAGGCTTAAACTACAGCTATGTTACAAAAAGAAGGATCATGAATCAATAACAGCTTGTAACTCTTGGAACTGCGAGGCGTCAATCATTTTCGTTGTGTTATCAGTGTAATAGTTTTGCTCAAGTAATGTCTTTCTTTAGTTATCAAAATAAAATTGACTGTCGTCCTAAGAATTACCATTCACAAACATTATTTTAATTGTTGTAATACTTCTTTATGAGATGATATATAAAACTTTTAATAGTTGCGATTAGGGAAGTTGCATTGCATTGTAAGGACGAAATAAAGAACTATGTATTTGCACCAAATATTTCGTTCAATATATCTTTGGCCAGTATTGTTTGGGACCATCAATGTTTGCTAAAGATGCTAATTGTGAGAAAATAGTCCACGATTTTAATGTACAATATTTTGTACTCATAATGATTCACTTGTAACGCACGTGTGCAACAACTAGTTTATTTAGAAGTCAACATATATGTTTTATACAGAACATATATACACTAGGAATAACTTTGTGCCTGAAGATACTCTATAATCCCCAAAACTAAATATTCATTTTATGATATTTATATTTTAAATAATTTTTTTTAATTATATAATCTAAAATTAAAGTGAACAGAGACAAAATAAGATAGATATAGGGGAGAGAGAAGAGAAAAGTAAGTGTAAATTAATTAAGTTATTTGGTATTGGAGAGTTTGTTTGTTGAATTGTTTGACATTAAAGTTCGTGTAGAGATGATAATATTTTTGAGCGAGAAAATAAATTTGGGGATGAAATTTATACCATTAGATTAGAGTAGATGAAAAATGAATCCATTTTAACCGTTATTATACTTTTACAAGTTTAGATTTCAATTTTTGAGATGCAATATTAGATAGATATATAAACACATGTGTTGGTAGATAGAATGTGGGGGAACCAAGCCTGCTTATAAGATGGACCCATGATTTGAAATGGGCTTGGTTCACCTAAGCTTCACATTTTATGGGTGGATCAATAGTATTAGTCTAAGCTTAAAAGTAGAAATTTAATGTCTATAACTTAGATGTTTAAAAATATAAAAACTATGAACTAACCCATCAATTTTCTTCATCTGCACCAATCATACGAGTTACTAAAGTACGATTCCCTCCTGAAATATTTTTTCTCCATTTTTATTCTTGGTATATCATTCATTGTCAAGTTAAGTGTGACCTAAATTATATATAAGTTAAGGGTTTATTTGGGTCGTACTAAGTACTAAGGGCCAACCCAACAACACTTGGGCCTGTTTATTTTATGTGTTTGGGGGGATTGGTCTCCAAGATTTAGGAAAAATAGTTTAAAAGACCCTCAAATCTCATGTTTGGGTTAAAAATTCAATTCTAAGTTCCTAAACTCGGCTTGTAACTGGCCCGAATACTAAACCCATAATTATGGGTTTCGTCAAACCTAGGAGGGGTGTATTTGGGAAGATGGGTTAATGATTCAAAAGACAATTGTACCCTTTAATATGTGTATGAATTAGATTGATCAAGGAGCAAAATAGTCATTTATAAGACAAATGGTTATTAACAAGGCCTTGAAAGGTTTTGTTTTTTGGATTTTGAATTAATTTATCTTTTTAAATTTTTAAAATTTTCATCTCCAAATTCATTTTAGTAAATTTAACACCTGCTAAACTGTGTGGTGTGTGTTAGTGAAGAAAATTAATCTGATAACCCTGATAAAATGTTTTAAAGCTTTGCCCCTTGCAATTCCTATTTCACATTAGTTCGGATTCAAAATTCGCGTCAATCCAAAATATATATATACTATTACACCAAAATACGCACATGACTCATATGTGATACATCCTCCCAATATTAACTACTCCACGCCGTCACATATTTGAAAACCACAAACATATTTTGCATTAAAGGCGACAGCCAAACACTGAAATATGATATTCAACACAGTTGCTGAATTGAAGTGTAAACACGAGAAGAAGTCCCCAAAAAAAACTGGAAACTTTTGACCAATCTAAGATACCCAGAGCAAGGGTAAAGCCATCTTCTTACCGTTGAAAACGTTGAAATGTCAACTCATACTAGGACAAAAGTCAAATGTAAGGATAATAAGCCGTTCCATGGACCGTACAACTGTCTTTTACGATCTGCTGCATGCCAGCATGCAAATTACAGCTAGGAATGACTCTCAACCACCGAGTCTCTGACCTCTTATTGTTTACCAAAAAAATTGGGTAACATATTTTTAAAATTTATTTTTTATTTATATGTTTTTATAATTTTTGTGATTATTTTTATAATAAAAAAATTATTATTTTTGTGAGTGATTTATTTTTTTATGGGTGTTTTTATTATTTTTATTGATATTTTTATTATTATTGTGATAATTATTTTTATCAATTTTCTTTGGTACAAAAAAAAATTATAACTTTCTATAGGTGTTTTTATTACTTTTATAGTAATTATTTTTATTATTTTTCTTTAGTACTACATCAATAATAAAAACGTTAATAAAAATAATAAAAACACCCACAAAATAATAAATATCGATACGCTAGCATAGACAACTCGTTATTGATTTTTTTGAAACAATTTTTGGGAAAAAATATTTAGTGCTTGGCAGTTGGCATGAACATCCTGACGGAATCACGTGATATACATAATACATAAAATGTTAACCTTTGTGGTTTTCATGATTTCAAGGAATACCCTTATAGTTTTTGATATTGCACTTAAATAACTAACTTAGAAATGTCAAAGAAGATATTTATTTTTCAACGTTGAGCTTATTCCTTGTTGCATCCAAACACCAGTGGGTGCATATGGGTTGTTAGATTGTGGATTCAAAGGGGGATAATTTGTTCATGCACGAGTGTGTTGGAATTTTCTTGGGTCATGTTTTGTGTTGGGTGACTTTTATGTAGTGGTGATGATGATGGTGCAATCGCGACAATACAATTGTCGGTATGTAGCAGTCGTGGTGATGACGGTGATTGGATGAATTGGGTGTTCATGTATGGTGGAGATTAGGGGTGTAACTTGAGTGAGTTGAAGGATTAAATCTATTCTAACCTTAAGTATAAATTTTTTAACTCTAATCTGACTCAATCCGAAATACTCAACTTGAGTATTGTTCGAGTTAATTTTGGACAAATTCGGGTTGAAATTAGGTTACCCAATTTGGTGTATGAGTAGAGCTATTTTTAAGATGTTTATGATTCAAAAACTATTTTAATGATTTTGTATATTCAAGGATAATATGAGTATTTATAGAAAAAATGAAAAGATATGAAAAAAATTCGTTAGCCAATCCAAACGTTGATTAACAACAAACAAAAGAAGATTTTTATCTTTTTTTGTTGTTGTTGTTATTGTTGTTGGTCAAGAACTAAAGATTCTGAGATACACAGAAAATTTAAGATGTAGAATATCAAAGACGTAAGAGCATCTCCAAGAGACTCAATAAACCCCTCCCCTTAGCTATTTTAGATAGTTTTACCCAAAAATTCCACTCCAACAGGCTAGCTATTTCTCATAGCCCTGATTTCAATCGCTACATCAAGCTAGCCGCTTGCCCTCGCCAGACTCTCTGCCTCCCGCCTCTCTTTGTCTCTCTGCCTCCCTCGCCTCTCTGCGTCTCTTTGCCTTCCTCACCTCTGCGTCTCTTTGCCTCCCTCACCTCTGCGTCTTTCTGCCTCCCTCGCCTCCCTCACCTCTGTCGACTCTCTGCCTCCCTCGTCTCCCTCGTTCGAAGGCTCTCAAAATCTCAACCGCTACACTCTCTGCCTCCCTGAGGCTCCACCCACCGACTGTGAGGCTCTCAAAATCTGAAGGCTCAACGGACTGAGGCTCCACCACCGACTGAGGCAGCGACTAAGACTCCACCCACCGACTGAGGTATTGTTTGGGAATTGTGTGTATGAGAAATTGTTTGGGAAGTGTGTGTATGAGAAATTGTTTGAGAATTGTTTGTATGAGAAATTGTTTGAGAATTGTGTGTATGAGAAATTGTTTGGGAATTGTTTGTATGAGAAATTATTTGGGAATTGTTTGTATGAGAGATTGTTTGAGAATTGTTTGTATGAGAAATTGTTTGGGAATTTTTGCTGAGAAATTGTTTGGGAATTGTTTGTTTGAGAAATTGTTTGGGAATTTTTGCTTCTATAGATTGGGTTTTCCAATTTCGATGTGTATTTTTCAGCTTGTAATATGCGAATTTGAGATATTGGAATTGTGGGTTCATAGCATATGGCATATGCTTTCAGAATCTGGGAAAGGAAAGCTACCCAATCCCTCAAAAGAAAAAAAAAATTTGAAAGTTAGTTAAGTTAGTTGAAGTGGATAACTAAAATAGATAGCGTTGTTGGAATGACTTTGAAAACGTGGTTAGCTAAAATATATAATATAATATTTTAATATATTTTGAGTAGCTATTTTAGATAGTCTTCTTAGAGATGCTCTAATATCAAAAACTACAATATGGTCATACCAGCTTATGACACAACGAAAGAGGAATGTTATTTTGATTTAATTTATTTCATAAAAATAGTGATTAGTTTAATAATCCTTTGTAAGTATTAAATAGGAATAAAAATATTTTCTATTCTATCATGTATTTGGCATGCTATCGGATAAAGATTCAAATAATAGTTAGGATGGCACTATTTCAATCCCTCACAAATTTTCATTCTCTCTGATTCCGTTAGATTTTGTCACTTATGTGGCCATATGACAATAAATACAAAAAAGATCGATTGTTACAATTAGAAAGTTCAAGGACGCAATTGACATAGAAAAAGACATAGTGATTTAACTAACACGAGAGTCATAATTTAAGGGTCATATGTGTAGTTTACTTTTAACTCATTTGTGCCACGTAAGTGACACACTTTTTCTCTTTTAAACTCAATTGACACAATTAGGGAGTTTAAAGAATCAATTGAAACAAAAAAAAAAGTTCAGAGATTTAATTGATACAAATGTCATAATTTGAAGACTATATGCACAATTTATTTAATAAAAAAAAAAAACTAATATGCTTTCAAATGTAGTCATTTCGAAGTGAACACCACAACACCCAAAATGACAAAAATCCCTGAAACCACAAATAATCCAATTACAAAAATAAAAAAAAATAGAAATCATCAGAACTCCAACAGATCATTTATCCATATAATTCCTGAACAGCCCCTCATTTTTCTTCTTTCTTTTGTTTTTGGGGTTCAAAGTTTGCATAATCATGGAAAAACCCAAGTCCAAATGTACAGCTTCTATACTCATCATTCAGTAGCCCAAAACAGTCGGCGATTTTCAACTCACCATCCTCTTCCTCCTCTTCGGCGACCCACTTTCCGACGACGATGAACCATCCGTCGACGTCGGCGACCTTTTCGATGTCACTCTCACCGGCTCCGGCTCGCCGGTGTTAATCCTAAGCGGAAAGTTCAACAGCGCACGTGACCCACGCATGCGGTACGCTGCCCTGTCATAGGCCAACGCCGCATCCTCCGCCGTCTCAAAAGTCCCAAGCCACACCCTAGCCCCATTCTTCGCCGGATCCCTTATCTCCGCCGCGAACTTCCCCCACGGCCGCCGCCTCACCCCTCTGTAATGCTTTCCCTTCGATGGCACTACCGCCGGCTCCAACATCTCCGTCGCCACCGTCTCAGGTACCGCCACCGCTGGAAACTCTTTTTTTTCCGGCGATTCAACAACAATTTCGGGCTCGGTCTTGACGGTTGCGGTGGCGGAGACAGATGGAAGCCATCCAAAGTTGACAGCGTCGCGAAGGACGCCATAAACCACCATGTCGTCGGAGTCATTTTCTTGAAGTGGTAAACAACCATGTCCCCAGTTTTCAGTCAAGGAAGGGGACAAATTGGAACCGAAGCTATTGCTCGAGCAATATACTGCCGGAGAGTCGCCGAAATTTGTGGGTAAAGCTTCAGAATCATTGAGCAAGTAACGCCTTATTGAGTCCAAAAGTGCTAAATCAGAATCAAAAGATTCAAAACCACCATTTTCGTACATCATCGTATTGAAATCAAAACAAATAAGCTCAAATTCTGTTGTGGGTTATTACAGTTTAAGCTGAATCGAACTGAGAGGAGAGAGAAAGCTTCGATCTTTGTGGGAGAAGATGGTGTGGGGTTTAAATAGGGTGCTGAGTTGGTGGAGAGGTTCATGAACTTAGTTGAATACTTTGTAACTTTTGTTCAAAATGAATTCGATGTTTTTTGGATTTTTGTAAGGAGGATTGAGCTTCCTTGAAAGTTCTATATCTTGCAAGTGGGAGAAGAGGGGGTGGGGTTTTCAGTCACGTGGTGAAAATGAGGGATGAAAGAGATGGGTTGGGATGACGTCATTGGCCTTACAGCAGCAATATTTGTTTGTCACCATGGAAGAGGATTTTGCTGCCGATCATGTAATGGCATTCTTAATTTTCTACAATTGAGCATTTCCATGATAGCACTAAGGTGAGAATTCAGTGGAGTCCTAATGGCCAACCACCTGACTGCATAACTCAAAGATCGTGAGTTCGAATTTCTCTAGTCATTTTTTATGTATAAACTATTCAAAATAATAATAATAATAGCACTAAGGTCTCAGAACTAAATGGAATCAGAGCAAACAATAATTTAAATAACAAGGCAGAATTAAGATATAAACTACTGTGCTGGAATTAAAACAAGAAGAACTCGTCGGAGTGACGACAAAATTATAGAGTAAAATAAAAGTGTAAACTAAACAGTGTAGAGAAGGATTATGGTATGTTGTTTATAGGAGTATTAATCGTGAATCCCTTTTTTGTTGCCTGATTCTCTATATTTATAGGTGTTAACTTCTAATCATTGAAGCCATTTTTCTAGTCATTAAGCAAATGTTCATGGCCTCTTACTCTAACAACTATAAATATGCGTTAAAATCACTTGTAACCGACGATTCCACGACATCACGTTTCAAACACTTTTTCACTTTTCGAGATCCTTCGAGATCTTTTATCAGAATGTCTTATCTCATTAAACCTCCTCTAACTCAATTCCGGCCTTCGACTCTTGCCACGAGTCCTCAGATTTTTTTTTTTTAATATTCCTTCAAAATTTTGTAATGAATTTGAAAGTAATTTATCCACAAAGGCACAAAAAAAATTAAAAAATAAAAAGCTAGTTAAATCGCAGCCGATGAATAGGTGAAGAAGGAAAAAAGAGGGCTTAATTGCGGGCTCAATACGGATTCATTGGTCCTAGACAAATGAACAATGTTGTTTTGGATAAGTCTCACATAAAGTCAATACCCCACCAAATATTGGTGGGCACCACTCTAATTACCCACCAAAATTATTGTAATGTGATGGTCCCATCCCATTCCTATTGTGCCAATTTCGTGTATGTCTCGTCTCCTTCAAGGAAGGTGCTCATATTCACTTCCTTTGCACCAAAGGAAATACTTTGCAACTTGCAACAATGGTGGTCCTAGATGATCCAAAATTCAAATGGATGGTTGAATAATAAGATTGGGAAAGGATGTAATCTAGGGGTTAATCAAAATCTAATTTGAGTAGGCTCTAAATATTCACTATTTGAATAAAAATTTTCAATATTCAAGTTCTAATCAAATCTGATTTAAGTTCGACAATAATAGAGTTTAGGTCTCGGGTTTCTGAATCCTATCCAAGTGCAAGTGAATTAGTGAACTTAGATAAAATTTGAATTTAAAGTTGAATTTTCAAAGGAGTAGTGTGCCTTTAAAATCAAACCCAAGGTACACCCTATATGGATATAAACCAAAGAAATAAATTTTAATTTTAGTCTAAATTGTATAACTTGAACTCAAAAATTCAAATGTGGTAATAGTTGTGTGCCTTTAAGACAATCAAATCTTATTCGCACTATTCTTATCATTAAATTATTTTATACCAACTTTGAATTTCAAAGGATTTAGTGTTCGGTAGGTGACATATAAAAGTAAATCGAAGGATGTGATTTGTCTCACATTATTGATGTCAATATCTTCCACATTCAATAAGAGCTTATCTTGCTGCTCAAAAAAAAAAAAAACAGAGCTTATCAATTAATAAACCTGTAGTGATAGACACTTAATTTTTTATAAGTACCACTAAATCATTCTTGTTATGATTGAACTTCAAGTCTCACTTTCTGCACCAATATCTCTCAGAATAATATACAACCATCTTTTTTTTTTTTCAACGGTAAGATGTATTCGGATCAGTTTATGCGTATTTCGATTAATTTCTTCTTTGATCTGGTCAAAAGTAGCTCATCCACGTCGGGACTACAGAATTCATGAGGGATAAATTCCTCATGGTCTGACCCCAAGAGATTGTCAAAATTTAAACTCAGGACGTCTACATTTACATCTATCATCTTTAATTAATGAATTTATATAGCTTTTCTTGAGTTCAATTCCTTCTTTCTGGAGTTGTCTATGGTACACAAAAATATTCATAACAGTGATAAAAATATTCATAAATGTAATAAATTACTCACAAAAATTATAAAAACACCTATTACAGTAATAAAATTTAAATGTACGATACCAAATTTTTTTCTTCGGTACAATAGTCAAATCCTTTCTTTATTAGCAAGTCAAGAAAACTGTTTTATAAGCTGGTCCAAAAGCCAAGGTCCAAACAGACCTGACTTATTTTATTTCAAATGATATAAAATCAATCTATTTCAGTCAACTCCAAACATGCCTAATGTCTCTTTTTTTTAAAGTTCATGAGAGAATCAAAGATAAATAACTAAGGGCCTGTTTGGTTTGCGTTTCAAAAACAGGTATCCGAAAACAGTTTTTGAGAAGAGTTTTAAGAAAATAGTTTTGATATTTTTTGAGATAAAAAACTTGTTTGGCTAGATGATTTCAAAAACAGTTTTACAGAACAGAAAATAGTAAAACCTGTTTGGACAGCCTAAATATATGTTTGAACAGTAATTCAAACATTAATAAAAAAATATAAGAAAGTTATTTTTAGATTGATAATTTCATAAAAAAAAAAATTCAATAAATCAAACTTTAAAATATAATAAAATATATTATATAATATATTTATACATATATATATTATATTATATTATATAATATATTTATACACACACACACATATATATATATATATATATATATATATGTATAAATATATATATTATATAATATAATATATATACATATATAATATATATATATATGTATAATATAATATATATATTTATACATATATATATATATATATTTATAAATTCTTATATATAAATTCGTAGATATATATATACATATATATACCAATTTATATGTATAAATATATATATTATATAATATAATATATATATATATATATATATATATATATATATATATATATATATATATATATATATATATATATTTATGTATAAATTCGTAGATAAATATATACATATATATACCAATATATATATATATATTTATATACGAATTTATAAATAAATAAATATATATATATATATATATATACGAATTTTAATAATATTATATAATATAATATTATATAATATAATAGAATATTATATAATATATTATATTATAATATCTATTATATATATATATATATTATATATTAGGAGAGAGAGGAAGAAGTAAAAAAAAAAAAGGAATGAATAAATTTGCTGCTAAGGAGACTCGAATGGCAGACCTCATTAAAGTCCAAAATTGTTCTCCTTGTTTTCAAAATTTTCAAAGAAAACTTCGAAAACAAGCTAGACTTGTTTTCTGTTTCTTTGACTCAAATCTCATTTTTTCTCAAAATTTTGAGAACAAAAATACTAAACAAACAGGTTTTGGGTGTTTTTGAAATTTTGAGAACAAAAAACAGTTTTCGAAACGCAAACCAAACACGCCCTAAGTTAGTTTAAATTTATTAATTAACCTTTTTAATTGTCAATTCAATAAAATAGGATATAGCTCCAGCACCAAAGCAAGAAATCTGGGTACAGTATTGAAATTAATCTATAGTCGTAGATTTTGACTAGTTTGATTAATTTATAACTATTCATTGTAAAATTAATAAATAATATAAAATAAAAAGACTTTACGTCCGTCTTGTTTTGAGATATGATACTGAAAAAATACATTTTGATGTCGTAGGTGCAGTGTTTTAAAATCCAATCCGGCCCAACGGGTTGACCCGATGAATCAAAGTCTGAATTGGACTAATTTAGTTATTGGATTGTTCAAGCAAAAAAACGGGATAAAACCCATTGCCTCGACTAGTTCTATAACAAAATTGTTAAACTGAACGGTTTAGAACAAACCGGACAATTCAATTCAAATGCTATAAAAATAGTTTCTAGGGCATTTTTTCCCAAATTTCTTTTACCTTTGCCTACGCAACTTTGCTTCTCCATGACTCTTATAGGCGACTGATCCTCTCTCTCTCTCTCTGAACACAATAACACATGCACTCAATCGAAGATTTGAAGGACTCAGATTCTTCGACTCAGCTTCTTCAAAATTCTTCGACTTACAAGCTAATAACGCTACAGCAGATATTTGGTTTATCAGATATTACATTTCTTTTTCTCTCTGTGCCTATTACTGCTACTCTACTTCTGCTTTGGCTATTTCAATTCATTGTGGGGTTGTTGGTTTTGATGCTTAACTTTACAATATGTATATGAAATTGAATGTATTGAATATATGTTTAGAATTTTTGTTCAATTTAATATTCAAAATTATTATGATTTTTTAACAAATTTATAATTATTTTTTATTTTTTTATTATGTGACTGGTTGACCAATGACTTAACAGTTGAATCAATAACTGATTAACTCGATCCCTTTCCCGAGTTGATGTCAGGCGGAATTATAAAACTATTCGTAGGTGGACCCTTTAAAATATCGCCCGTCTGATCTGAATACTGCAAATATGTGGGCACATCCTACGAACCTTTGAAGCTGACCAAACCGGGCATACTATTTGACTTTGACAGAGACAATTTCAAGCTTCTATTATTGGTAATGCCGCCGCGCCGTCGCTACGGTGCCCAAAACGACCACACGTGCGAAGAACCGAGGTTTTGTACATTCTTGTTCACAAAACGACAAAACATTCCAGTAGGACCCACCAACTACTAATTCTTGTCTGTTAAAAAAATAGGGCAAAATTCAGTTTACCTCCTTGTGGTTTGGGTGTTTTGCACATGACCCCCCTATGATTTGGAAATCAGTACATTACCCCCTTATACTTTTGGACCGATATGCACAATTAACACCGTAAATATAAGTGATAAAATGACTTTAATACCCTCAACTATTCATCATCTTCTTCCTCCCTCTCAGTTGTTGTCTAATTTTCTGAAAAATCAACCAACCACCCAACTTTACAATCTTTTCTCTCTCTCCACAAAGCACAAAACTTCCTCAAACCAATGTCAATATCTTCCACTCTCAACCTAGTTTTAAACCCCATAGACTTGTTTCCTTAAATAGCCCCCATGACCCATGAATTTAAGCTCAAAGGTGATCACAAACTCATTTTGACAGGTTATATACCAGATTTTTTTCAACATTTGGGCCAACTTTGGCCCTTAATTTCTCCCTCGTTTCTCAACCTTTTTGGGTGATTCAAATGCCTATATTTAACCTATTTCTACCCTCTTTCCAACCATGTATTTAGTTTGTCCAAATCATGCACAAGGTAAGTGGAAATCGAGCTCCAAAGTAACGGGTTCATCATTTTCAAAAATTGTCACGATTTTTAATTCAATTTTTCACCCACCAAACCTCATTCTTTCTCGATTCTAACTTCAAAAATGGATTCCTTGACCCTAAAAATGGTGGATTAGGCCTCCCTTCACCTCCGAAACTCGAAATTTTGAATACCCAAAAATTCAAGTTTCAAGCTTAAAAAATGTTTTGATTTTCTCTCACTATACACCACGGCCACTAAAGAAACTTTAGGAAATTGTTACTGAATATGAAAACAAGCTTACCCTATCACACTACTTCTTCCACCATCACCCACTGCGCACCACCCCAGCCCACTGCTCACCGCCACTCTCATTGGAAAACAACCAGTGCAACCCAATCCTTCAACTCACTTCATCAACTCAATTCATCTATAGTAAAAAACATCAACTCAACCCAATTCATTGACCCACCAAATTTAATCTGATTCATCACCAAAAATTCAACCCAATTACAAACAAATTCAACCAACCTCCAGCCAAAAGGAGAGAGAGAGAGAAAGATAGAGAAAAAGGGTATTATAGTCCTTTACCCACATTCATTTTGGAGGAAAGCACTTGATTTCCCATTCAACCGTTATTTAGGCGCGTGTAACATACACACAGTTAAATTTAACAGAAAGTATAACGGTAGCAGATTAGTTCAAATCCATAAGGGGGTTGAGTGCTTATTTTTAAACGTTAAGGGGGTGATGTGCTCTAAGGGCAAACCACAAGGGGGTAAACTGAAGTTTGCCCAAAAAAATATCAATCAAAATAAAAAACGTGATCAAAATCAAATAGGATGGTGCATCGGAGCTTCTTAGGTTGCTTTATTCCTCAAAAGTCATGGCGGATATTTTTTTTTTTAAAAAAAAAAGCTTATTATATTGAGCGTTTGTTGTTGAATGGAATTCCAATCAAAAGCATTGGGCTGTATTTTATATTAAAAAGTGCTTTATTTTATGAATATTCGTAAAATAATATAGGCTACTAGTCATATTGCGGCTGATTTAAGAGTATTATATACATGTTAATATCATATGGTAAGAAAATTATTTTTTACGAATATCCTAATTTTGACGTGAATGATCTACTTTTGATATGATCGAGGAAGAAATTTATCGAGGTATGCGTAAATTAATCCGAACACCCCTGATGACGTGAATGATCTACTTTTGATATGATCGAGGAAGAAATTTATCGAAATATGCGTAAATTAATCTGAACACACCTGAACCTTAACCAAAAAAACTTTAAAAAAATAAGTAAGTGTATGTTATATCGGATTCATGTACTTGTGAGAAGCGGCAAATTTATATAATTTGCAACCTAACAACATGTGAAATTAAATCAATTATATTAATATTATAGAAAAAGCATGAGGGAGGTGTTATTATAGACCGTAATGATGATGTATTGCTAGTCATGATTATTCTATTAGAGCCTGACCAAAATATTCCTGGTGGTTAAAAAATTCTAAAGAATATTAAATGCAATGGTAATATCATGATATCACTAATTAATAATAAAAAATAAAATAGATAAGATAAACGACGCTTATTTATTTTGATATTATTGATTTGTAATACCACGTCAGAACATAGTATTACTGTTGAAAAGAATATATTTTCTGCTAAAGAGGAGGGATGTAGACAAGCCCACTACAATAGGAGAAACATATTGGGTCTCTCGAACTAGTTGAGTCATAATCAGGCCAAAACCCATGACACACGACCCTGCCCTCAATGCTATCATGTTACCCATAGGATGCCATTGACTGGCCCAGTTGTCCTATACCCATGTGGGTCACTGGGTCACAGGCTTTACGACCCCTAGTTTCAGCTAGGCCCAGTCCAGAAAAGTATCAGGCCAAAATTTTTGGACCAAGCCCTGAATTATTTGGGTTGGCTTCTGACCCATGTTTCCTAACCCAAAATATTTCTTTCCGACAGATTCAGATTTTCTCCAAATACAATTCCCATTCCTCATTCGTGATAAAACTATGTTGTCCAAATCTGTTTATCAAATTTTGTATGACAAATAATATATCAAAATCTTGTGTATTGAATGTTTGGTGGAGTTATTGGACTCTATTGATCCAACCATCTACATTGATTTGATATAAAAAATTTGATAAAAAATTTAGTCAGCATAGCATTGCTCCCTCACTCGTCGTCAAGAACTACCTTACTTCCAAAATGCTTTGTCAAGCCTTAGAAGTAATGCAAGTCAACAAATTGAATTTTGATTGATTTGAATCCGAATCCGATCTTCAAAGTTTGATCTGATAATTCGACGAATTTAATTTTTGTGGTTCGTATTCGATTCTGTTAACGATATGAAATCCGATTCGAAAATCCAATTCAATCTGAATAACTAAATTTTAACAACTAAATTTCTTCAAAAAATTACTTAATTTCTTTAATATTTATACAAAATTTTTTATAATAAGATAGCTTACAAGTTGAATTTTATCCCCTACACTTTTTTTTTCCAAAAAAATCACATCACCAATTTCTATCACATGCCCAATTATTTCAATATTTGATTAATTTATAGTTTAATATAATTTTTATTTCACATATTATCCATACACTATAGTATACATATGTTGAGAAATTTTGTCAAATTATGTATTTTGAAAAAAAATTGTTGATATTTTTAAGAAAATAATGGATAAACAAAGAAAATTTATTATTTAATATAGTGGAATAGATTTTTTTTAGCGCTAGAATTTTAGGTTTCATCGTGTCTTCAGACACAGATTATGACTAGTATATAAATATTGCAGATGAGATTATAATTAAATCGGATATAGGTATATCCAAATCCAAATCCCTAAAATATAAAATATCGGAATCAGATAATCGATAAAAAAATATGAATTCATAATCAGATCCAGATTCAGATTAAAAGTTGATCCATTGATAGGCTACATACGAGAGGACGATGACTTTTTTCGTACATTTCTGCTTCAAATTCTGTTTGAACTAGGAGGAGTGCTGTCCATCAACCAATTTCCAGAGTAAATATTGAATGCAACGGTGATACCATGTCACTATTGATGACATAGTATCACCAACCAATAATAAAATCCCAAATAAGAAAAGTGAACTCCACTTGAACTTACATTACAGAATGGTGGGGAGTTATTTGTTTATACGACGGCAGGTTATTTACTCAAATCTCTGTCAAACAAAGTCCATATTTTCTTTGCACTCAAAATGTTGCATCTCTGGTTCATCCAAGGTATTTGAGCTTCATCGGCATACAAACTTAAGGTCAGTCAAAATTCAAAAAACTCAATTTAATTTATCTAGTGCCCCAATCTGAAAAAATGACAAAAGACTAAGTATCGTCGTGTTACAAAAGATTGGAACATCATAATTAGCGCGTGGGATATGAAATTTCGAATGAAAAATATATTTTATATTTGCGAATGCGACATTCGGGTATAAAGTTAAGGTTGTTCAAGTTTAAGAATTTCTATTTTATATGCACCAGCCCACAAGAACTTAGCTATTGGTGCACAAAAAGGGTGTTTGGATGCCTAGAATTGATTGGATAGGATATCAAATTTATATCCATTCTCATCCAACCCAAACCCACCCATCCACCTTCATTGGGTTGGACATATTTGGATATCCTATTCTATTTCTACCCTACGTTTGGAAAATAATTTTCTACTCATGTGATGTGAGGTCCATGGATACGAGTGATGTCAACAATATTATTTAGAGGTCTTAAAGGTACTATAGGACTGTCATGGCTAGAATTGGACACCGTTTACTTTTAAATAAATAGAAAGTCTCCCATTAAAGTTGGATTGAGTGTACACTTGTTCTTGGTAAAAGGACTATAGGTAATGCACTCATTGGAGGAAATGTCGTTTTGAAATGGTCCATTACTTCTTTTAGGTGAATTGATGGAACAGTTCAACAGGATTGACTTTTACTTGGTAAATGCTTTTCATCTAAGGAAGCTTGATGCTAGTTACTTGCTTAATTTGATTTATATTATTTAAAGGCCTATTAGTTATTTGCTTTAGATTATCTGCACAACATGTCATTTTTATTATTAAAAAAAAAATGAAAATTTTATTGTCCACATTTTTTATTTTTTATGATGTTGTGATGTACAAATACAATGTAACCATATTAATGTCAATTCCTTTCATCTAAAAATATTGATTTGATGCTTTTAAATTATGCTTTAATTTCGATTGTTAGATTAAATTCTCATTATCTCATTATTAGTGCATGAAAAGAAGGTCTTGTTGGAATATGGAATGGGAAAAAATCCAATACAATTAATGATTAATTCATTTGAAACTTTTAGCTGCGATTATAAATTGCCACTAAAGGTGTTCACTTTTAGCCGCTACAAAATGTTGTCACTATATGTTTGGTTTTATTTATTCATTAAATACATTTAGTAGCAACTTGCTGAGTTTTAGTGGCAAAATTATTTTAATTAGCTGCAATAATTCTCTTAGTTAAATGTTTAACATTTAGTCACATTTTTTATTTTGTGGCTAAAAATTTCATTTTTAGTGGCAATTTTGCAAATGTTACAACACATTGCCGCTGTTCAGTGGCAATAAAAAAATTATCACTAAAATATATAGTGACAATTTTTTTTACTCTTAGCTACAACAATTATAACCGCTAAAACTGAAATATCTTGTTGTGTTATAAAGATACCTTATCCAACATTTTCAAATAGATAAAAATAAATAAATAAACAATTAGCATATGTGCCCCATTGAGAATGAAAACCCAACAAAGGTTACATGAGTTTTTTCTGTCTCTGATTCTTCAAAAAAATTTGGGGGCATAGTTAGCATTAATCTACTAAATTTTGGTAGAGAGAAATAATTAACTGCTCGAGCTATGTCACACTAATGAAGTAATTTAGAGATTATTTTTTGTAAAAAAGGAAAAGGGGGAGGGGGGGAGAAAATATTCAAATAAACGGAGATATTACGTCAACGTTAAAAAGAACACACTAACTTTTAATATTGATCGATCGACTCGATCAAAAGGAAACTATTTCATGAACCCATTCAAAGAAATAAAATAAAACATTGAGTGGACGCGTGGGATGTTGTGTTTTAGATTTCCTACCAAGTCCAATGAATTATTCTATTACGACTATGTCATGTTGGGACCTTAGGGTTCAAGTTGATATAAAATTTAAAATCTTCAGAAATTGAGTTTAGGTTCTAGAATAAATATTCAATGCAACTGTGATATCATGTTCGTATTGTCACATTATATCACAAACTAATAATAAAATAATAAATGGGCGAAGTGAACCTCACTTTGATAGTTATCGACTTACATGGAAGAAGAGTGAATAATTATTGATTTACATAGACGGTTAGTTATTGGTATGTTTACAAATTATTAGTTGATGATACTACATGACAATACTGACGTGATATTACCGTGGTTATACCGTATGAACACGATAACAACCATCACAAGTAGATCATTATCATTACATCAACTTAAAAGTTTATGTTATCTTCCAAGCTCGTCCTTGGTTGATAATATGTGCATTACAACATGGTTGGAGATGTAGAGCATATAATTGTTTAAGACAGTGTATTACGTAAACCCTAATACATCTTCATCTTTGTAGACAATGTATTATATATAATTGATTTGGTACATATTTATTTATTATAATTAATTTTCCCAGGAGACTCTCACTATTTTCCTGTTAAGATAATTACCTATATATTCAGACTCCTTTTTTTATTTAGACCATGTCTTGACGCTGACTGTCGTATATATAATTAATGCTGGAGCTCTTGGACTTGGACAGATGAGTAACTATCTTTCACTTAATTAATACTAATATTCTCATCTAGTTTTGGAACCATTCTACGGTCACATTAATATGAAATGAGAGTGGGTAATGACCGGAAAAGGACCGATGACTTAGTTTATCAGCACATGCACAACCATTGACTGCTTCTACTATTCTTCATTACACCAATGATAGGCTTCTGTTAACTGGGTGGCAAAAAAACAAAAAGTAAGGGTGTCAATTACGAAAATATGATTGAAAATCGACACGAAATTAATGAGTTAGAATTGATTATTTCTCGACATGAACTCGTAAATAACACGATTCGTTAACTCAAATAATAAATGAGTTAGGTTAGTGTCAAACACAAACTTGACACGATTAATACGTTTAGCTAGTATTATAAGAGTAAAATGTTTATTTTTGATATTTTTTATCAAGTAAACTTGATATAATTCTTGTACCAAAAAAAAAAATGTTTTTACTCACTTTTATTATTATGTTTATTAAGTTAAATTTTAGTTTATAGAAAAAATATGAGCATGAGTTCGATTAAGTCATAATAAAATTTTAGCGTTAAATTTTTTATTTACGAGTTGTATGAATCAACTTGAACACGACATGAAAATAAACAAGTCAGGTCGACACAATACAATTAGTCAAATAGGTTGAATAAATGTTGATTAATACTCGATGAAAACCTGTAAATGACACGACCCGGACACGCCCGACATGACACGTGTATCACTCCAGCAAAAATGTGGTTTGTATAAATTTCTTTTAATGTGTCATATTGATTGTTATTGATTGAGGATTCAGTGATGACCTAATGGCCAATTACTCTACCATTAAACCTAAAAGTCGCAGGTTTGTTACTCACCAATCCCTCATCATGCAAACACTGTTTAAAACAGATTGTTATTGTTTATTTTCGTGAATACAAAAAAATATTTTACTTACTTTTATTATTATTTTTATTAAATTAAATTTTAATTTATAGAAAAAATATGAGCATGAGTTCGATTAAGTCATAATAAAATTTTAGCGTTAAATTTTTTATTCATGAGATATATGGATCAACTTGAACACGACACGAAAATAAACAAGTCAGGTCGACACAATACAATTAGTCAAATAGGTTGAATTAAAGTTAATTAATACTCGATGAAAACCTGTAAATGACACGACCCGAACACGCCCGACATGACACAGTGTATCACTCCTGTAAAAATGTGGTTCGTCTAAATTTCTTCTATTGTGTCATATTGATTGAGCATTCAGTGATGACCTAATGGCCAATTACCCTACCATTAGAACTAAAAGTCGCAAGTTTGTACCTCACCAGTCCCTCGTCATGTAAACACTGTTCAAAACAGATTGTTATTAATTGTAATAAAAATTTCACAAGTCAGACCTAGGCCCGCAGATGAACTGATCAAATATTACCATAAAATAATACTAAAGTTAAAAGTGAATTTGGGGAGTATACAACAAAATGTGATCGTTTGAGATTCTTCTTGACATTTTAGAATTGATTATTTTTTCCAGGCACAATTTGATCCTGTTGAGTTGTAAGGGTAACTGACATATTTAACTTGTAACTTGACTAAGTCTTGTTTAATTATAAATTTTGGTACAATATACCGACTTGGGTACCTAATAGTTCCGTATAAAACTTATTCACTTTGCTCGCTAACGGTACCGTATGCTTTTTTTTTGCTTAACAATCAAGGGTTTTCGGATCAATTTACGCGCACATCAACTAATCGCTTTCTTGATTTGGTCAAAGGCAGACCATTCATACCGGGACTAGAATATTCATGAAAGATTAATCTCTCGTGACCTGACTATAAAAATTATTAAAATTTAAACTCACAACGTCTGAATTTATATCATGTTACCCTTCGAATTATACCTTATGCCTTTTCTTAGACCTTAAGATTACCTTCAATTACAAGCTAACGGCGCATGCAATTCCAAATTTTGCTCAATGACGTAGTTTTGAAATTTTCTCCACCACCATTTCTTGCCCAATAATTCTCTGAACCCCCTCCCCCCCCCCCCCCCCCCCCCCCCCCCCCCCTCTTTCCCCAATGTATTACACTAATTTCCCTTTGTCCCCTCTATTATCAATTTTCTCATTATATCCTTCATATTAGTAATTTTCTCACACCACCTTTTCAATAGTGTGTGTTAGTTTCACATCACCTCAAATTTTTATTTTAGTCGGACTCTACTATAAGAGAAATAGATGATGATGTTTAAACCTAAGTCCTTAACCGCTAATTTCTATTACCTCAAATCCAAACACTTGAATAAAACGATACAAACATGACCATTCTCTAACAAATTATCCTTTAACTATGTTAATTGTTTTACATTAGTCCATCAACTATGTTATTTCATAAAATTTTAATAAAAAATAATAAGTAAAACTAGTGCGATAAGTAGAGGGGTCGAAGTGTGATTATTCGTTTGTTTGTCATGAAACCTTCCTTATACAAACAAAAAGAATCGAACGACTCAGATCAAATGAAGACTCACCTTTGCACCAAGGTATAGCTTTGACCGAAGCTTCCTTGTTCCTCGAAGGTGGCAACTTGCTCTCTTTCTCTCTCTATATAAACCTTTCCACTCTATCATCTTCATCCATTCTCAAAGAAAACCCACCTCTCCCCTTTTCAAATCTCTCTCTTTCTCACTCTAAATTTTCAATACGTATCACCCTGATCTTTATTCTCTCTCTCTCTCTCTCTCTCTACTAGTAAGTATTTTTAAAGCCTTAGTAATGGCTACAACAGACGAAGCCTCAGCTCTGGAACTAATCAGAAGACACCTTCTCGGTGAGTTCTCTCCGATTGATGGCTTCGTTAGTGAGTTTAGTGACTGTAGTTCAAGTACCTTCACTGGTGAAAGTTGCCCTGGTGGAACCCTACAACCAGAGGTTTCGAGTTTTCAGTCCGAAACAAAAAGCTGTGAGTACTATCCCATCACCATCTCCGACTATCTCAACCCCAACGACGAAGTCAATACCACCACAGATATCTTCGATTTCGTCCCTAACTCCATCACTTTCGAGCAAAATGAAAGTAAAATTTTCGAGTTCGGATCAAAACCTCAAAAAATCGACCTCACAACTCCAAAACCACCAGTTTCAAGCTTTCTATCGATAGATTTCGTGCAAAATCGTACAGAGTTCTTTCAATTCGAATACAAATCGCAAATAATCCAACCAACAACACTAGAATCTCTCAGTTCAAATTCTCAATCGAGTTCTCTTAGTGACAGAAGGCCGGCGTTGAAGATCGATTTGCCTCCGGTGAAGAAAATCGAGTGGCTCGAGTTCACCGAGTCGACTCAACAAACAGCAGTGACGTCAATAGAAAAACCTAGCGAAGTAGAGGAGAAAAGACATTACAGAGGGGTACGAAAGCGGCCGTGGGGCAAGTACGCGGCGGAGATCCGAGATCCGAATCGCCGAGGGTCTAGGGTTTGGCTAGGGACGTTCGACACCGCCATTGAAGCCGGGAAGGCTTACGACAGAGCGGCATTCAAGATGCGTGGAAGAAAAGCGATCCTGAATTTCCCACTGGAGGTGGCGAAGTCTGCGTGTGACTCGAGCACCACAGTGGACGGTCGCCGGAAGAGGAGGAGAGAGGTGGAGCAGGGAACGAAGGTGAAAGATGTGAAGAGATCAGAGAGACTGCCAGAATGTGAAGTGGAGATGAAGAGTGAGATGAAGTTTGATTGGCCGTCAACGCCGCCGTCGAGTTGGACGGTATTTGACGTCCCTCCATCGTCGCCGTTATCTCCTCACCCAACGTTTTGTTGTTCTCAGCTTATGGTCATTTGAGCATGAAATGAAACATCTCAACTCAACCATGTTTATTGGTTGAGAAAATGTAACAAAAACATACAAATTTTCGACTCCACTGCACTGGACAAAAGAGAGAGATGATGATAGTTTCTGTTTTGGTCTTTGTTTTTTAGTTTCTAAAGAGACAAAAGTGGTGTGGTTAGCCCTCGAGCTCAGCCGTTCCTCATCTGTCACTTGAGCTGGTCAGAGTATATTTTTAAAGAAAGAAGGGTATTAGGGGGTATGGAAATAGATTGAACTTCAAATCTTTGAATTATCAAAGATAAAACTCCACCATTAAACCACCCCTAAAAATTTAATTTTTATTTTTGTTGAATTATATATGATGAAACGAAATCTGTGTACCTTCCGCCCTCCTATTTATCTCTTTGTATTGAGAGGCGATCGACAGTTTGAGGGTTTAAATTTTACATATATATTCACTAAGACAAAGTTTGAGGGTTTATATTTATATGTAAAATTTATATATGTACCTTCAGTTTGAGGGTTTAAATTAGTTAAATTTACAATTCGTCTTTGTTAATATTTAAACTACACTTGAAATTATTTTATAACTTATATGAGCAACTTGCTTTAGTATGAAAAATCAAAATAGATATAATGGTGCTTAGGTAATATCATGTACTTGTGGTGAAAGGCAAAAATAGACTTTGATGAATGATTGAGCAAATTGATTCAACTTATTTTGGGGTAGTTAAAACTATTAAGACCACAATACACACCACCTTATGTGATTATTGGAAAGCAAGATGAATTTAAATGTTCCGTATGTTAAATTATTCCTAAGAATGAGCTCAGAATGATTTATGTATGATCGTGTATAATCATATTCATTAAGTTAGGTTCTACGTCCTACATTTTCAAGTACATAGCATGTGTCAAAAAAATTATTTATGTCGGTTTGGGGACCAACCCAAGTACTACTCCGACTTGTTAATTATCTACCAGTAATACACTTGAACTTGTAAAAATTGGATACCGGTCCATTAGACAAAACAATTTGATTGTATAACAATGTCAAGGGTATCAGCATAGCTAAATAATAATCATAGTCAAATTAATTGAGTTTAAGCTTAGCTTCTTGCTCAAACTTGGCTCAACAGAAGTTTACGCACATCTAACCTAAATTTGAAGAAAAATTGAACTCTCTTTTCAACCAAAAAAAAAATTAAACAACAAAACTTATTAATCTATTCTAAAATAATTAGTTTTTAAATAAGAATTCGCAAATTTCATATAATCAACCATCAATAAAATGTTAAAAGATCAAAATTTTTCTTATTTATTAGAGAAGAAGAGAGAACATTTTTTATGATTTGAAGCTATTTTGGAAAAAAAAAAAAAAAAGATTAGAATTATTCATCTTTTCAGATAGGAGTTTTCTTCCAATAAAATCAATTTATATTGTGGACAAGAATCCATTCTAACAGCTGAGTCGAGTCATATATTTCTTTAATATTGTTGATTCATGAAAAGAAGTCGTTGGCAAGTTTCTTCAACACATGGCATGGCAGGTAAACAAGGGAGTTGCTTCTTTCATTGTCAACCCATTGTAATGGTCAAGAGGGACAAAAGAACTGAGGAAGGCCTTCTTAGAAGTCATCACAGTTTTACGAGAACCCTTAGAAAAACTTACCTCGGATTGTCCTCTCCCACCTGCATACCCTCTCCCACCTGCATACGACGAAGAAAATATTGAATGTTACAGCACCACATCATCAATTACACATAATATCACCAAGAAGTTATATTTACATATAATATATATTTACTGCGACTGACGTTTACTGTGTAAGAGAGTGACATTCGTCCCCAGTTTTCAAAATTTCTACGAGTCAGCCTTTAGAGTTTAGAGTATTGAAGATTTGATCTTTCTTCCGGTGTAAATGGCACTTAGAAGACACAAATTAATTAGCGTTTGAATGAAGTTAAGTTAAGGGACTAAGACTTGAAGACTTGTTTCAGGTTGTTTTCAGGTGAAGGCTGTATAGGAATTGAGATAGTTGTGAAGTCTTTGCTTTAACTTTGAGAAAAGTAAACGCAGAGACAAATGCATGCAGTTTGAAGAAGAGCAGTACATTTGAATCTATTTGATAATTCAAGACATGACCTATTAATACGAATCGATGTGGAAATAGTGCATTTGGGTTTTACGTATCGAGGTTGAATAGAAGTAGTGCTTTTGATAAATGACTTGACATAAACTTGATTAGACATGAAATGAACCTAGATAAAACCGATGTATACACGATAGACAAACTCAATTTACACGACTATGAATGAGTTATGTTTGAATTTAATAAATTTGGAGCAGATATGACCCACTATCAACCATAGTGTTTAACTTGACGAGACAGGAGTTGGAAAGCAACAGCTTATCAAAAATATTGGAGTAAATATTTGGATGCATGGTTGCATACAAATTGATTATTTTGCTACTGGATTATTTCTCCTTATTATTACTACATTATTTACCAATATTTTCTTTGTTTAAACATTATTAATATGAGATACAATTTTATGAAAGACGTATGTATTAATAAAGTAAGAGTTAATTACAATTTATCCCTCCTTTTTAGTTTCACTTCCTCCTCCAACCTTTTAATTTGAACAGGTTACACTTTCAATCTTAGTCACATAATCCTTCTAAACTCCTAACGCTCTCGCGCTCTGAGAGCGAATTCTTCATGAATTCACGATCTTATTTTACAAAATTCATGAATTTGACTAACTCGCATTCTTACTTACTTATATGTTTACTTATTACTATTCAGATTTTTATGTAAGAAGTACTGACTTAGGCCTAAAGATACATATCAAACTAAAATAATGTTTGTAAACTATAATTGTCATTTTAGGATTTTATAATCAACATATATTTAAAAATTAAATAGTTTGTTCCATAGTTGTGCATGAAATTTTAATTTTTTATATTTTATTTATATTAAATTGTTATGGGTGAATGTGTATCTGTATACATATAATATAACACTCTCAAGGTACTTCTGCTCTCAATTTTTTTTAAATGTTGACGTTTTTGTGCTGTTGCTCCCGCTCCCGCCCTTGTTCCTACTATGTGTGATAATTTTCAACTACACCAATGATCAATAACGTTTTACACGAATTGTTAATCTAAAAATTCTTCCCCATTCCGTATATTATTAATCTTCCCAAAACTGACTCTCTCCAACATCCTTGATCCTCGGGTTGACTACATCAATCTGAGAGGGGGAAAGGGGGAGCAATATTACAAAACTCAAATAAAACTCGATGCTACATCCTTGATACTCGTGTGAATTCGCACTCTAGAAGTTTCTTAGTAAATTCGTTTTCTCATTTTACAAAATGCGCATATTCAACTAATTCACGCTCTTACTTACTTAAATGCATACTTATTATTACTCAAATTTTTATTTGGAAAGTAATGACATAGGCCTAAAGATACATATCAAACTAGAATAATGTTAGGAAACTATAATTGCCATTTTAGTTCTTTATAATCAACATATATTTAAAAATTAAATATTTTGTCTCATAATATTGTGAATGAAATTTTAATTTTTTATATATTATTTATATTAAATTGTTATGGGTGAATGTGTATCTGTATGTATATAATATGATGCTCTTGCTCTCAATTTTTTTTGAATGTTGACTCTTTTGTGCCCCCCGCTCCCACTCTGTGTAATCTAATTTTCAACCTCACAAATCAGTAACGTTTTACACGAATTGTTAATTTGAAAATTGGTCCCTCGTGCCGTATATCATTAATCTTCTCAAAAGTGACTCTCTCCCAAAGTCAAAGTTGAAGATAACATCCATGACCCTCGGGTTGATTGCATCAATCTGAAAGGGAAAGAGGGGGAGCAATGTTACAAAACTCAAATAAAACTCAATACTACATCCTTGATCCTCGTGTGCATTTGCACTCTGGGAGCTTCTTCGTGAATTCTCTCTCTCATTTTACAAAATTCACGAATTCGACTAATTTACTCTCTTACTTATTTATATGCTTACTTATTACTACTCAAATTTGTATTTAGGAAGTAATGACCTAGGCCTAAAGATACATATCAAATTAGAATAATGTTTGTAAACTATAATTGTCATTTTAGTACTTTATAATCAACATATATTTAAAAATTAAACATTTTGTCTCATAATATTGTAAATGACATTTTAATTTTTTATATTAAATTCTTATAGGTGAATGTGTATCTGTATGCATATAATATGATACTTTCACTCTCAATTTTTTTTAAATGTTGACGCTTTTGTACCCCCGCTCCCATTTTGTTTGATCTAACTTTCAACTACACAAATCAATAACGTTTTATACGAATCGTTGATTTAAAAATTGGTACCCCGTGCCGTATATCATTAATCATTCCAATAGTGACTCTCTCTCAAAGTCTAAGTTGAAGATAACATCCATGATCGTCGGGTTGACTGCATCAATCTGAGAGGGGGAGGGGCAGCACATTTTGAATTTTGAATCGTCAATGGTCAAAGTCATTGTATGTCTCTACAATAATGTGGTCTCTCTCTCTCTCTCTCTCCTTCTTGACTTTGGTGTGTCTGATCTGACTTTTTATTTGTAGTTTTCTCTGGCTAGGTTGTGACGTGAAGGAAGAGAAATATTGCTCATGGTGTGTGCACATCACCTGTATAGCAGCTTGACCAGGTTAGATTAGGCATTCCTCCTAGTCTAGCATGGCTAAGAGACAAATGAGAGACTTTAATTGCAATGCCAAGTTGAAAATGCCTTCGCTTTGACCTTATGATGGAGTAAATAGACCTCAACTTAAGTTCAAGGGAAAGTCTAGAGTATCAAAAAGAAAATTTCGTACCGTATCAAAAGTTGTTGTTTTTAGTTGTAAAATTATACATTTGAAACGTAAAATTATAACTGATTGCTAGAAGTTCATGATTCATCATGCGATTTTTTGAGCAGCTATAACTTATTTTTTACGAATTGTAACTGGACCTTTCAAAATTATAACTTTTATGATTAATCACAATTTTTTAGGATTGATCATGTCATTTATAAATTGTAACTTTTATCTTAGAAAATTGTAACTTAATCTTAAAAAGTTATAAATTTTGTTGGTACCGTAATCTTTCCCTAAGTTCAATTAGTATTGGGGGTACAAATTTTCACTATTTAGACGAGGCTCGAACAAAAAAGATTCGGAATACGATTTAATTTAAGACAGTATTCGAATTTAGAGTTTTTGATTCTCAGGGTCTAATTTAAAATCAACTTGAATTGGGGAATTTTGGTTCAACTCAAGTAAAACCCACCATCGAGTGAGGTGGTCCAATAGGGTATCGGCCGAACTTCTTAATCTGAGGTCGGAAGTTTGAGCCTTGAAGTCCATATTGGGGCTCGGTGGTTGACTGCTATACTAGTCTAATTAGATTCATTCCTGAGAGGTGTAACAGGCGTGGTCAGGGGCCTCATGATCCCACCAATGAGGGTCTATCGGGGTAGTCTTTGGGCGCTCTCCTTTACCCGACCCCTTTTTTTTATCAGCCAAAAAAAAAAAAAAAAAAAGAAGTAAAACCAAAATTCTAACCCAAGCTATTATCCCAGAATTAAATTTGGGTTCAACCCAAGTTGAATCCAAATTGTAGCTCGAGTTGTATAACTCAAGAATCAAACTTGAGTTGAATCAGATTTTCACTTAAGTTGAATAAACTTTGGTTTCAAATTTAAAAATGGAAAATATTTGGATTCAACAGTTCAAATTGGACTCGAATTGAGTGTGTCATATATAACATGGATCAAACTTGCATTTACCATTCACACGAGCTACACTTCTACTATGATCTCGTCCTTATTGGATATTATCTTTATGAGAAAAAAAAATGATAAAAGTGTATGAGATTTTTATCTAAATTTACGAAAAGTGAGAAATACGTAATTCAACTTTCGCATGAATCAAACCCATGTATAATAAAACTTGGTAGGTGCTCAAACCTAGTTTCTTTTGGAGTTGAATTGAAACCAAATGAGATTAAAAGTCAATTTTTTAGTAAGTAGTGTCAATCGAGCCGTAATATCTGTGTGTTGCGATATTTCAAATTATGTCATTTTCAAGTCGTGTAATTTCTATTAGTATCTTTTCCGTGTTAACATTCTTGTTAGTAAAAAAAATATTTTTAAATTAACTCATAAAATACTACGTAAAAATTAAAAAAAAAAACTCATTTTTTTTTATAATTTATTAAACGAGTTATTGATATTTATTATAAATTACAACTTATTGGTCTAGAATAGTACTACGTTCTTGAAAAAAAAATTATGCATTAGTTTAAGTTATATCTTTTAAAAGTAAAGTTACAATAGATTAAAATAATTCATGACCAATCATTAAAAATTGTGATCGATCATGAGTTACTTCAATCAATTATAATTTCTTTTTTAAGAGTTGTAATTTGATTTTCAAAAATTATAAATTTCACGATCTATATCATAACATTTTTGATGTGATTATGTCCCTTTAAATAATAACTTACATCCCAAAATTTTTTACTTTAATTTTAAAAAATTATAAAATTCAATACGATACCTCTTTTAATAACACAATTTTCGAGAGTGATATCCTATTTAATACACATTCGTAATATTGGGTCAAAGACCATGCTTTTCTGACCACGTGGATGCTGACTCAGAAATGTCAGCTTGACCAAAGTCAATGATGCCACTTGGGACACATGCACTTGTTTGACTATAAGTTTGACTCATTTTGGTCCTGGGGTGCCAGTCAAGTGAGTGGAAGGTCTTGCTTGACGGCTGGGAATCAAGAAAAATAGCCTGATTTTATAAAAAAAAAAAATGGCTTGATTTAATAAAAATGCATGGTCCTAAGATGTTAGGGTTATTAACGGGCACGGATATTGATTAGATTTGATAAGAAACCGATTATATATTCAGATCGAATTTAAATCATAGTCCGATACATATTACATAGTTACGGTTAGTCCATTAAAAGTTTTTGGAAAAGAAATTGGGATTGTTGAAGCATGTAGACATGATTAGTAAGAGCAATTCTAACCCAGCTCAATAAAATGATTAGTCAAAATATATTTAAATATTGTATCCTCTATTTTGGGGTGGTGGGGAGGTGGGAGTGGGTTTCGGCATGGGGAGGGGGAGGGGGGAAGTTGTTCAGCAGCAAAACAGAGAGGTGGGGGTATGGATGTTCTTGAAGATACTTGACAGTTTAGTTGGCAGAGGCAAGAAGATGGCGAGCATGAAGGCCTCCTAGATTTAGGCGATGAGAATAACTAGTTGGGTTGGAACTGGTTTTTGGAGTCAATCTCGCCAAAATAACTGAAATTTAGAGGATAGCTAGTTTGGTTGGAGATACTCTAAGAAGACAACTTTAGTTATTGCCCAACTATTCTATAATATAACCAATTAATTCCTACGAATACAAAGTATGGTTATGAGCTATGCACTTTTGCGTTGAGCAAGATAGTCAAACACCATATACATTGTGAAGATTTATATGAATTTGTAAGGTAGCAAATAATTAATTGTTGTAGAATTTTGATAGTCAAATATCTATGACAATAAGATTTATATATGTTATACTCTTTTCGTTGAGTAATATAAAAAGAAATACATACAATTTGAGCCTTTTATTTATCCTCTTCTAACAAAACTGGTTCAAAATTTTGTTTTTTTGTTTAAATTGTATGCGACAACTTATCATTTAAATTTAGTCTGAATGATAATGATATTTTGTAATATAAATTTTTTATCTTTGACTTCTGATAATATTAGAAAATTGGCTAAGGTTGAGCTCGGTCCTACCAGCCCGTTCGGGTGTCTAAGCTTAGACCACACAACTCATAGTAAGTGGCATGTGATGCGTAGGTCAGAGATCTCCAGCAACAAGATCTCCGAGGGCATAATGACAGCGACAGCTGACACCTTCCAAAAAACCATGTACAACTCGCAACAGCTCAACATTCTGGTAAATGAGTTGCAACTGCCTCAGCATTATCCACGCTGATTATGCAAAAAGAGCGTCAGTTAGGAGGAAGTGGCAAGGATCACGTAAGACATCTTAAAACTATAAATAAGGGTCAAATCCGTCACAATGTAATTCAAACAATTTAGCTATACCATTATTCTATATAATCTCCCCTTCTTATTAATAGAAAATTTTCCAAGAGCAAGAGACTCCATTAGAGTTAGGGATGACAGTGGACCGGGGAAAAGCGGGTATTCGTCCAAATCCGTCCCGTTTGGACCGGGGATGGACTATACATATTGGACGGTGGACGTATATGGAGATACCCGTATAAACCCGTGCGGGGATGGACTTACCCTTACCCTCGCCCGGTCCCCGCTCGGTCCCCATTACCCGTTAAATAAATAAATATTATATATATAAATACTCTAAAAGCCCTAAGTTTTTCGGTGAGTTTTCAAATCTGATAGTTGGATGGTCTGTTTACGTGGTTGCGCTGTTTTAATTTACACAAGTAAACATGTTTGACAAATAAAGTCTTAATTTACACCTTATTGAAGTTATCGATGTTCTTGTCTCAGAAATTATGAGTGGGTTTGAAGCAAGTGGATGGTTGAATATATGTTCAAATCTTGATGATTTCAGTTGGCTACCATGTCTGGGTTTGCATATATTGAGAGCATTCTATCATTATCATGTGGAATCTGTTTCTTTTATGGGTAATTATGCAAGACATTTCTTTCATGTTATATTGCATAAAGTCATTCAAACAAAGAATCACCTTGATTCGTTTGCTTTTAGGATGTTTTATCTGTATTTTATTATTTTTTGATTTGATCCTGTTTTTTTCGATTTATAAGTTTTGTATATTTTTATTCGTTTTGTTGTTTCACCAGACAATCAAATGATGTTGTAAAAGACATAAAAAGCGTCTTGGAAGTAAGAACTCAAAAGTCCAACTTCTTGCCTTAACAGTAAGCTCCAGTAAAAATATAAGTTTCTTTTGATTATCACAAATTTGGTTATTTTTTATATAGGTCCAGTAAAAATATAAGTTTCTTTTGGACTTGGGCTTGGGCTTGGGCGGGGACGGGGACGGGGACGGGGGAAGCGGGGATTAGAAATTTACCCGCGGACGGGGATGGGGATGAAAATTATACCCGCTAACGGGGGTGGACCAGGGATGGACGAAGTTTTTTTAAGCGGGTACGGGGATGGAGACTACACTTCCCGCCCCCGCTTCGGTCCACTGACATCTCTAATTAGAGTGGATTAGCCGAACTCTCGAACTGGTGAACTACTATAAACCCTCCGACTATTGTTCCTCACACTGCATTGCTTAAACATCAAGAGTCTAAAAGCTCTGACTGAACATTCCAGTAATTCCCAAATGTCAAAATAACTCATCTCTACTCAGCTGTATAAAATTTCACCATCAACTCCCACCCTCCAACCTTCCCCCTCTTGACCTGAGAGAGAAGTCTCACCCACCTAGCTATTTTATTTCCTCCCACTTCCCTAGCACAATGCCCTATTTAGGATACATACAATCACTCACTAGGTACAAGTATCAATTTAATTTGAGAGTTACTAATAAGAGTCGAACCCACCCATTTCGTCCATATAGTTCTCTATCTTACGTTACTATATATTCAACTATTTTATCACAAAAAAACCTAAATTTATTTGTCTTTACATGTGTAATAATTAAAAGATGTTTCATCATTAACACATTTTCTTATTATAATCGGTAATTTAATTGTTGTGTAAACAGTACTCCAAATGCCCATAATCTTCATATTTATTGTCTCATTCGTGTTCAATCTGTTTGCTTTTAAAAAAAACAAATTTCCACCTTGTTGCCAATATCCTCACAACCAACCACAGTTCAGCATAATTCCTCATCGATAATCTTTTTGGAAGTATCTCCTCATTTCGTTTTCACTTTGCTTTTAAGTATTATAATTTCTTGACATAGTAAGTGTACGGAAAAAATCCATATTTATGAAAATAAAGAGATTTATTTGGAATGAGCGATGATTAGAATTTATCGACCCCTTCAGTAAGTGAGCTAATTAAGGTAATATTCTATCTTCTTTATGACATTATCTGTGTTATGCTTACTTGGTTTGTCTGTAAAACCCCGATTCAATCACGTAATATCCATGCTAAAAACATTCACAATCACTAAATGATACAGTATCCAAATAATGAATAAACTCTGATACCAATTTCATATATATTTCAAACAGGTACTTCCAAACTATTATAACTTACACGTCTCGGATATAAAACTCTTTCAACTCAATCTGTATAACATAACACATTTTCAAATCTTCACTAAAGAAAACATCGATAGATCGAACATTCGCGGACTTTCTCGCCACATGTTAATCTGAAAAAGGGGAAATAATATAGGGTGAGCATCAACAACTCAGTAGAGTAACTTAATTTCCAAGTAAACGAGTTTGAAAATAACATAATTTGACATGATTTGGAAAAATCCAAACGAGCATTTGATACATCTATATGATAAACAGTAAATGTTGAGCGAAAATAGTTAGGTTTGAAAACAATAATACGGTCACAACATTAATACAGTGCCATATCGGTGAGCAAAAAATCCTAATAGACCACTCAGGGTCAATACAATCCAATTATTTAGGGGATTTTCACCCCAAGGAAGATGCACTCCCAAGTCAATACGATCCAATTCAGTACCCAAGTCTGAAGACCAACATGACCACCCAAGCATTTACGAACTCAATGAGAAACCCTCTACGGCCTCAACTTGGAACGTAAATCCTCTTCCACTCAAACTTGTGTGCACTTACATTTCATTTAAAAGGATCTCGGAGTTTCATTCAATACGAGCAATTCAAGCAATACTACCATTTTCAAAACATTAGTGCAAACCGCACTCAGAAACCTTGCATCCGGGTCCGGATCCAAGTCAATATTCAAAACACCCAATCAGATATTTCAAAACATGCTAAAGCATCATAAATAAATTATGGAATAATTTAGAAACAAGTTAGAAAAGCATCGCCTGTTTCAGAATTGAGAAACCCTACCCGCTCGGTATTTTGATATGAAATAACCAAAAATTAAACAATGTTATTTTTCGATGAAATTTAATACACATACTCAATTAACCTACCTAAGAATGAATATAAAATTTATTTTCTCAAAATCACGCAAAAACTGGGTCAATTTGACCCCGGAGGGCAAAATAGTCATTTTACTCCTCATTTTGATCCGGCCGTCGGATCGACTTGAAATTTTACCGGGACCTCCGCATGAACGTTACGGAACTTTTGGCACACACCAGAGGTCGATCAGAGGTCGGACGAGGCCAAAATTTCCGTCGGGGTCCACTGGTATCCCCCACCCCACCCCACTTCATCTTCAACCTTTGTTTGTTTGACTTTTGCCCTAAGTGCAGAAGTTTCTGCTCAACCACCCCACTTTGACCCCCTAGTTCTCCCACTAGAGTACACCATATCCTTTGATTTCAACATCCACATACTATTTGGATAACCTAGTTTCAATCCCCCTTAGACTCAACCTTTGAATTGAATTCTAACGTCATCAAATTATTGGTCAAAGTTGGCCAAAAACTATTTTTTTTAACACAAGGCAGACCTGCAACTGCCCGTTTTACCCCCAAAACGACCTCTAAATCCAATTCCGAGACACGAAATGGATTCCTTGACCCCAAATTAGCTAGACCCAAGCCCCCTTTCGAAGCTTAAACAAGTTTTTATCAAAAATCACATTTTCATTTCATCAAACCCTCACGCCACTGTTACACCACCACACCTCACGGCAAACCACCACACCACCACTAAACAACTCCTCAAGACCCCCCAAACTCAGCCATACCAAACAATTAACCCAAATCATGCTTAAATCTCAAACCAGTTTCAAAATCCAAAAATCCATTAAACTTTAAAACACAAATTCATGCATTAATGCTAAATCAAATAAAAATCTAAATACATATAAATCAAATCTCTCTTCCAGCCAGATTTTTCCCCATTTTATCCCCCCCCCCCCCAACCCAAAACAGCTCACTCAGCTCTCCCCAAGGCAGCTGGGTGTCCTACATGCAACCTGCCAAGCCTCCATCAGCCACATTGCATGTGTAGAAGACTCTTGAAGCTTCAATCGCATTTTAGTAAATTCTTAATTTTGTCTAATTTCAAAAATTAATTAAAAATAATATATTTTTTTCACAATTACATATATATTAAATCAAGCACTATAAAATTATCTGTTAAAGTTTTGGACATCGAATTGATCTCCAATTTGATCCGCTAATGCAACTCTCGTACTCTTAATTCACCAATACGCACTAATTCTACTTCGTCATTTGTGCTTTCCAACTCATTTCTTTTTCACCAACCACATTTCTACACCTAGCAGACCTCCTAACCATCTTCAGAACATCTATGCACAGCACTAGAGTCATCAATTTACAGTCCGTCTATCCGTACTCCGAACCCCTAACCGCACACATCCAACAATTTCTAATTATCGAAACTCAGGTTATTACATTGTCTCTTACTAATGAACTCCTCGGTTTCTTCAGTTTTGGATCACTTATAGTAAATTCAAATGGCACTATTGTATTAGAATAAATTCTCCAATACACAGTGATGATCAAAATTTGAGAAAAATATAGTATTACATACAATACATAATCGTGCTAATTTTATAAAATTGCTTCGTTATGATCTAAAGCTTCATGAATTTGAACAACAGAAAAATCGAAAACAATCTATCCACATATAAGATAAAATTATATATTACTAACTTTTTCTAGACCTTACAGAATTCTCGTGTACAAAATTAGTTTTGTTTTTTATTCAATGTATAGGACGATAGAGTACTTCATATAACACTATCTTCCAGTTCCTATGTCACAGATCAATATGATTTTTATTTTTATTTTTCAAGAGAGACATTATATGCAGATCAATATGATTCATCCAATGTCAACTGCATATAGAGGTATCGGATTAATCTAAGTATCGATTATATTAGAATCATCTAAGTATTGTTTGACTAAACGATGCAAAGAAGGTTATGTATTGACAGTATTGTCATATACAAAACGTGAGCTTTCTCTAATAAATTGCATTGGCATCTTTAGTATTTGATGGAATTACATGGTTTCCCCTTGACATTTAAAAGTAACATAAAAACCTCGTATCATGGTTTTTAAAGATGAAATAAGTATTTTACTCTTCTTTGATTAGGCTAAAAACATTAGAAAGCAATGAACATATACACTAAACATAGAGTTTAAAAATCTTTTTTTTTTTTTGTGTGTGTCTCGATAGCAAGTAAAAGTTATTATGGAAAATATGTATATAATTATATTATATTAAATTGTATAAAGTCTAACTTATGCACTAATCTAAACATAATGTGTAGAAACTAAAACCAGTGCAGTCACGGGGACGCAAATCAGCACGAACAATAAATAAAAAAATCCAGAACTTCACTCCGAACCTTATGAAATACAATCTCCTTAAGACAGATTTGCTCCCTCTCGGTGCTCAAGGTCGATGAGCAACTGTCTCCCAAAATAAAATGAATTTTACATTCTTGAAAAAACAGCACTTCAATCTTCAAGATTCCAACGAACACAACTTGTGTTTATACTTGAACCGAACCAAAAGAATAATACAATAATATGTAGAGAGATAGAAGAAATTCTGAAACTAGAATACAAAATGGGATGAAATAAAATGGCAAAGGGGTGGTCTATTTATAAACTCTTGATGTTTGTTCAAATTGTCTCAAAAGATATGGGTTGTCACTATTCAGATTGAAGAAACACACTCTTTAATCTGAACAGGCAAGAGACACCTCCTGGAATGAACAGACTCTGTGGAAATGAAACCATACCCCTTTTGGCGCCAAGTTCATAGAAATAATGGAAAGAAATTTAAAATCTGATTTGGATTTTAATTCCAATCCGCATTTGGATCCGATTGGTTTGACCCATGACCCGCACAACTCCAAATAAATTTTATTCAAAAAGATTGTATCTTTTTGGCCCAAGCAAAAACCTAGCGGGGCGCATGTGTGTGATAACCAAGATAGTATAGGCGCTCGCTCTACTCACAAATGTATGGTACCCCTTGAGGTTCAACCCATGAAGCCAGCTAGGAGTATATTAACTCACAAAATTGTTGGTTTTCTTCTAATGCGGGACAAACCTTATTTTACTAAATCAATCTTAGTTTATTTCATCACTTCAAATAGGTCACTTTGAGACATAATTTATCATTCAAATCTTAATGATTTTAGACAAATAAATATACTACGTTAATCTCCTCATGGAGAAGAACACATTTAACCTTGGTCCCATTTAACCTCAAATTGCTCAAATAAACTTGTTTAAAACTATTTTTTCCAACAATAGTAAAGTTATATCTATCTATAATCTATAATATAAAATATGGCAGACTTCAATAAGTTCATCCAACGGTCTCAAATAGACTCATCCAACGATTACCAACATCCCTCTCAAAATCATTCACATTGATTTAAGTTGCACCATATCTTCAGGCATGGGTTGACCCTATTTATCTCACATAAGAGAGAGAGTCGACATGTTATTTCTAAGATGTTTGAGGATCGATGTATCACATGAGTTGATGGTCTAGTGGAAAAATTATTGGGTGTAATCGTTACACCACATCAACAGTGTTACGTAGTGTAAACGTTTATTAATAGGTATACAAGTCAGCAAATAGATCTTACTAAAACTAATAACTATCCTAATATGTAATAGATAATCACCTCCATGATAGGGAGTGAGCCGTATTTTATCTTTTTTATTATTTTTTTATTGAATAGTTACATCATATTAACAATGATGACATAGTATAATAGCTACACTTAATATTTATTCGGTCTAATGATAAGTCATACTCATTTAGGATCGTCATTTACTCCTATTAGATTATCAAGCAGGGTTCGATTCGTGGGAACAATGTGGTTTGTTACTTGGCTTTTGTAGTGCTGTAGTGACGAGTTGCCCTTCCAAATTAGTAACTATGGCTTAAACCGAACATTCTAAAGTGGATGGAGACCCTCGTGGTCATGTCTAATGATTTACTACTTATTTGTCGTTCCTCCTTTTTTTGCCAAAAAAAAAAAAAAAACAAATAATTGTTGCTTTATTCATTTGACCAAACCATTGGGGGTGTCATTGGCATTGAAATTTGTTAATTTTTTGGGTTGTTGTTGAATTTCAAGTTCACCCCTTAATTTTAGTTATTTCAATTTGATACCCCAAAAAAAAAATTTATTTACATACGTAGTTTTCACACATTTTGGATCATCAGGAAAGGAAAGTGCTGTTTTTTTCTGTGTATATGCTGTTGGCGGAGCTCCTAAAGCTTGGTTTTTGTCTTCTATCCAAATGGAATTATCGTTCATGGCTCTTCAACTTGCTGCGTCTCTCTCTCTCTCTCTCACGAGTCTTCTCCTCATTTGGATCGAAACGATGAAGCTATGCGTGTTGTGGGAGGCTATATATACACAGACGACATTGCATGTCTTTCGTACATTCTTCCATTGCTCATTTAGAAACCCTCTTGGCTCTCTTGGCCAGCTTCAACAGGTAAACATATCCTTGATTTTTCTTATGCTTGAAAGATTGCGAGTTTGGCTTGCATTTAAGTGAATGTATGTGTAATTAAATGTCATTTAAGGGTATTTTCTGGGTTCAGATAGATAAGCCCATTTCTAGTCTGATTGTGATGAGTAAGGCAATACATTAACGTAGCACTACTGACTTGGTGTGTTTAAATCTTCTAGATAGACTTATTTATGTAGGTGTTTGTACTTTGTATATACATTTGAGGAAAATTATTGAAACTTTCTTCTTCTCATGCTTTATTATATATTGTTTGTTTTTAACCAATGTGTTTGTGTTTTTTTGGGGGGTCTGATTAATGTGTTTGGAATACTAATTAGAAGGGTGTTTCCAGATTCTCTATTTGTGCAAGTCATCGTTGCACAGGGGTCATGCTAATCGTATCATTCCAATTTTATCAGATGTCACACCAAAATATTAATTCTGAAAGGTGGCATGCCTAAGAAAATGTAGTAACGCCACATAAGAACAATCGTGAATTTCAAATAATAGTTTTATACTATTTGGAGTTGTGATCACTAGGAATTTGTGAAAGTAAGCGTAAGACAAGACGACTACTTTGCTTCATTAAGTTCATTTTTTCATCTACTAGAAACAAAAATGATATGAAACATTAGATTCATTATAATTCTGTTTCTTTTCCTTAGTTTTCTTGACAAACAAATGGAGCACAAAGTTCTTGTTTGTTTAGTTGTCTATATTTGATTTTGTTTGTCATTCTTTCTATTCTTCTTTCCCATTAAAAACTCAGTATCATCAAGTGTTGTTTGATGACAAGTTTCTGAAACACTGATTTTCTATACATCTCTGGGTAGGAGCTGAAGCAGGAGAATCACAATGGACATGGACAAACAGACAATTGCCCTTGAAGCTATCAGCAACGAAATTTTGGATCTGGTATAGATGTCACATTTATCGTATTGTTACGGTGCATTAATTATACCACGATCCGAGTGCTACAATTTTGATTTGAGATTTGTTTATCTTTATAACAGCACCACATCAATTTAGAAAGTGACGGTTGTGGTGGTATTCTTGAGACAATTTTACACAACTTTGTTTGGCACCCTATCTTCTAGTTTCTATTTATTCAAAAAGCAGTGATTGGCTTCTAAACAGTCCTTATGTTTAATATTCAGTCCCTGCGCTATATTGTATCACTTGAAATATTTAGAAGAAAGAAAGGGATACAAACTCATTGTAGAGCCCCCGTATATATAGTCAAAAATAAAGGTACAATAAGGGTAAAATAAGGAAAATTCTAACAAACTAAGAAATAACTAAAGGGTAAAATAAGGAAAACCCTAACAAACTAGGAAATAACTCCAAACTAGGTAAAATAAGGAAAATCCTAACAAACTAGGAAATAACTCCAACACTCCCCCTCAAGCTAGGCGTAAAAATGTCAATTAAGCCAAGCTTGACAACGGAGTCCCGAAGAATGGATAGAGTGACAGGTTTGGTAAAAACATCTGCAACCTGATCACTGATCCCCACAAACGATGGAGTGACAATACCACTACTAACATTCTCTCGAAGAAACTAGGTAAAGTACTAGCATGCAAGCTAGGAACAGATAAAGACAAATTCATCTCTCTCATGTATCCTGATAATAATCCTCCTGGTACTCAGGTCCTGTAGTGGTGGCAGTAGCAGAAGTCGGATCCTGAGAAGTCAGAGTGGACATAAGTATATCCAATCGGGATGTGATAGCATCCATATCACTCTGTCAAAGAGGAACAGTAGGAGCAGCAACAGGAACAACGGTAGTAGGTAGTGGTATCTCAGAAATAGCAGCAGTACGGCCGCAAGGAGACGGCTTAAGCTCCGGATGGAGCTTCCAACAAGTAACCCTGAGATGTCCTGGTCGGCCACAATAATCACCCTGACGAGAATCCCCCTGTCTGCACTGCTCTGGGGCGCCCTAACGGCGCTGATCAAACATAAAGGTGGAAGTACCAATAGAGGTCTCAACGGTAGAGGTGTCAACAGTAAGGGTCTCAAATCCCTCAGTAGTGCTCATAGCAACAATAATACTAGGGCACCCGTGACAGAAAAACAACTCTAAAATAAATAAAGAGATAAAATAAGGGAGAACAATATACCTCCAGTCGACCAATAGCGACAAATAAAGAAGGTCCAAAAAAGCTCCCAAATAATCAGGTCACGGTGCCCAGAAATCCAAGAGTTATAAATAAATGATCTACTGCATCAAGAGCAGATCAACGAAGAAATCTCTAAAATAAATAGAGAGATAAAATAAGGGAGAACAATATACCTCCAGTCGACCAATAGCGACAAATAAATAAGGTCCAAAAAAGCTCCCAAATAATCAGGTCACGGTGCCCAGAAATCCAAGAAATATAAATAAATGATCTACTGCATCAAGAGCAGATCAACGAAGAAATCCAGTCACGGTGCCCAGAAATTCAGAAAATATAAAAGTGATCTACTGCATCAAAAGAAGATCAACGAAGAGTGCGAAGAACGAAGCCCACTCAACAAAAAACGTGACCCGACAGCGGGCTGATGAGTAAGCTGGTCAGTGACCCATCACCGACTGCCTTACATTCAGACCAATCCAGCAAACAACATCACCGACTCAACAAACAGATTAAACAAACCAACAACGTGACGAATCCTCAATGCACAAGACCAACAACGGCCCAAATTAACAAAAGAATAGCCAACTTGACAAAATCAACAAACTCAAAGGATTGGGGTTGTCCAACAAAGAGAAACTAATAGCCCAACAGAGAAAAGCCCAAATCAGACAAAGAGAAGAAGAAAAGCCAAACCAATAGCCTCAACCAGCAGTAGCCAAAATCAACAAACCCTAGTAATTAAGATTTCTTACCTTGCAACGACTAGTTCAGCGAGGAAGACCAAACAACGAGAAACATTAGCAGAAGAGAGGAGACAGCCAACGCCAAACAATCCAAAGTTCGTCACAAATCAACTCAACAACTTTGCAAATCAAATACCCATAACAGTCAAATTCGGCACTGTTCACAGCGCATGAACAGTAACTTCGACACTGTTCACAGCGCGTGAACAGTACTGAAGTACTGTTCACAGCGCATGAACAGTACTTCGGCACTGTTCACAGCCCTTAGAACCTCAAAAAATCAGCAACCCTAATCCAAGAATATATTCTTTCTCCAACTAAATTACTGTGGTGCTACAATATATTTTGGATCGAAACCTTGCTCTGATACCAACTTGAAATATTTAGAAGAAAGAAAGGGATACAAACCAATTGTAGAGCCTCCGTATATATAGTCAAAAATAAAGGTACAATAAGAGTAAAATAAGGAAAACCCTAACAAACTAAGAAATAACTAAAGGATAAAATAAGGAAAACCCTAACAAACTAGGAAATAACTCCAAACTATGTAAAATAAGGAAAACCCTAACAAACTAGGAAATAACTCCAACAATACCCTCTTAAGTAATCAAAGGCAAGTACAACTAAAGATTGGACTGAATGATTGCAGCTGAAATTAAACTAGAAAGTGCATCCAGGTTTAAATTATAAGTAGGGTGTCAATGGGTTGAATTTCAATCTAAACCTGCAATCGATTAGCCAGATATGGATCCTGATCTATCTATGTCAGATTCTATGCATCGGATGTTGGACCGATTGTGATCTGAATTGAGTTATATGTATGAAAAACTAGATTGATTATTTGATAAAATAAATTGAAATTCAGTTCCAATTGAGTTATTTGGATTGCATTGTTGGATTGGATGATTCAGTTATAGTGAACTTGGAATCTGTCTGATTTGCAAATCAGATTGGGAACCGAGTTTTCAGACTGGATTTGGATCAACCAAAAACCAATGCAAATCTGATAAGTTGATAGGCCTAATTATTAAAAAAAAAATGGTAAACATAGTCATTAGTTTCCAAGGGAGGAACTTACTCACCACTGGACTAATTTTTCCCCCTCAGCTGAAAAAAAAAGGAATATATATCACCTTTGTTGGATTGGATGGAATACTGCATATAAAATTTTCTGAAATCTGATATTTCTAAGAGCAACTTAACATGACTAGTAGTTTTTAAAGTTTTTTGCAGATTTGATATTACTTCATCAAGTGTGACTAACCCTTGATTAGTACAAGTGTCGACATCTGGGTTAAAAACTTTATGTCATAATGCTGAACAAAATTTGCTAAACAAGGATTTCCTGCAGGAGAACATTCCAATTGAAGAAGTTTTTGAAAAGCTAAAATGTACTAGAAAGGGTCTCACTTCTAATGAGGTTCAAATGCATTTGGATGTGTTTGGATACAATAAACTTGAAGAGAAAAAGGTTCCTTGTATCTCAATTCAGTTTGTATTGCTCCCGTTGTATGTTTTAGGAAATTTTCAATATGACAATTTTTTACCATGTGTGTTGACAAGTAATTTTGTCAATTCTATCACAGGAGAATAAACTACTCAAATTTCTGGGTTTTATGTGGAATCCTCTTTCATGGGTCATGGAAGCAGCAGCCCTCATGGCTATCACTCTTGCACACGGGGGGGTAATAAGTCCATAAAACTCTATCTTATTCTCATATCTATCTGAGATCATGTGACTATGGAGAAACTATGACTTATACTCTTTGACTGCTGGCATAAAACATTGCAGGACAGGGGATGGGACGTCCATGATTTTTTTGGAATTCTGTTGCTACTTGATGGGCCAGGCCCAAAAGGCTCAAATCCAAGCTCAAGCCCAATTACAAATAAAGATTTGTATTTATAAAGATCCAGCAGGCCCAATGAAGCCCAAAGTGCAAAGACCCACCAAGGCTAAATCCAAGTCCAATCCATCTGGGGCCCTCCTCCAAAGGAATTGGAGTACGAAGGAGAGAGATGCGGCGCACGGAGAAACCCTACCTAATTAGGAAACCCCTCCCTCACGTCACCGCCTCACCCCAAAACCCTAGCTCTATAAAATGTAAAGCCCTCTCACCATCTAGGGCACGCCTCCCAAGAATACCTCATCTCCTACCTCAATACCACAAGGTCGTTGTTCCTCTTTCCCTCAAAGCTCTGTAGCTCCGGTGACGATTATTAATCAATAAATAACACCAAAGGCCACCGTTGCCATTCAAAGTGGACGTAGGCCACGGCCAAACCACTATAAATCTCTCTGTGTTGGTCCTTTATTTGCCATATTTGTCATTAATTGTTTGTTCATTGCATTTTATATTATTTACTTGACTGTGGTGCACAAAAACCAATTTGTGCATCATCAGTTTGGCGCCGTCTGTGGGAATCGACAGAATTCTCATTCCTAAACACAATCCATTTTTACTGAAACAATGGCGATCACTACCAGATCCATGAACCAGCATGAAGACAATCCTCCGCGAGAGGAGGAGGTTCCTCCGCCTGTTAACCATGTGCCGATTGCTCCAGCTCCAAATCCTCAACAAATGTTGGAGACCATGTAGCAGCTGGTGGCCCAAAACTAGCAGATGCTACAACTTATGCTCGCCGGACGAGGAGGAGCACAACTCGGCGGAGCACAGCTTGGAGGAGTCCCACGTCCTTGGGGTCAAGGAGCTCCACGCCCTGCTGCTCTGCATCTAGGCGCCCCCGTAGGGCTGGGCGCCCCCTTTGGAGTCCCCCTGGGCGCCATAAACAAGGAGGCTCTACACAGGGAGGCTCATCATGAAGGACCTCCACCCCCTCCTCCTTCTTCCCATGGTGAGGACCCTCTTCTCCAAGAGGACGAGGGCGAAAACCAAAGCGTGGAGCATGGGAGTCACTTTCATGACCACCCCAGGGGAGCTCCCAACCTTTGGGATGAGAAAATCAAGGAAGTGCAAAACCAGCTAGATGACGTCTTCAATGCCATGAAAGCGCAAGGACCAGAAACAGTGGACTATCTTGTGCGGCGAATTGACACGCCTTTCAAGCCTGACGTGGCAAACTACCCTCTACCCCAAAAGTTCAAAATGCCCTCTGTTGAGGTCTTTGATGGAACAAAAGTGAAAGACCCACTAGATCATCTCGACACCTACAAAACTCTGATGCAGTTGCACAACGTCCCAGACGAAATCATGTGCAGGGCGTTCCCAACCACATTGAAGGGATCCGCCCGACAATGGTTTGCTAAGCTCTCCCCGGCATCCATTGCCTCATTTGCTGAGCTGAGCAGGTCATTCGTGTCGCATTTCATTGGAGGGCGTCGCCACCAGAAGCCAGTCACCCACCTGCTTAGTATAAAGCAGGACCGTGAGGAGAGCTTGAGGAGCTACCTCACTCGTTTTAACGAGGAGGTACTTCAGGTTGATGAACATGACGACAAAGTGACGATGACTGCCTTCCTGGGAGGCCTCCGCTCATCAAGCTTCCTCTTCTCGGTGATGAAGCGCCCACCAAAGAGCATGCCAGAGCTGCTAGCCAAAGCCCAGAAATATATAAACGCTGAGGATATCACAAGGGCCAGGCGAGGTGAGTCCTCCAGATCCGGGGACAAGAGGAAAGAAAGAGAGAGAGACGACAAGAAGGAGGCTAGCAACAAGCATAATAGAACAGAGAAGGTTCCCGTCAGAGACCGGTTAGGTCCGACCCCTCAGAGGGATCGACAAGCCTTCACGCCTCTCAATACCGATCTCGGACACATCCTATTCCAAATCCAGGATGACCCCGCAGTGAAGTGGCCAGGGAAGATGAAGTCTCCTCCCAATCGCAGAAATCCTAACAAGCATTGCCGCTTCCACCGCGACCACGGGCACGACACCGACGACTGCTATGAACTCAAAAGGCAAATTGAGGATCTCATTCAACGTGGCCACCTACGCCATTATGTTGCTGGTAGAGGACAGGCGCCGCCACCACCCCATAACCAGGAAGAGCAACACCCCGTTGGGGAAATTCACACCATCTCGGGAGGATTAGCAGGAGGTGGAGAGTCCCTCTCTGCCATGAAGGCCCATGCCAGGAAGGCAAGGCACCTTGACGAAGGGCGCCCGTCCAAAGCGCCCAGGCAAGGCACCAATGAGGTTATATCTTTCTCAGATAAGGACCTAGAAGGAATTCAGCACCCCCATGACGACCCCCTGGTGCTCACCATGACGGTTGCCAATTTCCAAGTGCGTAGAATCCTAGTGGACAGTGGCAGCTCTGCTGACATCCTATTTGCCGAAGCTTTTGACAAGCTCAACCTGGGCAGGGAGAGACTGCAGTCCATCAGATCTCCCCTCATTGGGTTCTCGGGGGAAAAGGTGTACCCCTTAGGGTCCATCACCCTATCAGTCACAGCCGGAGCAGCACCCCGAAGCTCCTCAGTCATGGTCAACTTTCTGGTGATAGACTGTCCATCAGCTTATAATATCATATTAGGGCGACCTGCTCTCAACGCATTAAGAGCCGTGCCCTCCACCTATCACCTCATCCTCAGATTTCCAACCCCTAACGGAGTTGGAGAGGTCAGAGGAGACCAGGTAGCAACTAGGGAATGCTATGTCTCCTCCATAAAGACAAGGAAGCCACATGAAGCTTTGCAAGTTGAAATCCTGGACCCGAGGGATGACTCTACTATAGAAAGAGGAGAACCGGTGGAGGAGCTCACCCCCGTGGTCCTGGATGAAGATCACCCAGACAGAAGAGTATACGTTGGCTCTTCCCTTTCTAAAGATCTGGTTGGCCCGCTGATAGATTTTTTGAAAAGTAACATGGACGTCTTTGCATGGTCACATGCAGACCTTGAGGGCATCGACCCAGAAGTGGTCACACACCGACTCAATGTTGACCCACGTCACAAGCCTGTTCGCCAAAAGCTAAGGGGTACCTCCACTGAAAGGGCCCAAGCTATGAACAAAGAGGTGGGAAAGCTAGTAGACAACGGGGCCGTCAGAGAAATAGCATATCTTGAATGGCTCTCCAACGTGGTGATGGTCACTAAGACTAATGGCAAGTGGCGCCTTTGCGTCGACTTCTCAGAACTCAACAAGGCATGCCCAAAAGACAGCTACCCGTTACCACGGATCGATCTCCTCATCGATGCAACCGCAGGGCATGAGTTGCTCACTTTCTTGGATGCATACTCTGGGTATAACCAGATCAGCATGTACCCCCCAGACCAGGAGAAGACATCATTTATTACTCCAAAGGGGACCTACTGCTACAGGGTTATGCCCTTTGGACTAAAAAACGCAGGAGCAACCTACCAACAGTTGGTGAACAAGATGTTCGAGTCTCAAATTGGGCGAACGATGGAAGTATATGTGGATGATATGTTAGTGAAAAGTCTCGTAGCAATAGACCACATCGATCACCTCCAGAAAACCTTCAATGTCCTGAAGTCCTATCACATGAAGCTCAATCCTGAGAAGTGCGCCTTTGGCGTGGGGTCAGGAAAATTTCTAGGCTTTATGGTCAATCAAAGGGGAATCGAGGCAAACCCTGACAAGATAAAGGCTATCCTCGACATGAAGCCCCCCTCCTCAACTAAGGAGCTCCAACGCCTCAATGGGAGAATCGCAGTACTCAACAGGTTCGTCTCCAAATCTGCAGACAAATGTCTCACATTCTTCAAAATTCTCCGAAAAGCCTTCGAGTGGGGACAGGAGGCAGAGGAAGCCTTCCAAAGGCTCAAGGCCTACCTAGCTACACCACCCCTCCTTTCACATGCCGCTCCAGGAGAAACCCTGTATTTATACTTGTCTGCCTCCTCATCGGCAGTGAGCTCAGTTCTTGTTAGAAACAGTGATGGAGTGCAAAAACCTATCTACTATGTGAGCAGAGCATACAGGGGGGCAGAAGTCAGATATTCTGTAGTTGAGAAACTAGCGCTCGCCTTGATCTCAGCGGCAAGTCGCCTGCGACACTATTTTCAAAGTCACAGCATTGTTGTCGTTACAGATCAACCTCTAAAAAGGGTCTTGGGAAAGCCGGACGTATCCGAAAGGCTCCTTAAATGGGCAGTGGAACTTGGCGAATTTGACATTCAATATCAACCAAGAGCAGCCATCAAAGCACAAGTGTTGACAGATTTCATTGCCGAGCTTACACCAGTAAAGGAGGAGACTCGCTCAAACACCCCTGATGACGCCCAAGCCTCCTCAGGCACCCCTGATGGCGCCCAGGCCTCCTCAGCCACCCCTGATGGCGCCCAGGCAAGGCCCTCAGGCGCCCAAGCCTCCTCAGCCACCCCTGATGGCGCCCAGGCAAGGCCCTCAGGCGCCCAAGCCTCCTCAGCCACCCTTGATGGCGCCCAGGCAAGTCCCTCAGGTGTCCAGACCCCCTCTGATGCCCAGACTGGCGCCCAGGAAGCTCCTTCTGGCGTCCAGACTCCTTCTGGATCCCAACCTGGCACCCAGGCAACTCGCCCTATGGACTTACCTCTTCCAGAAACCTCTGAGCAGCCTTCTCCATCACTCTGGAAACTCTACGTTGATGGCTCCTCAACCAACGAAGGAGGATGAGCAGGCCTAGTCTCGATCAGCCCAGATGGCACCACTCTCAAGTATGCGGTAAAGCTTCACTTTCTTGCCTCCAACAATGAGGCGGAATACAAAGCCCTCCTCTCGGGATTAAGGTTGGCAGCCGAAATGGAAGCCCAACAACTTGCCACATACAGTGACTCCTAGCTGGTAGTTAACCAAGTGAAAGGCGAGTTCGAAGCAAAGGGAGCAAGAATGCAGGAGTACCTTGCCATGGCGAAAAGTTTAACGGCAAAGTTCCACTACTTTCAGATTCGCCATATCCCCAGAGAAGACAACATGGCGGCCGATGCACTTGCAAGGCTCGCCTCAACCTTGCAAGCCTCACAAGTGGAACCAGCATTCATTGGTCACCAACTCGAGCCAAGCAAGTTGGACATAGTGACCACAAATGTCAACTGTGCATCAATCGAGTCGAGTTGGATGACCCCAATAAGGGCATACCTCCAAGAAGGTGTACTACCAGATGATCCGTTAGAGGCCAGGAAGCTAAGGATGAGAGCCTCCAAGTTCACCATCCTGCAGGATACCTTGTATAAGAAAGGCTATTCCTTGCCTTTGCTAAGGTGCCTTGCACCAGAAGAAGCTCAATATGCCCTACGAGAGATTCACGAAGGGATCTGCGGGAACCACTCTGGAGGGCGCTCCCTTGCCTACAAGGCACTCAGACAAGGCTACTTCTGGCCTACCATGGCAAGGGACGCCCAAGAGTTCTCCAAAAAGTGCGACAAGTGCCAACGCTTCGCAACTGTGTCTAGACAACCACCGAATGAGCTAACAACTATCATAAGTCCATGGCCCTTCTCCAGATGGGGCATTGATATACTAGGCCCCTTACCTCTAAGCAAGGGACAGTGCAAATTTGTGGTGGTGGCAGTCGACTACTTCACCAAGTGGGCAGAAGCTGAACCTTTAGCAAGAATAACAGATGCAAAGGTGAAAGACTTCATCTGGAAGAACCTGGTCTGCCGCTTCGGGATACCCCACGCCATCGTCAGCGACAACGCGAAGCAATTCGACAATAAATTATTCAACTCTTTCTGCTCCGACCTTCAGATAAAACAACCTCACTCCAGTCCAGCACACCCGCAGACAAATGGACAAGCAGAGGTCATGGTGAGAACGGTGCTCCGTAACTTAAAGACAAGACTCGAAAGAGCGAAGGGTCTTTGGATGGACGAGCTATCAGGCGTATTGTGGGCTTATCCTGGACCTCCTACTGGGGAGACTCTTTTTTCTCTCGCCTTTGGAACTGAGGCAGTCATCCCAGTCGAAATAGGAGTACACTCTCTAAGGGTCCAACACCGCAACCTCATCACCAACGAAGAAGGACTCCGCATCAACCTCGACTTAGTGGAGGAGGCAAGGGAGATGGCTACAGTTTGCAACGCAGAGTACAAAAGACGCATGGCGAAGTATTACAATTCGAGGGTGAAGCCTCGCTCCTTCCAACCAGGGGACCTGGTCCTCAAAAAAGTGATCATCGCCACAAAGGATGCACGCGAAGGGAAACTGGGACCAAATTGGGAAGGACCTTACCTCATAACAGAGGTAGTGAGGTCGGGCACCTACAAGATCCAGAACTTTGAAGGAAAGACCTTACTCCATCCGTGGAATGCCGAACACTTGAAGAGGTACTACCAATGACACCTTGAGAGAATTCAAAGTAATAGACAGTGGGGACTTGGTTTTATTTTCTACCTTTTTTGGGGGTTATTGCCCAACATTCAGTGTACTTTTGGGGTTACCACCCAGTATTGCAATGAATGAATAAAACTCTACATTTTACTCCAAATGCATTCTTTCATTTAATTTCAAAGGAGTACAAAAACAAGGTTATGAACCGTCTTTCCTAAATAAAAAAAAAAAAAAACAAAAGTCCCCAATACTCTAGCTACTCTCATGGTCGTCCTCCTCCTCCTCGTCACCTTCCTCATTGTCCTCAACCTCATCATCCTCGGCCTGGTCAAAGCCTCCATCACCATTATCAGGCGCCTCGATTGGCATGAAGCCTGAGACGTCAATACCAGGATAAGCAACTGAGATCTTTCCCCGAAGCTCATCGTAGCCGTCAATAAAGGCATCTGCAAGGCCGTTCATCAAGTCTCTCTCAGCTGTGACAGCCCTCTCCTCAGCCTGCGAAGCTCTATCATGAGCTGCCTTCACCTCTGCCTCCGCGGCAGCCTCTCTGAGCATGGCCCTCTCACGGGTCTTCTTAAGCTCTGCCTCACTGAGCACGACCCTCTCGCGGGTCTTCACAAGCTCAGCCTCTTTGAGCACGTCCCTCTCACGGGACGCCGAAAGCTCATATCCAAGATCAGCTATCTTCTCACGAGCCTCCTTAAGCTCAACCTCGAGTCCGTTCGCCTTCTCACAGGATGCCACAAGCTCAGCCTGAGAACCCCTGCTAGCAGCTTCTAACTCAGCAATCCTCACCCGAGCTGCAAGGAGCTCATTCTGCATAGCATCATGATCTTGCTTCATTTGATGGTGACTGAAAGTCCTTGCAAGTAAACACATGGATGCAGTACAAGCCTGAAGAAAGATAAAAGTTAGGAGAAACTTAAAAAAGAGCTGGAGAAAGGGAGGAAACTGACCCTTACCTGACCCAAGCCTTCCAAAAAGTTGTGGACAATTCCTTCCGTACCCAGGGCATTAATCCCGATAACATCCTCGGCAAACACAAATCGCCCAAGTCGATCCCTAATGATTGGCGCATTGCCCAGCATGGAGCTGATCAACGATGCACCTCGCGGAATTCCCACAGGAGGAGTCAGGGAACCTGGAGTAGAGTGTGTCGCCAGAGGGGTCCCCGAAGTAGCGGGAACAGATGAAGAAGACGTCGCCCGAGAAGGCGCTTGATGGAAACACCTACGAGGAGCCACCGGAGAGGTTGCTTGAGGAGAGGTAACCTCGGTCGACACATTTGGAGAAGTGACTTGGGGGGCATCTCTTTTTCTCGCCACCTTTGAAAGGGGAGGGCTCCTACTAGAAAGACGAGATCCAATCACCCCCCTATACATTTCTGCAGAAGCAATAAAGTGTTAAAATATATATATATATATATATATATGTCGAACAAAGGTGAAAAATACAAAACAATTACCATACCTTTCCTCTTCAAGGAGGAACCGCCCGACTTGGAGGAGGGAGCATTAGCCTTAGAAGGAACCGAAGATGAAACACGGACTCCTCCATCTTTGAGCACGAGAGTTCCAAAATCCCGTATGGGATGAGCTCGCACAGCCTCAAGCTTCCACTCCTGACCCTGGGAGATTGTAGGGGAACCTGCATGAAACATGGTGAGCACACAGCTTACGAGGAATATAGAAAGAAAATAGTAATATGGGACGTACCAACTTTCTTTGGAACGACCCAGCGTGATGGTACCAGTGCCCTATCAACATCTGAAGCCCACTCTCCACCGACAAATATGAAATGAGTTTTCCAGCTATGGCAATTGGAGGCCAACCCAGTAATTAGCTTGCCTCCCCTCGGATTAAAATAATACCAACCTCGGTTGGGAGCCGGAGTCTCACTCAAGAAATAGGCTGCATGGAACTCAGTGGCAGAAACATCCTCTTGGTGCACTTTTCTCAACAATTCCAGAAAGGCTAGTAGAACCCTCCAACCATTGGGTGTCAACCGCCCGGGTGTCAATGAAAAATAGTTCAAAATACCACAAATAGGAGAAGGGATAGGAAGCCTGAGGCCAACCTCAAGCATCTCCTCATAAATGACAATGTCACCAGAGGAGTCATCGCAAGCGAGCTCGCCTTTTTCTGCTCGACGGCACAATACAGTAGGAGGAATGCGGTATGTAGAAATAATCCGCGAAATATCGGCGTCTGAAGTTAAAATGCTGGCAAGGGTACTTACCTTGGACCCGTCGTCGTCATAGATTACTTTGTGTTTTTTGTTGCGAAGACGTGAAGGATTACCCGAACCGCTGCCAGGATCCTTGCCATGAAGAGTACCCAGAGTGCCCACCTCCTGAACCATGTACTCCGCACCGCTCAGTCCAGCACCTGGAGAGGTGCCTGACCCTCTCTGATCGCCTAATGAAAGAAGCCCAGCGCCTGGTGTGACCTTCTCGACCAATTTGGCGCCTGGAGTGGTGCCTGGCATGGTGTCTGCCTTGTCCATCTCACCCAAAGTGGCGCCAAGAGGGGCCCTTTTCTTACTCTTCTCGCCCAAGTCAGCAGAAGTAGCGCCTAAGGGGGCGCCCAACAAGTCCTTTGCTTCAGCCACACGCCCAAGAGGACCTAGGCCTGCTGCACGCCCATCATGGACCACCTCTTGATCTCCGAAGTCACCTGAACCAGCGCCCATAGCGCCCAGATTGCTGTCCAGGACAGCCAGCTCCACGCCAACCTCTCCTAGAACATGGGCATCTCGCCCAACCTCTCCTAGCACATGGGCATCTCGCCCAACCTCTCCTAGCACATGGGCATCACGCCCAACCTCTCCTAGCACATGGGCATCTCACCCATGCTCTCCCATGCCGCCTGGACCAGCCCCCTCTTCACCCTACTCAGCTCCTATGTCGCCTGGATCAGCGCCTTTGGCGCCCAATCTGCTACCCGAACCAGCGCCCATGGCGCCCAAGCATTCCACTCACCCACTTTGCCTCGCCTCTCCAACATTCTCTTGATCCATGAGCACCCAAGGAAAATTTGCTCACAAGAAATTCGGCTATGGCTTCCTCACAAGAAAATTCGGCTATGGTTTCTTAAAAAAAAAAAAAATGGGTTTCTTTTCAAAACCCAAGAGCACAAAGTCTTCAAAGTTGTCAAGGAAGCATTCTTGAATGGATGGAAGAAGGTGGGTATGCTCAAACCCAAGAATCTCTAGTCTTGGGTCTCCAAAACTCAAGAAAGTTTCACCTCTCTAAACTCCAAGAAGGGCTCTATGAGGAAATGGGTAGAAGAAGAAGGAAGTTTCTATTTATATATCCTAGGGTTTTTAAAGAGGGAAAGCCCAAATTGAAAATCAAGGACTCTCTTTAAAAATCTAACCAAAAATAGAAAAAGTCTTGGGTCTTCAAAAAATCTTAAGAAGAGCTCCACCTCTCTCTAGAACTCTTTGTGAAAGGGAAGAAGACACCACACTTAAAGCAAAAGAAGTCTCCACCATCTCCCAGGAGCTCCAGAAATTAGAGACAAGGTCAAGAACTCATCACCACCGTCGGTTTCACTGAGTTACGGTTAAAACTCAAATTCAGAGAGATAGAAGCATTTTTTGGAAAAAATTGTTGACCAAACCGCCTTTGCCCAAATTGAAAATCAAGGGCTCCTTTAAAAATCCAAGCAAAAATATAAAAAAGACTTGGGTATCCGCAAGAAACATTGTGAAAGGGAAGAAGACGTCTATCAGAATGGGGAGTCTCCACCGCCAAGATTCAAACAAATGCCCCCCTCTCCAAGTTTCCTCGGACACGGGGCATTGGGGGGCAAATGATGGGCCAGACCCAAAATGCTCAAATCCAAGCTCAAGCCCAATTACAAATAAAGATTTGTATTTATAAAGATCCAGCAGGCCCAATGAAGCCCAAAGTGCAAAGACCCACCAAGGCTAAATCCAAGTCCAATCCATCTGGGCCCTCCTCCAAAGGAATTGGAGTACGAAGGAGAGAGATGCGGCGCACGGAGAAACCCTACCTAATTAGGAAACCCCTCCCTCACGTCATCGCCTCACCTCAAAACCCTAGCTATATAAAATGTAAAGCCCTCTCACCATCTAGGGCACGCCTCCCAAGAATACCTCATCTCCTACCTCAATACCACAAGGTCGTTGTTCCTCTTTCCCTCAAAGCTCTGGAGCTCCGGTGACGATTATTAATCAATAAATAACACCAAAGGCCACCGTTGCCATTCAAAGTGGACGTAGGCCACGGCCGAACCACTATAAATCTCTCTGTGTTGGTCCTTTATTTGCCATATTTACCATGTGTGTTGACAAGTAATTTTGTCAATTCTATCACAGGAGAATAAACTACTCAAATTTCTGGGTTTTATGTGGAATCCTCTTTCATGGGTCATGGAAGCAGCAGCCCTCAGTGCTATCACTCTTGCACACGGAGGGGTAATAAGTCCATAAAACTCTATCTTATTCCCATATCTATCTGAGATCATGTGACTATGGAGAAACTATGACTTATACTCTTTGACTGCTGGCATAAAACATTGCAGGACAGGGGATGGGACGTCCAGGATTTTTTTGGAATTATGTTGCTACTTATAATCAATTCAACCATAAGTTTTATAGAGGAGAATAATGCTGGAAATGCAGCTTCAGCCCTTATGGCGCGGTTGGCTCCAAAAGCAAAGGTTAGCCTTGTTTCAAACAACTCAGGAATTCATTACCCTTTCTCTTGCAAATCCACCTCTTGCATCAGATTTCATCCATTTTTTGTCCTGATTTGACAAATTTTATATCTCTTTATTCTGAATTCTGATTGTTCTCACCAGGTCTTACGTGATGGAAGATGGAGTGAAGAAGATGCCTCTGTGTTGGTCCCCGGAGATATTGTTAGTATCAAACTAGGTGACATTATTCCCGCTGATGCGCGACTGCTTGAAGGAGATCCTTTGAAAATTGATCAGGTATGTTGTCTTTTAATTCATGAAAAGAACTGATGCATATGTCATTCAATTTGTTGAACCCATACTATATAGTTGCTTCCGTCTTAATGAATATACATATGTATACTTGTATGGTGGCTCCAGTGCACTGGCCTGTACCTCATTAAGGTTCTGAGACCTTGAAGATATCGTTCCTGTAGCTGCCTAATTTATTAAATTCTTTCTATCTTATTAGTCGTGTTTTAATGTGCAGCCATGGTACTTCAACTTCATTTATCAAACTAATAAAAGATTCTTTTCTACTAAATGGTAGTATTTAACATTTTTAATACTGTCCGTTTTGGTTATCATAAATACCTTCTTCTGTTTATGCATCAATAACCTTCACAACCAGCTAAGTATTTGCAACTGCAATGACTTGAATTTAAGTTTGTCTTACTCAAAACCTTCGGTGTTTTGATCATGTTGTCTACTTTTTCAGTCTGCTCTTACAGGAGAGTCGCTCCCAGTAACCAAGAGTCCTGGTGATGGAGTATACTCGGGTTCAACATGCAAGCAAGGTGAAATTGAAGCAGTTGTTATTGCAACTGGAGTACATACCTTCTTTGGAAAGGCTGCTCATCTTGTGGAAACCACTACACATATTGGGCATTTTCAGAAGGTTCTCATTTCATCTCAATGACAAACTAGAATTTGATTCTAATATGCAGGTGGAATACTAACCCCAACTCTATGTTGCTAGTGCTAGGCAAGTGAACCAATAATAGCTTTTGGTGATGCGAAAAAATCACTTTGATGCTTACAGCCAGTGCGATCTATAATAACATGTGGGAATATTGATGAAAAATGTGAGAAAGAATATATTATTGCTTGCTGTCGTGAATTCTTTTCTTTTACTTTTTTTTTTTTTTGCTTGTTGGTTTCAGGTCTTGACTGCCATTGGAAACTTTTGCATATGCTCAATTGCAATTGGGATGTTTATTGAAATTGTAATATTGGGGGTTCAAAGGAAGCAATATCGTGAAGCAATAGATAACCTTCTTGTTCTACTCATTGGCGGCATTCCAATTGCAATGCCAACAGTTCTATCTGTTACCATGGCCATTGGCTCCCATCGCTTATCTCAGCAGGTTTGGGAAAAATTCTCTCCATTATTGCACTAAAGTTGATACTTTTTATGACTTGAAAAGCAGTAAACATCTTTTTTTGTGTGCAGGGTGCCATAACAAAAAGAATGACAGCAATTGAGGAAATGGCTGGGATGAATGTGCTATGCAGTGATAAAACTGGCACTTTAACCCTCAACAAACTTACAGTGGACAAAAATATGATAGAGGTTATATTTTGGCTTCCCCATATTGCTTTTTGGCTTCCTGACCACCTCAGCAACAAACTAATTGAATAGTGCTGCTTCTAAGTAATGAGGATTAGGGCATGACTTTTATTATTTGGTTCACATTGCATGCTATCATAATGGTCCATGCACATTTAAAATTCAAAACACTAAGCTTTCTTTCATAGAAACATCTAGAGTCTTATATGGCTACTGGGTACAACATGGTAGAATGGAATTGTGAGTAATTGGTATATGGGAAATCATTTAGGCTGCACAGCACACAGTAGAGCTGCATTGTGTTGATAAAGAACGAAATCATTTAGGATTTGTTCTATTTTGTCTGCATAAGAGTTATTCTTAATGGCAATGGATATGTCAAAAACTAGTTACAATATCAAAGCTTATCCACCAACAAATTCTTTATGTAACAACGTTGCTACAGGTTTTTGCACATGGTGTTGACAAAGATGCAGTTCTGCTGATGGCTGCAAGAGCCTCAAGGTTGGAGAATCAAGACGCTATTGATGCTGCAATTGTTTCAATGCTGGCTGATCCTACAGAGGTATTGGTTCTTAATAATCAGGATGTTTTCACGGCTTGTCTTCATTGTTCATTTCCTTCACATAAACTCAAGAATAGGGTAAAAACTGAATTTAGGTTTTTGGCTGAATTGTTGATGTTGTCAGTGCCTAACCTTGAGAAGAGCATGAATTGGTAATAAAATCGTATAAACCTCTTCAGGCTTAACATGTTTGCATCTGTTGATAACCACATATCCTTGGTTCTATTTAAACAACTTCAGCAGCTCATGAAAATCAAATTCTTTTTCCTAAAGGCTGTAAAGTTCACAAATAATCATTAAGAAAACAAGATTGTCTTATATTGATTCCTAGTTATTGTATGTGTCTGAAGGCACAGCGTAATAAAAAATGGTAAACAATAAACATATTTATATTCATATTCAAAATCAAATCACAAACATAAAGAAGAGATAAAAGAATTTAAGTATCGGTTCGTAGTGGGGGTGAGAGGTGGTGGGCGACAGTGGTGATGGTAGGAGACGGTGATGGTTGTGGTGAATGGCAAAGACCGTGATGGCGGCGGCGACGGCGACGGTGGTGGTGGTGGCGGCGGCAGTGGTGGCGACGGTGGTGGTGGTGGCGGTAGTGGTGGCGGCGGTGATGGTGACGGTGACGGTGACGGTGGTGGCGGCGTTGGTGGTGGTGGTGATGGTGACGGCGGTGGCGGTGGCGGTGGCGGTGGCGGTGGGGGCAGTGGTGGTGGGGGGGTGGTGTGGGTGATGGTGGTAGAGGTAGTGGTGGGACGGTTTCAAACATTATTATTTTTTTTAAAGTACTTATGAGAAATAATTTGTAGAAGTACTTTTAAAAAATCACTCAAAAACACACCCTTAGGGCCTATTTTTCCTATTAAATTTAAGGTGTTAATATTAGCCGTTAGATTAATTTTAAAGTAAAATTTAAAGCGATCTCAACTGCGAATAGCAAAAGTCATTTTGTTTATCTTTTGAGATTTGAATTGTAAGCTACTTTATTATATAGATGTGTTATTTTTTATATGGCACGAGCTGGAATTAGAGAGGTTCACTTCCTTCCATTCAATCCTACTGATAAGCGGACAGCGCTTACATATGTAGATGGAGCAGGCAACATGCACAGAGTAAGCAAAGGTGCACCAGAGCAGGTACAGATAGAAATATGTGTAACTTTGAATTTTGACTACTTTGCTATAAGAATATAACACATTGATTGTGGTATGCATGTTAGCTGTGAACGGCTAATTGCAAAATTATCTAATCCCCAACACGACCACGATCAAAGTGCCCAAATCCCCATTTTTTTTACCTTGCCGTACAATGAAGTTTTTAGGCATCTGTTCTTGGAGAAATTGGGTACTTCTCTAGTTCTGGTATGGTCAGGTAATTAAGAGGCAGATGAAGAATGTATGCTAATGAACGTCTAGTAAACTAGGAAATTACTCCTACATCCTTTGCTAGGCCAGAAGTAGATAATTAGCCCAACATCATGCCATATTTGACACATGTACCACTCACAGTTATCGTTATAGTGTTTAGTCTAAACTTTGAAAACTTTGTGTAATTTTTAGATTCTCAATCTGGCTTGGAGCAAATCATACATTGCTAAAAAAGTGCATTCAGTGATAGCAATGATCAAAATTTTATTTCGATGTATTATTTCGGTCACCTAGGAAATGGAAACATTTCGACGTGTTGTGGAAACATTTCGACCCGTTTCAGAAACAGAATGAAAAAAATAAAAATTTAAGAATTATTTTTCCAAAATATTGGTCGAAATATACCAAAGTATCTTGAAATACCTTGAAACATTTCGAAACAACTGTACAAATGCATTGAAACATTACAAAATATCTCGAAATATTATGAAACACCTTGAAGTATTAGGAATTCGATTGCATCATTGATTCATTTCGATCTCCATAGAAACGGAAACGTTTCGGACGTATCGACCGTTTCGAAACGAAATTTTGATCCTTGAGTGATAGATAAAGTAGAGAACACATATGGGGAATGATGGGTGATGGAGTCAATGATGCACCTGCATTAAAAATAGCGGACATATGAATTGCTGTGGCAGATTCAACGGATGCAGCTCGTGGTGCATCTGATATAGTTCTGACTGAACCAGGGCTGAGCGTTATTATTAGTGCGGTTTTGACCAGCCGTGCCATCTTTCAAAGAATGAAGAATTACACGGTAAAAGGCTCTCTTTTTTCTCCTTTGTCATCTTAGAGGGAAGACAAATTGATTATCAGAATGCAGTCTTCTTGCATATGAATTCTGATGTTTTTCCCTTTTCTCCAGATATATGCAGTATCTATCACAATACGCATTGTGGTAAGTTGTGCTTAGTTATTTCATTCCACTATTGTAAGTTTTATGTGACACTTATCATGTATCCGCTGCAATAATAGCTTCTAACTGGGAGACTCGGGATTATGTAACAGATGGGTTTCATGTTGCTGACTGCCTTTTGGAAATTCAACTTCCCTCCTTTCATGGTTCTTGTCATTGCCATTCTTAATGATGGTAAGTGCTACCCACCCCTTGTGTCCCTGGTCTTGCATGCTGGTTAGTAGCCAAGGGCGGAGGGAGGCTAGGGCCAGGGTGGGCACGTGCCCCCCTCAAAAATTTTTTTTTTTTTTTAGTTAAGTATATATATTATAAATTTGTATAATATATTATTTGTGCCCACCCAAAATCCAAGATAAAAATATTAGACCCACATTATTTACCCAAAAAAATTAAAAAATTAAGTCCATTTAAAACAAAAAAAAATTTGAGCCCACTATTATCTACCCAAACTTATTAAAAAAATCAAATATTTGACCTATCAAAATCCACTCAAACGTATTAAAAAAACAAAACTTTTAGCCCAACATTAAAAACAAAATTTTTGGCCCAACATTAAAAACAAAACTTTTGGCCCACTTGACTAAGGGGAGAAAATGGTATAAAATCCCTAGTTGCAACTAAATAAAGAATAATTTTACTACGGACTTGTGATTATGCGCATTGATAGAAAATTAGTGAAAAATTAATTTACATTTAATTCATATACAAAATTTTAGTGATTTTTAAAAAAATTATATTTTATTGAAATATATAATTAGGTTAAAAATGTATTAATTTTTTTTTTTGTGTGATTGATTAGAATGAAAAAAATTAGAGTGCTTAATTAAAGTGTCCACCCTGACCAGAATTCCTGGCTCCGCCCATGTTAGTAGCACTTGGTTGCAATCACACTTAACATTTTATTTCTTGTTATATTTATTTATAATTTTTCTTTAGCTATGGGGCTTTGATCTTCCTAACTGAACTACTTGTTCCAGGTACTATCATGGCAATATCCAAAGACAGGGTCAAGCCCTCTCCACTTCCGGACAGTTGGAAGCTCAGTGAAATTTTTGCAACTGGAATTGTTATAGGCAGTTACCTAGCAATAATGACTGTTATATTTTTCTACTTGGCGTATGAAACGAGTTTCTTTGCGGCAAATGCAGCACTTATTCATTTTCTCGTCCATATTTTTGAGTGACGAACACAAATATTCTTTGTTGATTAGGTCACAAAAGCATAAAGCTCTGACATTTAATAGTTAGTATAACCAATTATAAGCACCATAACCAAAATCTTTGGGAACTATGTTTCTCTCATAGGTATTTAAACTACTGATGAATCCATGAATAACACTAGCTCTAATGCTTTTCGCTTTCTACTTCAGGAACATTTCCATGTAACTGATTTCAACAAGAAAACTAACATCAATCTCAAAGACAAGGACGTCTCCGATGCACTAAATGCGCAGCTAGCATCTGCCATATACCTTCAAGTTAGCACCATCAGCCAGGCCTTAATATTTGTCACACGCTCGAGAGGGTGGTCGTTCATGGAAAGACCTGGCCTTCTTCTTGTTGCCGCCTTCATCATTGCTCAGCTGGTAAGCGAGTAAGAAACTTGTTGTAAGACTTGCGACAATTGGTGTAGATACAGGACTCTTTCTCCCCTTTTCCCCATATAAATGATTTAGGATTCCTTCAGTAGCATTAATTTTAAAACTTTCTTTTTCTTGATTTGGCTCTTGGCTATAATGACTGTCAAATTGGTTGCCCTTGATTGCCAATATTGTGGTCCATACTTATTAAGTGTAGAAAGCATGGCAATCTAAGCTGTTAGGGACACATGGAATTGCTCCCCTTTTCTTGTCTCTTTTTGCACTTAAACATAGAAAGTTATTGTTGCAAAAGACTATGAAAGCCATAATATCAGAAAAGAAAATATCGAAAACAACATAATGAACTGATAACCCCTCTAAAGAGAAGCATGTCTTTATGAAAAATTCTTATGAATTCAACAGTTCAATTACGTGCAGCTCCATGATGGACTCTCTTGTAATTTACTGGGGGGAGGAAAACTTTGTTTATATAAAAAAAGTGGAAGTTAAATCTGCTATCCACATTTTCAAAATGTCTCCCAATATTCTCACCAGCTACACATTTGTTCATGCATAAAATTTCACCTTGATTTGAATATGATAACGTATGCATTAAGTTTGAATTACATGTCCACTTAATATCTCTAATAATCTTTTGGTAATACTCGGCTTAAACGGTGTAGTTCAACTAATGTAACAAAGGACTAAGTTTTTGATAATTTCAGTTCTGATGCTAAATTATGAAACTGACAGTGTTTTCTCCTTGCAGTTTGCAACTCTATTATCAGCGGTAGTTACATCGAGTTTTGCTGGGATTGGGAAGATTGGCTGGGGTTGGACTCTTGTTATTTGGTTATACAATTTTTTAACTTATTTGCTGCTTGATCCTATTAAGTTTGGTGTCCGTTATGCACTCAGTGGGAAAGCCTGGGGTCGACTAAACCAAAAAGTGAGTGAACTTGATTGAATCTTCTATGGTACTCACTTATTTGTTGCTGGGAATTTATGTAGACTTTAAATATGAATGCTAATTTCTAAACCCAATATATTTCATTACTCCAATGACACAAGTTCCTGTTTACCATATATCTGCAATGCCAGACAGCTTTCACCACCCAAAAGAACTTTGGTAAGGAAGCTCGCAAGGCTGCATGGGCATCTGAACAGCGGACACTTCATGGACTTCAGTCTATGGAAACAAAGACTTTTGCTGGGAAGTACACTTTCAGGGACATCAATATCATGGCTGAAGAGACAAAAAGGCGTGCGGAGATTGCAAGGTCATTCTCTTCTTTGAAAGTCTCATAAAACTTACATCTTTCAACGCTACTTGTAGCTTCATTGTTTTGAGTATTCCCAGGGGTCATTATAGAAAACACAAGTCCAAATTCTCTAGGGACTAAGTATGTGGGATTGTAGGGACTAGGGAGCAAACAAAAAGCTCCAAAACCTGATTGAGGCAGCCTTTCATGGATTTTGAGGGAGAAAAATGGAAGAACTCCTCAGCTTTATGGGTCACAGGAAGCACTAAAACACCCCTGAAAGGATTGTCTGTGCAAACTTTTCTCCATTAGACTAACTTCTTGCAGAAACAGCTGATGGTCCGAACCCAAAAGTTATACTTGTTGGTTAATGCAGTTACGCCAAATCATTTATCCATTTGGGACTCCATCCATATCGACATATTGCTACAAAGATACACTCAATATTATTTTTGTATTTTCTTTATTTCCTCCTCCTACTCCCCTCCCCCTGAACTACTCACCCCCACCACACCACCTCCCTGTGTGTGCGCCCCATTAAAGGGATGCCAACTGGCAACTACTTTCATTGTGGATGTGTTCTGTTTTCACCATGTCATGCACATGCTTCTGAAGTCAAATGACAAAACCAAATTTGTATCCCTTGCAGGTTAAGGGAGCTTCACACTTTGAAGGGCAGGGTAGAGTCCTTCGTGAAGCTAAGGGGATTAGATATCGATGTCAATTCTCATTATACTCTCTGACCGATGTCCTGGCTGCGATTCTCCTTTTCATTGTTCCTCCTCTGCTCTATCTTTATGTGTAAGTTCTCCCCATCGGTCGCTTTATCACTGTGTATGGTTTGATTGTGCAAAAAACTCAGCTATATGCACAAATACCATCAATAAAAGCTCTTTCTACTGGTTTAGTCATCTACAAATGCCTTCATTAGTCTTGCAATGCAGAAGTCCTGAGGTTTTTTTTTTTTTTTTTACATGCTTTGAATGTAAAATGTAATGTGACATGAACTGATTAAGGAACCAAGTAAATAGGCCTAGTCATCTTTTTCTACCAGTTTTTGGGCTTTGTGGGGCAACAAAAATGAAAATCATCCATCAAAGCTATAGAAAGCATCAGGAGGAGATTGTCAGTTTGGCTTTGTGTACAATTACATGAGAGCTTGAGTCAGGCATCTATGCACAGTGCTGATTTTGATGGAGCAATAGTTGATGGGCGTAGAGCCCCTCAGTCTTACATTCAAATAGTTATAAGTTTATAACCTTTAACCCGCGTGTTTTTGGATCAATGATTGAGTTCATAATAATTGATATCAGATCTAACTATCACGTTGAATATGAGATTGAATACAGCGTGTGTTGCAGCTCTCTGTAGTAAAGTCACGGAATGAGGCGACTTATAGGTTAGATTAAGATGACTTGGTATTATGTATGAGTGTAGTACTATCTCATTGAATACTGATAGGTGAGTGGAGTCATCAAAAAGAAAAGGCTATCATTGGGTCAGTGTGGATAGAGTGTACAGAAGCTACCAATTGAATCCATGTGAAACTTAAATCAATATATTTTTTTTATATATTATAATTCATATTTATTATCCGAGCTTGAGACTGATTATGGAAAACATAGGCACGAAAACATAACACATGCAGGATAATTCAAAGGGCACGTTACACATTAGTTGTTTGCTTGGGTCCATGTTGTCATCATCTGTCACCAGAGCTCAAATTTCTTCAATAATTCAAACCAACTACTCAATAATTCAACGATTTGATTACGGTATCATATTTTTATTTATCACATTCGTTGGCATATTTATCACTGTTGTGCTACCAAAAAAATAATAATAATAATTTCTACAAAAGTGATAAAAAAATTCACAAATGTAATAAAAATACCTAAAAATGTGATAAATTACCCACAAAAATGTTAATTTTTTTTGTACCGAAGGAGAGAGATAAAAATAATGACCACAAATATGGTAAAAATATTCACAACAGTAGTAAAACTACCCACACAAGTGCTAAATCATTCATAAAAATGATAAATTTTTTAATTATAAAATGATTCACAAAAATTATAAAAACACCTTTTAAAATAATAAAAATTTGAGATACAATACCAAAAAATTTTCATCGATACCATAATCAAGTCCATAATTCAAACGTGGGGACGTCAAAACTGCCCATGATGAGTCCACGAGTTAATCATAAAGATTATATTTATTTATACCTATGTCGACGTTTTAGCTAACATCAATTGTAGAGTTCTTGTCCCCCCACCCGTAATGTTGCGGGGTCGAGCTATATCTTGAATAGTGCTTTTTCTTTTTCCCAAATTCCAATTTAACTTGGAGATTCTTCAAAAATAAAATAAAATAAAATAAAAAGTCCATGATTTGAGCGATGAACTAAAATTAGTACTAAAATATATTACGATCATGTTGTAAGCTTAACCCAATTTTCATTGGTCTTGGTGCATTTGGAACAACAATTAGATTATTAACAAACAGTGTAGGAACAGAAACCGCATTACGAATTCAAAATACGAAAACCCGAAAAGGGTGACTGGGGTTTTATAGAGGAGTGGAATATTAAGATTTTATTAAAATTTGAACTAAAATCAAATTTTATCATTCCTGAGATTTTTCAGCAATTTAATTTTTTGTCCCTAATTTACTTCTCTGAGTGATAAAGATATCTATCTCAACGTAAAACATGTGCTGAGATATTTAGTGAATTATAGTATCTTTTCGTAGGCCAGAAAGAAACCAAAAAACATGTGTAAATCCTTTTGTTAGATCATTCTAAGGTGGGGGTGGCAATTGTGTCGGGTTGTGTTCGTGTCGAGCACTATTCAACGTTAATTCAACCCGTTCAACTAATCATGTCGTGTTGTGTCGTGTCGGTATATTTATTTTCGTGTCGTGTTCGTGTTGACATATATAACCCGTGAATAAAAAAATTAACACTCAGTTTTATGTCTAAAATTTTATTATTACTTAATTGAACCTATGCTGATACTTTTTCTATAAACTAAAAATTAACTTAATAAATATAATAATAAAAATGAATAAAAAAATATATTTTTTTGACCTAAGGTGTATGAGTATGACTATGAATTTGAAAATAAAATATAAAAAAAAAAAGAAAATGGTATATGGGCTTAGGCCTATATTTCCATGGGCCTCTAATATGGAATCTGGGCCGGGCCAATGCCGACCAAGATTGAATCACGTGCACTAACAATCAAATTGTCCTTATCAGAACCCATCTTTTAATTATGACACGTGGGCTTCACAAATTGTCCGCCACAAATCGATAATGGAGGATGAGAGAGACAGATATCTTATTAATAATAATATCTCAAGCTTTGATTTTGCTGTTTTATTAACTTTATTGTTAAAAAAATCCAATAAAAAAAGAAATAAATTATTTTTTTCTTGAATTTTTCATGCCTTTTGTGTGACAGATGTGATTGTTATGGACAAATTCACATGAAAATGACATAATAAATTAAAAATATGTATAAAAACCCCCAGTGGCCAAAGCCCTCCGTGACATCAAATAATTAGCAACTGCTTCGACAAATAATAAAATAACACACAAATTATCAAAATAAAAAATTTTGACGGTTGCTTGTTTTTCAAACTCTCATGGCTTGTGCGTACGTAACAATAAATTAGAAAAATCTATATAATAAAATAGTTTACAATTCAACTTTCAAAAGATAAACAAAATGATTTTTATTTTTTGTGATTCAGATCGCTTTAAATTTTATTTTAAAGTTAATCTAACGGCTAATATTAACACCCTAAATTTAATAGGAAAAATAGGGTCCTAAAAATATGTTTGGAGTGACTTTTTAAAAGTACTTCTAGAAATTATTCTCACGAGTACTTTAAAAAAAAAAATAATGTTTGAAACCGCCCCACTATTACCTCTACCACCACCACCACCACCACTATCACCGTCGCCGCCGCCACCACTACCACCACCGTCGTAGCCACCGCCACCACTACCGTCGCTGCCGCCACCACCACCGCTGCCCCCGCCGTCGCCACTGCCCCCGCCACCTCCACCACCTCCAACACCACCACTGCCACCGTCACCTCCACCTCCACTTCCACCTCCACCTCCGCCATCGCCATCGCTGCCACCACCACCACTACTGCTAGCACCATTGCCACCACCATCGCCACCGCCACCACCGTTGTCGCCGCCCTTGCCACTACCATCATCGCCACCACCGTCGCCGCCACCACCCCCACCACGGTCATTGCCACCCACTACAACCATCACCGTTTTCTACCACCACCACCTCTCACATTCATTACAACCGGTGTTTAAATTCATTTATCTCTCTTCTATGTTTGTGATTTGATTTTGGATATGAATACAAATATGTTTATTGTTTACCATTTTTTATTATTTTATGCCTTCATAGGCAATAACTAGTTACTAAATATTTAAGATAAGATTTTTGTTATGTTAATTAAATTTTAATATGAAAAAGGATAATAAGAACTATTTTTTGTATTTTCTTTCATAGTACGGACATCCTCAACATTGCCTTTTTTTTATGGTTAGTGTATTATTGGATATATTAAAATTTGCTAATTTTCTTGGACGCATAATCTACGTCTCACTCACATCAGACAATCAAAGTAGCAAAAATCTTTCTTTTGAGCTTAAGATTTTCTTTAATTTATTTTCATTTAATTAAACAAATGAAATTTTGAATAGTGAGTTTTTTTTTTTGGTCACAGTATATACAGGGGAGAGGGATCGGTGAGACTCAAACTCTATAAATAAGATAAGACAAACATGTATTACTGAATATCTATGATAAATTAAAGTAAATGTGAATGAAAGGAATACACAAGGGTTTGGGGTGTTACCTGCATAGCTAAGAATCAATTTTCTCAACAACCCCCCCCCCCCCCCCCTCCACCCACCCACCCATCTATTTTTTTTTTTTAAGCTTGTGAAAAGGGGGAGAGCCGACCATTAGGTAGTAAAAATCTCTATCCTGTGACTTCTCAGAACTGAACTACTTTTTCTGTCTGAAGCACTTAGGGTGGGCTATGAGACCAAAAATGACGACCTCTATCAATGTCAAGTAGGCCGTTTTCTCCATCAAGGTTAGGGGTGTTCACCCTACCCTACGGGTAGGAAATATATTCTTCCGTCTTCCTACCCGATACTTTGCGAAATAATTTTTTCTTGGCCTACCCTACCCGACAGGTGTGGTATTCCTACCCGACTTCCTACCCGATTAATCGGGTAGGAAGTCGGGTAGGAAATCGGGTAAACACTTTTGTAACTATTAATTTTTGAATGCACCAATTTAACAACACAATAAATCAATAACACTAAAATATAAAACAACTACAACAACAATTATAATAAAACACAAGAAAGTATGAACATCAATCCACCATAATTGTTACACAAATACAATAACAATTAATTTAAGTTTAAACCATATGAAATACATTAAAATCGTATTAATTAATTAATGCGGGTAGGGTAGGGTAGGGTAGGAATGCGGAAATGGATAGCTCTTCCGCATTCCTACCCGATTTAATCGAAAAAACAGAAACTTTTCCGCATTCCTACCCGATTTTTGCGGCTAACCGTTCAGTAGGGTAAGGTAGGAACTTGCGGCTGGTCGGAAATTTGAACACCCCTAATCAAGGTCGAGTAACTTCTTGTTTTGAATCTTTTTAAACATTATCACTATTTTACATTTTATATAAAAAAAAAAAAACCTAAAATGGAATGAAATACAAGATGAGCGCAAGTTACACTTCTTCCTGGGTTAAAGTTCATAAGACCCGCCCACTAGTGGAATTAAAAAGAAAGCTTGTTCCCGCCAACCCACATGGGGGTCTCCCCTACTATGAAATATCTAGTTTGAACCATAGTTCCTAACCAGACCAAGCAACAAACCACGTTACTTTCATAGATCAAATGTTGCTTGATAGTTACATGAGAGTCAAGAATGACCATAAATAAGTAAAGCTTACTAGTAGATCACCAACTCGGGTGATAAATCCGAAAAATATTGTCTACTAAATTTTTTATTGAATTTTAGATTGGTATACAAAATTGGATAATTTTTTTTTTTAAGTAGATAGCTCACTAAATAGTATCAAAAAAAAAAGATAGCATACTAAATTACTTGGCCAGATATGGGGAAGTCAGGTGCTCTTATGCTAGCCACGCAAAAATGTTTCAACTTGTTGTTTTCTGGGAAAGGAAAAATGCCATACCCACCTGCGATTTATATAGTGCTTGAATGTCACGACTTGAGCGATAGTGAAAATATTCACAATGAGGGTAACTCATTTTTTTTTGGTTGAGAGACGAATAAAACATGAAATTAGAGAGTTTGAATTTTTTTTAAACCATTCGTTTTTAAAAAAAAAGTGAATTCAACATAATATAATTAATAAACGAATCAGAGTTGAAGTCAATTAAAAGAAATACACAACACTACTCGTTTATATATCAATTACATATAATTTATACAATACACGAAACTGATACAATATGATTCATGTCTAATGAATCAATAAATGAGTCCAGTGTAAATAAAATATTTTTTGATACGAATCTACTAAGATCTGATTGACAGGTGATGATACTTCATCACAAAAACAAATTAAATTGTATTGAATTTAAAAACGAATTACACTTGCATATATGAGTTTGGAAATCATGATCGATCATTCATCGAAAGTCATATTTCAAAAGACTAAAAGCCATTGAACTAGGAAAGTTCGATGTGCGATACCAACTCCGGGTGTCCCTCAGGGGATAGGTTTAGGACGACTTCATCGCTGGTTCACCCAATCCAAATCAAACCTTACTAGAAGAAAAGTCGACTGATGCCCTAGAAACGACCCATGGGACTTGGAAATTATATGTGGATGGATCGTTTAATACTCAGGGAGCAGGAGTGGGAGTGGTCTTAACCAACCCAGATGGCTCCACAGTCGAACAAGCAACCAGACTCGATTTTGAAGCAACAAACAATGAAGTTGAATACGAATTCTGTTGAAAAATTTGACCATTTCAAAATGGTTTATTAATGAAAAAAATAATATTAGTTCACAATTATTCAAGATTAAGGTCACTTGTGCAATACATAAAAAATGTGTATTTTTTATTGTGTTTAAAGTTTTTTTGGTCATGAATTGTGTTTAAAGTTAAATACAGTCGAAAAATAAGTGATTTATTATGGTTAAAAGTTTAAAGGGAGAATTACACCCAGCTAGATTCCCTGAAGTTTGTCACTTATTTAGACTCCTATCATAAATGTTTGTTGGTATATCTGTTAGTAAATTATATTCATACCTCTGGAAGTTTGTAGATGTGTAATATTTAGACCACTCAAGTTTAAAATGTTATATTTAAACCAAAAATACTTCAATTAAAGATATAATATCAAATATTTTAAATTTTATAACCAATTTTTTTTGTTTTATTATGACATTTATTGAAATAAAATTAAACATAAAAAATTGATTTTTAAAAAAAAAATCATATTCATAATTAGTATACAATTATACTATCTATTGAAATTTAATTTGGTCGTATAAACGACCAAATTAAACTACCAAGTTATTCTAATTAAAGTTAGAAAATATTATATCCATTATAGTTTGACCACTTATTTAATTTTTTTAGTTTTATTCTAATAGATAGTATAATTGTATACTAATTATGATTTTTTAAGAAAAAATTAATTTTTTAATTTTGATTTTATTTCAATAAATGACATAATAGAATGTTCTATTATGAATGACTTAGACTCCTTATTTGATATTTTTGTTTTATTCAAATAAATAGTATATTTATATACTAAATTACGATTTTTTAAGAAAAATAGATTTTTAATTTTAATTTTATTTCAATAAATGATACAATAGAACATGAATTTTGGTTATAAAATTTAAAATATTTGATATTTTATCTTTAATTGGAGTATATTTGGTCTAAGTATAACATTTTAAACTTGAGGTCTAAGTATTATACGCCTACAAACTTTAGGGGGTCTAAGTTTAATTTACTAACAGATATATTAACGGACGTACAAACTTTAGAGGGTTTGTGTATAATATTTTAAATATTAGGGAGTTTGAATAATTAAGTAACAAACTTCAAAGGGGCAGAATGTAATTCTCCCAAATTTAAAATACAAATAGTTAGATTTATTGTGATTGATATCCATCCGCTCTTGCCTTGTGGTGGTGCTACGATTCCACGCCTCTTACAAGGCGCGTCGCACCAAGTTTCTCAGTTTAAACATTCCCTACCTCCTCTCCCTCTTCCCAGAGTAACTTCACTGCACCTCTCTCTGTCTCTCTACCCCTCTCAATCTCCATTTTTTATTGCCATGTCATTATACATTAGTTACTTCTCTCTTGTTTTCTTCATTTAGTTATACATGAATAAGAAGATTTTTTGTTGATTTCTTCCTCTTTTGTCACCTTTGACTCCAGACCCATTTCACACCACAAGTTCAGCATCAAACCCATTAACTTAAATCCTTACTTCTAATCATTCTGGATAATAATCATGGCCAAAATGGATTGTCTCCATCTGGGTTTATTCCAAAACTAGTATCAATCCCTTTGGTTCTTAGTTAAGTACCGTTTAGTTTGCTCCGATAGGCGAAGAATCCCAAGATTTTTCTTGTTCTCAAATAATTTTATAGAGTTAGAGACTACTACTTTATATTATAATCTGGGTTATTTATATAATCAGGATTTGATATCGCCTGTTGTAAATTTGTGGAAAGGGTGGAGTAGTTGAGATTTGAAAGGTGACATTTAATGGAGCTGAAATTGTTTGGTCCAAAATCCATGTCTGTTTCTAAGTCATTCGGCTCAGAGATTATGCTTTCGAGCCCCTTTGTTAAATCAAGGGACGTGGTTGGTGTCAAAGTCTCTCCACCTCTGTGTTCTTGCAATGGTAATTTTCTGCTCCTAAAACTTGATTGATGATTTTATACTTTTTTTTTGGGTCTAGATGGTAATATTGTAGGAAGAGGAAGGGAATGTTGGTCACTTACAAGGTACTACTTTTTTTTTTTTTTTTTTATGAAACTTACAAGGTATAACAATGGCTTCTATTCCAGGTTGCAGTAAAACTTCATACTTATCTTCATCTTTTTCCTCCAATTTTAGCAACCAAGCACAGAACTAATTGTTGCCCATCATTTGTTCTATATGAAAATATTTTATTATTATGTAGTCAAGCTTCGAGCTATTGGAGTTCTTTAATTTGAGCAATTGAGTTACAGCTTTTGGATCAAAATTTCGTTTCAAAACGATCAAAAGGTATAGGTTTCCATGAAAATCGAAACGGCTTAATGATTGAAATTTGAAAATTTTATATTCAAGGTGTTTTGAGATATTTCAAATTATTTCGACCAATGTTTTGTAAACAAATTTCAAAAAAATTTCTCCATTTTTTAAATTTTTTGCAAAACGTTTCTTCTCGTACGTGACTGAAACAATGCACCAAAACAAAAAATTTAATATTTGCGTTGATTACAACAAGTTTGAATTGTTTTCTGATATGGGCTGGGAACATATTCAAAATGTTGGCCAAATGCAAATGTATGATTGTTAGACAGAAACAATATTTTTGGTTTTTTTATGATGGTAAAGAAATTACTTTTCTCTCTCTTTTTGGGCAACAATCTATACCATTGGCTTGTTAGTGTTTTTTTTTTTCTTTTCACTGTAAAATCTGAATTCTACCAACTGCTGATTGCTGAATGTTTGGAGTTGAAAATTTTCTTTTAATTTATTTTTTCTTCTGTGGATTTTTGTATTCAGGGATTTTCTCTAAGGTTTCCTGTTCAAGTACTCCACAAAATGCTACTAGCTTGATTGCCCAAGAAAAGTTTCCGGTGGATACTTTTTTGTATCAAATCACTGGAACAGATGGTGTGAGTTCAAACCTGTATTTTAGATATACAAGAGTACTTGAAGCAATTGATGATGAGTATGATGGAGTTATTGTCAATTCCGAAAGATTACCATCTAATTCAAATGTCTTTGCCACTAAACTCCGTTCGTCTCTTTCTCACTGGAGAACTAAGGTAGTTCATCTTCATATGTTTCAACAGGTTTTTTTTTCGTATTCTTTTCCTGGTAAATAAGAGTTTAAGGAATCAAAAAGGAGTGAATCCATGTACAGAAGGGGTATACCCCAGGTAAAAAAAATAGTTTACATTTGACCAACAAAGACGATACAAGTTTAGGAAGCAAAACATGTACAAAAACATGTTTGGAAAATCTTCTAAATGGCTCACAAATCAAAAAAACAAATCATGTTCAAAGACGGATCTCCTAAACCATAGCCATTGAACTTGATAATTGCATTTTCTTCATAAGGGGACCAAAAGAGATTTATTCTGATGCAGAGCTCTTAAACAAGTGTATATGATTATCTTCTTAAGGACACCCTTTTTGGCATATTGGAGAATAATTACTATATCAAACATGTTTCTTCAGATGCTTGGACTTGTATTTTTGACTGTTCTGCACATGAAATCATGCCTCGTCTTGAAGATAATACATGCTTGCTTCTTAAGTTATTCCATTCGAATGAAATCTGTATATTTTTTTCCTGGGCAGATGAACATCTGAATTAGGACACATTAGTTTCTGATTGCTAAATTTGGTGTATCCACAGGGTGAATGTTTTCAGATTTTGTCTGAGCTTGTTATCACTAGCATGAAAAAAACACTTCAGTTCGGTGTTCTGATTCTGGTTTTTCAGCCGACTATTTATTTTATGTCCACCAAGCTGCAAGCATTATAATCAAATTTTGGCACAAAATACACAAGATCCTTTTCTGATTTCTCGGATTTATATTTATTGTCGCGGTAATTATTGAATGCAGGGAAAGAAGGGAGTTTGGCTTAAGCTGCCCCTGGAAAAATCCGAACTCGTTCCCATCGCAGTAAAGGTAGATTAACCTATATATAACCCTTTCAGATTGAACTAGTGGCATAAGAAACTTATGTTTGAAACTCCTTCATTTAAATAATGCAAGATGTCACTAAATAACCAAGAAAATGTATATATACATGATTCATTCGTACTGAATACCAGTTTTTCCACTCTTTGGTTTTATAATCCATAAAGATGCTGTCTCTAAATTAATGACTTGACTATAGGAAGGATTTAAGTACCACCATGCAGAAAGAGGATATGTCATGATGACATACTGGATTCCTGAAGGACCTTGCATGCTTCCTGCTAATGCTTCTCATCATGTGGGGGTTGGGGCTTTTGTTATCAATGACAGAAATGAGGTACGCGTGCTTGTGTTGACATTGTGGGAATGAGAATGAACAAAGTTGTGAAACTTAAATTGTCATTCTAGAGGCAAATTAATCTGCAGTCACACTTTTGTTTGATGAACATGTTTAGGGCATTTTTCTCTCTATACTTTTAACTGTTGCCCACTAATAGTTCCCGGGTAATTGAAATTTTCCTTCTGTTTATTTTGGTTTAAATAAGTGCAGAATTTGCTCATTAGTCGGATGGTTTATGGTACCATAGAGAATTATTCAGTGATATATTTTTTCCATGGCCCAGACTCGCTCAATGGAATCTAGAGCTTTCAGGGCCTGATTGCCAGTAGTTTGACATACCTTCCACTTAGCCAAGGGTTCAATTGGTCTAATGGCCCCATTATCTTGCAAAAACCAGTCAGCTTAGATCATGCACACGTCTAGATTCTGGTCTGTTTGAGTTATTAGGCTTCATAGCATTTCCCATAGAGAAGCTTTGCTTTGCATTTTTGTGTCTACTCTTACCTTTAAAGAACACAATTCCCTGTTCTGTTTCTTTTGTTTTCTATGAGGGGAAGCAAATCAATCATTGAACTGCATATTTCTGTAAGCAACCTTGAGGCTACACATTTTCACTGTTCCTTAGAAAAACATCCTGGTGGCATTTTGCTTATGGCACATACGAGGCTAAAGAAACAATTTGGTTCAAGTGATTCGATAATATGACTTTAGTTGCATTACATGTGCCAGTGTTAATTTCTCATCTCAGACACCTGTAATTCTAATTCCAACATTTCTGATTACATACGGCAGGTGCTTGTTGTACAAGAGAAACACTGTGCCCCCGCACTTGTTGGCCTTTGGAAAATACCAACGGGGTATATTCATGAGGTATGTTTTTTTCCCCATTGAACTCCAACCTCATTATTTTTGGATGCTTCCAAGATCCTAAATATCATATCAAAGTTATCCATTTATTTACTTTTGAACTTATTTCATGTGTGCAATAAATTAGTCAGAGGAGATCTTTACGGGAGCTGTTAGAGAAGTTAAGGAGGAAACTGGTGTAAGAGCTCCATACTTATTTGATGATTATTCAGACTTTTGGCAATCTAGAACGTGTGATCAAACTTTTTGAAAATTTTTGACTCTAGTTGTTTTACGTTTCAGATTGACACTGCATTTGTGGAAGTTATAGCTTTCAGGTAATATTACCATGGCTTTTCATACTAAGGAATATGGGTTCAAATGAACTAAGGTCATATGGAATTTCTTACTTGACATATAAAATTGATATTAGCATTGTTTACAGTGAAGGAAAATTCTTAAGCAATAACTGGATGAATGGGTCTCACAATCTCACTTACACGCTGTATTATCATATCTGTGTTCACTAAGTATGGGCTGGATGCCTGTTTTGCACCAGCTTTTGGGCCTTACTTGACCAAAATTACGTTCTTTTATTTAGTTAGCTTAGCTTTAATTTCTTCAGTGTAATGTCAAAATAGTCAAAAAAATTAGTGCTTATAAGTTTTAATTATAGCAAGGGTGGCATACATTAACTTTTAAACTTTTAGATAGATGGTGCTTATGGATTTTGATAATCTGCAACTCCTAATCCTGATAAAAATATAATCTCCAAATCCAATATCATTGATTTTTCACATGCTTTTGATGTATCCAATTCCAGGCATGCTCACGATGTGGCTTTTGAAAAGTCAGATTTGTTCTTCATTTGCATGTTGAGACCCCTCTCGACGCAGATCATGATTGATGACCTTGAAATTCAAGCAGCTAAGGTTAGTATGACTCGCCTCACAGAAAGCTGCTCTTTTCTTTTACAACTCTCCATATCATTGAATGTTACTTTAAGCATTTTACTATGACATATCGTTATTATCAACTAATATTTCTGAATAATTTCCTGTGCGTCACCATGCAGTGGGTGCCTTTGGATGAGTTTGTAAGGCAGCCGCTGATCCAAGGAGACTGCATGTTTAAGAAGATCATGGATATTTGCATTGCACGACTAGGGAAGCGTTACTGTGGATTATCCTTTCATAACTTGGTTTCCAAATTTGATGGGAAACTATCTTCCCTGTACTTTAACATAGTTGAGTCTCAAGATTCCAATTGCCAAGCCAGTTAAACATCGCTCGATCACCAGTCCTATTGCTGATGCTGTTTCTTCATGATAATTTTCTGCTCTCCTTTCGCCTTTTGTTTAAATGGTGGAGTCGTAACTGCGTATATAGTCTCACGGTTGATGACATTCTTAACACCAGTTGTTCATGTTCTACAACTACAAGTGATGTACATGTATCATCAGAGGTGTTACCATTGTATATGTTTGTGTATTATATAGAATGTGGAGGCAACTGTACATGTCTCATGATAAGGATATCTAACCTAGCCTCCTCAGATGAAGATAGAAATCTTTGGGCATGACATCTAAACACTTCTATCTTGCTGTTCATTTGAATTGATTTGTTACCTTATCAATGAGACTTCATCTTTCGATAAAACTAGGAATATATTGAACTATGTAATGTTGTAAGAACGTGATAGGTTCATTTTTTAAATTTATACACAATGCTCTTATGGTAATTGATGATGCCTCGGAATTAATCTCCCAGGCCCAAGCTGATATGGCTCTGTTGGGTTTTATGGAGTAGGTTTAAGAAAAATAGAAGGTATGCAATGACAGACAAACAGTGTAAGTGGTTCACCCAGCCGATGGACTTGGGCTACGTCCACTGTAATGGAGGCTCTTGCTCCTTGATGTAATGTATTGATCTCAACTGGTTACAAGAAAATTGTGGGCGCAGGGCCGTTATGGATCCTCTTTTCTCTGGATATTCTACGACTAAGGATCGAAAATCAGATGGAAGGCTGGGAAGAAGGCTCAGGAGTCGATCCCTTCTCCTTGCTTCTACTGTTCTATTTATATGGTCCCCCTCCTTAGGGTTTGTTGCTCTCCTTCTTCCTTTTCCTGATCTTGTGGAGACCGATCGTCCTTTCTCTGCAAGCCTCTCTGTCTGTCGGCGGTACTGTGCCCACGACCACCTGAGTTCGTTCGGCACCACTTTTCTCTGTTTTTTTGCAGGGAGTAACTTTGAGGAATCAGAGCCGGTTCCCCTTGTCCTTGGGGCACGTGGCGCAGCAGGGCCTAACTGAGGTCATGGGCTGAGAATCGGATCAGGGCTGGGTTGTTGGCTCCTTGGTCTTTTGGACCCCTTGCTCCCGGTGTGGGCCGGTTGGGACCATTTCCTTTGGACTTCGAAGTCCTCGTTCAGTATTTTCTGGGTGTTTTGGGCTCGGTTATAATGGCGGCCCAGGCCCAAAAACCTATCCTCATCAGTAATAATTATGAATAGTCATCAATCGACCTTTGGCGCAAAAGGGTAAATGAATGAGATTTATTCGGAGACTTTCAATTCATTACAAACATATGATCATTACGCTTCAATCGAATTATTTTATTTCACCTCTATAGTTGAACATTGAGCACTGCTACTAGAGGGCAATTATGTGGAGGGTGATGTTCTTGAGAAATTGTGGTAGTCTAGTGCACTATGGTCACACCTCGTTCAGTCGCAATTATGCTTGGAGAAGTCTACCGTACCCAAAAAACAAAAATTTAGTACCTTACTTTTAAATTTTTACAATTTTAATGGGTGTTGTTATAATTTTTGCGCATCATTTTACAACAAAAAAAAATTACAAATTTTGTGAGTGATTTATAACTTTGTAGGTGCTAAGATCTATTGTAATTTATCACAAAATTGGTAAAAACAGTTTATGAAAAAAAAAAGTAATAAAAACACCTACAAAAATTATAAAAATACCCATAAAAATTATAAATGACGATATGATACGGATCGATATTATTTTTCCCTTCTTAAGTCATCAATAGCAATATAGGCGAGATAGAATATGCCGTTGACAAAAGAGTGATAATGTCATGCTTGGTTTTTTTATAACCATACCACTATAGATTTAGATTCTCTCAAATATATTTTTTAAATTTTTTAAAGACAAATTAATCACTCGTAGATTAATGATGACGTTACTTGAATTAAGTGGTATTGAGATGGGGAGTTGACTACGGTATCGATTATTTTTTTCGGTATCATATCTTTATATTTCATATTTATGAGTATGTTTATTTCATTAAAATCGTAAAAATTAGATGTAGGATACTAAAATATTTTCTACTGTACAGTAGTGAAGTCCCAGAGGTTGTTTAGAACGTCCAAGGGACACTGCCAAAGCATCAAAATCATGTTCACGTATGTTCTTTTAATCTTTTGTGTCAAGATATATATATACTAGTTATTGCATGTGCTTGAAGGCACAGTATAATAAAAAATGGTAAACAATAAACATATTTGTATTCATATCCAAAATTAAATCACAAACATAGAGAAGAGATAAAGAAATTTAAACATCGGTTTGTAGTAGGGGTGAGAGGTGGTGGGCGGCAGTGGTGGTAGTAGAAGACGGTAATGATTGTGGTGGATGGCAATGACCGTAGTGGTGGTGATGGCGGTGAGGACGGCGGCGATGGTGGCGGTGGTAGCGGCGGTGGTGATGGTGGCGCCGACGGCGGTGGAGATGGCGGTGGTGGTTGTGGGGGTGGTGGTGGCGACGACGACTATAGTGGCGGTGGTGGTGGCGGCGGCGGTAGCGGTGGCGGTGGTGATGGGGGTGGTGGTGGTAGAGGTAGTGGTGGGGCGATTTCAAACACTATTATTTTTTTTAAAGTACTTATGAGAAATAATTTTTTGAAATACTTTTAAAAAATCACTCCAAACACACCCTTAGGGCCCTATTTTTCCTATTAAATTTAGGGTGTTAATATTAGCCGTTAGATTAACTTTAAAGTAAAATTTAAAGCGATCTCAACCGCGAATAGCAAAAAGTCATTTTATTTATCTTTTGAAATTTGAATTGTAAGCTACTTGAAGACACGAAGTAATAAAAAAAATGTCAACATAAACATATTTGTATTCACACCCAAAATCAAATCGCAAACATAGAAGAGAGATAAAAAAATTTAAGCATCGATTGTAGTGGGGGTGAACGGTGGTGGGCGACAATGGTAATGGTGGGAGACAGTGATGGTTGTGGTGGGTAAGACGCTGACCGTGGTGGTAGTAACAGTCGTGGGTGGGAATGGTGATGATGGTGGTGGGTTTTGAGTGACGATGATGGTAGTGACGGTGGCCGCGGTGGTGGGGACGGCGACCGCGACGGTGGTGGTGGTGGTGGTGGTGACGGCGACAATGGGGGTGGGGGGTGGAGGCGGTGGCGGTGGAGGCGGTGGCGGTGGAGGCGATGACGGTGGTGGTGACGGCGGCGATGGTGGTGGTGATGGCGGCGGCGACGACGACGGTGAGGCGGTGGTGGCGACAGTGGTGGTGGTGGTGTCGGTGATGGCGTCGGTGGTGGCGGTGGCGGTGGCGGCGGTGGCGACAGTGGCAACAGTGGTGGTTGCGGCGGTGATGGTAGCGGTGGTGGTGGCGGCTGCGGCGGTGGTGGTAGAGGTAGTGGTGGGGCGGTTTCAAACACAATTTTTTTTTAAATACTTATGAAAAATAATTTGTAGAAGTACTTTTAAAAAGTCACTCCAAATACACCCTTAGGGACCTATTTTTCCTATTAAATATAGGGTGTTAATATTAACCGTTAGATTAACTTTAAAGTAAAATTTAAAGCGATCTCAACCGCGAATAGCAAAAATCATTTTGTTTATCTTTTGAGATTTGAATTGTAAACTATTTTATTATAGACTAGTTATTGCCTGTGCCTGAAGACACATTGTAATAAAAAATGGTAAATAATAAACATATTTTTCTTCATATCCAAAATCAAATCACAAACATAAAGAAGAAATAAAAGAATTTAAGCATCGATTTGTAGTGGGGGTGAGAGGTGGTGGACGGTAGTGGTGGTGGTAAGAGAGGGTGATGGTTGTGGTAGGTGGCAATGACCGTGGTGGCGGTGATGTCGGCGAGGGTGGCAGTGATGGTGGTGGCGGCGGCGTGGCGGCGACGACTGTGGTGGTGATGGGGGAGGTGGTCGTGGTGGCGGCGACGGTGGTCGTGGTGGTTGTGGGGGTGGTCGTGGCGGTGGTGGCGGCGACGATTGCAGTGGCGGTGGTGGTGGCAGCGGCGGCGGCGGTGGTGGTCGTAGAGGTGGTGGTGGGGCGGTTTCAAACACTACTATTTTTTTTAAAGTACTTATGAAAAATAATTTCTAGAAATACTTTTAAAAAATCACTCCAAACACACCCTTAGGGGCCTATTTTTCCTATTAAATTTAGGGTGTTAATATTAGCCGTTAGATTAATTTTAAAGTAAAATTTAAAGCGATCTCAACCGCGAATAGCAAAAGTCATTTTGTTTATCTTTTGAGATTTGAATTGTAAGCTACTTTATTATAGACTAGTTATTCTCTGTGCCTGAAGGCACAATGTAATAAAAAATGGTAAACAATAAACATATTTGTATTCATATCCAAAATCAAATCACAAACATAGAGAAGAAATAAAAAAATTTAAGCATCGATTTATAGTAGGGGTGAGAGGTGGTGGGCGGCAGTGGTGGTGGTAGGAGACGGTGATGGTTGTGGTGGGTGGCAATGACAGTGGTGGCGATGATGGCGGCGACGGCGGCGACGGTGGTGGTGGCAGTGGTGGTGGTGGTGGTAGAGATAGTGGTGGGGTGGTTTCAAACACTATTATTTTTTTTAAAGTACTTATAAGAAATAATTTCTAGAAGTACTTTAAAAAAAATCACTTCAAACACACCCTTAGGGCCCTATTTTTCCTATTAAATTTAGGGTGTTAATGTTAGCCGTTAGATTAATTTTATAGTAAAATTTAAAAAGATCTCAACCGCGAATAGTAAAAGTCATTTTGTTTATCTTTTGAGATTTGAATTGTACGCTACTTTATTATATAGATATATATATATTTTTTAATATTAATGAATGTATATAGGACTATTTATGGTACTAAATAGTCAACAGCCATGAAAGAATACGAAATGGGTATCTTCTAATCTTGATAAATGATCATTTTATGATGACAATGACATGTGCTTGAATAATAAAATAATAAATACTAAAATAACAGAAAACGGTCTGTCTTATTATCATCTCAAGGTTAGACAAATAGGTGTACAAAATGAAGGCATCTAAGGACTAAACATTGTATTGTTCACAAAAACAGGACTAAACATTTGAAAAAAAAAAAAAAAGTAGAGATAGTTGGAAATAATTCTGTGCACACACACTGCCCACAAGAGTCGAATCAGATTTGGATTTTCTCTTACACTTACAATTAGGGATAGTAATCGTGTCTGATCGGATCGTATTTGTGCATGTCATTTTAAATTCGTGTCGAGTATTAGTTAACTTTAATCTAACTTGTTCAATTAATCATATCAACCTATTTATTTTCGTATCGTATTTGTATTGACCCATATAACATGTAAATAAAACGTTCAGTTTTCTATCTAAAATTTCATTATCACTTAATTGAACTTATGTTTATATATTTTCTATAAACTAAAAATTAATTTAATAAACCTAATAATAAAAATGAGTAAAAATATTTTTTTAATACAAGAATTAGGTCACTACTTGATAAAATATAATAAAATTTTGGCATTTTATTCTTATAATACTACTTAAACGTGTTAATCGTGTCAATTTCGTATTGTTCGTGTTTGACACTGATACAACCCATTTATTATTTGTGTTAACGGATTGTGTCATATTAGAGTTCTTATTAAGAAATAATCAACTCTAACCCGTTAATTTCATATCAATTTCGAGTCAAATTTTCGTGTTGTGTCAAAAATTACCAACACCCTTGACAACCAAACGAAAAAAAAACGATGGACCACATTAAACCGTTTTTATTTTTTTTCAAAAGGACAATGAAAAAAACTAACTATTTAGGGTATAAACTGAAATTTTTTGTATATGGGCAAAATTGAATTTTCCCTATTTATTTAGATCCCTACACACAATTAAAAGTCTGATTTGTCGACTTCCTCCAAAAGGAGAACCCTTTTTTAAGTGCTCAATGTCCGCATCTCTCTCTCTCTCTCTCTCTCTCTCTCTGATCCGAGTTCGACACCACGCTCCTCTGGTGAGGTAGGGAATTCTAACTCAAATCTCTGTAAGCTCTCTCTCTCTCTCTCTCTCTCTCTCTCTACAAACATATACGTATATATATTTGTGTGTATGCAATTCTGCAAGCTATAACTAATTTTCAGACTCTCGTTTTATCTCATGAGCGTGGAATTTTCGTTTTGGAAATGGAATTGGAGCAAAACCAGTTCACATTTGCCCCAAATTTTGCAACAACTTTTCCTGAATTCAATTTTTTTCTTTTGATTTGGCCTCAATTTCCAGTTCAAAACTTCAATTCCTTGCTTCCTGACGCAGAATTTGGCTCATTAACTAGGGTTTTATCTGTCTTCATATCTGTTTTAATTTTTTGAAGTTATAACTATATAGTAATAGTCGATTATTCGGCAGCTGATTTTTTTTTTTAATTTTTGTTGGTTCTCTATAAAGATGCTGAGCTCGCGATAGGAGAAATTCATTCACTGGAGGGGGGTGGTGGTGGGTAGATATGCGGTTGTTTCCTTTGAGCTCGAGTTCGTCGAAGGAGCAGCGTAATGGAGGAAAAAGTCGTGCTTTATTGTATCTCAATATATATGATCTTACACCTATAAACAATTATCTTTATTGGTTCGGCCTTGGGATCTTCCATTCGGGTATAGAAGGTACACTAATTTCATTTTTCTTTACTGTTGATCACGCTAAAAATCATTGTTTTCGTATATATAACTTTGAACTTCATTGGAATTTTGATGTTTCTGAGTAGTCGAACGTCAAAAGTCATTTTGTTTATAGGGTCAGAGTAGTTCTGAGTTTTGGGTCACAGGAAACAATTAGTTGTGTAAATTTCATGATTATAATTTATTTCCTAGGAATATTGTTCTACATGATATTTTGTATCTTATATGCCGTATTGAGACATTATTATAACTGGAGATGGCAGTAGAATAAAAATCTTATAATGGTCATTGAAAGTGGTTGCACATTCATTCATGTTCAGACTTCTTAGAATTGGCAACATTAGAGAATTATGAGGTTGTGTATAGTTGACCCTCCCCAAACCCCACAGTGGGCCGAAGCCTCGTGCACTTGGCCGGTTTTTTTTTTTTGAGAAAGCTGAGACACCAAAAGGGAGGTTTTTCCAAAGTCTAGAATGATGTGGAGCATTCTAGACTTTATATCTAGGATACTGAAATGGCTTTTCCAAAGTGACTGGAAGTGTATGGGGAGGATATTACAATGTCAAAAGGGAGGTTCCACTGATAAAATTTTGCAGGCATCCAGCTACATCATGTAAAAATCTTTTTAGTAAGAGATAAGTGACTACGTAGATTCATTCACCATATTTATTTTAACCTTTCAGTTTCCGTCCTACATAATAGACATTGTCATCAGTACAGCTCCATCGATTCTTAGTATTTTTATAAATCTTTTAATTTTTATTTTTGGCATATTGTTGCATCTCGCTTGAAGACAAATAAAATGCTGATAACAAGCCATCTGGTGCCTACCAGAATGTTCAACACTGATACTTTGGTTCTAAACACACTGCTTAAATTCAGTGTCATTGTTATTAGTTGCACTTGGCACCCATTTGGAGTTGTGGATTACGACATCATCTAACTGATTGTGATTGACAAACTTATGAGGGCACCTGAACTTGAGATATCTTGCAGACCACAGATAAACCACATACTTTTTCACAAGACATGAAGCCTCTTGGATAATCATTTTGTGCAGCAGTATTACACTGTGCTTCCACCTACTCTCCTCTTTTATCATTTATTTCCTCATTAGCATAATGTCCTTCTACTTGGTTTGATACATAGTACACGGTTTGGAGTATGCATTTGGAGCCCATGAGTACCCAACCAGTGGGGTGTTTGAGGTGGAGCCAAGAAGTTGCCCTGGTTTTATCTTCAGGCGATCAGTACTTTTAGGCAGCATCGACATGTCTCGTTCAGAATTTCGGTCTTTCATGGAGCATCTTTCTGGAGAGTATCACGGGGACACATATCATTTGATTGCCAAGAACTGCAACCATTTTACTGATGAAGTCTGTATGCGTCTTACAGGGAAGCCCATTCCTGGATGGGTGAATCGAATGGCCCGATTAGGTAAGAGAGAAGATCATTGTTTGCATTTCTAATTTACATAGTGAAAGAGAAGTTTCCTGGATGTTTTTGTAGTTTTTAGAGTTGGTATGTCATTCTAGATAATTTGGAGATGAAGGAATTCACTGACTTGTTAGGCCCGTGATTAATCTTTTGGATTCTATCTTATCCTATGCACTTTTGAATTTCAGGCTCTTTTTGCAATTGTCTATTGCCGGAAAATTTTCAGGTTACTGCCGTCAGACATCTACCCGATCATCAAGCGTATTCTGGTAATGGTTTTTAATTTTGTAGTATAACTCTGTTGCAGTTCTCCATTTTCATTCAAATATAACCAGATAATGTCCATGTGGTTTGGAACTAATGACACATCTTTCTTTTTTTTTAATTGAAATCTAACAACCACCTTGCATGGCTGCATAACCACCACCCTCCCCCACTCATAATAGGCTGCCAACCCCGGTGGCAAAACCTCCCTGCACCCCAACTTCCCCCACTCCGCTTTCCCAACTCTAGGCAGAGCCTTCACCAATGGCAGAACCATCCACCCTTGCAAACCCCTTGGGCAAAATGCACCCCACCCACCTTGTAATCCCCCATCCCACCCTGATAGAAACCTCCCACCTCTGTAACCTATGCACCACCACCACCAATAGCACAACTACTACCAGGTCAACTACAAATCGAATCCAAATCTATGTTTGAATGTAAGTCAAAATCAAAATCTGTAAAATTCAAGTACAAAATCCGAGTATCTAATTAATCAATCTCAAAATAGTTGGAACATAGGCTGAGGAGGACAAATGGGTACACTACCACAGCGGTCATTTCACAAGCCACAGCCACAGCCACCAAAGCACCTCCACCACATCCATCCAACAAACGCCCTATGGAAGAACCTCCCTACCTGCGACAAATCCCCCACCACCACAAAACACCCCCTGGCCGAAACCCTCAAAAAAACCACAAACAGAAGAAGAAGAAGAAGAAGAAGAAGAAGAAGAGGTGTAAGAAAAAACTAGTGTAGAGATAATGGAAGAGGATAGATTGGGGTAAATAGGGGATATTTAGTAATTAAAAGGAATTATAGGAGTATTTTCATTTTTTCCATGACAATTTGGCAGAAAACAACTCTTCTTCATGCCTATCTGCCAAATAGGCATGTCTTAATACCATTAAGTGTGATGGAAATTTTAAAGGTTTGCACATAGGTCCAAACCACATAGGGGTTATGTTGTTATATTTGAATGGCAGGTGATGAAGTAAAAATTGGAAAAACCACATCGAGGTAAAATGATCCTCATTTAAAGTTATTTTTTATCCTTCTAGTTTAATATGGGCCAGATAAAATTGGAAAGATCCAAAACATCGACATGTATCATATGTTGCTATAAACAGTGAGCTTAATAAAGAACAAAGAAAACAAATCGTGCAAACAAAACATGAACTACGCTTTTATTAATGAAAGTGAAACGTTGATCCCCCTGTGGGATTGATTATCGTGCTTTATTGTTAATCTTGTCAAAGTGCCACCTTTTGACTCAGATAAAATTGTTAAACCACTCTTCTTGAAGGATATAACTTGCAGAATTATGATACTTGTTGAAAGTAGCCATATGAAAAAGTGTGGTGATAATTTATAGGGGTAATTACAATGAATCTCCCTTTAGTTCGTATTAATTTCACATCACTCTGCTCAACTTTCATTTGTGATACTCAAACCCTGAACTAGTGACTCAGTGCGAATCATGACAGAACAGGCAGTTTGGGTATAATATCCATAATGTCTCCTATTTGTCATTCATTTTTCTTTGCAATGCCCTTATTCCTTTCTACCTTCTATAGTCTCTTTTTTTACTTTCTTAGAAAGCTATCTCTCTCTCTAAAGAGGAGCATAAAATTAAGGAATTATGACAAAACAATGCATGAAATTTATTTATTTATAATTGACATACCAAGTTGATCCATTTTCTCCCCCCAAATACACATGAAAAAAAAAATCCTCTTGCTCATTTTGCCTCCCTAATCTCTTTCTCTGTCTGTGACTCACTCTGGTTCTCTTCACCATACCCAGTTGACCCATGCTTTGGCTATGCGACTTCTCTTCCCAGTCTTGCTTTGGTTCACCTTAGAATTCAACAACAACAAGCATTCATCCAAGCACAAGTCCTCTCAAAGACCAATCACAATCATCTCCAAAGAACTCCAAGAGATCCAAATCAACACATCTCACGCCCTACCTCACTGCATCCCAAAAAACCCCAAGCTCCAATTCTTGACCCCTCACACAAATCAAACCCGTTAGTTTAGCTAGAACTAATAGGCAAGCTTTGTTTGTTGAGGATGAAAATCCAATTGGGCACCATGGAAATTACAGAGACTGGGAAGGGACATTGGATTTCTTATGTGAAGTGTGTTTGAGGTGATTGGTGAAGCTGGATGTTGCGGTGGGACTCTGGTGTTAGAGAAAAAGAAAGAAATGAAGATGGTGGGTATGGCAATGGCCAATGGGGCGCCGACGTTTTTGGGCTGGTGAGCATGGCCATGGGCTATGATTGAATGTGGGTCTGGGGACTTGGTGTTGATTTGATAGCAGGTACTGGCAATGCTTCGGTGGTGAAAAGTGGAAATGAAGAAGGAAGAGGAATAAGACGATTACAAATGTGAGGAAAAAAATAAAGGGAAAATAGAATTTTACATGTTAAAAATAAAAAGAAAATTGCCTTGGTGCAACCCAACAAAGTCTTAATGGTGAGTCCATGACATTTGCAACAGTTATCTTGGACAGAAAACTTGACAATTGTATTTTAGTCATTAGTTCAGGAGGCTTAGTATTGCAATTCACAAATGAAAGTTGGGGAGGGAGATGCAAAACTGGCCCAAAGTACAAGGAGATTTTTTGTAATTACCCCTACTTCACATCGAGTAATATGTTAAATAACCCACCACTGCCGATGGAAGCGAGAAAAATAAATAAAAGTATAGGTTTATTGTATTTCTGACTTCTTTTCTTCACCACTGATCCCATGGTAATTGAAAACAGATGATGGGTCAGAATCAGCAGAGTCATCTATAACAGCAGTGAGTGAAGAGGAGGAGCTGGATCATCATCTGCTTGCAGCACCTAACAGCGATGTGGCATTTCTGAAGGAAAAACCAGTGAGGCTAGCAAAAGAGCTCCTTTAACTACTATTTTTTTCTTCACCTCCAATCTGTTTACTTCCTGTTGTTTGTAATAGTAGTGCGTAATCACAAATGTATTCTTAAACGTGTTATTTTAATTGAATGGTTTGAGTTCCTCAGTATTGGTTTCCTGGTACAATGATGATGCCCAAGACTTCCCCTTGTTTGTATTTATATCATTATATTTTACTCTTCCTGGAGTTCATGTTATAGCATAAATCGCTCCTTTATAGTTCGTTTATTGGTGTTTTCACATTCAGAAGGAATGTCTTACTCTGGTATCTGATTATCTCCTGGACGTTTGGTTCTACATAGACTATCTTGGGGAAAAAAGGAGAAGAAAAAGTTTGGACTTTTCTACGCTTGTTTCAAATTTGTGATTATAGGAAGCAGATTCCCGCCTTGTAAGCTTACTATTTGTATTGTAGATGCATGCATTTGGATTTCTGTGTCTATAAACAGTTTAGAGAAAATGTAGTCTAATGTTATCATATTACATATTTGTTTTATGCTGTGATTTCCGTCTCCCATCAACAGCCAAATGCAACAGGACAAATCTGTATAGCTGACTCTGGAGAAGGTCATCTGGACACAGTAGCACTTGCGGATTCATTGGAGAGAGAGAGAGATCCAGATTCATCATTTCATTCACCGGCATCCCCCGAGTCTCTCCAATGAAAAGATGAGCCACGATACATGTCGTGCCTCACCCTGATGTGATCTACGGTGATGCAGAATGCCATTTTGTTGCTCATGTTCATTGTGTGATCTCTGAGGTATACTCGCATTTCTTTTCACATGCAATCTGCTAACTAGGTCAACTTTCTTGTCCTGTCGTTTTTGGCGTTCGTGTCAAGCACTAGGTCATCCGACTTGTTATTAATCGTGTCATTTCGGATTGACAGACAGGCATAATTCCCAAATTTTGAAACAAAGGATTAGGGCACTCTTCTCACAACCAGACCCACCATCTATAAATCCCACAAACTAAAAATTTGCTTGATCCATGTACTACCAAAACCAAATATAAAATTCGGACAGTTTCTCATCCAATAACAACTAAATGAGTTTATCATATTAAAAATTGGGATATTTTTGTTTAACAGTATTCGAACCTATTATTATTTGTGTTAACATATCATGTCATTTTCATGTTACAAAAATAGTTAATCTTAAGTTGTTAATTTCGTGTCGAACCGGAAACTACCATCCTAACTTTCATGGGTCCCTAAAATCAGAGCTTCTGGCAAAATTTCTTACAGAGTTGTATCCCCTTGGTGATATTTGATTAGCAGGTTCTGCATTATCTAGAAAGAGAGTCGTCCTCGGCTCTACGAGTTCACAATAGAGCATTGGACTTGGATTCACTAAGAACAGTTGTTGAAGATGATGCAGGGACTGAACTTGATGAAAAGATAGCAATGCTTCAGACGAAATTAGAAGCAGCAACAATAGAATTAGAGTCACTAAGAAGAAGATTAGATAAACTCAATGAGGGACGCAGCGGGTTATATCTGCAACACTGAGCAGCTAGTCAGCAGATCGGATTTTGACTGATCAAAATCTGACGCAGAAAAGCAGGTAGAAACAAGTGTATAACGAACAAAAAGGGGATAATGAGACTAAACCGTTGATTTGTGCACAAAAACAGGTTTAGAATTCTACTCTAAGCATGTTGATTCAGCAGAATACCGGTATATCAGTATTAAAGGCTTCAATCGATCTGTTCATTCCTAAAATACCAGAATAATTGGGAAGAAAATAGACAATTTTGTTAATATTATTAATTTATCAAAAACTGTTTTGCCCTAAGGCTTACATGACTTTAAATAATAGTAGAAACTCTAAAATAATTAGAAAACTAGAATTTTAAATAAATTAAGAAACCAAATACGATAAAATCCTAAATGAATCAAAAAATAAATTTTTTTAAATTTTTTAAATTAAACTAAAAAATAAAATAAAATCTTCTAAAATAAAATGAGTTAAATAAAATATTAAAATTATTGCCACCCGTACTACATAAGAATCTAAATTTGATTTAAAAAAATTTGATTCAAAACGGATTTAAATATTCGATGTATATTATTTTCACAATTCATGTCTCAATCAGTCAACAATTGAAAATTTTAATTCGAGTATATGAACTGACCTAATAACTTGATTAAGCTTGATTTTCGAAGATTGAATATGAATTTCATCAAATAATCTCTTTGTTTCATCATATATTTGTACTCATATATAACTCGAATTTGATCATAATCGGGGTTGGGTATTAATATATCAAAATTTAATTGTGTGAAGTATGATATTATGAATTTATATTTTGATTTGAACTACCAATAAAAAATATGAATTAATAATCTAACTAATCAAGCTTAGATTCGAAACAAAATTTCAATTTAGTGACGGGATTAAGCACAAAAGAGGAGCACCTGAGCACCATTCAATTTCTAGCTTCAATTAGACTTGACAATTCTTCACACGATCTGCAAATGCGACACGAAATTAACACGGAGTCCATAGGTTTGGGTTTAGCTTCAATGAATTTGGGCGGTGAGCAGATAAATTTGCTAGACTCTTTAAGTATGTAAGTTAATATAAACCCAATTAAAGAGATTATACACGACACAAACTCAAATATAAATATTTATATACGAGTCATAGTGTGAGTTAAATAAATTTTGACACGACACGGTCCATTGTTTCAAAAAAAAAATTTGACACAACACGACACAAAACCAATACAAACTATTTTGCACAATCTTGACATATATATCACAAAAAAACTTTGAGGATCCAGTGTTTCAACAAAAAATAAAAATAAAACTCATAGTTCATATAAAATGTAAACCGGTCTCGAAACAGAAAGTGCGTAGTTAGATAAGATTGGATCCATTCGTATTAATCAGACCCTATCTTTATGCCATAAATAAAGTATAACATTAAGCCCCTAACTCAAGCTATAAAGTATAACATTCCTCAATATGTGCTTGCTTGCTTGCAGGAAACATCTAATGTGCACGAAGAGAATCTATTTTCCTTCTCTTTAATTTTGTTTTATAATGGCATAAGGAAGAAACCCAAACTTTATCCATCAAATGTATTTAGATCGCTTATCAAATATTTATACAATCAGATAGTTCACAAGTTGAATCTTATCTCCTACACATTTTTCATCTCCCAAAATATCACATCACTCATTTCTATCACATGTCCAATTATTTTAATATTTAATTAATTTATAGTTTAATATATTTTTTATTTCAAATATTATTCATACACGATAGTATACATATGTTGAAACTTGCGCTAACTATTTTCTGTAATTTTGAGTTGTAACTCGAGCTAATTGAAGAACATATCTCCTGAGGAGCAACATGAGGTTGACTCTTAGAAGGTGTGAGAAATGTGGAACTTGAGACCTTTTGCTTGCGAGAGGACAGACTTAACCACTGAATTATTCATAAATATTCAATTCAAGGACTTAAATACAATAATTCTACTATCTAGGAGTTGTCTACGGTACCGAAAAAAGAAATTCGGTATTATATCAACATTTATTTTATTTATGGGTATTTTTATCATTATTGTGGGTGCTTTTATCACTGTTGTGATACTAAAAAAATGGTAAAAATAGTTACTACAACAGTAGTAAAAACACTCACAACAGTGATAAAAATACCCACAAATATGATAAATCACCTACAAAAGTGATAAATTTTTTTGTACTGAAGAAAAATGATAAAAATAATTGCTATAATAATAGTAAAAACACCCACAAAATTAATAATTTTTTTGTTGTAAAAATGACCTACAAAATTGTAAAAACAACCATTAAAATAGTAAATTTTGAAGGTATTATACCGAATATGTTTTTTGTACCATAGTTAAGTCCTCATATCTATCATATGAAAAAATTCATAGGAAAAAAACGTATGATACAAACTCACTACTAAAAAAATTGTGATAAACTTACGATTTTATTACCCTATGAAGTCAAAAGAATTTAGGATCCATCTTAAAAAATTATGATCAATCCCAAATATTTATGATTGATTCTATTTCGATCCTGTTAAATTGTAATATTATATAAAAATGAAAATCTCCCATTTCGAAGAAATATATAATTTTTTGGTCTGTTAAAAATGTAGTAGTCTGAAGTTTTTTTTTTTTTTTTTTTTTTTTAAATTTTTTGAACAAGGTAGTCACAAGTTGGAAAGTAATAAAATAGTCAAGCAAAATAAAGTAGAATAAAATAGTGTCTAGTTGGAAAATAATAATAAATAAATTAATAAAAAGCAAAATGAATTGGAATAAAGTAGTGTCAAAGATGGAAGCAACTTGAACTGGAGGCAAGGAACTTGAATAAAGCAGTGTCTAAGTTGGAAGCAACTTGAATTGGACGAGTGTTTGCGAATTTTCTTAAAAGTTTCCACATATTACATCAGAACCCCTATTTTTTTTTGATTAAAATCATATTGACCTCTTTAGGTATGGAAATTAATATCATTACCCGTATCAGTAAAGTTTGGGGTAAATAAAAGGCTGTGGAAGTGAAAAGACCAATTTGCCCATATCACTTCTCAAAATCTTGAAGGACTATGCAAACTTATTGACAAATATTACGCAATCTAAGCTTATTGTCAAACAAATATTTATATTTGTACTGAATATTGTCTACGCACCACCCCCATCACAATTCTCACCCACACACCGCCCACTCCACTTGATTGACCAAATTCACGAGTATCCTCACTTAGTGTGACTGGACACCCTTGCCTACCACCACCACCACTCAACCTCCGTGGGTATCACCATGGCCCAAAACCTTACCAAGACCTAGAAATGCACAATTTCTATGCCCTTAATTTCAGGAGGTGATTCGTAAGGCCCTTAGGAAATAATTATAAATCGTGTCTTCACGTGATTTTGATGAAAATTTAAATACTATTAGATTTTTGTTGCAGTAAAATATGTTTTTTTTTAATTTTTTTTTTTGTCACTCGTAATGTCGTATGGTAGGATGATTGGCCAGCAGGGATAATTTGGAAATTTTATGCCAAACATATGGTGACATCTTTAAAATTTGATAGTCTCCTGAACATAAACATGGATTTTATGTTACAAAAACCAAATCCGAGGAGGCTGTGGTGCAATTTTCTATTCCTCAAAGGGCACACACAATTTAATGAGGAATCTGAAGGTTCTACATGTAATTAACTCCTTCTTTCCCGGGAACGAATAAAACTATAAAAGGAAGGCCAGGTCTCCAACCCATTCTACATTGCAAAGATCTCCAGTTATCAGTTTTTCTCTCCAGCCGAATTTCCAGGTTCTCTCTCTCTCTCTCTCTGGTAATCTATTTCTCTGTTAAACTAATTTATGATTCTTGCTTCTTTACTGTCAATGTTTTTTTGATAAATTTGTAGGATAAGATTATGGTACTATTACAAAAAAAAAAAAAAATTCGTGTCTTACCAAAATTTATCATTATTTAAGTCAAGTTTACACCTCGAAAAAAATCACAACATTTGATCATTAAACATTTTCTCAATCAACCGTAAAGGCGTGGTGATCAATTATGAATTACCTTAATCAGCTATTAACATGTAACTTACATTTTTGTGTTTTTGATGATTGATTATAATATTTAGGACCGATAATTTTTGAGTTATAACTTAAACCCTTTTGAGTTGTAACTTAGACTAATTTTGTCGCACCCCCACCGCGGATTACGTAACCGAGTCCCCATTTCATAAAATATGATTTTAACATACACCAAAACTATTATTTTAGTCCCAACACACACAATTTTCCTTTCATGATCAAAACACATTTAAGCAATGACATAAAATTATCCTTCTCATTTTCAAAATTCACATGTAGAATAATTCACAATTGAAAAATATTTAATTCTAACCTCCAAACATCAACATATATAACATATATATGAAATATCCACACCCACACGCACCCACACGTTTAATGTATAAAATCCTCCAAAAAGAAGTAGTAAACTACTTACCTTGGTTCTCGAATTCCAATTCAAAACTCTATGTCCCAATCTCAGTGTAATCACCACCTAATCTAAAATAACATGTAACGATTAATCCTTATTCTTAATTTCGTAATTTTGCGATTTTATATTTAATTTTCGTATTTCCTACCCATTAATATATTGTATATATCCTTTACATATAAATAACATGTTTAATATGAGATAATAGAGTAAATAAGTAACCTAGACAGTTTATAAAAAGTTTCTAAAGTTCTGGAGTCAAATCATTATTTTTGAAACTTTTGGGGTCAAAATATAATTTCCTTAAAAAAACATTTTTTTTCAGGGCTGCCATAAATTTTTCAAAGGCAGTATTTGAGGCTCTAGAGACCAATTTTTTAGAATATATCCTCAATTTGATTCATTACGACTAGCCTTTGATTTTTGAAAACTTAATCGAAAGTTTTAAGGGTCATTTCAAAATATCATAAACTTTCTAAGGTTCGGGGGCTGTTTTGAAATGGTAAAGTTTATTTTCAACCTATTGGGGTCAATTATGTAAATTGCTAAGTTGAATGGGTCAAAGTTAAGTGTAAAAGAATATAGGGGTCAAAATAAGATTTCTTATAACTAAAGGGGGTTTTCTATAATTAATGGGCTTACACATTCTTCCACATACGGAATGGCCAGATTCCATCATTCTGCAAATTCTATTAAATTCCTAACAACTATAAACCTAAATTCAACCTAATATTTTGAAGAATTTTAAAGAAATTACTCATTTATATATACTAGCAATGTACTACGTACATTTGCACATGAATAATTTTTATATACAAAATATTAATAAAAAATATTATGTATATTTGTACCTAAATTAAATATTATATAAAATTTATCAAAATTATGTTTTTATTGCTCGTATTATACTATAAAATCTTGATAAGGTGCCGTGGCCCAAGTCAATGAAGTCAATCTCCCCATTTGGTCTCCACATTTTCAAAATTCTTCTTTTAGTTTTCCCATTCATGTTGATCACATGGGGACAATTAAGTTTCAAATTATAATTCTTTAAATAAAATAAAAATAATTATCAATATTCTAATTAATGCTTACTATAATTAAGAATTAGTTAGGCCAATAGGGATAAAATATAGGATTAATAACACTTTTGGCTCTACAGTATGCGTGTTTTGTCAGTTTAGTACTCAATATATGAATTTTTTTAATTTGTTCCCTAAAATATTCAATTCTTATTTAAATGATCTCTAACTAGACGATCCATTAAGTTCTTTTACTAAAGTAATCACGTTTCATTCCTTCCTTCAGATAATATCACGTGACCAACACGTAACGTAATCAATTTTGTCAAAAACTTAATAGATTGTTTGTGTATAGATCATTTAAACATTAATTAAATACTTTAGGGAATAAATTGACAAAATTGATACAATGAGAACTAAACTGACAAAACATGCATACTTTAATTAAAATTCTAAATTTTAAATTTTAATTAAAAATACACTATAATATATTTTTATATAAACTCTTAATAAAACATGAAAAATTTACTGTAATTGAAGAATTATGTTGATTTAGTATAAATTATTTTTAAAAAACTACATAAAAGATTATTTTTATCTTAAAAATAAAATGGTTGAAATTTTGAATGAAAAAGATACACATATGTAGGTATAATGTTATTTTTATATTTGAAATGAGTAATGTTAGATTGATGAAGTTTTAAAGATTTTTTGAATGTTTTATTGAAAATTATAATGATGCGTATATTTTTATGGGTAACATAGTCAATGAAAAAGTTTCATAGATACTGATATTTATATATAGAGAATAAAGAATTAAAAGAAATGTTAGGGTAAATTGGAGATTTAAACATATACGGATATAATGATAATTTAGATATTTAACTATGGAAGGATAGTGTAGTATTTAAAAATATTTATAAGAGTAAAATAATGAATCAAAAGTTTTTTCATGTTAAGATACTTTTATTAGTAATATATAATATATATAAATATAGATAGAAAAAAATACATCTATGTAGGCATAATGTCATCTTTATATTTGAAAAGAGTAATGATCTATTGATGGAGTTTTTGAAGATTTTTTGAACGCTTTATTGAAAATTATAATGATGCATATATTTTTTAAGGGTAACGTTGTCAATTAAAAATTTTCATAGATATTGATATTTCCCCATACGGTTAGGAAAGAAAAAATCACAAGAATATATATATTTAATTTTCATCACACTCATATTTCCACAACTGACACCCTAACCAAATAAGAATGTCTAAAAACTCTCCATCTAATTTGTTCACTATTTATTTATTTATTTTTTTAAATTTGAACTATCATAACACATACCTTGATTGGGTATTACAAATTTTCACACTTTAAATGTTAGAACTTTCAATACTCGACACCGTAGTCATTCCCAAATTTTGATTGTCAATGTTACTGGTTGTAGTTTGGCATTCAAAAGCCATTCTTGAAATTTACTGATCTTGTAAGCGGTCATTCTTTTTTAAGATCTGAATGTAGTGGTGCATTTTACTTGAATGTAAGGGTGTCAACTGTGTCAAGTTAAACGGGTTCGTGTCGGGACTAATTGGATTTGTGTGAAAAAATCATTCAGAATGAAATAAAGATCCTAGTTTTTGAAAGACTTACTTTAAGACCAGATGGATCACATAATTATTTCAACACTTTGTTAATCATAACACAATCTTCATTTGTGGCCTTGGAGAAAAGAATGAGGTCATCTGCAAAGAGAAGGTGTGTGATTTCAGGGCCATTTCTTGAGCCCTTTCCATTTTTTCCCTAGTGTTTTCTCTTTGATTAAATATCCAAGTTTTAACCCCCTCTTAGGTATAATAGGATCAAGTGGTGATCCATCCCACAATATTGAGAATTTTGCCCCTGTTATGCAACCCATAATCAAGTCCGTCCAAGTTTGGGGAAAATTAAAATTTATTAGGGTTTTGGTGGAGGAAATACCAACTAAATCTATCATATGTTTTTTCAAGATCTATTTTGAGTATCATTCATCTAGTATTACCCTTTCTTTTCCTCAAGGAGTGAAAATTTCCTAGGTGATTATTATGTTGTATGTTGTCTATCTTCTAAGAATGAAACTACTTTGATTGAGACTTATTAAATTGATCAACCAAGGCCTTAACCTAGCTACTAGGTTGGACAGAGTTTTATAGCTTATATTGCATAGGCTAAATGACCTAAATTGAGTGATTAGAGAGGGGTTTTCCACTTCAGGAATTAGTGTTATCAAAGTTTTATTAAATTCCTGAGGACATCTTTTATCTGTTATTGCCTTCTTGATTGTATTGCATAATGATCTCCCCACTATATCCCAATATTTTTGATAAAAGAAAGTCAGGAGTCCATTCGTACCAGGAGTTTTGGATGGCTTCTGAATGAAGGTGGCATTCCTAATTTCTAGGTCAGACACAAGGAGTTCCAAAATGTGTCTAGCTCTGTTATAAAGGCCTAATTGATGAGTGTGTCTACTCCCTCGGATAGAACCCGAATGGCCTTCTTTATAGAGCTAGGTGAAGTAATTTTGGACTAGTGATGAAAGCTCAAATTTGCTACTGGTTCATACACCAGACTCGTATTTTAGTGTCTGGGGTCTATTTTTCCTTCTTCTTTTGAGGGTCGTCAAATTAAAGTATTTAGTGTTCCTTTTACCCAAGGTAATCTGTTTGGCTCTTGATTTTTGGTGTCATAACATCTCCTCATGTTCTAAGAGCATCTCCAACCCCCTCGCCATTTGAGCCTTTTAGCCATTTTAGCCAGCAAAATTTCAAATTGAGTGCTCCAACGCCCTAACTATCCAGCTCGCCAAAATCTAGGAAGTCAAATTGTTCGCCAAATCTAGAGAGGAGAAATTGCTCGCCACATCTCCCCCTCCTCTTGCTATTGTGAACTAGGTATATAGACAGAAGAGTTGTTCGTCCATCTCCCCCATTTCTGAATCCCATCTCCCCCCAAATTCTGAAACCCACCCCAAACAAATTCTGAACCCCCTCAAATTTTGAAATCCAACCTAAACAAATTCTGAAACCCTCCCCCCCCCCCCCCCCAAAAAAAAAAAAATTCTGAAACCCCCTCAAATTCTAAAAACTCTTTTTGACCCCCACATTTGGAAGTATAATGGAATATTTACATTTAGACCCTATGAAATATTAATGTAAGTATTTGAGAAAATCTTAGATTTATGAGATGTATTGTGCAATTGATTTTTGTTATTTAAAGTGGATGAGTGTTAAATTACCATTAAGTTATATTATTTAAAGTTTGATTAGAATTATTATTATGGTATGATTTTGGTTGAGTTGATGATTATACATACTTTGAGTTGAATTTTTGAATTATATTATTGAAAATTAGTTAAAGTTAGTTGAAGTAGTCAGCTAAAATAGAAAGCGTGATTGGAATGAATTTTAAAAAATGGTTCGTTAAAATAGAGAATTTAATATTTAAATATATTTTTTGAGTAACTATTTTATTGAACAGGATTAGAGTTGGTCTAACACTAGGTTATATTCCTTTTGTAGTTATGATTCAAGTTCATCTAAGTATCTAGAAAATCTGTTGTCTTGGGCTTTTTCAATACCCTCCAATCTAGCTAAAAGTCTTCTTGTCGGTAGCCATCCAAGGACCAGGAGTCCTCCCCGATCAAATAGTTGCAACTAACGATCAGAAATCCCAATTACTTTTTTTAAGGAGACCACCTCGGGTTATCTGAATACAATCCACTGTATTCTAGCCTCGAATCCTCTTCTTCCTCGGAAAAGGTGATTCATAACCTTCTTCCAAACCCTAACTAGATCACACAAACCCTTCTCCCCAAACCCCTTTATCACAAATCCTTCGTTTATCCTTCATTTCACCTTCTCAGATCCAAGGAACACTAAACCTTCATGTGGAACAAAACGTCAGAATGAATCTTTTGGACCAATCTTTCTATGCGAATTGGCCAGACCACCCCCAGTAAGAGTGACCCAACTCAACGTGAATACGATGGGTCTTTTATACCTAGTGGAGGAGGAAGTAGTGTGGATCACAGAGGTAACATGAGAAATACAGAAGTTCAGACTGGAAACGTAGGCTGTCACCCTCAGACCAAATCTTCTAAAGTACATGGCAGTGACAATGAAACCAGACCCATCCCTCCACAGTCAGAGGGAGGAAGCGAAGAGGATTTTAAGATGGCACCCTGACTCCTGGTTCCCCACCACAATTGTTATGTCTTCAATGAAGGTTCTCACATGGAATTTTAGAGGAGCTGGGGGTTTGCTATTCAAAAGAGCAATGACGAACATCTATAGGAGGCATAACCCAGACCTAGTTGTCCTTATGGAGACTAAAATCCAAAGCTCAGGATTTGGAAACTTTTTCACCAGTTTGATCTTCCTCACTCTAAGAATGTGGAACTTATTGAGAGATCATGAGGACTCTGGTTGTATTAGGACCCTATGACGGTAACAATACAAATTTTTTAGACAAGCAGCCAAACAATACACGCTCTGGTCTCCATAAATGACTTCACGTAATGGTTGTTGCACGGAATAATTCCTGCAATCAATAGAAAGTAGCGACTGAATTGATGACGAACCCTGAAACAACCACAAGGTTAGGAAAAAAAGAGTCAGGCGCACGCCCGGCTTATCCCCTCCGAAGCTTAAGTCAGTAAGAATGAAGGGAAAAAAGCTCTATTCGATGAGTTGTGGATTGATTTTACGTACCTTTGTTCATTTTTCTGAGAGGTATTTATACATGGACTAGTAATGATTGTTCTGACACAGAGGTCATCTCATCATTCAATACCGTTCCCCATTACCCATGTGCAATGAGTGATTCCTACCTGGAATCCCGTGTCATCAATGCTCGGCGGGTGGAATTAACCCTCGGGGCAACGCCGAGAACCTCAAGCTATCTCCGATTACTCGAATTCCTATGAACGGCGTCTGACACCTACCCCCGAGTAGTCGGCGTCTAGGGGGCACTCGGCCTTATATCTGCACTCGGCATCGCAGTCATTAATGCATCCACTCATGACTGTTAGTTTAGGTCTTCGAGGGTGCAGAGGCGCATTAAATGATGTCCAAGTCACTCACGTCTTCATAAATGCTGGGTCACGTCGCATTAATTGCTGGTGTCAAAAGTTCATACTTGGCTCCACGAAACCGCGTTTCTTCATCGGCTCTTCTCCTCGTCGTCGGCGCTGGCTTACTACTCGGAGTCGGCTTCACTACTCGGCACCGGCTCCATGGCTTCCTAACGGCTACCCTTGTACACGTGTCGCCTTGGGGTCTACTGAGCCGTCTTGAGTCCCTCCAACTGCCCCCCAGCCTCCACTCTCTTTGCAGCGTGCGACAGGTGGCGCAAGGGGAGTGGTGACTTACTGGTCATGTCCATTAAAAGGGGCGGTTATTTGCACGTTTTGAGCCGCCTTTTTCAAATCTGCTAATGATGACAACGCCTCCTTGATTCCCGCCCTCTCTTCTGCCTATAAATAGAGGAAGTTTTGGCCATTTGATAACTTTGCAATTTCATCTTTCCTTCAAGCAATTAGCTGCCGAGTGCTCCTCCGCCTCCTCCCGAGAACTTTTCTGCGAAGAAAATCCTGTAAGTACTCTTCCCATCATATCTCCTCTCCTTCTTCATCTTCTATTCCCTCCATATCCTTCACCCATGGCCAAAAACCGTAATAGGGAAGCTAGAAACCCTCCTCCACCACAAACCCGTAGGTTGAAGAAGACCACAGTAAACGAGGACAATATAGGTGCCTTTAGGGCCAAGTACCAGATCCCAGAAAGAGTCCTGACCTTCCCTTTCTACCCCACACGCCATAGCCGGGAACAGGGGTGTGTAGAGATGATGCCTTTTTACACTAAGGCTATCATGGAAGGGGGGCTAACCTTCCCTTTGCCTCCCCTTGTACTCCAGCTGTTGATGCAGCTCCGACTGTTTCCACTCCAGTGCGGGGTGAATTTTTTTAGGATAGTCATGGGCGTCATAGCCCTAAATGCTCGGCTCGGGGTTAACTTAGGGGTAGATGAAATATTATTCTGCTACGACCTTAGGTTAGTCAGCGGGGGAAGGTACTATCTCAAAGCTCGGGACACCTCCATGTACCTAGTCACACACATGTCGGACTTGGACAAGGGGTATTTTGATGATCTGATCATACTCGGCGGAAGCTGGGAGAGGGGCACAGGACCCGAGTATGACGGATTGTACTGCCCCAAAGTGCTGAGGAATGAAGGTGTGTGTTGCACTGATTAATCCCTTCTCGGCCGATCCTTGTTCTCACTTCTGACCTTGTGTTTCATTTTTGCAAAAAGATATCGGCGTGACGCAGCTCAGCCCCACAGGTCACAAGTCGGGTTCGCCGACCTATTGAAGGTGTGGTCTTCCGAACCTTCCAACGAGTTCTCCCGAGCAGCACACGTACTCCTCGGCTACCATCCACCCTATAGCCGTTTCTCTCAGATCCCCCCTCCTTTTGATCCAAAGCGCTGGGAGGATTTCTCTTCGTCAGAAGAAGACCCCGAGAGAACCCCTTCGCCTCTCGCACCTCCTTCCCCAGTCGAAGACATGTTTACCGTTCCACCAATCTCTGCTGCTGCCATGGAAACTGCCTCTTCTCGGCGCAGAGCCAGGACCTTGGCTCAGGGAGCCTCCCCGAGCACCGTATCGGCTCTTCCCTTACCAACTCCACAACAGGATGCGCCTCCACCTCCAACACGAGCTCGGGATCCAGCGGACCCCGTCATCCCACCGAGTGACCCAACGCAAATTCATCAAGTCCCTCCCTCCGGCGGTCGGCAAACAGGCCGAAGGGGAAGGGATCCCGAGGGGCCTGGAGAGCACCAACAGGCCGAAGAGCACTGGCAGAAGCGCCGCTACGACGCCCCGGGTGCAACCACTTCTGCCCCTGGATCATCCTCTCCCGCCGCGTGGGTCGCTCAAGCGGAAAGGAGAGGGGGCCAACTTATCTTGGAATCTGATTCCATCATCCAGGACAAGGAAGTGGCTTTTGCAGTGGCCTCGACCCTCCAGTTCAGCGCCGACATGAGGGTCCACCAAGACCAGTCTGATAATGCGCTCCTCTTGAGCACTCTCCAGAACAACTTGGTGGTAAGTGTCTTGCTTCGACTTTATTCCATACACCCAGCAATCGCCTAACTTGTTCTTTTACCAATTTCCAGGTTTCCCAACAGCTGGGGGTCATCATTAAACGTTTCTGGCAGTACAAACAAACGGCGAGGGGCGCCAAGAAGAAGATCGATGCCAAGGACGCGCACATCAAAGGCGTCGAGGCGGTCCTTGCCGATCAGAAGAAACACATCACCAATCTCATCATTGAACGCGACTCGCTAGACGCCGAATTGCAGAAGCTGAGGGCGAGTGAGGCGGCGGCGGCGGCGAAGAAGGTGGAGGAATACGAGCTGAAGATCTCGGCTGCCGAGAACAAAGCTCTGGACTCCGAGGGCCTTGTCAGGGAGTTAACCGCCCAGGTGGACTCTTTGACGGCGGAGAAGGCAAGGGAGCCGCAAAGGCTTCAAAGGGAGTGCGAGAGGGTTTACCTGGAAACCCAAGAGCTGATAGTCCCTGCCTTTGAAGAGGCCAAGGTCATTGCTTATCTGCGTGGATGGGTGAATGCCCTGCATGCCGCAGGGGTGGACCCGGCTAGCGAGCTCTTTCAGAGGCATAGTTCTCTTGCCGGGTTTGAAGTCGGGGACCTTCCAGAGGGACAACCAGACGCCGAGGCAAGTGAGGCAGCCGAGGGGGCCACTGCAACTATAACTGTAAGTGATGGTTTTGATGGCCTCTCTCCCATCATTGGTGGCCAAGAGTCTGATCTTCCCCCTTCGCCTGTCGACGATCTGACCGCACATGAGCCGAGGTGAATTTGCCGGCGAGCCTTCCCTTCTGCCTTTGCATTCTCTTTTTTCTTTTAATATATGTAAGCCACCGGGGACGCAAAGCCCCGTTTTGAATTGTAATGAACATTTTTACCAAGTAATGGAACCTTTCATCATTTCGTTTGTGTTTGGACCGTGAATGCAATTCACCTTCATGCTGTCAGTCCTTCTTTATATGTGTTCTTTCGTTTTTTTTTTATTTGACTAACTGAGCCACTTGCTGCCTTAACTCGGTGCTTCAACCGTTAGGGGCCGAGATCTACAACACCTTATCTCTAGGAAGTGGAAGTGAACTTACAACTCAGGTCAAACGACCTCACTTCGGAATCATAAGGGAAACAGGTGAACAACGATCAAACCCTTACACTGCTGGCCCTTAACGTCTGAGGACCTGGCTCGTGCTGTATTTGAGAGCGTTGCCTCAAGGGTGAGGTCTTATACCCCTCGGGACCATGCCCCTAACGACCGAGAGCTCGTCTCGTGTTGTATTTGAGAGCGTTGCCTCAAGGGTGAGGTCTTATACCCCTCGGGACCATGCCCCTAACGACCGAGAGCTCGTCTCGTGTTGTATTTGAGAGCGTTGCCTCAAGGGTGAGGTCTTATACCCCTCAGGACCATGCCCCTAACGACCGAGAGCTCGTCTCGTGTTGTATTTGAGAGCGTTGCCTCAAGGGTGAGGTCTTATACCCCTCGGGACCATGCCCCTAACGACCGAGAGCTCGTCTCGTGTTGTATTAGTTAACAAATTGACAGGATACGAAACTCTTACTAACAAAAATATCTTCTTAGATTAGACACATTCCAAGGCCAGATTACATCATTACCATCCATATTCTGTAGCCTATACGCCCCGGTGCCCCCCACTGCAATCACCTTGTAGGGACCCTCCCAGTTAGGTCCGAGCTTGCCTTCGGTGGGTTCCCGAGCAACGCCTACTACCTTCCTAAGCACCAAGTCCCCCACTTTGAAATCTCTTATTCGGATCTTCTTGTGGTGCTGTCTCGACAGTTCTCCTTGGTACTTTGCCAACTTAATTGACGCCAACTCTCTCCTTTCCTCGGCTAAGTCAAGATCTTGGGCAAGCATCTGGTCATTGTTCCCTAAATCAAACGCTCGACTCCTGATGGTCGGGAGCCCGACTTCGAGCGGGATGACAGCCTCCACCCCGTATGTTAAGGCGAACGGCGTTTCCCCTGTTGAAGTCCTCGGCGTAGTTCTGTAAGCCCATAGTACGTTGAGTAGTTCCTCGGTCCACTTTCCCTTCGCCTTTTCAAGCCTTTTCTTGATTCCAGCCAACATAGTCTTGTTAGAAACCTCTACTTGCACATTACTTTGGGGGTATGTTGGTGTGGAATAATAATTACGTATTCCAAACCCCGAGCAAAACTCTCTGAAAGGGCCACTGTTGAATTGGGTGCCATTATCCGAGATGATAGCTCTAGGAATCCCAAACCGAGTGATTATGTTCTGCCAAACGAATTTCTTTGTCTCGGCGTCTCGGATGCGGCTCAGGGGTTCGGCTTCGATCCACTTGGTGAAGTAATCGGTAGCTACCAATAAAAATTTATTGCCCAACGGGGCCTTCGGGAGTGGACCCACAATATCTATCCCCCATTGAGAGAACGGTCAAGGACTAGTCAACAAGTTCAGATCCCCAGCCGGTTGTCGGATAATGGGAGCGAACTTCTGACATTTATCGCATTTTCGCACTTAGCTCTTCGCGTCTTTTTGCATATAGGGCCACCAATACCCTTGTGTCACTGTTCGGTGTGCAAGTGATCTGCCTCCCGTGTGACTTCTGCATACGCCTTCATGGATTTCATAGAGCAAGGGTTCCACCTTCTCCTCGGGAACACAAAGCAGATGGGGACCGGAGAAAGATTTCTTGTATAGCTGCCGATCAGCGGATATCCAGAACCTAGGGGCCTTGAGTCTGATCTTTCTGGCTTCTTTGGTATCCTCGGGGAGTACGCCCTCCGTTAGGTAGGCGACAATAGGTTCCATCCAGCCCGTAGCTGACTGCACTTGCATTGGCAACACTTACTGGGCACACGTCTCCTCTATACTTGATTTCTCCCGATTTTCAATGGTGATGCGCCGAGTTACTTCTGAGGCCAATGTCGAGGCTAGGCAGGCTAAGGCGTCGGCGTGGGTGTTCTGGTCTCTTGAAATCTGGGAGACTTCTACCTTTTCAAATTTCTCTATCTTGGTTTTCGTCTTTTGACAGTAAGCTTTCATTCTGGTGCCTCGGACCTCAAAGTCACCATTGATCTGATTCACCACCAGCTGGGAGTCACAGAAGACCTGCAGGTGTCTGACTCCAACCGAGTAGGCAACATCGAGCCCTGCCAGTAGTGCCTCATACTCGGCTTCGTTATTAGACGCTTTAAATCCCAATCTGATAGCTCGTTCTATTATAAATCCTTCTGCACTGGCTAGTATTATCCCCACTCCTGCCCCCCTTGCGTTTGAGGACCCGTCGACATGAAGGCTCCAGTCACCGTTCAAAGTGGCAATCTCCGGCGGGGGCTCGGGCGCAGTGAACTCGGCGATGAAATCCGCAAGGATTTGCCCCTTAATCGAAGTACGGGGTTTGTATCTTATTTCGAATTCCCCAAGCTCCATAGCCCATTTGGCGATTCTACCCGATAGGTCAGCTTTCTGAAGGATGGGTCTGAGGGGGCGATCGGTTAATACCTCAATGGTGTGTGCTTGGAAATAGTGCCTAAGTTTCCTCGCCGAGACTACCAGGGCAAGGACTAATTTTTCCATCGGTAAATACCTCGTCTCGGCATCAAGCAAAGTCTTACTGACAAAATAGACGGGCCTATGTGCCCCTTCATGTTCTCTCACCAGGACACCACTAGCAGCCTCCTCCGAAATAGATAAGTAGAGGTACAGCGTTTCTCCTGCCCCCGGGACGGACAGGGTCGGAGGACACCTCAGATATTCTTTAATCCCTTCCAGTGCTCGGCTACATTCCTCGTCCCAGGCTCCCTTTGCTGTTCCCTTCAATTTGGCAAAAAATGACTTGCACCTATCAGAGGACTTGGAAATAAACTGGTTAAGGGCGGCGAGCATTCCAGTCAGCTTCTGGATGTCTTTGATAGTCCTGGGTGCCTGGACGTTGTGGACCGCCTGGATCTGCTCGGGGTTGGCCTCGATGCCCCTATGGGTCACCAAGTATCCCAGAAACTTTTCCGAGCTTACCCCGAACGCGCATTTCGACGCATTAAGCTTCAATCCGTAGCGTCGGAGTATAGAGAATGTGGTGCCCAGATCGGTAAGATGATCGGCGCTCTCCTTACTCTTTACTAGCATATCATCAATGTACACTTCCATGGTTACGCCGAGAAGGTGCTTGAACATTTTGTTCATTAACCGTTGGTAGGTTGCACCGGCATTCTTCAAGCCGAACGGCATCACCGTATAACAATAGATTCCTCGGGGCGTGATAAAAGCTGTTTCCTCTTGATCCGACTCGTCCAAGGCAACCTGATGATAGCCCGCTCGAGCGTCCATGAAGGTGATGCGCTTATGACCCGCAGTGGCATCGACCAATTGATCAACTTTAGGAAGCGGGTATCCATCCTTGGGGCACGCCTTATTCAAGTCGGTGAAATCCACGCAGACCCGCCACTTGCCTTCCTTCTTTTTGGCACATATCGTATTGGACAGCCACTCGGGAAACTGGACCTCCCGAATGGTACCTGCCTCTAACAATTTATCAACCTCTTCGTCTACGGCTTTTGCGTGATGCAGGGCCGTCCTGCGCGCCTTTTGTTTCACCGGTTTGAAGTTCGGATTAGCATGGAGCTGATGGGTTATAACCTCGGGGCTGATCCCTGTCATCTCGGCATGAGTCCAGGCGAAAACGTCAGCGTTTCGGCGCAGGAAAGAACTCATCTCCTCCCTCTCGGCATTATCCAATGAAGACCCTATCAAAAAGTACCTCCCTTCATCGTCGGGATTCAACCAGACCTTGATAAGCGGCTCGGTGGAACGGTCAGCGGGTTCTACTGCGGGCTCATCTATCCCCAGCCGACCATACTGTGATTGCTATTTGGCCACCACCTCCTCGGGTTCTCGGTCCCCAAGCCGGGCGCCAAGTCCGGTCTTCATTGCGGCATAGAAACAGTTCTTGGCCGCTAATTGGTCACCCCGAATTTCCATGATGCCGCGTGGGGTGGGGAACTTTATCTTCTGGTGATAGCTGGAGTGGATCGCTCTCATGACATGCAGTCACGTCCTCCCCATTATGGCATTATAAGGGGAGTCAGAGTCTATCACCAGAAACTCCACCGGAATCGAAACGATCGCCGCTTGCACCACCAAAGTGATCTTGCCGAGTGGGAGGGCACTCGAACCGTTAAAACCGACAAGGGGGGTTTGAACAAGCTTCAAGTCCCTGCGGTTCAGGCCCAACTTTCGAAAAAGGTCGTCATACATCACCTCGGACGAGCTCCCAGAATCCACCAGGACCCTCCTCACATCAAACTTGTCGACTCGCAAGGTGATTACGAGCGCATCATCATGCGGCAAGGCCACCCCTCCCAAGTCGGTGTCAGAGAAGCTGATGATCTCGTGATCCAGCCGGGGCTTCTTATAGGATTGCTTAGTCCACTCAGCCTCTTCAACCTGCAACGCCTGCGAAACTTTCTTGCGTTCCGCCCGTAAGACATTATACGTCGGCCTTTCAATGGTGCAGGCATGTATGACGTTAATTACCGGAACAACCTCCCATGGCGACCCCGCCCTCTCTTCAGCCGCCCTCCGGCGAGGCCGTTGGTCAATGAATTCTCCAAGGTGCCCATCCCGAACCAACTGTTCGAGGAAGGATTTGTACACCTTGCAGTCTTCAGTCATATGGCCAAAGTCCCTATGATAGGAACATCTGGCTGTAGAATCTCTTGTGGCCGGGTCGCCTAACATCTTCGGGGACCACCTGAAATAAGGTTGATATCTTATCTTCCTCAGCATCCTGTAAATCGGTTCCTTGAAGACTGTGTTTACCCCTTGGAAGGACAAACGGTTTGGCGGCGAAGCGGGTGCACTCCTGCGAGGTGGCTGTTCTCTTTCCTTCTTTCTCGGCACCGTGGCTCTGTTCTCGGGCGCAGCGGTTTCTTCCTCGACTCGTGCATATTTATCTATACGCGCCATCAGGTCCTTCATGTCTTCGGGAACCTTCTTAGTAAGTGACCGGTAGAGGCCGGTGTCCTGAGGCAAGCCCAGCCGAAAAGACGCTGCAGCCATCACTTCTGAACATGCGTCCACCTCGCTAACCTCCTCCCAGTATCTTACTACATACTGTCGAAGGGATTCCCCGCTCTTCCGCCTAAGTGTCAGCAAGGCGCTAATGTCCTTCGGCCTTTTGGTGCTAGTGATGAACCGAGCCTTGAAGAGATCGGCCATTTGCTTCCAAGACTCGATGCTTTCTGGGGCCAAACTTTCATACCACTTCATGGCGGTATCCCCCAGGCTCATGGGGAAAACTCGGCACAACACCCTCTGGTCGGTGTCATAGATTGACATCAGTTGCTTGTAATGTCGTAGGTGACTCTCGGGATCGGTCCTCCCATCATACGCCTTGAATCGGGGGACGGCGAACTTCTTCGGCATTTCCGTCTCCCTGATGGACCATACAAACAGAGAAGAGATCTGCTCGTCGTCTCCCCTGGGTTGTGGTTCTTGGCGCCTGTCGCCAATATACTCTCGGGGGTATTTCGCCTCCCTCGGCCCCCTTGCGGTAGATTCCGCCTGGGACCCGGTAGACATGGCATCTCCAGGAATTCCACGGCGGAGGTCCCACCACGAAAGGTCCGCCTCGTGGCGATCTCCCCTCGACCCTTCAGCGTGTGCACGTTTTTGCCGATTCCGTGGATTCCGCCTCCCAGCTGAGCATCCGGGATGATTCCTCTCAAGGGCGTCAGGCCTAGTCCTCACAGAATCCCCTCGGCTGGGACTCCGACCCGTTGGTTCTCGGGCGTGCCAGCTGACATTTGCTGACTGCTCGAACTCTCTGAGCCTACGCCGCACCTTGGCGTTGTCTCTTTCGAGTTCCCTCATGCGTTCCCCCATATGTTCCTCCACCATCTCTACGATATCACGGGCCAAGGGGATCTGCCCCCCTGGCCCTTGGTCCACGAGGAACGTCCGTTGAGAAGAACGTTCAACCCCAGCTGACCTACGCGCTGGGCTTAGTTCTCTAACCGCCGGAAGGCGAGTAGCTTCCACATTTCTCATGTGTAAACTCCCTACCCCCTCACCTTGGGATCGTGTGTTCACCATGATGCGACCGCTACAAAAGAAAGGTTGTTTGTTCCCACAGACGGCGCCAAATTGCACGGGATAATTCTTGCAATCAATAGAAAGTAGCGACTGAATTGATGACGAACCCTGAAACAACCACAAGGTTAGGAAAAAAGGAGCTAGGCGCACGCCCGGCTTATCCCCTCCGAAGATTAAGTCAGTAAGAATGAAGGGAAAAAAGCTCTATTCGATGAGTTGTGGATTGATTTTGCGTACCTTTGTTCATTTTTCTGAGGGGTATTTATACATGGACTAGTAATGATTGTTCTGACACAGAGGTCATCTCATCATTTAATATCGTTCCCCATTACCCATGTGCAATGAGTGATTCCTACCTGGAATCCCGTGTCATCAATGCTCGGCGGGTGGAATTAGCCCTCGGGGCAACGCCGAGAACCTCAAGCTATCTCCGATTACTCGAATTCCTATGAACGGCGTCTGACACCTACCCCCGAGTAGTCGGCGTCTAGGGGGCACTCGGCCCTATATCTGCACTCGGCATCGCAGTCATTAATGCATCCACTCATGACTGTCAGTTTGAGTCTTCGAGGGTGCAGAGGCGCATTAAATGTTGTCCAAGTCACTCACGTCTTCATAAATGCTGGGTCACGTCGTATTAATTGCTGGTGTCAGAAGTTCATACTTGGCTCCACGAAACCGCGCTTCTTCATCGGCTCTTCTCCTCGTCGTCGGCGCTGGCTTACTACTCGGAGTCGGCTTCACTACTCGGCACCGGCTCCATGGCTTCCTAACGGTTACCCTTGTACACGTGCCGCCTTGGGGTCTACTGAGCCGTCTTAAGTCCCTCCAGTTCTTCACAACAATTTATGGGGATCCAAACTCAGTAAACAAAGATATCTGGGAAAATATGAGCAGAATAGGAGACGTCTTCAACCAAGCATGGATGACAGAGGGCGATCTAAATGACTACTCTTGTCAATCAAAGAGGAGGGGCAGGTCAATGGAGAATAGTAGTAGGTGTGGAAAATTCCTAGATCGTATGAATAGATGTGGGCTAATGGACCTCGGGTGTAGTGGCCCCAAGCTTAGTTGGACCGACAAAAGGAAAGGGACAACAAACACCCTAATCAAACTTGATCGAGCTTTAGCAAATTCTGAATGGGTTTCCCAATTCCCAAAGGCAAGCGTGAGGAATCTTTCCCAAACGCTTTCTGATCGCTGCCCTTTACTCATTCAAATCATAGGTATTCCTCTAAATTCTAACTCAATTAAACCATTTAGGTTTGAGTCAGTTTGGAGTCTTTGGACTGCACAAGAATCATTTAAGGAAGTGGTAGCCCAAGCATGGGGAAAAGCAAATAACTCAATGCTAGAAGCCTCACCCCCCCCCCCCCCCCCCCCCCCCCCCCCAATATAGAATGGAACAAAATCACATTTGGAAACATATTTAGGAGGAAATTGTTCAGAGATTTTTTGTCTTGTTTCCCTGTGTGATTGGACCCATTTTTGGCTTGGTTTTTTTTGTTTTTTACTTTCCCCAGCCCATTGCCTTTTTTTGTTTTTGATTTGATCCATTATGATCTACAGTGTTCGACTGGCGCACTTGTTGTGGGTCTCCCATTTGTGCTTGTGGGTTGTCTTTTGGTCTGGAATGCGAGTATCTTGGGTTGGGCTTGTTGATCTAGAGATTGGAACCTGCTGGATTGGGTCACACCATTAAGGATGTTATTTTTTTTTGTTGATGTTGGGCATTCTTTTTCTTGATTGGGCCAACAACCATGGGCCGTTATTACTTACTTCTTCAACTTCAGTCTCCTGTACTAGGCCTGTTTGGATTTATGTGCCCTCTTCCCCATTTGACCGTTATGGTTGAGTAGCCATTTCTAGTGTGATAGAGACCTTAGTTTTCTGTACTTTGGAGGGCATAAAGTCTGGCTCCCAACTTCTAAATGTGAGGTAGTGATTCATTATAATCTAGGGACCTCCATTCGCAACTTTTTGTTTGTCTTCAGCTAGATGGAATTTAAATAGGTAGTACCCACAGTCAAGATCTACAGCTACAAAGTCCCTTTGCAACCCTCATATGTTTCTTACTCTGGTGCATAACATCTTATACCCTATTGAGCATCCAAATAGTTTGACGATTAAACCATTCTTCCATTAATTTTTGATCCGATGGATTGTTTTCTGGGAGAGGATGATGTTGGGACACATCTCATCCGAGATAGCAATCACCATTAGATCCTCCATATTTGCATATGGGTTCTGGTTCTATGTTTTCTCTTCTTCAAAGTCGTCTTCATATTGACTCAGGTCAAAGTCGATGGAGTTGTTTTCCTCCATTAATGCCGATTTGTTGTTTCTGGTATTTTAGGTTACCATGTTGGCTTTAAGCTGGTTTATCCCCCCCCCCCCCCCCCCCCCAATATGTAACGTTAACATTACATCCACTCTCTCTATCTCTCTAATGCCAGCGACAGGGCCTACATCTTATTCTCTATTCTCTGTTTAACTCTCTCTCTCTCTCTCTATGTGGCCAACACTTGGGCAACGAATACATTTGGGTCTTTGACTCTCTATGTGGTCTGTCATGGATAGCAACAAAGTGAATAAACAAAGTCAAATCTCAAAGTTCTAAGGTTATTTTATGAACAACATCACATGGTTTAAAACTGTAATTTTTTTATTTTATTTTAGGGTTGTATTATATGTTTTATATAGATTATTTGATTGTGTTTGTTTGTTTGTTTGTTTGATTATTTGTAATTATTTGATTGATAATATAGCAATAGTTATAATATGGCACCTAGAATAAAAATACAATCATTCGGATACGAAAAAATTTTAAAAAAAAAGAAAAAGGGACCAAATAGAGAAATCCCAAAAAAGGCCTCTTGATAAATTTATTACTAGTAACAAAAAAATGATAACAAAAAATTTAGGTGAAAGTATTGTAAATAAACAAGTAGTGAATCCCAATGAGTTAGAAAATAATGAATTAACACAACAACAAAATAATAAAATATAAGATTATAAAATAGAAAATGACGAGGAATAGAAGATAATGAAATAGAAAATGATAAAATAGAAGACAATCAAAATCTAAACGAAACAAATGATTATAGTCCTACAAATATTTATGATCTAAGTCAATAGAAAAATATTGAGAGAAAGAATATTGAAAAAATGTATTTATGAAGAATTATGGCAATTGTAAAGAATCTTGATAAAAATAATTTAGTCTTTCAAAAAAAAAATGAAAAAATATATCAAGAAAATAATGACAAAATTTTAAGTTTAATTGAAATGATTGCAGAATTTGCTCAACACGCTCATCGTATTCAACATGATATAATTCATAATCATTATCTTGGACATAATATACAAAACGAATTGATAATTTTATTAGGAAATGAAGTAAGAAGTAATATTATTAAAAAAAAATTAAAGAAGTAAAATATTATTCAATCATACAATCAAATACTTAGGATGCAAGTCATCAAGAACAAATGATTTTCATATTATGATGCGTACAAATTATAACAAGTTCAATAAAAATAGAATAAATTTTTTTGGAGTTTATTAAAATAGACGATATGACTGGAAAATGTCTTTTTGACAAACTTATAAACGTAATAAGTAATCTTGAACTTGATATTGACGATGTACGAAGACAAGGATATGATAATTGATTTAATATAAAAGAAAAAAATAAAAGTTTTCCTAATATGATTTATCGATATAAATCCTAAAGCATTTTACACATCATGTGGTTGTCATAATCTAAACCTAGTATTTTGCGATTGGCTAACTCTTGTCCCAATGCTATATCATTTTTTGGAGTAGTACAATGTATATATATTTATTATTTTTCTCTTCTACAAAATGATGACAAATTTTACAAGATAATGTTGAAAATTTAACTCTTTAAGTCATTATCACAAACGCATTGGTAAAGTCGCATTAAAAGTGTTAAAGTAATAAGATTTCAAGCTCCAAAAATAAAAGATGCATTGTTACAATTAGCAGAAGTTAGTGAAAATCCTAAAACAAGAAGTGAAATTAATTGTTTAACAACATATAAAATTGAGAATTTTGAATTCTTATTAGAGATGACTATTTAGTATGATATTTTATTTTTCGTCAACTTAGTAAACATTTACAATTAAAAAAACATGCATATTGATGTTACTATAGATCAATTAAAATGTCTTATTTCTTTTTTTTGAAAAATATAGAGAAAGTGAATTTACAAATACTAAAATTTCATCTAAAGAGATTGCATGTGAAATGAACATATAACCAATATTTCGTGAAAAACGTATAATTCGTAGAAAGAAACAATTTCATGAAAATGTTGATAATGTGGTAACACAATTTGCTTGAAAAAAATTAGGATTGATTATTCCATATATATACTAGATAAAACTATTTCTTCACTAAAGAGTAAATTTGAACAATTTTAAATGTAGGAAAATATTTTTAGTTTTTTATTTACCCTAGAAAAATTAAATTATTAAATGATGATAGTTTAAAACAATATTATCTTGAAAGAAATAAATGTGTTGAAAGAAATTCTACAAACGAAAAAAAACAATCCAAAGCGAGAGAAATCTCATCCCCCTCTTTCATTTTTTCGGCCCTATGTCTCCACAGTTAGATACAAAATTATCGATTTTTAAAATCAGAACTAAAGTAGTAGATCTTTTAGCCCTTATGTTAGATGTTTTTTCCAAATGCATGGATTACTTATAGAATATTATTAATAATTCTTGTAATATTTGCTTATGTGAAAAGAAGTTTTTTAAAATTAAAATTGATAAAATCTTACTTAAGGTCGACGATGTTATAAGAAAGAATAATTGGATTAACCTATCAATTGAAAAAGATGTGATAAAAACTTGATTAATACTTTTGCAATTCAAAAGGCAAAAAAAATTAATTTTAATTAAAAAAATTTAATACCAAAAATAATAAAAAAAATCTTATTTAGAAATACCACTTTAAGCCTCAAACTACTTGACCCGCCGTTGTTGTTTTTGCCATTAATGCTGATGTTTTGTGAATCCGGTTTTTGCCATTAATGCTGATCTTTAGAGAGAGAAAGAATCATGCTTTTATAGAAGGAGAAATGTTATTTGTACATACCCTTTTGGTAATTTAAGTGATAGAATGGTCGAGACGTAAATTCAGACGTCTTGAGTTTGAATTTTAATAATCTTTTGATGCTAGATTATGAGGAATTTATCCTTTATGAATATTCTAGTTCCGGAGTGTATGAACTACATTTGACCGGACCGGGAAGGGGAAGGGATTAGTCGAGATATGAATAAGTTGGGGCGAATACCCTTGACTGTTGAACAAAAAAAAAATGCTATTCATACTTAAAATGCTAACCTGATTTGAGTTGATCAATCACACTATAGAGACTTACAAACTTGACTTAATCATGTGACTGTTATATTTGTCATTGATTTAACTGTGAGTTCTAGTATTTATTAAAATTCATTACCTATTCAATAGTAATAAATGATTAAGTCAAGTTTTTAAATCAATTTTTTAAAGTCTATTTAGCCTTTTTCTAATTTGATAATCACTTGATAGATAGGAAGTGGAATTTCTAAGCAATCGCGGGGGAGAGTTATTGTAATCCTTAGAATCAAGTGGTATAAACAAAAACAAAAATAGGTAGTCGTAAGGAAGCGTATATTTTGCATTGTTACTGAGTTTATGAACTTCGTTTTCTTTCTTGTATATACATTTTGTTGGAATGCTACAGTTAAGTGTTGTATCTTATTTAATTGTTTCAGTCTGAGTTCTTGCATTAGCGATGGCCGACGAGAGCAAAGTGGAACAACCGGGAAAAAAGGCACAACCGGGACAAGAGGCACTTGAACTGTTAGAAAAAGAAGAAGTATCAACCATCGTTCTTGTTGGAAAGCATGAGATTGGAAAAACATGGATGGCAAGAAAAATAAGTGGTCAAGCCATCAGCAAGGGCTTGGTTGACACAGTCCTTTGGGCTTATCTGGACAAAAAGTATGATGATAGAACCATTCACGAGAGTTTTGCTCGTCAAATGTCTCTGTTTTCCACTACAAAGGAGGGTGGAAATGGTGATAAAGAGGAGGTACAAGAGGAGGAGGTGGAGAAAGACTTGAACATCTTGAAGGAGAAGATAAATGCAACACTTGCAGATAGGAGCTTGCTTCTGGTTTTGGACAGTGAGGGCATTAAAATGAATGAAGGTGAACTTATGGAAAAGCTGAGTTTCCCCAAATCAACCAGAGTCAAGAAGTTAATCACTTCAACTAACGAAGGTGGAATGCATCAAACAGCGGCTGATAAGCAAGTGATTGAGGTCCCGTCCTTGTCTCCGGAAGAGAAATTCTCTTTATTGAGACAAAGAGCTGGGACAAAGGTCTTTGAGATTCCAGATGTGGAACGTCTAGCTAAGGATTTCATCAAGAACAATGAGGGTTTAACCCCTGTTGCAATTGTCATGCTTGCAAAAGCCTTAAGTTACAGAGGACATGGTTCTGCAGCTGTCCAAGTTCTGGAAGATGCTTTGAAGGAATCAAAGAACTACAGTTTTAAGCAGTTACTACGCAGTGGGTATGACAAGGTGCCAGATGGTGTTTTAATTGACTGTTCATGTGAGGGCAGCCATTTTTTTCGTGACCGTGGAAGCGTCCATTTCATTGAGTTGATAGCTTACTGGATTATTGAAGGATATCTTGGTGATATTGATAGTATTGACAAGGCTTATGAGGAGGGACATCGTGTTCTCATGGAGCTGATACATTGTCAGATACTGAAAAAAGTTGAAGAAAATGTGAAGGGTAATTACCTGAGAATGGAAAGAGCAGAAATGAGTCTGGATGACCATTATCGTGGTGGATTTGGTAGTACAGCCACTCTGGGATTGGCTAAAGTTTTTGAGGTTGGAGAATGGGATGGTATTGGGGAAATCACACAGGCAAATGGTATGATGAAATCAGTTCCCAGGAGAAACAAGAAGGAACTCTCAACATTACTGCTCGATGGAAATCATTTCAGCAGGGAAGTTTCAACTAATTTCCTTCAATCTGAGAACCACCTCCAAGTTCTAGTCCTTTTCAATCCCGGGCTCAGCTCAGTGCAATCGTTGTCTTCCATGAATGTGCTCAAAGTGCTTGTCCTCAGGGGATGTGATTTGTTGGCAGACATTGAAGATTTAAAGAAACTAACAAATTTATCTGTTCTGGAAATTTCAGGAGCCAAGTCATTGAAAAAAATCTCAGATGACGACTTCTTTTGCAAAATGACCAAACTTCGAAGTCTCAACCTATCTGCCCCTCAGATTGAAGTGTTGCCTTCATCTTTTTATGAACTTACAGATCTTCGTTGGCTCATCCTTAAGGGCTGTTCTTGCTTGAAAGAAATGAAGAGTCTGAAAAAATTTGAAAAACTTCTGGTGCTTAATATTTCTGGTGCTATTTCTTTGGAAAAGTTTCCAGAGAAAAATGTGAAAGCATTGGAAAAACTTGAAACCCTTGATCTGTCCAATACCAGCGTTAAAAGCATACCAATTCTCCGTGGTATTAGAGCTCTCACTCATCTCTCAGCAAGTGACTGTCATGGCGTAGAAAGACTGCGCAGCATTCAGTCATTAACCAATCTCCAAGTTCTTGATCTTTCGGGTTCTAGCATCGAGGAATTTCGTGATCAATCATTCAACTCTAATGGCAAACTTAGAATTCTTGATCTATCCAGGACAAAAATCTCTTGGCTACCTTCCAACCTTAGTGATCCTCGTCAGCTCTATTTAAAAGGTTGCCTCCAGCTAACAGAACTTCCATTCATAGATTCACTGAAATCCCTGGAGGCACTTGATCTTTCGGGTGCTCGTAATCTTGAAAAGATTAACGACAAATTCTTTCAAAATTTGGAGAAACTTCGAGTTCTCAACCTTTCAGAAACCAAAGTCAAAGATCTGCCACCCCTTTCCACTCTTTGTAACCTTCGTCAGCTATTGCTTTCGGGTTGTAATGCTTTGACAGTAATCGAAAACCTTCCATCCCTTTCAAACCTCCGCCACCTCTCGTTGAGAAAATGTACCAATTTGAAATTAGAGGTACCACTGAACTCTCTCTCAAGCCTTGAGGAGCTAAATTTATGTGGTATCAGCTCCTTGACTCAAGCTGATTTCTTGGAGCACATGAGTCACCTTCGTGTTCTTGACCTCTCTGAAACCGAGCTTGAACAGCTACCATCCTTGTCAAATCTTAAAAACCTTGTTCATCTTTCTCTGAGGGGTTGTGAGAAGTTGGAAACACTGCCACCCTTGGAAGCACTTACAAAGCTTGAGATTCTGGATCTTTCGGGATCTGCTGTCAAGCATCTGCCATCCCTTACCAACCTTGGCAACCTTCACCAATTTCTGCCTAGTAATTGTTTGAGCTCAGAAGAGCTTGAAAATCTCCCTTGCGAAATCTCAGAATTGACTCAACTTGAGCACATTCATCAGACAGACATGGGCGTTATAGGAGCTGACAGTGGAAAGGGAGAGAGTTTACCCGAAGAGCAATGGTGCATCTCCACTTTGCCTGTCCCATACAGTAACAGGCACAGACCTTTCATCTCTCTAAGTAGTTCAGAATTTTGTCAACGTCTGGAGAAAGAGCCCCAGTTGTGGGAGACAAGCTTCAAACAATTTCAATTCTCTGTTCATCCTATGGAGGAGCAAACCGAAATAAGAGGTATAGACCTTTACAAAGACAAATCTATTTTCAGAGATATCCAATTCCAGGCAAGATATTTCTCTGATCTTAGAGAGCAAGGTAAGTCACTGGAAATCCATGATTTTCGTAATTTCCCCAAGGGTATCGAGATTGTACTCAGTCGTTCTGAGTATGTTTTTCTGGTTAATAATTCCTTTATAAAATCGTTATGTGACTTGGGTGCCAACAACATCGAGGTGATGAGGGGCTGTGGGATAGAGAGATGCACCAATATGGAGAGTATTTTCCATGTAGAAAAGGAAGAAGATACTGCTAAAATAGACCAAACATTGGAGATTCTATGGGTTTCTGGTGCTATCAAGTTGAAAAGAATGCATAGTGGGGACCTGCAGTATGAGGGCTTCCGAAACCTTAAATGTCTGTACTTAGATTGTTGCCGAGAACTTGCAAGTATTTTCTCATCATCTCAGCTGCCACAAAACCTTGAAGTTCTTCATATCAAGTTTTGTGATAAAATTGAGAATCTGTTTGAAGAGATGTCAAAAGAATGTATATTCCCAAAGTTACGCGAATTGCATCTGTGTGGACTACCAGCATTGAAGAACATCGAGTGTGAATTGCCAGCTTTAAAAAGTTTGGAAGTTACGGGATGTCCCATGTTTGCAAATGATCACTTTTTGCCACAGCTGCCAAGAACCCTCGAGACCCTTAAAATCAAGTTCTGTGATAAATTGGAGACTCTGTTCGAACCTGAAACATCAGCCAACAATACTCTGTCCAGTTTACATACATTGCATCTGTTGGGGCTGCCAGAGCTCAGAAGCATTCAGGCTGAAATGCCATCTCTTCAACAATCCATTGTCAAGCAATGCCCAAAACTACAGACACGGTAAGGGAAACTTTTTAGTTCTATTTTAGTTTTTTGGTCGATTTTTTTGTTCAAACGATGAACATCTACAGAACAATTCGTTACCATGACAACAAATGATTCCTTTTACAAACAAAATTTTGTCAATACATAGAGAATTTGGCCTCATAACTAAAGTAAATATTGTTGCAGGTTGGCCTCACAATCAGGACCTCCGGTTCTCAACACCTGACCAAATCCACTGTATGAGAATAGCTTGGGTCACAATTCTCCTTGGTTTGGCTACTCGACCTAAGTTGACTCTGGTCTTTTCCAAACTCCAGAAGTAAGTGACTTATTACATGATATGTATGTATGTATGTAAGTGTGTGTGTGTGAGTGTGTGAGAGTGAGTGTGTGTGTGTGTGTGTGAGAGAGAGAGACAGAGTGTGTGAACATTTGTTGTGTTTGAGACTCATATTTTTTCAATTGGTTTGTAATAATAAATTTTTACCACAACTTTTCTGCTCATATATCCTTTTTCTGTCTGATTTTATTCTGATTGATTAGTCCATAACAAATTACAAACACGAATTATATTAATCTTTATAAAATTCAAAAAAATAATTAAAAAAAAAACCCCCAAAAGGGGTATATATCTTTGTAACGACTTTGAATTTCTACTAATCTATTTCATACATACAACATATAATATTTAAAACCCCATATCTATATCCATACTACTAATAATAAAAGGAAGCTAATGAGAAAAACTTTTAATTTTCTATACTACCCCTACTTAATCATATAAAGACAATTATATCCTACTTATCACTTTAATTTTTACACCCTTCCCTTCCTTAGAATAAATATTTGTAATTACAAGTGCAATGAATACATAGTATTACCTATTCGAAGACCTTTCATATTCATAACATTGGAGAAAATTAAAAAAATAATATAAGATTAACATTCTCTCTTTCCAAACCCTCACTTTTCAAACTGTAAAGAAATCTTCTCTCCTTAAATAATAGAAGTTACTGGTATTTTTGTTCTTCCCTATAACTTCTATAGCTTCCTCCACTTTTGTCTTTTGCTTTTATGTTTTTTCTTTGCAAGTTATCATGACTCTTATGAAAGTAGAATTTGTAAACGATATTGAAGATGATGAGCTCAAAATGAAATAATTCTTGATTGTTTATGTAATTCTTTTTTTGTATTAGTACTTAGCCTCATTCGATTTTATCTTACTATCAATTATTGCTTTGATGATCTAATCTGAGTGTAATCTAAGACTTTAAGATAATGTGATGTGTTTTATTCACTGTTTAGATTCAATTGTTTTATTTATGTACTTCTCAATTTTAATTTAGAAATTTGATTTACCATGATCTTGGTGTCTAAGATTAATTTTTGCAACTATATGCAAATTCTACTTGTTAATTATATTTTTATTCATTTCTACTAAGTTTTAATCCATTTTTTGGTCTTCAATTGTCATACATTTACTGTAAGATTATAATTTTTTTTCAATCTAAAGGCAATTTGAGGTGAGAAACTCTATATTCTTGATGAGAATTCTGGTAAGTGTTGCTCACAACCATGGTATAAGAAAATATTTGAAATATAAATATTATAAACAAACAATAAGTAATCAAATCAACGACTTGATGTATTTCTTTTACATTTTGCCTATTTTATTTTGTAAATCACACTTATTTTATGCATACATAAAACTACAAATGTGGAGATAATGTGGGTAAAAAGTAAAAAATTAAAATTAAAATCATAATTTAAAATGGCCCACGTACAACGTACATGGGCACCAACTCGTACATAATTAGTGGTTGTCATGCATGGATTTTTCCCTTTTGCATTTCATTCTTTTGATCCACATATTAAACTAATCGGATTGAGATTCAGGCCTAAACACAAGATGTAACGCCCCAAATACCACCCTGGACGGCATTACATTCTAAAACATTCACATCATGAGAGCACTAATATCATCCATAAATAAATAAGACTTCATAAAGTCATCCATAAAATTTACAGCATTAACCCAAAAGAGTAGGCCCATTTTGGCCTTTACATTCCAAAATCAACTAATGTAGCACAGCGGAAATAACAAAAGAAAACTAGGCTTTACAATGTTCAAAATGAATATCCTAGTCTAGAACAAAAGAAAGTGTCGCCCTAGGCGTCCACCTCGGGATCCACACTCCCGTCCAGTGGAGTCTCCCAAGTAGCGGGCTCCTCGATCCCTACGTCCTCCTCTTGTAGGAAATCTGAAAAAATGTTAGCGGTAGGGGGTGAGCACAAAGTTCTGTAAAACAATTCTCTCAAACTCATACAAGGTTTAAAAAAGCATTCAAAACGGTCGGTCTCATTTCACAAATATCATACATAAAGATTTTGAATGGAAATAGTGACATTTTAAAAGAGATCTCAAGTTTAAACAGTAGCAATAATCCATTAAAAGAATATAGTGAGTTTAGCATCGATAAACAAAATTCAAATTTAAACTATTTACGAAGGACTTCTCCCCATGCATTGTCCCATACCAATGCATCGGCAAGAACGACTCAACTCCTGATTTCATGTATTTTTGGTTCATCCCCGTACCATGTATGTTGATTGCTTCCCGTGAATCTACCCAACGATCATACCTAGTCCACCAATTCCCGCAACCAACAATCACAAATCTCTTTAGGAAGGGCGTGTACCGTCTCCTACGGCATTGACGAAATCCTCCCAAGGTGTCTAGTATACTAACCCTTTTCTTCGATATATATATGTGAACGATAGCGATCGCGGTCACAACAACGATCCACTACGAGCATTAGACAACCATCTCACCCCCACTGGGATAGACTAACCTCTAACACTCTACGTCATCTCTTGAAGGTAATCCAAGTCCATCACAACAACCATACAATGAGGAAACCAAGAATATTCACAATTCACAACAATTTCCCAAATATAGTAAAAATCCCCAATTTTTCACATTTGTCATATAATCGAACAATCCAAGAAAATATGCAAGAGATCGTAATCTATATCATTTTGTTATACAATATTCAACACTAAAGTTTTGAAATCAAAGACAAAGAATAAATTAGGAGAAAATCTCATTTTCTTCAAAACTCGGGTTGGATTGTGAAAAAGAATGGTTCCGTGGTTACCCAACCACCAAAATGTTTGAAACATGCCCTTTATTGCAAAAATATCAAGAATCATATACTACATATCATATATATGAGAAGACAAGTGAGAGACATACATAAATATACAACCCTAGCCTCAATGTGTGAGAAATGAGAGAAAAACCCCTACCTCTTAGTTGTAGCTTTAAATACAAGACCCAACCTTCAAAACATTTTTATTCTCCTTCCTTTTCCTCTTAATTTCCTCCTCCTAAGGTTTCAAGAGATTTGGGTGAGATTGGGTGAGGAAGGGAAGAAAAGGAAATAGGTATAGAAGTGGAATCTTGAGGAATTGAGGGTTTTGATCTTCACAAATGATGTAAATCTCTCTCTTGGATGTGTTTTTCTCTTCCTCTCTTCTCCTCTCAAGCTATCTAGGGTTTGGAGTGGTGTAATTAAGGCTAAGGAGGTGACAAAATGTATTTATAGTGGAGGAAAAATCAAGGGTTCGCGAACAGAAAATTCGGATTTTTACAGTGGCTACCGGTAGCTGATTTTGGCTACCGGTAGCTCGGACACACGGGACCCTCGACTACCGGTTGGCTACCGGTAGCTGATTTTTACTGGACCATCGGCTACCGGTTGGCTACCGGTAGCTGATTTGTACTGGACCATTGGCTACCGGTAGCTGATTTTGGCTACCGGTAGTCACTACCCAGATTTTTCTATTTCCACTTCCAATGCATTTTTGACCCATTTAGAGGTCGAATTGGAAAATTTCAATTAGATACACTTTTGTAGCTCTAGATGTCTAATATCTACTGTCAAAATTTCAGGTCCTTTGGAATTAAGACTAAAAAGTTATGTCCAAAGTACTAAGAAGTATTCAATACCCATTTTTCCCCAAGTTCTCGCTAAAGTGTATTTTAACTCCAGGACACTTCCTAACTTCCAATACATCCATATGATTTATTCTTACATCATTATCTATATATATATGAATCACTAAACAAATACTTTACTATATAATTATAAACATGCGGGGGTTTACAATCCACCCCCCTTAAAGAAAGTTTCGTCCTCGAAACTTACCTCAAGTAGCGAATAAATACGGATACTTCTCTCGTATCTCCAGCTCCGGTTCCCAAGTAGCTTCTTCCACTCCATGATGTTGCCATAACACTTTCACCAATTTGATGACTTTATTGCGAAGCACCTTTTCCTTAGCATCGATAATCTTCATCGGTTGTTCTTCATATGTCGCTCCGTCTTGAATTTCTATATCTTCCAAGTCCACGACCGGCGTTGTCTCCGATTGACACTTCCTCAGCATCGACACGTGGAACACGTCGTGCACCCCGGACAACTGAGCCGGTAACTGAAGTTGATACGCCGCTTTGCCCACAACTTTGATCACTTTAAACGGCCCGGTATATCTTGGCGCTAACTTTCCCTTCTTGCCGAATCTAAATACTCCTTTCTTGGGCGACACTTTGAGGAACACGTAGTCTCCCACTTTGAATTCCAAAGGCCTTATTCTCCTATCCGCATAGCTCTTTTGTCGACTATGTGTTGTGCGTAATCTCTCCCGAATGAGCTGAATCTTCTATGTTGTCTCCCGCACAATCTCGGGCCCAAACATACTACTCTATCCGGCTTCCAACCAACACGTCGGGGATCTACATGGTCTTCCATACAAAGCTTCATACGGTGCCATCCCGATACTCGTTTGGTAGCTGTTGTTGTACGCAAATTCCACTAATGGTAAGTGATCGCTCCAACTCCCTTTGAAGTCCAACGCGCAAGCCCGTAACATGTCTTCCAAAATCTGTATTACTCTCTCAGATTGGCCATCTGTTTGAGGATGAAAGGCGGTGCTGAAGTGTAACTCTGTCCCCATAGCCCTTTGAAGACTTTGCCAAAATTGCGCTACGAAACGAGAATCACGATCCGACACAATGGATAGCGGAACTCCATGCAATCTCACTATCTCGCGAATAAAGAGCTTGCTCAGGGTCTCTAACGTGTCGGTGGTCTTCATACTCAAGAAGTGAGCTGACTTGGTGAGTCGATCTACGATAACCCATACGGCGTTATGCCCTCTTGAAGTCCGTGGAAAACCCGACACGAAGTCCATGGTAATATGATCCCACTTCCACTCCGGGATAGGCAGAGACTGTAATAATCCTCCGGGTCGTTGGTGCTCAATCTTCACTTGCTGACATACGGCACACCTTGAAATGAACTTTGCTACATCCTTCTTCATTCCGCTCCACTAATATTGTCGTTTCATGTCTCTATACATTTTTGTACTCCCTGGATGTATGGAGAACTTGGATCGGTGACACTCACCCAACACTTCTTCTCTCACTTGGTCATCATTTGGCACGCATAGTCTTCCCCGAAACCGTAACTCATCACCATGAATCGACCAACCCTCAACAACTTCATTCCCCTCCAATATCTCCCGAATAGTTTTCAACTCGGGATCTAACCGTTGCAACTCCCCAATCCTTTGTCGGAGAATTGGTTGAGCTACAAGATTAAACAAGCATGGTCGATCATCTTGTCTATCGACCCACAAATCAAACTCCTCCAATGCCTCAATCATCTTCCACCGATGAGCCGTAAGAACATTGATTTCACCCCGAGACTTCCTACTCAGTGCATCCGATACCACATTAGCCTTCTGCTTCAACTTTAAAAGTGTAAACCCAAGCGCAGGTTGAGCAGAGTAATATATTCTCGGAAGTCCGAGGTCGATCCCACGAGGAATTGTAACAAGGAACAATCACACAAACAATAAAAGTAATTTGAAAGGAAAAAGAATTGTTTGGAAAGTTGTTGATTGGGGAAAAGTGATTTTGGTAATTAAATCAGTAATAAAATAAATACTAGAGCATCAGGTACTCCCTCTCAACTTCATACAATAATAGTTAAAGACTCAAAGCTTGACTTGAAAGAGGAATTAAATGTCAGTTAACCCAATTAACAAATCAAGTGATAAATCCAATGGTTATAATCAAAAGACTACCAGGAACCTGAATAATCATTCAATCATATTATTTTATGAAATAATGTTAATCGTTCCAGCGTGGAATAACCAGTGATTTACACGCAGGGAAAATCAAGCAATTGATGTACGTGGCACAACAACTCAAGAGTTTATACAGCATAAACACTTTGCTAAAAGATTTGGGATTAAATTAACACAATAACATAAATACTTAAGTACAAGAGTCAATAAGAATACCGTACTCCGTTGAGAGGTTTTCCCCTAGCCCTAGCTTAGCCTTCTAGCCAGACATGATGAACTAAAAATAAAAAGATGGAAAAAAGAATAAATAAAATAAATCCTAATATAATTCTTCTCTCTCAATAGATGAGAGCCTCTATTTATAATAAAATAAATCCTAAGTACAGGTTGGAAGGAATTCCTTTCCCAAAAAGATGTCTTGTAAGGTTAAATCCCGTGCATAAATCTTGGGGCCCGCGGGTACAAAATCTGTCCAGACTTCGAGCTTGAATTTCGCATATTTAGAAACTGAATCACGAAATTTTCGTGAAATACACTTCTGTAGCCCTTGAAGTCTTCTTTCCAACCCCACAAAAATCAGGTCAATCCGATATCGGAGTCAAAAGTTATAAATGAAATACTGAAGACGTGTCAAATCCTTATCTTTTAGGAAACTTTCCTAATCCAACTTTAAATGAGTTTTCTTCTCACTTAAACTCTTATAAGGATTAAAATTCTGATTTATCTTCAAGTCTTCCTATCCCAATCTTGACTCTTCAATCCTTATCAATTGTGATTCTTCCTCTAGTGATTGCTTCACTTGCATTATCCATTATTACTTTAAATCAACCAATTTACCTGCAAAATAAACCAAACAACTAGAAAAAGTATCAAATTAGAAAATCAAGGAATTTAACACATTTAATCACAAATAATATGCAATTAACCAATTATTAAATATAATAAAATAGCACTTTTGATGGTTAATCACCTTCCCCGGATGATAGTTGAGTGTGAAATCATAATCTTCTAAGTACTCAATCCACCTCCTTTGCCGAAGATTCAAGTCTTTCTGGGTGAATATGTATTTGAGGCTCTTATGATCCGAATACACTTGGAACTTCTCTCCATACAAGTAACACCTCCACAACTTAAGAGCAAAGACCACAGCGGCCAGCTCCAAGTCGTGAATGGGATAGTTATGCTCATGAGTCTTGAGTTGCCTCGAGCCATAAGCAACTACCTTACCCCCTTGCATTAGAACACATCCCAGGCCTCGTAGCGAAGCATCAGTGTAGACATCGTATCCTTCCCCACTACTCGGTATAATAAGGATAGGCGCCGTTGTCAACTTCTCCTTCAAGGTGCGAAAGACTAGCTCACACGCTTGAGTCCACACAAATTTTTCTCCCTTTCTTGTGAGGCGAGTCATCGGCAGCGCAAGCTTTGAAAACCCCTCCACAAACCTACGATAATAGCCGGCTAACCCCAAGAAACTACGTATCTCGGTCACATTCTTCGGTGGTTCCCATTTCATTACGGCCTCAATCTTTGCGGGATCCACAGTTACCCCTTGCTCGGACACAACATGGCCAAGGAACTTCACTTCCTTCATCCAAAACTCACACTTGCTCATCTTCGCATATAACTTATGTTCTCTCAATGTTTGTAGCACCATGGAGAGATGACGAGCATGTTCCTCCTGAGTCTGTGAGTAAATCAATATGTCATCAATAAACACAATGACAAATTGATCGAGGTAAGACCGGAAGACTCTGTGCATCAAATCCATAAAGGCTGCTGGGGCATTAGTCAATCCGAACGGCATCACCGTATACTCGAAATGACCATACCGGGTACGGAAAGCAGTCTTAGGAATATCCTCATCCTTAATTCGCAACTGATGATACCCCGTGCGAAGATCAATCTTGGAGTAATACTTCGAACCCCTCAACTGATCAAATAAGTCGTCCATTCTCGACAACGGATACTTATTCTTCACGGTAACCCGATTCAACCTTCGGTAATCCGTACACAACCGTAGTGTCTCATCTGTCTTCTTCACAAAGAGGACCGGGGCTCCCCAAGGTGAGGTGCTCAAACGTATAAACCCAATGGCCAATAGATGATCCAACTGCTTCCTTAGCTCCTTCAACTCCAAAGGTGCCATTCGATAAGGGGCAATGGATATGGGTTCAGTTCCTGGATAGAGATCAATCTTGAACTCAATCTCCCTTTGTGGAGGTAACCCAGGTAATTCGTCAGGGAAGACATCCGGAAAATCCGATACTATCAACACCACGTCCGCATGGGATTTATCCCGATCATCTCCCATTAAGCTGGCTAAGAAACTCAACTGGCTCCCCGCCTTCGCTTTCAAGAATCTACTATCCGTAGTAGGAAAGGGATGGGAAGAATTACGATCATTCATGAAAGTAAAGACTACCCCTCCCGGTAATTGGAATGAGATCCGCTTGTGAAAACAATCCATCACCGCACGGAAAGCGGACAACAAATTCATCCCAAATATAACGTCGTACCCTTTCATGTCTAACACAATCAAATCTACAATCAACTCTTGCTTCCCAATGCGAAGCACACATTCTCTACACACCTTAGTTGTATCCAATCGTTCTCCCGTAGGCAAGTCAACATTCAATGCATGTTCTAGCTTCTCAAAACTCAATCCCAAATTCATAGCATATGCAGTACGTATAAAAGAATGAGTAGCACCGGGATCGAATAAGATTCGGGCCCAAGAATTGTAGAGAAGAATGATACCTTCCACAACGGCATTGGAGGCATCCTCCTCCGGTTGGGTTAAGGCAAATAATCTCCCCGGATTGGCATCACCGGGGGCTTGAGCTCTCAATGGTCTCGGTGGTGGAGGGGGCCTATTTGCATTTGATGGCCCGGCTGATTGATTGGTCTTGGGTGGAAGCGACGGGCAGTTGTTTCGGAAGTGCCCTACACCCCCACATGCAAAGCATTGACGAGAGTCAGTGCTTGGTCTAGTCGGAGCATGCCCCTCTCCTCGGACTGTAGGAGATCTCTGCCCCACCGCCTGATCGGGGCGACGGTATGGTAACGCCCTCGGTGCTCCACTGCTACTGGCACCTGAACGAATCGGTCCCCCTCTAGCATAACTCTGCCTCCTCTGAGAGTCATCAAGGTCCCTCTCCACCAATGCTGCTCTGTCAACCAAATCCCTGTACTCCCGGATTCTAAGGGCCACAAGTTTCTCTCTGATAGTTGGTCTCAAACCCTGCTCGAAACGCTTGGCCCTCCTCTCCTCGGTAGATATGAACTCTGAAGCATAACGGGACAGCTCATCGAACTTCCTCTCATACTCCGCAACGGTCGTACTACCCTGTCGTAAAGCTAGAAAGTCTGCATGCATTTTATCTCTGACCGACTCGGGGAAATACTTGTCGTTGAAGTTTTGCTCAAATTCCTCCCAAGTGAGTGTATCGGTGTCCCTCCTCTTCTTCACAGACTCCCACCAGTAATCAGCCTCCCCTTCCAATAAATAGGTAGCCAAGCCAACCCGAAGGTTCTCGGCGATCCCCATACCATCACAGATTTTCCTCACTCGGCGGACCCATCGATCCGCATCTAAGGGATTTGAGCTCCCTTGGAAAGTGGGTGGATGTTGTCGTAGAAATTCCCGAAGGGCCACCATCTTCCGGTGCTCGTCCCCATTTCCCGGCACTTGCACTAAAGGACGAACCCCACCGTTGTGGTGGTTGTTCCCACCTTGTTGTTGCACTAAGGTGGTGAGTTCCCTTAGACATTGGTAAATCCCCTGCATGGCGTCGGGAGGTGGTGGAGGTGGTGGATTTGCTTGACCTCCACGACCACGACCACGACCACGACCACGTCCTCTTCCTCTTCCTCTTCCTCCTTCCATCCTGCACATCAATTCACAATTTAGTTTAATTGATGTACAAGAGAACCTAACTATAGCTTTAGATTAAGGCATAAGACTAGTGAAAAATTAACTAATAAGTATTTTCACCCTAGTCCTAACTCCCTAGTGGAAATCCATACCTACAGCTCCCATGTAAGACCTAAAGCCTAGGCTCTGATACCAAATCTGTAATGCCCCAAATACCACCCTGGACGGCATTACATTCTAAAACATTCACATCATGAGAGCACTAATATCATCCATAAATAAATAAGACTTCATAAAGTCATCCATAAAATTTACAGCATTAACCCAAAAGAGTAGGCCCATTTTGGCCTTTACATTCCAAAATCAACTAATGTAGCACAGCGGAAATAACAAAAGAAAACTAGGCTTTACAATGTTCAAAATGAATATCCTAGTCTAGAACAAAAGAAAGTGTCGCCCTAGGCGTCCACCTCGGGATCCACACTCCCGTCCAGTGGAGTCTCCCAAGTAGCGGGCTCCTCGATCCCTACGTCCTCCTCTTGTAGGAAATCTGAAAAAATGTTAGCGGTAGGGGGTGAGCACAAAGCTCTGTAGAACAATTCTCTCAAACCCATACAAGGTTTAGAAAAGCATTCAAAACGGTCGGTTCATTTCACAAATATCATACATAAAGATTTTGAATGGAAATAGTGACATTTTAAAAGAGATCTCAAGTTTAAACAGTAGCAATAATCCATTAAAAGAATATAGTGAGTTTATCATCGATAAACAAAATTCCAATTTAAACTATTTACGAAGGACTTCTCCCCATGCATTGTCCCATACCAATGCATCGGCAAGAACGACCCAACTCCTGATTTCATGTATTTTTGGTTCATCCCCGTACCATGTATGTTGATTGCTTCCCGTGAATCTACCCAACGATCATACCTAGTCCACCAATTCCCGCAACCAACAATCACAAATCTCTTTAGGAAGGGCGTGTACCATCTCCTACGGCATTGACGAAATCCTCCCAAGGTGTCTAGTATACTAACCCTTTTCCTCGATATATATATGTGAACGATAGCGATCGCGGTCACAACAACGATCCACTACGAGCATTAGGCAACCATCTCACCCCCACTGGGATAGACTAACCTCTAACACTCTACGACATCTCTCGAAGGTAATCCAAGTCCATCACAACAACCATACAATGAGGAAACCAAGAATATTCACAATTCACAACAATTTCCCAAATATAGTAAAAATCCCCAATTTTTCACATTTGTCATATAATCGAACAATCCAATAAAATATGCAAGAGATCGTAATCTATATCATTTTGTTATACAATATTCAACACTAAAGTTTTGAAATCAAAGACAACGAATAAATTAGGAGAAAATCCCATTTTCTTCAAAACTCGGGTTGGATTGTGAAAAAGAATGGTTCCGTGGTTACCCAACCACCAAAATGTTTGAAACATGCCCTTTATTGCAAAAATATCAAGAATCATATACTACATATCATATATATGAGAAGACAAGTGAGAGACATACATAAATATACAACCCTAGCCTCAATGTGTGAGAAATGAGAGAAAAACCCCTACCTCTTAGTTGTAGCTTTAAATACAAGACCCAACCTTCAAAACCTTTTTATTCTCCTTCCTTTTCCTCTTAATTTCCTCCTCCTAGGGTTTCAAGAGATTTGGGTGAGATTGGGTGAGGAAGGGAAGAAAAGGAAATAGGTATAGAAGTGGAATCTTGAGGAATTGAGGGTTTTGATCTTCACAAATGATGTAAATCTCTCTCTTGGATGTGTTTTTCTCTTCCTCTCTTCTCCTCTCAAGCTATCTAGGGTTTGGAGTGGTGTAATTAAGGCTAAGGAGGTGACAAAATGTATTTATAGTGGAGGAAAAATCAAGGGTTCGCGAACAGAAAATTCGGATTTTTACAGTGGCTACCGGTAGCTGATTTTGGCTACCGGTAGCTCGGACACACGGGACCCTCGACTACCGGTTGGCTACCGGTAGCTGATTTTTACTGGACCATCGGCTACCGGTTGGCTACCGGTAGCTGATTTGTACTGGACCATTGGCTACCGGTAGCTGAATTTGGCTACCGGTAGTCATTACCCAGATTTTTCTACTTCCACTTCCAATGCATTTTTGACCCATTTAGAGGTCGAATTGGAAAATTTCAATTAGATACACTTTTGTAGCTCTAGATGTCTAATATCTACTGTCAAAATTTCAGGTCCTTTGGAATTAAGACTAAAAAGTTATGTCCAAAGTACTAAGAAGTATTCAATACCCATTTTTCCCCAAGTTCTCGCTAAAGTGTATTTTAACTCCAGGAGACTTCCTAACTTCCAATACATCCATATGGTTTATTCTTACATCATTATCTATATATATATGAATCACTAAACAAATACTTTACTATATAATTATAAACATGCGGGGGTTTACACAAGAGGGGCAGTTGAGACATCTAGTTTATAAATATGTCGCGTGTTTTTTCTCTTTTAGTTAATTTTGTGTAGCTTGATGGTCCTCGCCTCTAGAGGGGAGTAGCCCTATCAATGGATCTGAATTCAAATGAGAGTCTCAAGACTCCCAACTTATTTTGATCCGAATTTCAATCCAACCCGATCCAAAGAACTGAGAAGAAGTTAAATCTATCAAACTGCATGTGCACTCCTTAATTTCACTATATATCACTCATTTTTCTCATATATTTATATACATGTATGTATTTCAGATTAGATATTGATGTATTTTAGATTCAAATAATCGGACAAAAATATTAAATACCTATCAATAGTTGAATTTAAATCAAAATCAATGTATTAACTATCTTAAAGGGAAGTATCTATACTGAGGACCTGTCACAATGTACGGGTTTCTTATGCCTCCTTTATGCCAATGTTTTCATTACTTTGTGTGGTTGAAGAGACTTCTAAGTTCGGGCCCCATAGTCACAGTCGAGTCCAAATCATTTGAAATTCGAATGAAATTCAATGCGACTTTTTTAAGAAAAGTTGAATTATGAGAATTGTACAATCAACAAGGGTGTCGTACTATTTGCTGAACCATTGAGGGTTCACTCGCATTTGATGAAAAGGATGTTGTTAGCCAAAGCGATTCTTCTCCTGCGACCGTACTTAAAGGCTGTTTGATAGGAAGGAAATATGGATGAATGGAAATTAAAGGGTGAAAAATAGGAAGGAAATATACACATTCCATTGTGTGGTTTGGAGGGAAATAGAGGTGGACTGGAGAAGTGGACGGAAAGTAAATTCACCCCGCTCACCAAATTTAATTCCTTCAAAAATGAGTGGAAAATAGGGAACGAAGCTGCACATTATGGGTGGAGTTCAAAGAATTTACATTTATAACCTCCAAGTTTATTGATTATATGTTTTTCAACTATGCAAATTCATAGATGGAACCCACTCGTATATAAGTAATAAATGTTGACAAATCAGGAGGAGAGCCAAAAAATCGTAGGAGGTTCGTTGTCCCCTTCCTTTCTGGTCCGGCTGCGATACAACATCTAAACTCGAAGCCACGATCAAATCCGATTGGATCTAATCCGTTCAAATATCACAGATCCAGCCGATTGGATCTGATCCTATCCAATCCAGCCCTAAAAACTTAGAACGGCCGGCTTGTTTGGACGAACGGGTAGAACAAGAAGAGGGGGAGTCGTGCCCATTCTCTCTCCGGGCACGAGGCAAGAACATCAAAAAAATGGAAGACCAAATACATGTACATGATATAACAACATATTCAAAAATACGTAATCCGATTTAATAGGTTGCCTGCAGAAAGAGTTTACCGACCACATAACAATTCATTTTTGTGTGCAGCACGAGGGGCCATGTCACCCGAACGATCATAGTTAGGCAAATGTGGTGGACCAACGTGTTAGAGAGTTGCAGTGGAATATCATAGATAATAGCGATTCAGATAGCTAGCTACCTCTAATAACGTTTAGAAGGAGTCCAATCCTTTGACTTGCTATTTTCACTTCTTATTCTTTTCTTTCGAGGGAGATTCGTTCGTGTTCTTTATACCAATGATGAGCTGGTAGGGCTAATGACTAACCATTTCTGGGTGGGCACTGAATATTTTAACAAATTTAATTTTTTTTTCTTACAATTGATAAAATAACATAATACATTTGTATTTAGTTACATCTTATTTAATACTTAAAAGTTCATTAAACTCAACAGACTAAAATTCGTAAACATGCAAGATACAAATGACAAAAAAAGAGAGCAAATAATTATATCTTTTTACGAAACAAAGGTCTAATTAAAACTATTTAGAATTAATTCCGATGAATTTTCATACTTTGAAAGTCTTTTATTAATTTTGTTATTCTTTATATTCATAATCATATTATCACTTAACTATTTATCATTCATTCGATTATGCAATTAAATTGATTCTCTATCATGCCTATAATAATTACTAAAATAAATAACAAAATTATAAATAAACTCATAAATATATCATATATTTTTGAATCTTGACAAAAAAATAGGGTGGGCATAATTTAAAAAATTAAAAAAATACTTAAAATATATATAAGTAATTTTACGAAAAAAAATTATGATAGTGGGCATGTGCCCCCCTGTGCGTAAGGTGACTCTGCCCTTGTGACAGATGTACATTAATTGTAGGGGTGCAACTCGGGCGGGTTGGGCGGGTTAGACAGTCAACCCTAGCCCAACCCTAGGTATATAATCTTCAACCCTAACCCTAACCCTAACCCTACCTCGGGTTGAGAAACTCAACCCGAGCCCAGCCCGAGTTTAATTCGGGCGGGCTCGGGTTGAATTCGGGTTCACTGCAAGAGAGACAGAGAGAGGGGGGGAATAATTACAAATTCATAAAACAATCCATATATTTCATTCATAACAGTGCACGATTATTTTTTTTTTTTGGTCCAGCCTACCGGTATCCGAACCCACTGGGCCGACTAATCCGGTATCGGAGCGGGTCCTGGGGTTAAGGTTTTAAACTCCTCCCAACGGGCTTGCGGGGGATCGAACCGTAGTCCTCCCTACCAAAGTCTAGCCCCTGGCACCACTAGACCAAGACACCGTTGGTAACAGTGCACGATTATTGATCATCTGTTTTCACACCAAAAAAAACTAGTAATCTCAAAGTACAATCCCAGAAAATATAGAAATTATACTCATAAAAATATTAAACTTAAAACATCACACTATCACACTAATTGAATTCGGGTTCGGGTTAAAATCGGGTTGTCGATGCCTCAACCCGAGCCCGGCCCAAATTGAATTCGGGTTGAATTTTTTTGACCCAAGCCTAACCCAAGTATTAAAAACCCTAACCCAAGTCCTAATTTTTTCGGGTTGAAATCGGGTTGCCCAACCCAAGTTGCACCCCTAATTAATTGCAACACAACTCAAGATATATAATACTCTATACAAGTGTATTTAAAAGGCAATGAATTTTTTTTTTATTTTTTTACTCATACCCAATAAAAAAAATTATCTATTTCACTTTTTTATTCTTCTTACCAAAAGCAAAGTTTTAAAAAAAAAAAAAAATTCTTTCTTTTAAAGATAAAAAAATTATCGTTCACATTTTTTCATTTCTCCTATCAAACAAACCATTAACTAATGTCTCCCCGACAAAAGAGTGGTTGTTAGGGTCAAATCCTCACAATATGGTTGTTCGCTGGAAAACAGCTCATTATACTTTTTAACACTACTTTGACCGAGACCACCAATAGATTCCTTCTTCACTTCTATTTAATTTACTTGCATAATGGAACAACGAAGAAACTTAAACCTTGTCCACCGATTTTAAGGTGTGTTTGCGAGTCTTTTGGCCTACCGGCATGTGATCGATCACCTAGTAAGAATGGAATCCAATGATTTTTAATTCAAGATCGAAAACACAAATCAGTTTACTTCATTTATATACTTAAACACGTATCATATTAAAATATTTAGTATAAATTACAGATCTCAGTTATTTTTGATGAATCATATCTAAATCTCTACTGTAGATTTGAATCTCCACCGAAGTGCAAGTCTTAATTTAACTAGTGTATGGATTGAATGACAAATTCTTGTACCTGGAGTTATCCTCAGTTTTACTCAAACTCGCGAACCTGAGCGACAGAAACACACCTCCAGGCCAGAGATTTTCTCTATTACCCAAAAAAAAAAAACTTGAAATCAATGGTAGATCTTAATTAGTTATGATCAATCCCAAGGTTTTGTGATTAATCACAACTCAATCCTATTTAATTATAATTTAATTTGTTTGAATCATAATTTGAGTTACTCAAATTATAATTTTTTGTATGATGTTTTGGTAGAGTAGAAAATTCCCATATAATAGTGTCAAGTTGGAGATGTGAACAAAAAAATGGAATGCAATAAAGTAATGTCAAGTTGGAAAGCAAAATGAATTAGTTTAAGTGTCAAGTAAAATAAAGTAGTGTCAAGTTGGAGGGAACATCAACTATAAGGGGTGGATCTGCAAATATTTCAAAAAAATTCACACGTTACGAGGTGTCCGAGTTGACTAACTAAAAGACAAAATGTAATTAAGAGTGACTATTACCTAATTACAGTAGACTCTTCAATTTTATACTTAAATCATGTAACCCTCCCTCGTTAAGTATGAAAAATAACATTGTCACCCTCTATAAGCAAAATTCTATAGACAACAAATAGCAGACGCAATTAAAAGACTGAATTGCCCATCATATCATACATAAGTAAGGTTGATAATTGAGTCGAATTAATTGGGCTCGGCTCAGATAGAACTCGACTTGAGTTCAAAACCAAATCGATATTTTTGATATTTTTTTTAGAGGGATTTATATTGACTTGTCCAAACCTTTCCAAAGATAAGATTCAAAATTTATTACTAATTATTAAAAAAAAATCTCAGAGATCTGAGTTTATTAAAAAAAGACTTGGCGTCGACTTTCCTAATCCTTATCTTATGAAAACTGGAGAGACAACTCCACAGTCGTCTCCATTTCTCAGTTCTCTTGCTCTCCTGTTATCAGTCATTCTCTTCAGCCGAGTTTTCAGGTTCTCTCTCTCTCTCTCTCTGGTATATCCCTGTATGAAAGTTGATCTATTTCTCTGTTAAACTAGTTGATCATTAATGCTTTCTCTGTTGTCGATCTTTTGGGAAAATGTATATTGTTGATGCCACCAGTTTTAGATCGGCATTCAAAGTCCTTCCGTGATATTTACTGATCTCATATGCTTTTATGCTATTTAGATCTACACGCAATGGGTAGCAATTAGCAAAATGCCGTTATATGCTGTTTCTACATGTATGTGCAGATCGTAATCGAAATGAGTATGTTCAGTAATTGAGAGAGAGAGATTTCATTATTTCAGGTTCTGAACCATTATCACCAAAAGCTTAAAATGGGGATAGAAACCGATGGTGTGATATAAATGGGGTGTTGAGTGAGTGCAAAATGATAAAGAATATGCCCAAGTTTTAGTGGTTTGCACTTCGCCTTGCTAAAGAGCGCTGGAGACTCTTCCTCTTTTGGCTGCATCTGGCTTGCAGGGGCGGCCTAAAGCGGCAATACTAATTGAAGCCTTTTTATTTTTAGTATTATTTTTTTGAAAAAAATATGTTTAATTTTTTTTAAGCGAGAGAGGAGGATATAATACTTTGTTTTTGTTTTTTAAGAGAGAGAGATTTTATTTATTTATTTTTAAACTTTTTTATTTTTGAGTTTTTAATATTATCGATTAAATTGTAGGCCCAAATTATTGAAATTATAATTTTTTAATTGGGCTTAAATTTTTTGAGACATTTTTTATATGGCCTAAAATTTTCATGAATTTAAAATTTTTATGTGGACTAGTTATGTATCTATAATTATGGGGTCATCTAAAATTTTGGTGTTAAATGGGCTCCTATAAAAATTTATCCAATAAAAATATATTGTATGATTAAAATTTTAATTAAAATTTATTCTTTTTCGTTTTTTGTGATGCAAAATTAGTAATCAAATTTTTATATTTGAGTTTTGCTAGTATATTTTTTTTCAATGGATAATATGACTAATCCATTCAATCTTTCTTGTGCTATAGTTGATCGTACGTAGAATTTTATAAGTTTTAATTTTTCAAAAACTTGACATATTTCAAACTAAAAATTCTTGTGAATAAAATATATTTTAAAATAACAAATAATTATACTAAGAGAATAATCTAATATCTTATAAAAGTCAATAAGAATTAAACAATATCACCTAATAAATAAAAATTGTATAAGTTTTGAATTGACGATTTGTTCGCCTCCCAAATCATCTACTTTTTCAAACTTTCACAATAAAAAAAGAATAATTGCATTAAATTAATCCTATCAATAAAAAAATTAAAAAATTAAATTACTAATCAAACAAATATGTACCTTTTCAATTTAATCTAGGTTGCAAGAGAGAGATACATAATTATGCTATATGAAATTTTTTTACTTGGAGAGAGAGATGGTAATAAGAGAGAGAGAGAGAGGAAGTAGGGTAGACAATAGACTTTTAGGCTTTAATAGTGAAAATTAAGTTTAGTCTTTTTTTAGAACTTTCAAGCCTTCCAATAGTTGGAAAAAGTGAGAGAGATATGTGAATTGGGCCCTTGTTTTAGTCTAGGCCTTGTAAGAATTTTCATTAGATTGGGCCCTTTAAACCAAAATTTGTGGGCCAATTTAAATTATACATAAAGAATATACTTATTATTTGGGGGCCCTCTTTTTGGGGCCGTAAGCAACTGCTTTAGTGACTTTTCTATTGGGTCGGCCTTGACTTGAGGGAGAAGTGCATATAGGGTATGTTTGGATCACGGGTTAAAGGGGGATAACTCTTGTAGGATAGAATAAAAAAGCAGATGGGGCCCATATACCTCACATTTGGTTAGTAAAAAAAGCATTGGAAATCCCACTCGACTTTTATTCTGACTCGATTTGAAAAATCAACTTTAACCTATCTACATGGTTAAATGAAACCCAAGGGAGGACTAGGATATTTTTTTAGCAGTTAGGATAACTAATTTAAATTACTAAATTACCCTATTGTCCTAACCCTTCTAGGTCAGATCACTTCTCCATTCTGTCGTTGCTTCCTCTCTTCTCCTTCGTCACTCAACTGTCTTTGCTTCTCGTTAGGTAAGTTCCTCTCTCCATCGACGCCAAACTTGTGTGATCAAAACATACCCAAACTTGCAACTTTTGTTTTTTTCCAACACGACCTATGTGTTCTATTGATGCCAAAAAAAAAATCCCAAGCTAAAAATTATTATTATTATTATTTTTTTGAACTACATCTCAATAGTTAAATGACAGTACCTCTTAATTTTTTTTGGATAATGTATGATACTTGGTTAGTTTTGTAAACATTTTATGTTGTTAACTTAAATAGTTGATGAGGTGTATTTTTTATGGTTACAATAAATTTAAAAATATTTATTTTATATTTGAATGAATCATTAAAAAAATAGATGTGAAAGTGTATTTTTTTTGTTTGGAATGGGTTAAAGACTAATTTATAAAATCAAATATGGTGTTGGATTTGATAGAATAGAGGTATAATAGTCAATGAAAAAAAATTGCATCTCTCTTATCCATGGGCCCCACAAAAATGTATAATTTATCCAAACAGAGGAGAAGACTGGATATACCAATTTATATCCTCCTATCGAAATGACAACTAGTTGGGTTCGGATTGGATAGAAAGGATATCTTTGTAGATATCCAATCCACTCCAACTCTGGGATCCAAACATACTCATAGTTAGATCTCTCATAGGGCAACGAACGCGCTCACCCTTTATACATTGGTAATATTGTCTTTATAACAAAAATATCATAGAATATTTGAGGAATATTTGAGGTTAGAAGGCCTATTGGGCAAGGTATAACGTGGCCTTCTAGAAATGATGACCACTTACCCGAAATAGGGTTTTTAGGTGAAAGTTCACCCTTGCCCTTTCTAGTAGTTTCTCGATTGTCAACTTTTAGAATCCCATTGCTAGTTTGGGCGTTAGCTCGATGCATGTTGGTCTGTTTGACTTGTCCACTCTTTGAACTGCAAACCTCATCTGTTCATCATCTAAATTGGTGTTTTCTTCCGGTATCATTAGATATAATACCCATAGGGATCGTTTAGTTGCAGTATTAAGCGGTGTATTAAGGAGTTATAACAAATTAAAATTCTATAATCCAACCTTGTATTATGTTTGGTAGTTAAATATACTTTGTATTATATCTAATTTTATTTCGTATACATATGAAATATGTATACTAATAATATATTCTACTCGTACTATTAAGCCAATTTTAATACCACTTGAAGGGTGGTATTATAATACTGTAAAATCGTATTAAGTTATATTTTGGTATTTTGCCCATCAACTAAACAAAAGAATGCATAACTAGATTAGATTGATGGTTTTTAGGTCAATATGTAATTAGTACTCTATTATCTCACTCTTATTCAATGTCTTACTAAACATTAGAGTATAATGAGTATTATTTTTATCCTATATTTAATCTTGTGTTTTAGCAGCTTATACAGAATTAGTCAGTATTAGCTAATACAATCATTTCTCTTATTATATGTCAACCAAACGAGCCCATAAAGTGTTGATTTTTATTTTCAAACAGTCAAATGAATGTGGAAATAGTATTATTGGTATAACGAATCGCGCCACCATGGTCAAAACTTTTGATACTCTTCGATGAGGCTGCCAAATTCACAATCTTCGTGAAAGTTGTTAGGCATACCCTGTTTGCACCATTGTTTTCATTTCCAATCAAAGCTTTTATTACATGATTGCCCTATATGACATGGACAAGTCCTTTCTGGGATAGGGGAGGGAGGTCATTTTCCTGTAATCAAGCCAGACTTTAGGGAATTTAGTGGAAGTCTAGTAAGGAATGAGATGTCTGATACGAGGATAACTGTCTTTTGTTCATCTGTTTTTGAAGGACATTTACACACTTCTCTAGTGCTCTTGCTAATGAAAATTTCTGTTATTTCCCATCAAATCTGTAGCTATATCATTGATTACCCTTTTGTCAACTGACCATCAATTTAGCTAGCACAGACATCAATACCTTCACATCAACCTCATGATTTCAGAATCATTTGTAAATCACATCTGAGATGTAGGTAGAAGTGTCTGCCCAAAGTTTGAGAAGTTTACTGGCAAATATTTCGATTGACACAAACTTAATAAAGGTTAATTGTTGCTGTACATGATGAGCACTATATGGGGAAGTAGATTTTTCAAGAAAATGAAAGGATGGTTGTTGTTTTATGTTATTGTTCAATGTTACTATCTTTTGATTTGAAGTGTTACTATTGTTTGTCACTATTATGTTCATGTTATTGTTTCATATTAGTTCAATGTTATTGACTTATGTTTATATTGAATGTTACTATTTTTATTTTGAATATTAATATTGAATGTTACTATTTTCCGAAATGTTAATATTGAATGTTATTATTTTTTGATTAATTTTACGGAATGTTAATATTCAATGTTACTATTTTTCCGTTTGCATATATGTATATAGAATTATAGATAGATATTAGAGAGAGAGAGAGTTTTAATGTGAAAAAAAACTCTAAAATTTATGATTTTTTAGTTTTCAAATTTAGGAGTTTTTAGTTTTTAAATCTGTTTTGATTAGATTAGATGTAAATGCGGGGGTATTTTGGACAATAAAGATCGAAATTGAGTTAAATCCAAACAAAATTTTTGATTGGACTTTTTGCCAAATAAGTTTTAAAAAGTGGACCGGCCCCAAAATTTTCCAAAAATTGGATTTTGCGAAAAAATCAAAAATAACAACAAATCAAGTTTATGAGTTTTTAGTTTTTAAATTTGTTTTGATTAGATTAGATGTAAATGCTGGGGTATTTTGGACAATAAAGATCGAAATTGAGTTAAATCCAAACAAAATTTTTGATTGGACTTTTTGCCAAATAAGTTTTAAAAAGTGGACCGGCCCCAAAATTTTCCAAAAATTGGATTTTGCGAAAAAATCAAAAATAACAATAAATCAAGTTTTATTGTTCTATGCCTTTGGATTATTTATTTCAAGCTTTCATTAAGTGGATTATCTAAGATTAACTATGTCATAAGAAATATTAAATGGATTAGCAATACTATCATTCGAAAAAAAATATGATAACAAAACTTAAGTATAAAAACTTAATTAGTACTTTTGCATTCCAAAAATCCAGAAGAATAAATTTTAAATAAATTACTAATATTAAAAATAAAGACCTCTTTATTACTTGTCGCTTTAGGCCCCAAAATGTCACGGGCTGCCCCTGCACCAATACCACCCGACACAAAATCGATCGTGTCGAGTTATTAGAATTGTAAACAAACAATTATATTTTATAATTCTTTTTTAATTTCTTTTACGTAGTATTATATGAGTTCTTTTAGAATTAAATAATTTTTTATTATATGAGTTCTTTTAGAATTAAATAATTTTTTATTGATGCTAATATGAAAATGACACAACTCTCAATGACACGAAATCCCTACTTTCTACACTGTTTTCTCTTCTTACCCAGTTTATGAAACTTTGCATTAGATTTTGTTGGAATACTACGTTAAAATCTTCTATGTATCTAATTGTTTTGGTCTGAGTTCTTGCATCAGCGATGGCCCAGAGTACATTGGAACAACTACTTAAACTGTTAGAAGATAATGATCCACAATCAACCGTTGTTCTTGTTGGAGAGCCTGGGATTGGAAAGACCTGGCTTGCAAAAAAGGTGTGTGGTCAAGCCGTCAGCAACGGCACATTTGGCATAGCCCTTTGGGCTTATCTGGACAAAGAGTATGACGAGATAGCTATTCACAAGAGTTTTGTTCGTCAAATGTCTCTGCTTTCCACTACAAAGGGGTGGGAAAAAGATAACGAGGAGGTAGAAGAGAAAAAAGAGGAAAGCTTGGTTGACTTGAAGCAGAAAATATCTGAAAATGTGGAAGGGAAGTTGCTTCTAGTTTTGGATAATGAGGGCAGCAAAATGAATGCAGAAGACTTTATGAAATTGCTGAATATTCCAGAACCAAGCAAGGTGTTAATCATTTCACGTGATACAGATGGAAAACACGAGAATTCCGATTCTTTCCATACAAAGAAAGTAATCAAGATCCAGCCCTTGTCTCCTGAAAAGTTATTATCTATATTCCGACAAACAGCTGGGACAAAAGATTTGGAGCCACGTGTGAAACAGTTAGCTGAAGAATTCATCAAGAGCAAAGGTGGTTTAACACGTGCCAAAATTGTCTTGCTGGCAAAAGCCTTAAGCAATGAAGAAATTTCTGCAGCGCGACGAACTGAAGATTTCATCAAGAGCAAAGGTGGTTTAACACGTGCCAAAATTGTCTTGCTAGCAAAAGCCTTAAGCAATGGAGGAATTTCTGCAGCGCGACTTCTGGAACGTGCTTTGGAGGAATCATCTGGCGATGGGAGCTGCAGTTATATGGAATTACTACACTGTGGTTATGACGGGGTGCCTGATGGTGTTTTATTGGATTGGTCCTGGCAGGGCAGCCATTTTTTTAGAGATAGTGAAAGCATCCATTTCGGTGAGTTCATAGCTTACTGGATAATGGAAGGATATCTTGGTCATATTGATAGTCTTGAGAAGGCTTATGAGGAGGGACATCGTGTTCTGATGGAGCTTATAGATTGTCAGATGCTAAAAAAAGTTGATGATGAAAACATCAAGGGTGATTACGTAAGAATGGCAGGAGCAGTAGTGGATCTGGACAGGCGCCATTGTTCTGGATCTGGTAAAACAGCCAGTCTGGGATTGGCTAATGTCTTCGAGAAGGGCCAGTGGGATGGTATTGGTGAAATCACGCAGGCTGATGGCATGCTGAAATCAGTTTCCAGTGGCAAGAAAGAGAAGAAATGCTCAACGTTACTGCTTGATGGAAACTGTCTGAGCCTGGAAGTCTCAACTAATTTCCTTCAATCCAAAGAGGACCTCCGAGTTCTCGCCCTTTTCAATCCCAGGCTCACCACAGTCCCATCGTTGTCTTCCATGGAATTGCTTAATGTGCTTGTGCTCAGGGGATGCGATTTGTTGGAGGACATCGAACAGATCCAGAAACTTAAAAATTTATCTGTTCTGGAAATTTCAGGAGCTAGGTCATTGAAAAATATCCCGGATAACATCTTTCGCCAAATGACCTACCTTCGAAGTCTCAACCTATCTGGCCTTCAGATAGAAGCGTTACCTAGATCTTTTGATGTGCTTACAAAACTTCACTGGCTCATCCTTAAGGGCTGTTCTTGTTTGAAACAAATGCAGAGTCTGAAAAATTTTGAAAAACTTGTGGTGCTTGATCTTTCTGGTGCTACTTCTTTGGAAAAGTTTCCAGAAAAAAACATAAAAGCAATGAAGAATCTTATAAACCTTGATCTTTCCAATACCAACATTAAAAGCATACCAATTCTTCGTGATATTGGAGCTCTCACTCATCTCTTTGTTAGGGACTGTCAAGGCGTAGAAAGACTGCGCAGCATTCAGTCATTATCCAAACTCCAAGTTCTTGATCTTTCAGGTTCTAGCATTAACGAATTTCGTGACCAGTCATTAGAACCTAATGTTGATCTTAGAACTCTTGATCTATCCAGAACGGATATATCTTGGCTACCTTCCAACATTAGCAATCCTCTTCAGCTTTATTTGAAAGGTTGCCTCCAGCTAAAAGAACTTCCATACATAGAATCACTGAAAGCCCTGGAGGCACTTGATCTTTCAGGTGCCAGGAATCTTGAAAAGATTGACGACAATTTCTTCAAAAATTTGAATAACCTTCAAGTTCTCAACCTTTCAGAAACCAAAGTCAAAGTTCTGCCACCCCTTTCCACTCTTTGTAACCTTCGTCAGCTATTGCTTTCGGGTTGTTTGTCCTTGGAGAACTTGCCAACCTTGAATTCCCTTAGCAAACTGGAGGTTATTGATCTGTCTGGTTGTGGTGCTTTGACAGTCATAGAAGATGAATCTTTTGAGCAGATGTCTCGCCTTCAGAGCTTCTCCCTCTCTGATGCAAAGATTGAAAGACTTCCATCCCTTTCAAACCTTAACAACCTCCGCTACCTCTCATTGAGAAAATGTACTAACTTGAAATTAGTGGTTGAACCACTGACCACTCTCTCAAATCTTGAGGAGCTACATTTATGTTGTATCAGCTCCTTGACTCAAGCTGATTTCTTGGAGCAAATGAGTCACCTTCATATTCTTGACCTCTCTGAAACCCAGCTTGAAAAGCTATCATCCATGTCAAATCTGAAAAACCTTGTTCATCTTTCTCTGAGGGGTTGTAAGCAGTTGCGCACAGTGCAACACTTGGAAGCACTTACAAAGCTTGAGATTCTGGATCTTTCGGGAACTGCAGTCATGCATCTGCCATCCCTTACCAATCTTAGCAACCTCCACCAATTTCTGCCTAGTAATTGTTTGAGCTCAGAAGAGCTTAAAAATCTTGAGATGCTTGATCTGTCTGGAGATGTTATCAAAGAAGAATCGACTGAACTTGAGAACCTTGATCTGCCAAACATGAGCATTGCAGGAGCTGGCAGTGGAAAGATACAGTGCTTACCTGAAGAGCAATGGGCCATCTCCACTTTGCCTGGACCAAAATCAGGCAGTAACAGGCCTTTCATCTCTGTAAGTAGTTCAGAATTTTGTCAACTTCTTGAGAAAGATCCCCAGTTGTGGGAGACAAGCTTCGAACAATTTCGATTCTCTGTTCATCCTATTGAGGAGCAAAATGAAATAAGAGGTATAGACCTTTACAGAGACAAATCGATTCTCAGAGATACCCACTTCAAGGCCAGACATTTCTCTCATCTTAAAGAGCAAGGTGGTTCACTGGAAATCCATGGTTTTTATAATTTCCCCAAGGGTATTGAGGTTGTACTCAGTCGTTCTGAGTATGTTTTTCTGTTTAACAATTCCTTCATAAAATCGTTATGTGACTTGGGTGCCAACAACATCAAGGTGATGAGGGGCTGTTGGATAGAGAGATGCACCAATATGGAGAGTATTTTCCATGTAGAAAAGGAAGAAGATACTGCTAAAATAGACAAAACATTGGAGATTCTATGGGTTTCTGGTGCTATCAAGTTGAAAAGAATGCATAGCGGGGACCTGCAGTATGAGGGCTTCCGAAACCTTAAATGTCTGTACTTAGATTGTTGCCGAGAACTTGCAAGTGTTTTCTCATCACCTCAGCTGCCAAAAAACCTTGAAGTTCTTCGTATCAAGTTTTGTGATAAAATTGAGAATCTGTTTGAAGAGATGTCAGGAGAGGCTATACTGCCAAATTTACGTGCATTGCATCTGTGGGGACTGCCAGCATTGAAGAACATTGGGTGCGTATTGCCAGCCTTACAAAGTTTGGAAGTTGGGGAGTGCCCCATGATTGTAAATTATCTTTTGCCACAGCTGCCAACAACTCTTGAGACGCTTAAAATCAAATTCTGTAATAAGTTGGAGACTCTGTTTGAACAGAAAACATCTGCTGATGATATTCTGCCCAAATTACACACGTTGCATCTGTGGGGGCTACCGGCATTGAAGAACATTGGGTGCGTATTGCCAGCCTTACAAAGTTTGGAAGTTGGGGAGTGCCCCATGATTGTAAATTATCTTTTGCCACAGCTGCCAACAACTCTTGAGACGCTTAAAATCAAATTCTGTGATAAGTTGGAGACTCTGTTTGGACACAAAACATCAGCTGATGATATTCTGCCCAAATTACACACGTTGCATCTGTGGGGGCTACCAGAGCTAACAAGCATTCAGGCTAAAATGCCATCTCTACAACATCCCCCCATTGTCAAGCAATGCCCAAAGCTACAGATGCGGTAAGGGAAGCTTTTCTGTTTTAAAACGAAGTTTATTTATTACCCTAGAATAGGGAAATAAGAAAAAGAAAATAAAACAGAAGGAATACTTGAGATGCTGAACAATTTTCACCTTCTAAATTCCATGCTACAGGTTTTGTCACAATTCAGCTAATTTGAACTATGTTTAATTTTTAGAGTGCTGCTTCCAGTTCCAGCTTTTTTTGGTCTATTTTAGGTTTTTGGTTGATTTTTTCACAGTGATTTTAGTTCAGACAATGACCATCTAGGGAACAGTTTATCACCAATTGAGAAATATCACAAGACATTCTTTTTATGTTGGCTGATTAAGGCTAATGAGAGCTGTTCTATTTAGCAATGACCATACATGGTTGCTTGTACAGACAGCACAAAACCTAATAACAAGTGTTACTATTGATGCAGGTTTGCCTCATAATAAGGAACTATGGTTCTTGGCACCTGACCAAAGCCACTGATTTCACAGGCTATCCGCATGTATGAGAATATATTGGGCCAAGACTCTCCTTGATTTGGATTCTTGACCATAGTTGACTATCATCTTTTCCAAGCCCCACTAGTAAGTATACCTAGACATTTGATATCTATGTATGTATGGACATTTGGGTGCTTGAGATTCATATTTTATGTATGACTGTAATGACAAATCTTTTGCCTCAGTTCTCAACCATTTAGTCTTTTTTCTGCCTGATTTTATCCTGATCCAATCAATCCACAACAAAGTGCAAATCTGAATTATATTGATGTCTACAAAATTCATGAAAAAAACTGAAAACGTCTGTCTATATCATTGTTTTTGTGTGCATAAGTTCCTTGGAATGTAATTACATACTTCAACCCAAATTCTTAGTTAATGGTTATCATGCATTGGATTTTTTCCCTTTTGCATAGAGCTTGGGCATGGGATTTCCTTTTTGCATGTCATTGTTTTGATTTTACTGGGACCTCAGATTGGATAATTTTAGATGAGAATGCACAAGAAAAAAGAAGAACATATCTTAATGGTCCACTTGTTAGTTTTATAAACCCAATTCTCAAATGGGTAGTTTTGGTATTTTAGCTTTGGACTTGTTTTGTAATATTGAAAAGTTATATTCTTATTTGAGATTTAAGCATTCTTAGGGTCTTTTTGTATTTAGAGCATTTGCTGAGTATGAAAGCAAGAAAAAGAGAGTCAGCCTTTGCAAAATTTGAATGGGCATTCAATGGCTTTTGGAAACGTCAAGGGGAGGCAGAAGACTCCAGATTCTGCACGCTCACATGGACGCCGAGTTCTGCTTGGAGAAGGAATTGCAATTCTACACTAAAGTCGGTTCTTGCTTGGAGGCGGTTGGCCATGGAGTGACCAGATTCAAGGGCTTTCGGTTGGAAAACAGAGGCATATAAAGGGCAAAGAGTTGCTGCCAAAACAGAGAGTTTATGCAGAAAAACAGAGGGAAAATCAGAGAAAAAATCTGTGTTGCTGCAAGAGGAAAGCACAGCAGGTGTCTCTGGAGCAGAAGCTCTGTTTTTGAGTTTTGAAAGTTATTTTTTGTGTTCTTCTTGCTGAAATTTCAGATTAGCTTCCTCTTTGTATAGCTTGATATTGTGCTCATTATTGATGAATTATAGAGGTGTTTTTTTTTTGGGAGTGAATTGGTGTATTTTTACTGTAGCAGATTTTTGTCCCTGTTTATGTTTGATTTTTGTTGCAATTTGAGTGATATCTATAGTAGAAATTCAACCACTATTTTTTATGAAATTAGGGTCTTGTTCTCGTTGTTCTTGGTGAATTATTGCTACCATATACCCAACACCACTAACTCAACTTCCAACTTCACTTGATCTCTTGGGCAACCCATCAAAAGAGAAGATGGGGAAGAGGAATAACATTACAAAAATCAAAGCAGTAGGAGAGATGTCTATCAAACATTGAGTTTGTGTACGTACATTACAATCCTGTGAAAGTCATTCTGGTACATGTTGTTAAGCGTTGGTAGGACATCTTAAGAGAGAAGATTCCGGTTTCAAAACTATCACCAACTTCGAAAAGCAGGTGGTGGAACAAAACTCGGATCCGCTAAGGGATATTAGATAGAATCTATTGAAGAAATAGCTAAACGGGGTTCAAGAAACAACAAATGTTTCTCCATGCTCATGCTCCAAGCTCAGCTGACACTTGCATCAGTAATTGTTCTGCCTTACTCGTCAATTTCCACCCCCACCTCCCCTGATCTTAAGCTTTATTGATGATAGGTACAGATTAATGGGTCTTCATTTCTCGATTGGAAGATGAGAGATCATTCGGTGGGGATTCATGCAAGGCCGAGAACTCTCAGTGCTGTTATGCTTTTGATTGGAATCAGTAAAGCTGCAGATAACCCGCGTTCCTGCAAGCCAAGTCAGCTGAGTCTGTTCGGAGTCTTTATCGTAACTGGTGCACAGGGAGGTGGTACGTTAAGAAAACCAAAAAATGTACAAACATTTTTGCATACAACTTAATCACATTTTAAACACTTCCTTGCTCTATATGTTCAGCAGCTGATGATCTTGCAGTTATCTGAAACAGAGGAAAGAAATGTGCATATAGTGTAAAGTGAACAAAGAAATGACTAAACATAGGAATTTCATTAGAAAATGTTGTGTCTAATACTCAGTTGATATTCACTGATATTCAGAACAGGTTAAGTTCATTCAGACTCTATTGATTTTGATGGAGTAAGTGCTCTTTTGTCCAAGGATATACCTCTCCATAACAGCTATATCCCTCCAGAAACTTCTCTAGATGATTCCCAAGTGCGATCGTGTTTCGCGACCTCCTCACATTCTGTGATAAATAAATGTGGAAAACAAAAAGTAGAAAGAGAAAAATAAAGGAATTTCTCATGTAAAGGTTGAATTCAAATCGATATTTAGCAACAACATAGTGAACTGTAGACCAATAAACAACATCATTTAGGCCAGCGCATGGCTTTAAGGACTGAGGTCCAAATATACATAATTGGGTTGAGCATTCAACAATGAAAATTGGAAATTGAAGTATTGAACTGTGCAGAGAAATCATTTCTTTTGAGTAAAAATCAAATTTTTTTTTTTTTTATGAATCTCAAGCACAACAAAGATATGTACATCCAACACCAAGGAGTTGTACCAGTTAGCAAAGGGAGCTCCTTACCAGCCTTACCGCTGCCAATATGCAGAATCTTGGCCAAAATTGTTCTTATACACGAGCACGTCCCGGAGAAATAAGTAGCCATCCAAAGCAGTAGCTTTGGTCAGGTGCTGCAGTGCCGAGAGCCTAAGGTCTTGACCGTGAAGCAAAACTGCATCAATCGAAATGTTAGTTATGTGCTACTTTGATATCTAAGGAGATTCTGCTCATAAAGTTAGTTTGTACAGGCAATCTGTTTATCATGGTCACATGGAATGGTTCTTATCAATGTTGCTCTCTAGAGATAAAAAGAACACCTTAAGATAAACTGTCTTTGTTTAAACTAAAATTCCAAGCAACCAAATCAATCAACAAACTTAAAATAAGCATAAAAAAGCCGGCAATGGAGGCAACTGAGAATCCAAAATGATGATAAAATGAACTGAATCAAGACAAAACCTGTAAGATGAAATGCAGAAGGTGAAAAAATGTTCAGCAACTCAAGGACTCGTGTTTTACTTCCTTTTTCTATTCTTGGGGCATGGATAATTTTCTATCGTTGCTCGACGTCTGTAGTCTTGGGCATAATGTGACAATGGAATCTTGTTGACATGGCATCACCGAAATTGATTTAGAGGATCTAAAGGTTTGTTGGCAGATGTGGCAAAGAGAAAGCATTTACAAACATGGGGCACTCCCCAACTTGCAAACTTAGCAAAGATGGCAACACGCATCCAATGCTCCTGAATTTTGGGAGTTCCCACAGATGTAATATTCGCAACTTTGGCAACTTCGGCAATGCAGACTCGTTGGTAGTATGTTCAAACAGAGTCTTCATTTCATCACAAAATTTGACATGAAGAATTTCAAGGTTTTGCGGCTGATGGGATGACAAGAAAACACTTGGAAGTTTCGGACAACAATCCAAATACAAACATTTAAGGTTTCGGAAGCCCTCATATTGCAGGTCCCCACCATATATTCTCTCCAATCTAATAGCATAAGAAATCCATAGAAGCTCCAAAGTTTTCTCCATTGTTGCAGTATCTTCTACCTTGTCCACATTGAAAACACTCTCCATATTTGTGCATCTCTCTATCCAGCAGCCCCTCATCATCTTGATGTTGCCAGCACCCAAATTAGATAAGCATTTTACAAATGAATTGTCAAACAGAAATACATATTCAGCATGACTGAGTACATCCTCGATACCCTGGGGGTAATAATGAAAACCATGGATCTCCAGTAACCGCGTGTGCTCTTTTAAATGAGAGAAATGCCTTGCCTTGAAGTAAATATCTCTGTAGATCAATTCATCTTTGTAAATGTATGTACCTCCTACTTCATCTTCCTTCTCGATGGGACGAACAGAGAATTGGAATTGTTTGAAGCTTGTCTCCCATAACAGGGGATCTTTCTCCAAAAGTTGGAAAAAAACTGAACGACTTACAGTTATGAAAGCTCCGTTGCCGTCTGAGATTGATACTGGCAAAGTGCAGATATCCCACTGCTCTTCTGGCAAGTACTGTATCTTTCCGCAGCCAGCTCGTCTACTGCTCATGTTTGGCAGAACAAGACGCTCAACTTGAGTCAATTTTGAGATTCCATAAGGGAGTTCTCTATGAATGGCTCCAGATGGATCAAGCATCTCACGATTTTGAAACTCTTCTAAGCTCAAACAATCTCTAAGCAAGAGTTGGCGTAGGTTGCTAAAATTTGTAAGGGATGGCAGATGCCTGACCACAGTTCCAGAAAGATCCAGAATCTCAAGCGTTGTAAGTTTTTCCAAGTTTGGCACTGTTTCTAACCGCTGACAACCCCTCAGAGAAAGAGCAACAAGGTTTTTAAGATGTGAGATGGATGGTAGCTGTTCAATCTGGGTTTCAGAGAGGTCAAGAACACGAAGGTGGCTCATGTGCTCCAAGAAATCCGCTCTAGTCAAGCAGTTGATACCACATAAATTTAGCTCCTCAAGGTTTGAGAGAGATTTCAATGCTTCAACTTCCATTTCCAAGTTTGTACATTTTCTCAATGAGAGGTAGCGAAGGCTGCTAAGGTTTGAAAGGAATGGAAGCCTTTCAATCTTTGTACCAGAGAGGATGAGTCTCTGAAGGCGAGACATTTGCTCAAAAGATTCATCTTCTATCACTGTCAAAGTATTACAACCTGAAAGATCAAGAACCTCCAGTTTGCTAATGGAATTCAAGGCCGGCAACTTCACCAAGCATTCACAACATGAAAGTAACAGCTGACGAAGGTTACAAAGAGTAAAAAGGGGAGGCAGACCATTGACTTTGGTTTCTGAAAGGTTGAGAATTCGAAGGCTTCTCAAATCTTTAAAGAATTCTTCGTCAATCTTTTCCAGACTACTGGCACCTGAAAGATCAAGTGTCTCTAAGTCTTTAAGTGACTCTATGTGTGGAAGGTCTTGCAGATGGAGGCAACCTTTTAAATAGAGCTGACAAGGATTGCTAATGTTTGAAGGTAGCGAAGATACTGGAGTTCTGGATAGATCAAGAATTTTAAGGCCAACATTAGCTTCTAATGATTGATCATGGAATTCCTTGATGCCAGTACCTGAAAGATCAAGAACTTGGAGATTGGCTAACGACTTAATGCTGGGCAGTCTATCAACACGTCGACAGTCACTTAATGACAGATGAGTGAGCGCTCCAATATCACCAAAAAGAGGTACAGTTTTCAGTCTGGTAGTGGACAGATCAAGTGTTTGAAGTTTCTGGTATGGTTTGAAGTTTTTTTCAGGAAAATTGTCCAAAGAGGTAACACCTGAAAGATTAAGCACCACAAGTTTTTCAAATCTTTTCAAACTCTGCATTCGTTTTAAGCAAGAACAGTCTTTAAGGATGAGCCATTGAAGTTGCGTAAGGTTGTAAAACGATGGAGGTAACGCTTCTATCTGAAGGGCAGATAGGTTTAGACTTCGAAGTTGAGTCATTTGTGTAAAAATTTCATCTGGCATACTTTTCAAAGATCTAGCTCCTGATATTTCCAGTACAGATAAATTTTTAAGTTCTCGGATGGATCTGATGTCCACCAATAAAGTGCAGCCCCTGATTACAAGCACATTAAGCCCATTCATGATAGATAACGATAATGGCAGTGATTCAAGCCTGAGATTGAAAAGGGCAAGAAATTGGAGGTCCAGGTTGGATTCAAAGAAATTATTTCGGATTTCCTTGCTCAGACGATTTCCATCGAGCAATAATGTAGAGAATTTCTTTGTGTTTTTACCTTTGTGGTGTGATTTCATTATACCGTCTCCATGCGTAATTCTCCCAATACCATCCCACTTGCCATCCTCAAACACAATAGCCAATCCCAGACTGGCTGTTCTACCAAATCCACAGCGATTCATTACTGCTCTTTCCATTATGATGTAATCCCCCTCAACTTTTTTCAGCATCTGACAATCGATAAGCTCCATGAGAACACGATGTCCCTCCTCATAAGCCTTCTCCATACTATCAATATCACCAAGATATCCTTCCATTATCCAGTAAGCTATCAATTCACTGAAATGGACGCACCCACGGTCGCGAAAAAAATGGATGCCCTGCCAGGAACAGTCAATTAGAACACCATCTGGCACCTCATCATACCCACTGCACAGTAACTGCATAAAGCTGTAGTTCCCATCACCAGATGATTCCTCCAAAGCACGTTCCAGAACTCGCACACCAGATCCATGTCCTCTATAACTTAGGGCTTTTGCTAGCATGACAACTGAAATAGGTGTTAAACCCATGTTCCTTTTGATGAAATCTTCAGCTAGACGTTCCACTCCTGGACTCTCGAAAACTTTTGCCCCAGCTATTTGTTTCAATACAGATAATGACTTTTCAATAGAAAAGGGTGGGACCTCAACCACTTCCTTACCATCCATAGATTTATGTCTTCCATCTTTGTTAATTGAAGTAATTAACTTCTTGCATGATTTTAGCTGGGGGAAAGGCAGCAGTGCTGTAATTTCGTGTTCACTCATTTTGCTGCCCTCATCATCCAAAACTAGAAGAAGGCTCTTTCCTGCAAGTGTTGCAGATATATTCTGCTTCAAGACATCCAAGTTTTCCTCCTCCTCTTCTACCTCCTCGTTATCATTGCTTTGCCACTCTTTAGAAGTGGAAAGTAGAGAAAGTTGACAAGCAATACTCTCGCAAAGAGTTCTCTCATCGTACTTTCTGTTCAGATATGCCCAAAGGGATATGCCAAACAAGTCCTTTCTAAGGGCATGAGTACTAACTTTTCTGGCCATCCATGTTTTTCCAATTCCCGGTTTTCCAGCAAGAACGATGGTTGATACATTATTATCTCTTAACAGTTCAAGTACCTTTTCTTCCGGTCGTTCCAATGTATGCTGGGTCATCACTGATGCAGGAACTCAGACTGTAACAATTACAAAGAGGAACTAATTGTAACATTTCTACTAATGAATATAAAAGAAAACAAGTTCATCAACTGCCCGAGTAACAAAAAATTTCCCCTAGGTTTAAGCATTTTTTTCATTGCAATGTGTTTCTAAGGATTACAATAATCGTCCTGCATTACCTTACAAATATCCCCTCCTCTCCATCAAGTGCTTATCAAGTCCAAAGGGTAATGCCAAAAGACCTGTTGCCTACTCAAACTTCAGGTTTTATGTGCCTGATTTAATTTAATAGAGATATAGTTTCAAGCAAAATGATTCTGAAAACATCAGCTTGAAGCAAAACCTTAAATGTATTAGCATTTGTGATTGCAAAATTGATGGTCAGATGACAAAAGGGTGATCAATGACATTTTTTGCAAATCTGAAGGTGGGTGAAGTAATTTTTAAAATACGAGAGACGTGTAAATGTACTCCGATAACAGATAAGCAAAGATATTATATCAAACATCTCGTCTCTTCCTGAACTATAATTACACTTCCCTTCAGGCTAGGCATGATTGCAGGAACATGACCTTCAAAAAATATTTTTATCTCATTTGTAGGCTTGACAAATAAATGCAGAAAAGGAGCCAATGCTTTTACATTTTTTACTCAGAATATTATGATACATTTCTTAATAGTAAAACAAAACGGCCCAACTTCACAGTGGAAAACAAAATTACAATTTTAGATGTGGTAAAATCTCTCCACATTTATGACATACATAGATGGCTCTAGGCATGTAATGTATACCTATAGGATCCAAATTTCTGCCCGACCAACCTTCCTGTAAAAAAGCATTTCTGGCCTCACCACAAATAGCATTGCCATTTATTCAAATGGTTAGATATGTAGTCTTCTTGGATATTATTAGAGAATAGACCAAGACAGAATAGTTATTGAAGTTGCACATAAAAGAAAAATAACATGAAAAATGAGGATTTGAGATGAGAAGTGATGTAGTTTGAGTTGGATTTATTCAAGAAAAACAAGAATACTGATTAAAAAAAATGTGCTGGTGTAGGGTTTAGAGAAGCCAAAGCTCAATGATAGTAGACTTTCTTTCTGGTAAGTAAATATTTCTCATGAGAATGATTTGGTGGCAAATAGGAACAAATATTTTGAAGCAAAAAAGATTATGTAATGTGCTTCGTTAATCTTCAAATTACACCTGTTCTTATACAATTGCAGATATTTTCTTCCAGAACCCAAGTGGCTACCCTTATTAACAATGTGATACAATATCTTTGCAATGAAGTAAATGGACTAGAAACTACAATTAGTAAATGTTGAATAGTTCAATCGTGGCTCGCCTATACTTGATGCTTGTGATGTAGTCAATCATGTAAAACAAGCTTTGATTGAAAACAACAAAGTAAGAAAGAATAGGCCCTATAAACTACACGAAGACGGTGAGGTTGGATTGAATTGAATGCGAGCTTCATCAAAGAGCAGCAAAAACTTTGATTTTGAGGATAAAGTGGGTGGAGCAATATGCTATACCAATAATATTGATTCGAGGACTAAACATGGTTGTATTATGCCTCCATGTAATAAAAGATCCTTACATAAAACTCTGTAATTGATCTTCTTCAAGGAGAAGAACAAGATTGGTTCAATTCAATGGCTAGACACAGAATCATTTCGATTACAATCCATTTGAAACGCCCATATTATGGCATATAGAACAAGCACATAATTACTCTGGATTTTTGATAATATAAACATGGGAAACATTACAGTCGCGTCTGAATAGCAATAAAGGCAAAGAATATCAGTCAATTCCAAGGATCACTGCCAAACTAAACTGCTAAAACTGACGATACAGGGAATACCAATTTAACAACTGAGAAACAGATCAAATATATATATATAAACACATAAAAATATACCGTAAAGAAAGAGAGAAATAAGGAACCTGGGAATTTGGCTAGAGAGCGAGAGAGAGAGAGAGACTGGGCAACTTTGGAACGGAAAATGGATCATCTGACCATCTGGAAGTTGATGCCGAGTATACCTACTTCTTCCGCACGTCACAGATCCTAAAATGTGAAATGAAACGTTGAATTGAAGAGTTAAATTTCATTGACACGCCCATGATATTTATTGAAATACCAGAGCCACCCCTTAACATTTAATAAATAACCTAGAACCCCTATTTGGAATGTTTTAGCAAAATGACTTATTTACCCTCAGTCAGAATAAGTCCAAAATTATAAATAAAAAGTACACTATTGGTTCCATGCACCCTTTCTTTCCCACTCCGGCATCCCAACCCTCCAATCTTTTGTCGGATTCGAATTTTTTACTGTTAGTTTTTTAGCAAGAGTATTATTAAGGGGTGACAAACGAGTCGTGTTGTGTCGGGTTCGTGTCGTATCGAACATTAGTCAACCCTAACCCAACCCATTTAATTAATCGTGTCGTGTCGAGTTGACCTGTTTATTTTCGTATCGTGTTCGTGTTTGTATTCGTATTGACCCACATAAACTTTGAATAAAAAATTTAACGCTAAGATTTTATTTTCACTTAATTGAATCTCTCCTTGTACTTTTTCTACAAACTAAAAATTAACTTAATAATAATAATAATGAGTAATAATATCTTTTTTATACAATAATTATGTTAGTGTTTGATAAACAGTTATAAATAATTAATATTTTATTTCTATAATACTAATTAAATATACTAATCGTATATTGCGCAACCAAATTAAACATCAGAAGTAATGGAAAAAACAAGCCATCAGAACATGAAAACTCATACATGCAACGAAAATGTCAAGTCAATATCCTTCGAGTTAAAAACTTCGTGTTGACGGGTCAATTCGAGTTAAGCGGGTTGAACCCGAACACGACTCATTAACACTTCGTGTTGACGGGTCGTGTCATACACGGGTTTGTATCAAAAAATAGTCAACCTAAATTCATTTATTTGTGTCGTGTTCTTATCAAGTTATCGTGTCGTGTCAAAAATTGTCACTGTCACACCCCCACCCCGGATCACATAGGGTGGGCAGCGGACCGGCCACCAAGGCCTTAATCAACAAACCCTGTGCATAATAAATGCAAAATACAGCAGAAGACAAATAATAAAGTGATTCATTCCACCGATCTAATGAATACCAGAGGAATAAACTAAACATCATCAACCTCATTATTAAACTCATGTAAAACAATAATTAACCATAAGGTTCACTACTCTAAGTAAAAACAACATTATCCCCAAAATAATTAAATATTTATCTCAAAACTATAAAAGACATTTATTCCTGAATACCTACAATAAAATAAATCTTCAAGTCCTCTAATCCTTTGTATATCAGCAGACTTACTCCTCACCCTGATTCTCTCCTGAAAAATGTTATATGTTTGGGTGAGCACAATGGCCCGTGAATAGCAACCACCTCTAATGAGGTGTGAAAATAAATCCCACAATTTATATACACAAATAAACTTTGATACATACATAAGTACAACAAATTGTACCCCAATCATTCCCACATAATTATGTAAACAAAATGATCTCATGATCACGAATAACTTTATAAATGAAAAGACATTTATAATCCAAAACACCCACTCATTTTCACAAATAATTTATAAATGAAAAGACATTTATAATCCAAAACACTCACACACAAATTCAGTATCAAATACATTTGTCAAATCATGTTTGTTACCACTAGCCTGGTAACTGGCCCCTATGTGCACATCCCTATACCGACCACACCGGTATACAATCTCGTTACCATTTAGACCTGGTAACCCAGTCCCCGCCTCATAAACATGATTTTCACACACACCAAAACTGTAATTTTAGTCCCAACGCACACAAATTTTCCTTTCATCACCAAAGTAATGATATAAAATTATCCCACAAGTTTTTTTTTCAAAATTCACATATATAACAGTTCAAAATTGCAAAACATTTAATTGCAACCCCAAATATCAACACATATATCATATATATGAAAAATCCACACACATGCACCTACACATTTAATATAGAAAATTCTCCCAAAAGAAGTAGTAAACTACTCACCTTGATTTCCAAAATCCAATTCAAAGCACTCTTTCTCAATCTCAATGCAATCACCACCTAATCCAAAATAACATATAATAATCAAGCTCTATTCCTAATTTCGTCGTTTCGCGATTCTATATTTAATTTTTATACTTCCTACTCATTGATATATACTTAATATATCTTTTACATATAAATATCATTTCTAATATGAGGTAATAGGGTATAGACGTATTCTGGGATGTTTAGAAAAGGTTTCTAAAGTTTCGGGGTCAAATCATAATTTTTGAAACTTTTGGGGTCAAAGTGTAATTTCCTTAAAAACACGAATTTTCTATTTTCAGGCCTGCCATAAATTTTCCAGAATAGTATTTAAGGTTCTAGAGACCTATTTTTCGAAAATAGAGCCTCAATTTAATTTATTAGAATAACCATTGATTTTTAAACACTTAATCGAAACTTTTAGGGGTCGTTTCAAAATTTCAGAAATTTTCAAGACTTGGGGGCTATTTTGAAATGACTATATTTGTTTCAAACATATTGGGTCAGTTCTATAAATTACCAAGTTCCATGGTAGTCAAAAATTGAGTTTATAAAAGTATAGGGATCAAAATAAAACTACTTAAAACTAAAAGGAAGGTTTCCATAATTTTATATTTTTCCCATCTTCTTCCTACGGCAGAACATGAACCAGTAACTCCCTTCTTCCCTTTTTTTTTCTTTTTGCTTTATAAGACATTAAATACATTCTTTAAAGGCCTAAAAAAAAATAATAAATATATATTAGGTCTCAAAACACTTAAATTAACAACTTCCTATAAAACTCATTTATACATTCATCACCTTAATATATATATATATATATATATATATATATATATATATATATATATATATATATAAAAGTATTCCTTATTACTATTTATGATAACCTTAATATTATGTAAATGAATAACTTACATACTTACCAATAATTACTGAATTCATACCTTTGATGAGTTCAATCCCTTCTTGTTCTTTTTTTTTTTCGTTCTTCTTTCTTCCTTCTTCCTTCTTCCTTCTTCCTTCCTTCTCTCTCTCTAGCGGCAAAATCCTTCTTCTTATATTTTTTTTTTGTTTTGCCCTATTTTGACTGCCTACATATGTCTATATACAAAATAAAAGAAACCCTACAATAACCCTACTATTCCTCATTCTTTAATTACACTAACATCATTTTTCAAAAATAATATCACAAATTACTCTAAACTAAGTTATATATATTTCAAAAATTTGGGGTATTACAGTCACCCCTAAGTGTTATTTTTCGAAACGACGGTGTTTTGATACAAAATGATGTTTTTTAAAGTACAATATTTTTACTATATAGCAAAGAATCCAAACTCTTCTTTTTGCCAAGTACGCGTGACTGATTACTCCATTAATAAATTTGGTGGTGATCTAGACGCATCTTTCGCCAAATACTTACCGTAGTGGTGATCACTTCCATTAATAAGTTAGCTAAACCCTCAAAAGATGGAGCAGACTACGGTACATCCAAAGGAATTTTTGGTACTATACCTCTATTTATTATATTTGTGGTAACTTTTACCACATTTGTGAGTAATTTTACCATTGTTGTGGTACTCAAAAAAATAATAAAAATATTTACTACAACAGTGGTAAAAACATCCACAAATGTTGTAAAAACACTCACAAATGTAGTAAATCACCCATAAAAATGATAATTTTTTTATACCTAAGAAATATGGTAAAAATAGTTACCATAAATGTAGTAAAAATACTCACAACAGTGATAAAAACACCAATAAAAGTGGTAAATCAATTACAAAAGTGGTAAATATTTTGATTGTAAAATGACGCACAAAAGTTATAAAAATATCTTTTGAAATAATAAATTTTGGAAGTATGGTACCGAACTTTTTTTGGACGTACCGTAACGTGTCCCACCTAACTTATTAATGGAGTGATCACCACTGATTCTAATTGGTGGTGACTTTAGGGGGCCGTCCCTTGCACAAGTATCCAAGAGGCAAATAACAATAATTGCTTCGATCAATACAAAACAAAACCCCTTGCGTCCCTGTTTTCTGCAAAAGTTCCTGGAGGGAGATAGAGAAGCAGAAATTAGAGTATTCACACCATTTCTCATTGATGGCATATATTTCATTACCGATCATCTCCATCTTGATGATCTTTATCTTCTCTTACATCCCGATTTCATCATCCACTCCTTTCATCGTACTCCACGGTAATCTAAACAATATTTCTTTGTCTATTTTATATAGGTATTTTCTGAATTTGTTTACTATTTGTTTTGGATGATATTTTTCACTACTGTAAGTGAATTCTTGAATGTTGAGCTGATATTTCTATCTGAAATCTGAAGCATTGGTTAATTGTTTGTTGGAACTGTTTTCTGATGGTTAGAACTTCGAATTTCTGTTTTGATATTTTTACTAGAAAAATTAGCTGTTTCTATATAAATGCATATACAATTTTTGAAATTTTATTTCGGATTAATTAGTTTGTTTTGGCAGGAATCGGGGACCAGTGCTCCAATCGAGGAGTTGAACGGTTTACACAGCAACTGAGTGACTTGTCCAAATCCGAAGGATTTTGCATGTATGACTTTGGGTGTGATTTAGCTGGTTTCGGTGCTTGATTGCTTATTGATCTTGTGTCATATAACGTCTAAAAGCTTGTATGTGAAATTTGAACCTGTTTCTATATTTGTGGACCATGGCTTATGATTTATCTATTTTTTTGATTTGAACTTATGTTGTTTGTTCTGTTCATAGTGATAATCATTACCGATGCTTCTAAGGGTCAGTTTCAGAAAATCTTTTATTATCTTTATAAGGCGTAGTTTCAGAAATTCTTTTAGTATCTTTGTTGGACACCTTTTTTTGTTTTTGGATTAAGTCAAGATCTTCTTCTCTGAAATTGGCATAATTATGCTTTCCTTGTCCTAGTCAAGAAGTGCCAGAAACTGTTCGGCGAAATTTAAATTCCTGTATGACACCATTCTTCTTAATAGTCTGCAATTCAGCATTATTTTTAGCTCTTGGTCAACTGACCAGGCCACATGGATGTGCCTGCTCATGCTTGTATTATGGAAGCAACTCATATGGGAAAGATCTATGTGTATATACAAAAATTATTCTGTATTTACTTCCTTTATTTTAGTTTTACATTTCTGTTAATTACTGAATCAACCTCATGGTTCAGTGCTCTTTCATTTCTTTGCTTGTTTGTCAACTTCTCTCGTTTATGTCATCCGTGCTTTCTTGTATTACCCTTTTTATAGAGAGGTTGGGGATGGATCATGGGATTCGTGGTTTATGCCCCTCCAGGAACAGGTAGGGCAGAGCACTATGGCTCTCATATCATTTCTTGGATTAATAATTTTCTTCCAGAGTCTTGTTGTAATTTGAAGTGTGGTTTTTTGGCAGGCTCAAGTTGTTTGCGATAAGGTGGTGAAACTCTCTCGTTTTCTCTGGTTGTTTTGGTTCAAGGGTTAATTTTCCCATTGACAAGTTCATAACTAAATCTGCAGGTGAAGCAAATGAAAGAACTTATAAATGGTTACAACATAGTTGGTCTCTCCCAGGTAATTTCTCAGTATCAGAAGTTTAATTTTGTACAGCACTTAGTGTATTGTGCGTGATGTAAATACAAATTTTCACCTTTAAATGGATGCCTTGAATGGCTTCACAATTCACATACTATGTGTGATGTGTTTTTTCTCAACTGAAATATATATATCTGATAGCTACAGCCTACAGAAATAAAGAGAAACAAGATAAGAGGAAATATAAAAGGTGGCATGATCCTTGATTATGATGGCCCAAATGTAACCTGAAAGTTGTTGATGCTATTCTGCCATAAGGTGTGGTGGCTGGAAAAATTACACATGCTCTTACAAACTTTGTTCTGCTAAAATGCTTTCCCTGTGCTATAAATACCATCAAATGAATAATTGCGAGATCTGAGACCTAAAATGACAACGATCTGAGACCTAAGATGAAGCTCAACCAACATGTGGTGGCTTCAGCTTTTGTACTTAGTTTTGGTTGGATCCTTTGTGAAGCCTAAACAATAACTTTTCTGTCTATGAGTTGTTTGGTAACTATACTGGAATAAGTGCATTGCCTTATACTTTACCAGGAAAGGCCTGTATTACCTTATCATCAGCATAGATGTCTGTTCTTATCTTTCTGATCATTGTCTCACTGCTTTAACTTGTATACACTGTCATCAAATAAACCCCCTGGTAGAGGCAAGTTGGAGCTTTTCAAAATACCGAGAACTACTTATTAGAACTATATATTTTTAAACCTAGAATTGCGTCATTCATCTCTAGGATCATTGTATTGGCTGTCAGATCTCAAGGACATCCAAGTTTTTGGTGGTTTAGATCATATGTGGAATTTATCACATCTTTCTTGGGTCAAAAAGATGGGGAACTGCCCCACAAGTCTCACCATCTTTCAACATGTAGGATTTGCAGCTTTATTGAGGCAGGATGATCCCTCATGACTTGAGAGACTAGCAAAGATAAATGCATTTTATTTTCAGGTGCTACTGTGGAGTTATTATTCCGATCATCCGAAAAAAGAATGGTTTTCTTCTCTTGTTTAGCTGAAAAATGGTCATATATGCTACATTTTATTTTCCTTTTGGTTTGCTTAAGCTTAATAGTGAAGTTTTTTATTCATCTGAGTTTTGACTTTTAAGTAACTTCATATCGCTGGATCTTGCACTTTAAAACTTTTCTTTGGTATACAGGGTAACGTAATTGGCCGTGGTGTTGTGGAGTTTTGTGATGGTGGACCTCCCGTAAGAACCATATTTCTGCTAGTTTACTGGTTTCTTATTTATCCGTTAAAATTTAGACATTCTTTTGTTTTTCTTTATGAGGTTCTTTTCATAGTTATTGTTTGATTGAATAGAATTTTACTCTGTGTGTGTATATATATATATATACACATGTCTTTAGCTATAAGTGGAATATTATTTCCCTGGTGGAACTATATTTAGCAACTTGTTGAAAAACATGGTATCAGCCTGTCTATTTTAGTTTGGTCCATTTAGTATAAGATGTTACAGAAGCTTTTTGTATTGAGTAACTTGATTGCTGTTCTAGTTTATTCTTTTCCTCTCTTTTTCAAGACAAGCAGCAAGTTGAAATCAGTGGAGTATGCCAAACTCAATGAGTTATTGATTGAAGGTTACTACATCGATAGGTAGAGCCTTTTAGCTTGGTGAACTGTAGGTAATTTTGTCATAGGTGAATCCCATCAAATTTTAACTTTCAACAAACACTACCAAATGTTGATTTAAAATTTGTTAACACTTTTCTGGCTAATTCCTAGTATAATGCTCCAAAAGAAAAAGGAACATAGATATGCGTGTGATACATAATATCAATTGATTACTTTCCAAAAATAAGATACATATATCAATTGATCATGAATTAGTACATAAGCTGAAAGTATGGCAAAGGCACAGCATGAGCAGCATTGGAGTATCTTGTTATATTTCATTCTTCAGTATTTCACTATTGTCTGCAAACAGATTTTCTAAGACTTCCATATTAAATTCAACAAGAAAGTAAAATATTTGTATGTACAGTATTACTTGTTGCATTTATAGATTACATTGCTCCCCTGAACATATCAGCCTATAATCTCTTTTTTTTTACTGATGTAAATTGGAGTAGGTTTATACTTGAACACTGAACATTCATTTTAGTTTATTTGCTCCCTTTGGTACAGTTATATTTGTATATAGTGGTTTTTTGTGCTTGAAAATCTTTGATGATGCACCGTATTTTTCCCGTTTATAACAGGTCAAAAACTTCATCTCATTAGGAGGACCTCATGCTGGCACTGCTTCTGTTCCACTATGTGGTGTAAGTATTCAATCTTTTAACAGCTATTACTTTGATGGGAGGATATTCCTTTAGTTGTGCAAGCAAGACACAGAGAAATATGCATCTGAAGCTGGCAATGGCTACATTTGAAGTCCAAAGACCATCACATTTTGTTGAAAATATAAATCCAGGCATCACATCTCATTTATCGACTCTATTTGGCAAAATTTCTGTAGCTAGGAACATCACCAAATGTTTACTAGAATATTAAAAATGCAAGTATTTATTAACAAGAATAAAATAGATCTTGCATCAGCCTTAGTTGACTGGAATATTTTACATTATATATGCCTGGATGAGCATTAATAAGTGTCATTGAGTATGTCACGAAGTATAAATGAAGTAGATAACTCAATAGACCATGGTACATGGTCAGTCACCTGCCGATTTAGCTCGTTGAAGGGTTGCAGCAACAGTGTGCATTTTGTGGTCCATGGTCAGTTGTCTGGCTATTTCTTGTTCTCTAAGCTAGGTCTAACATGTCTCAAAGGGTTGTAACTGTAAAAAGAGCTTGTATCCTACATCGAATGATTAGGAATATCCAAGGTTAATTTATATAGTGAGAGGGTTTTTTCACTTATTGTCAATTAGTTTTGGATTAGATGCTCTGATATGGTATCAATCTTGGGCCTTAGATGGTCGGTGGGGTAAGTCTCCTACCTATCTGAATTTCTCGGTATGCATGTTTGTCTGTCTATTTGTTTGTTAGCCTCACATGTGAGTCTGGATCCCAGTGAGGGAGGGTGTAAAGTTTCCAGTATACATGTTTGTTCATTGTTAGCCCCACATGCGAGTCCGGGTCCCACCCACTTGAGAGAGGATGTAAAGAGAGTTTGTATCTTGCATTGTCCAAACGTCCACCCAAGGTTGATTTGTGTACTGTTCATATCTTTAACTTGTGTATCTCCGCTCTATTTGATGGATTTTCTTCTTTTTGCAGAAAGGTGTGTTCTGCATTATAGCGGACAACCTAATCAAATCAGAGGTGTATTCTGACTATGTCCAAGTATATATCTATCTTTGAAATTTATTTTAGTTCTCTAGTATTATTGATGCTTGTCATTTCCCTATCACTCCCAATGAAGATGAATTATTTTCTTCTCATTCTTAATGATCTATCAATCTTAATTTTTATTTATACGTGGGACACAAGTAGTTAGGACAATGCATTTTTGAGTTATATCCTAATTTTTCTGACAAGGCTTGACATACAGAACTTTTATTGTGGATTACAGGCTCACTTGGCTCCCAGTGGTTATTTAAAATTACCGAATGTGAGTAATAGTCTTTCCCATAGCTATGACACATTTGATTAATACTGCCCTATCAGATGACTTGATGCTAGAATCAATAGCTTGCTTCCTTCCGACTGAATGATATAATCAATCCAAGATCAACTTTGTAGTTATGAGATCAAACTATGCAAAAATACATTTTAGATTATAAAATTTCTTGAGTTTGTATTCTATGCATGTTTTAAACTAAAAACTAGTAATATACACTTGTGAAGTCACATCATTTGCTTTCGATAGCTTGAGGTCTAAACCCAATATTAACTTTTCTTTTTTTTCAGAATATTCCTGCCTACTTGCAGAAGTGTAGGTTTCTCCCAAAACTTAACAATGAACTCCCTGACGAGAGAAACTCAACTTATAAGCAACGGTTCAGTAGCTTAGAGAATTTGGTCCTCATCATGGTAATGTTGAACTTCCTGTCTCTTCCTGCCTCTTCATGTTCCTTTGAAATTAAGTTTTGCTCTAAGATATCTCAAAACTTCGGCAGATTTAGTGATTGAATCCTTACATCTATTGTCCATTGAATGCTTATATCTGTTGTCCATCGTGTCTTTGTATATCAACAGTTTGAACACGACACTGTATTGATACCAAAGGAAACATCTTGGTTTGGATATTATCCAGACGGGGCATTCAATCCAGTTTTGCCTGCACAACAGGTATATCTCTACTAGAACAATACCTACATGCTGATGGTTTGGATTGCTAGTTCATTTTTTCAAGTTCAACTGGATCCATTTCCTAATCTAGCAAATATTGCATTTCAATCACAAGCTCAAGAAGTTTTACATCAAAAAAACAGGAAAATAAAAACATAAATGAAAACGAAAGAGGAAAAGGAGCTAGGGCTAAAGAAAGTTAACCAACACATGCAGCAAAGGGAAGTCATGCATGTGCATTGTATGTCTCTGTCTTGCTCACTTGAACTTTCTGATACAGGTCACTCAATCTAACACATGTTCAAGATATCATTCATTTATTTGCTGAATATTTAGCAAACAAATTTCATGTATGCTGGTTGGCATTTATGAAGTAGATTTACCCCAAAAGAATTGGAAGAAAATAAAATTTACCCAACATATATGAAGTAGCCTACAAGGCTACAACAAAGTCGTACGTATGATGATAAATATTGAACTACTAATCGAGTCTACGCATAAACAACACTTGAATATTAATTACTTACCAAAAAACTAAACGAAAGCAAGGACTAAATATAGTTTTTGTAAACCCAAGTAGCAAGAAGAGTAATCTTTGTTTTCTTTTTGGGCTAGAGGAAGAGAGGAACTAGGTACAAGCGTACCTATTTTCTCATTCAACACTAACAGTCTAATCTCAATTGATAACTCAATTATTATCAATTCTTCTAACAAATATTAGTCGGTGTTTCATCATTTTGACCCTATACGCAACTTCTTAATTTCATTTACTTCTTCTCATCGTAGCCCTTGGCAATAATTGGTAATAAACCTTGTTAGAGCTTGTCCTACATCGTTATTGCATGGCCTACTCTGAAACACGAACGACTGTGTGCATTTCACTGTCAATGCCCTTGAACTAGCCTTTGAAGCATGAGGTCATTTTGAGGATTTATGCATCTAGAATAATTGATAATACCAACTTCTATAATGCTCATATACAACACAAATTGTTTTTAAGTTATATTCACTTATGAATTATTCCCATATGTACTCTCGATTTTAATCTAAAATTATATCGGTGTAATTATGATATATATAGGGCCATCTAAATTATCCTATACCCAAAATATATATTTTGCATTCTTGCCTTTTGTATTAGTTGTGAATTGGGATAACATCAAACATGAAAGTCCTTGATAACTAATAAGTGCACGTTTTCCTACTGATAGCCATAACATTTCGACTAGTGTTTGTGTACGTATGTTCATACATACATATACATACTGAATTGCCTCAACCAGGAATCAAATTTGAAATTACTTGCACGTAAGAGATTTATTCTAGAGACTCTCCCAGGCATCAGGAATCCTATATATATGTAAAAATAAAACTTATTCGATGGAAAGGCAAACAAATTCAACACTAACTCCCTCGGCATCTGGGAAACCCCCCCCCCCCCCCCCCCCCCCCCCTCTGAAAATAAGGAAGAAAAAAAAAGATACAAGATTTGATCATTTTACAGTTTTTTATACTTGCAAGGACAGGAAAAAGTGGGGAAAATCCCATCAGATTCTAGTTTTCCAACATATTTTTCGTCTGTCCAGAGTAAGCTTTACACAGAGGACTGGATTGGTTTGAAAACCTTGGATGATGCTGGTAAGGTGAAGTTCATCAATGTGTCAGGAAACCATCTCGGAATTACCCAAAGCGACATGATAAAATATGTTGTTCCTTACTTGGAGAATAAAGCATCAACACAGGGTTGTATTGAGAGAATCGGTGGCATTACAGAGGGATAGTCATCTTATAGCTGGCCATCATCAGTTAAGAGCAGCTTTGGAGGATTAGTTGGATTTGCAGAAGATGGCTCATCACCAAACACTTGATCTCTCTGATTCAGAATCATTAAGACCATGATACGCGTCAACTGGATTAATTAACCGCTCATCGAGAGGTATTACCTACTTATACTGTAATTGCCTGTGCCTTAAAACATACAAACAGGTTGTAATCTTAGTGTCCATTTGTTAAGAAATAAAAATAAAAAATCAGTGCTTGGATTGTGATCACGGACTAATTAAAAGTATCCGGTGTATAATTCATTATAGGTCCATTGTGGTTGACTTATTGAGCGGGCCATTGGTTAGCCTTTTATCCCTGAACAATTCTACAAAATCCAAATGAAATTCAAAAAGTTATAACTCAAATACATATCATAGTGAATTTTATCAATTTTTTCAGTGGGATTCACTCATCCCACATAATTGTGATCACGGTTTTAGTTTGGCCTGTAAATAAAGGCTGTCATTATTATTCTAATTGTCAGTCATGCTAGCATGGTTTGGGCTGCAACATACCATTGGCAGCCTATTATGAAGAGTGAACAGTTCCCAAAACACAATAGAAAGTTTTCATGCACTTTGATTGTGTGTAGAACTAAACCCACTGAACAACTGGAAGGCACCAACTTGCAAAGTTAAGCCATGCCTTTGGGAAGAGGATAATAGGACCCTTGGCCATATTGACTTCACATAATCATATGCAGCTTCAGGCATCATCTGCTTGTGTTGCACCTGTATTGAGAAAGATTAGAAAAAGGTGGAAGAAACTTTGATGAATATAATTCAGCATTTATTGTGCTTCATCTTGTGCCAGCTTTACAGTGGACATTTCTAGTTCGCCCGCGTAATGCATCATCTTCAAAAGGAAACAAAAGGATGGAAAATCAAAAATTTATCTGATTAAAAAGTAAGGAAATACCATTTTCTTTTAAACTTTCCCTCTCCCTCCTTTACTTTTTCAACCGAAACATTAAACTCACCGACTATAGCATTAGAATAAAAAACCCCACGTATAAGGAGCAGTCTCGCTGCAACCACCACTCCCACGATCCCATCAATGCCAGCGACAGATAATACATAAGCAAAAAAGCCCGACCACCACAGAAAAGCCCTATACACCAGACAAGTTCATGGAGAAGCAGAGGGTCATGGCTGCTGGAGAAAAATACCCTCGACCAGGTTGTTCTTTTACTGTTCCACAAACAGGTTTTCCATTTGAGTTCAATTTCCCTTGCTTACAAGAATACTAAAATACTATTTCACTCTTTGATGTTGAGAGGACTCCTGATGCGGTTCCATCGCTTTCCAACTTAAAATGAAAGTAGGATAGGTAGAATACCCCATTAGTTACTTGATTGAAACAAACTCACATGTGACCTTAGAAACACCACATGTTGCTTGGTGGCACCAACATTGACACCAAAAATAATTCTATAATGCCAACCAACTGGTATTTGAACCCAACATTTCCCCGTCTTGAAAAATAATGTATTAGCAGTTAATATGGTACTGACTAAATATACAAGTCAGTTTGGTTATACATGGATAGGAACCCTGAGTTTCACCTTCCATCACATTACTTAGCTTGAGCTCTTTTGAGGATGAAATAACACATGCCAACCAAAAATTTCAGAGGCTAATGCAAAGACAAATGACATAAATTGGAACCCATGGGCAATTTATCTAGAGCAGAAAGTGAAACCTAAAGAAAAAAATATACCATGAACGAAGTCTCAGCCTGGTGAATATGCATCAATGATGGCGCAAAGAGGTAGTTTAGTTCAGAGCACCACATGGTCAATGCCATAAGCCTATGAAATACTAATAAATAATCAGGAAAAAATGGAAGTCTCAGCCAAAAGTTTTGCAATAAAAGAAATAGGCTGAAGGAGGTAAGCATAAAATAGTGCTGCAACAAACTGCAAAGAACGGAAGCTTCAATATCATTCAACTTCTGCCAAGCACACTAACCTTGATTTTTATTAGACAATTCTAAGCTTCTTTTTTTCTTTCAACAGTATATAAAGATCCAGTGTGTGCCGACAGGGTCCAATTATTTGCATTAGCAAGGAACTTAACTGAACTAACTCTAACAAGCCAAAATCCTATATAAATCCTAAAGGGAGCCAAATGGCCAAACAGTATCAGGAAATCAAGTCCAAGTAATTAAAATCAAATTGTTCATCAGGGTGACAATTTTCAACTTAGCATTTAACCCGACTCAAACTCAAAAAAAATAGCAATTTAGGATTGACAATTTTTAGACGTGAATCTAAAAATAACACAACCCGTTAACACGAATGATTAGTAGGTCGGGTTGGTGTCAACATAATTTAAGAATTATGCTGTGGTCTTTATCATCTATTGATATCTGCATCTTAATCCTTCTAGAAGAATGCAGCTACCACTCTACATGTGCGAGCCATTTGTTGCACTACGTGAAGATTGTCTTGGATAACTTGCCACAGGATTTCTGCTGGGAATGGTAGAGGGACAGTGAGAATCTAAGTATTCGATTCTGATTGGATATAAACTAATTATAAAATACATTTACGATACCAAGCATAGAAATGACAACAAATTATTAAAGCTTTAGAAGAGCATAGAGCAGGCCAAGAAGTAATCAAAATAAAGTACCAGAATAATAAGAGACTCACTGGACATAGAGATGTGGGAACCAAAGTCTTGTATGGCTTGTTCAGAATGACCAATCCCCAAACACCAGGCTCCTTTAACCGTTTAACATCAGATGAGAATGGAACGGCACCTAGCAGTACAGACTGAGAATGACCATATTACTACTAGAAAGAAGTTTGGGTAACAAGCAATTGATGAAGCAATGATAAGTGAACTCCATAAACTCTGCTCACAGCCTTTGACTTCTAACACTTGCATTTAGAGACCAGGAAAAAGAATATTGCTTATTTTTAGACATTTATTCTCTCTTAGTAAAGACATTCCACCACTATGCCATGAACCCAAGCAATATAATCGAACAAGGTTCTCCAGAATACATTAAACACGTTCTTGTTCCAATCCCCGCCTCATCCTAGTAATGTCTGAAACTAGTTCTTTTTCTCCAGAATTCTCCAGATGTTCGACTATGTTGTCCACATAAGGAGCTTTAAGTTGAATTTGTTTCTCCACCATTAGCCTAGCAAGCTTTGCTGCTTCTACCAAATGACTTTCTTGACAAAGTCCGATCAGAATAATAGAATAAATATCAGAATCGACAGAAGTTAAGCATCCCAACTTCTCCATTTCTTCATATAAGCGAAACCCATCTAACACTCGTCCCTTCGAACAAAGGGCCTTTATCAAAGTACTAGAAGCCAAACCATCAGGCCTCAGCCCATTAGATATCATCTTCCTAAAGAGCTTTTCTGCCTCCCCTAGTCTTTTAATCCGCAAAAATGACACCACAAGAGAACTATAGCATTCGTCATTAGAAATACTACCTCCTGCAACAACTTTATCAATTAGCTTATAAACCTCCTCTACATGCCCCTCTATGCAAAGTCCTTCAATCAAAGTGCGAACAGTGATCCTATTCGGCGCACACCCACAAGCCTTCATTCGATCCAAAATGCTCAATGCTCCCATTGCCTGACCCTTCTCGCAAAAACCTTGAATCACAGACGTATAAGTCACAACATTTGGGTTACAAACCCCATCTTCTTTCTCCATCTCCCCCAACAACTCCAGTGCCCTCTCTGTACTCCCAAACCTACAAAGCCCGTCAAGAAGGGCTGAATAGGCCACAGTATTTGGCATACATCCGTGTCCCCTCATAACCTTAAACAACCCACAAGCATCTTCTAATCTCCCCACATCACAAAGCCCCTTAACCATGCCAACATAAGTGATCATATCAGGATATAAATCAATCAAACCCATCTCTCTCATCAATCCCATTGCCATATCAACATCACCCTTCTCACAAAACAACCTAATAACCACATTATATGCCATCGTGTCTGGCCTACAATTAAATTCCTTCATTTTCCTCAACACCCACAGACCCATATCAGCATTATTTGCCTCCCTACACAAATTCAACACCACCTTAAACATCTTTACACTAACCAAACAATTTTCGACCCTATAAGCCTCAACCACATCAAAAATCACTTTTGGATTTTGGTTAATTTCAAGCAATTTACAAGCTTTGCTATACATGTATGAGCTGTGCCTATAATTGGGTTGAAGACCAGCCCAGATGAAGAACCTAAGGCCCACATGGTGTTGTTCAACGGCACATCTTTGTAAAACCTCTTTGACACAGGAAGGGTCAAGTTTAGCTCTAATTATATTCAAGGTTTTTTCAATCTGGGAACCATTTTCCTGTAAACGGCTCCAGTACTTTTCTGCTGCTGATGATTGGGTGGTTGTGAGTGATAAGGTTCTTCTGAGTGGAAAATGGGGATTTTTAAGTTTGAATGAGGATGAGAAACAACGAGAGATTGAGAGGAGTGTCATTGATTTTTGGAGACAAATACTAGGATCTTACTGTGAAAAATTTAAGCCCAAATCAATAGAAATGTGAATTTGAAGGTAGCTTTGGTTCTGGGGAGGGACTGAAGAGTAGAGTGTTTGAACCAGTAGCCAAACTAGGCTTGAAATGATTTGACTCATTGGCAGGCTGAGCCTCTGAGCAGTGTGATTTGGTCTCAGAAGGATTTAGATTCTTCCAGTACCTCATTCGGCCAATTCCTTCCAATGGCATTATATATAATTGGCATTCGGCAAATTATGAATTGATATACTAGATCTTGTCACTTCAAACAGCAAACCTAAACACAGTTAAACAAGTTGAGGAGACAATCTTGGTCCGTATCATCACTTCAAGCCACTTTCACACCGCACTACAATTTCTGCAACTAACCACCTCGATCGAATTTCTGCAATCTTGATCCATTTTTTCCACTAATTTCTGCAATTAACCACCTCGAATGAAGCTCAAAAAACCCGCAACTCAATTTTTTAAACCCTAACCGCCAGGATCTCTCATGAAGCCCTATTTGTGTCTCGCGAGACACTCTGAATCACTGCAAGCTCGCCTCCGCTTCACCTTCGGTGTCGTCTTTGGTTGCGGTGGCGGCGGAGAACGGTGGGATTGAGGCCTCGCAATGTGAAAATTGGGAGTAGTTGAGGACCAATTTGATAATCCGGGCTCGACTGTTCCGTAACGCGGAGGCTGATGAAGGAGAATTGTTATTTCCTTGCGGGGGAAATAACACTTTTCCCCCAAATAAATCTTTAATTTTTTATTTTATACCTCAAAATAATAAAATTTTCATATTATAATCTCAATCCCATAAAAAAAATAATATAGTCTATTTCAAAAAATTTAGATACAAATATTTTGACTAATTAAGCGAGAAAACATAAAATCACAATGATTTAAAGTAGTCACTATTTCTCTTATTGAACATTAAGATATTGGGTTTAATCCTCGTCATTCTCTCATCCGTGATAATATAGTGCGTGACCCAAAAAAAAAAACCTCATATACGAAAAGAATTATGGAGCTTGTGAAGGCCCTATTTCAAGCTCGCTTCAATTCATGTTGTTACTTTTTTTTTTTTTTAATGCTTGATTCTTATTATCGGAGTTCTTGACCCTTGTTGATAATAGAGTTCATACCTCATTGTTGCCCTAGTAAAAAAAAGTTTTTAGCATCCTAGACACACAGAGTTCTTTTTTTGTGTACATTAATCCTTCGCGACATGGCAGACCGATTAGTCTGATTAGATTTTTTTTTTTTTGTTCAACTGTCAGGATTTTTTAAGTTAATTTATGCATATTTTGACTAATTCTCCCTCTAATTTGATTAAAGACAGACCATTTACATCGGGATTACTCATTCATGAGGGATATTCCTCGTCGTCTAATCTCAAAGAGTTGCAACTTGCAAGATTCAAACTCAGGATGTCTAATTTTATAATTCGATGTTATTATCACTTGACTTACCCTTAAAGTTTGATTAAAAATTCTGCGGGCCAAAGATCCAACAATCGGGCTAGACTTAATGGTTTTTTGTGGGCTAGTTCCAGCGGGCTTACTTTTTATTTTTTTCAAATCTGACATATTTCTTTAATATTGTTGATTTTTGTTAGGTCATTTAGCTGGATTGCAAGCTACTACCCTAACTAAAAGTAACTCCAAAAGGCTAGTTAAAATCTCCTTCTTAGCTATTTTAGATAGTTTCTCCCTAAAATCTGGCTCCAACAGACTATCTATTCTCCTATCTATTTCCCATAACTCCTTTCTCACTCGCTGAATTTAGCTAGCCACTTCTCTCTCTCTCTCTCTCTCTCTCTCTCTCTCACTCACTGAAGCTCCACAGCACCCGAAGCTCACTGAAGCTCCACCGACAAGGCTTCATTGCATAAAGGCTCCACTGATATGGTATCTATGTCGTTCCTCCTCCCCTCTCTCTCTCTCCAAAAAATCTCTCTCTCTCTCTCTCTCACACACACACACACACACAAAGCGAAGAGAATGGCAGAATAGCTAACCGACGATCAAATCTCTGAATTCAAGGAAGCTTTCAGCCTATTCGACAAAGACGGCGATGGTCAATTTTTACCCCTTTCCGATCTCCATTTTTGGGATTTTGTGTTATGTTATTATGTTTCTCTATTTCTATTGATCGTTACACATATTATGTGTATTTTTGAATTTGTTTCGGAATTTCATACATTCATATTTATTTTTCTTTCGTTTATATTTTACCCAATCATGTGGGTATTGGTTTACTTGATGGGTCTTGCCAGTTTGTATGAGAAGATCAAGAAAAAAAATCCAAAATCTAGCAAACCCACCTAAAATCCAGTAAAACCTTTCAAAAAATTTAGCAAAACTCTCAAAAAAATCCAAAAATCCAACAAAACCTCCAAAGTATTTTATGATATTTACTCTTGTAGCCCATAATTGATTAAATTTATACAATGTATAGTTGAATTATTATTTTTTATATTTTATTATTGAAAGTTAGTTAAAGTTAGTTGAAGTGGTTAGTTAAAATAGATAACGTTATTGGAGTGAATTTGAAAAAGTGATTAATTAAAGTAGATAATACAATATTTAAATATATTTTGAGTAGCTATTTTAGATAGCGTTGTTGGAGTTACTCTAACCATCTACACATGCCTTATATCCGACAAGCCCGTCACGTGTAATGGGCCAAAAAAGGATGTTACTGAACCAACTGTTGGGCTATTGGGCTTCGTATGGTGTTTATAGTTTAGATTTTAGGATTTAAAATCGGGCCAAAAAAATGTTACCGAATCAACCATTGGGTTATTGGGCTTAGCATGGTGACATGGCCCATTTGGCAAGCCTTCACGGGTTTTTGGCGGGCTAGTTCTAACAAGACTCTTTTTGTTTTTATTTTTTCAAATCTGCTATACTTCTTCAATTTCGTCGATATTTGTTGGATCATTGGGCCGAATCACGGGCTACCCATCGAAATGCATGGGAATCTGATCCATTAAACATTAAAAAAAAAAAAAAAACTTCCTGTATACTTTCGGCCACACAAGCTTGAGAAAAAGAAAGATACCTCATTAAATCATACTTTATCACAATGCTTGATCCTCTTAAATAAACATCCTTTTCTTTTCTTTCTTGGTTTCTCCTTCTCTTATTCCCCAAATTACACATTCACTTTGTAGTGTTCAGCAATCTTTGTTCTAAAAAAATAAAATAAAAAAATTCGAGAGACGAAACTACTTAAGATAACTTCATAAATCACCTAAGATAGTCGCTCAAGGACGCATGAATCCTCTGAAATTGAACCAAACTTCACCCACTTCGTAAGATTCGGATTCCCCTCGGTAATCAACGTGGAAAGGTTGTACTATATTTGGTGGAGGATATGAGATTATGTGTAAAGCATATTTTTAAGATTGTTCAGCCAACATGAAGATACCAAAAGTGATTCTATAAAACATTCTTTGTCTCTTCGTATACGAGTCATAGACACATCATACTTATCTTTATCCTTTGATCAAATGTTCTTCAACCCACATGGTTCCGTTATAATTAAGCAAAGCCAAAAAGTACATCTTACTATATAATATTTAGATTTGCTTATACTAAACTTTTCAGAAGTCGGAAATAAAGTAATGATAAGTATTTATTTGCTCAAACAATACATCACAGGCTCAAGTTCAAAGATCAACGACCTATTTAAAAATTAGGTCTAAAAATAGAGTAAATATTCAATACAATTGTGATATTACGTCATCATTGTTATGTAATATCACCATCCAATTAGAATAATAAAAATTAACAAAAGTGAATTCTACTATTTTCATAATTACCATAACCCCCGCATATAATCGTAAACACATAGGATTAGTGGAGTTCATTTTATTTATTTGTGATTTTATAATTGAATAGTGATATTATGTGACGGTGATGACGTGTTATCACCATTACATTGAATATATGCCTCTTATTTATCTCTTTCAAACCTTATAATATACTCCGATTTTGTATATTGAGTACGACATTTTTTCTATTTGGCTTATCAATCCAAATATTTAGTAATGCATAACGGGCCTTTTCAAAAAGATTATTGCTACTAAGAAAAATCAAATCTGTCATAGACAAATTTTCTTGGTGGGCCCACCCTGTTTTTTATTTTACAATTATTTTTTAGAAAAATAATAAGCTATTATATTTTTTAGACCATGCGTGGTCCTAAAGGGCATCTAAAATCACCTCCAAAACTAAAAGAATTTTAGAATGTGGAGAGGGAAGACAGAGAGAAGAAAAGCATACCCTCCACCAAAGTTGCAAGCACAGAATTTTTAAATCAAAAAAAAAAAGCTAGCGTATGCAGTCCAAAAGTAGAATCCTAACCACATCCACGCAACCTATTTCCTTCCTTCAACCTTTTTCATTCCCCAAAATGTCCTTATTTTACTCCAAATTATTTTTCAGTGGGAAGTGTCACATATTTATCAAGTCATGCTGATGGATGTACTCTTAGAGGAAATAAATTAATTCCATATTTATTGCCATCGATATCTAGTATATATAATAAAATTAGTAACGACCTCGTTCGATGTATGAATTTTTTTTGTTCAACTTTCAGAGGTGTTCGACTTAACTTACACGCACGGCGCATCTCGACTAATTTTTTTTTTGATCTGGTTAAAAACATATCATTCACACTGAGATTAGAATATTTATAAAGGAAAAAGATAGGTAACATGAAAGAGTGAGGTATTAAGAGTTTAAATTTGAGTAAAAATTATTTGTTGGTTGTTATCTACTAACATGAGAGAGTGGTGGTAATAAAAATCCAAGTTGTTTAGTTGTTGCGAGTAGATTAGGTCAAACAAATTAAAATTATGAGAATTTAGCATTTGGAAGGAAATAATTCTCAAGTCATATCTGACAAAATTAGTTATAATGATATACAATATAGATTACGGGCAGAGAAAAGAAAAGAGAATACAAAAAGAGAGGGAGAGGGGAAGATCCTAAGCTTGAATGTAACATTGTGTTATGGTGAAATAAAGACGAACTGTAAATTCAGACATTCTGAGTTTGAATCTTAACAATCTCTTGGAATCAGGTTATGAGAAACTTATTCTTCATGAATACCTAGTCCTAGTATGGATGATTTGTTTTCGACCGGACCGAAAAAAAAAATTAGTTAAGATATACGTAAATTGGTGTAGACACTTTGGACTATTATAAAAAAAAAAAAAAGGAAAACATAATATAGTAAAATTTCCACAGTTAAATGCTAAAAGAAAAGGGTATCAATGTCAATTGGTGAAATTGATTTAAAGGAACCAAAAGCATAGCTTGAAATCAGCTCACTCCTCCCCAAAACTTTCCTCATCACTCTTTCCTCTTCTTCACTTTTTCTTAGCCTCTAAGTCTTCTGTCCTTCATCTTCCAATCCTTTTCACATTCTGCAACATCTATAACATCCAAAACAAAGCTTCCCTCTGTAATTTCAATGGCCGACACAGTCTCCTACACCCCCAAACCACAAATCCTAAGCTCACAAACCAAACCAAACCAAGCAAACCCAAGTAAGTTCTACAATCATTTTCTATACAAAGCTGTCATAATTACAATTTTTCTAATTGTAATCCCACTTTTTCCTTCACAAGCTCCTGAATTTATCAATCAAACTCTTCACACCAGTAGTTGGGAGCTTCTTCAGCTTATTTTTGTAGGTATTGCTGTCTCTTATGGCCTTTTTAGTAAGCGAAATGATGAAATAGAGAAAGAACATGGCTCAAAATTCGATAATGCTCATTCATTTGTATCCAGATTGCTTCAGGTTTCATCAGCTTTTGATGATGAATCCGAAAACCCATCTGGGTTTGATGACAACAAGGTTCAAACTTGGAGTTCTCAGTACTTGAGAGGTGAACCAGTGGTGGTAGTAGCCCAAGAGAGCCCTGTTCTTGAAGAACAGAGAAGTTCGAGTTCTCGAATTGGTGAAAAGCCATTGCTTTTACCTGTTCGAAGCTTGAAATCTCGTGTTTCCGACTCTGATACTAGTGAATCAACCAATGACTGTAGTGGTAAATCCTTTTCTCTCAGTGAGTCTAGTTCAAATTCAAGTTCAAGGCGTTTCACTGGCAATTCGAAGAAATCGAGAAATGGGGAATTTGGAGCCATGAGTCCTCCAGATTTGGAGGAAAAAGTGGAGGAAAATGTTGTTCTCCGTTCGCCAATTCCATGGCGATCAAGATCAGGAAGGATGGAAATGAAAGAAGATGGGGATAATCCTCCCCTGTATTCTCTCCCTCCTTCAATGGAGGACTCTGAATTCCATGAACTTAGATCACGTTCGTTTAGTTCTCGATCATCACGTTCATCCAGACCCAATTCCATTTCTGGATTGCCAAACAGTTTCTCCTCTTCACCACCCTTATCTTCCCCTAAAAATCTCTCTCCTTCCTCTTCCTTCTCATCGGAGATTCAACCCAAGAATGTCGAAAATTTGGTGAGGAAGAAGAGAATCCACCAATCTTCACCGCCACCAGCTCCACCACCACCTCCGCCGCCATTTCTTCGTAAATCTTCATTGATGAACTCAAATTCTAGTGTGGAAAGTGATGTTATTTCCTCTGAAAAGGAATTGAGGCGAAGTGTACCTACGGATTTTAATAGGAGTGACAGATTTGAAGCCCTGAGCAGGGCAAGTTCAGGGTCACAATCGAGATCAAGAACCCAAATTAATACTCCATTAGAGGGAAAGTCTGTTCGAAAAATTAAACAAAACGAACAATTAGAGAGAGAGTTTGGTGAAGATTTCATGAATGGCAAAGCAGAGAGAAGATCAAAGGAACTTGAATCAAATTCCTTTAACAAAAGAGGATATTCAGATAGATTGATGCAAGAACACATCCCTGCTGTCTTGCATCAATCTTACATGGAATTGCCAAAGGCGGAGAAGAAACAATTCATCGAAAAGGTGATGGTGGAAACTGATGATGAGGACTCGTTGAGTGAGGATGAATACTTTGGAGGAAGTTTAGACAGTGAAGAAGTTACATTTAACAGTGTTGATAGTGAAGAAGTTGCATCTAACAGTGTTGGCGATGGCGGACCGGATGTTGACAAGAAGGCTGATGAGTTCATAGCCAAATTCAGAGAGCAGATTAGGCTTCAGAGGATTGAATCAATAAGGAGATCAACTGGACAGCATTCTAAAAACTCTTTCAGGTAATTTGGATTTGGAATTGATTTTCATGTTTAATATCTTCTCCTGGCATAGAAAAACGAGCGATAAAATTGCGTTCATTCGATCTCTTTAGATTCAGACTCGTGTATTAAATTGTCTTTTTTTATACACGAATTTACATGATACTTTCTTTGTAACCAGCAACCTAACAGGGGTATTTTCAACATTGATTCTTTGTGTTTGTTGGTTATGGTTTTAATTTTTGCATGGCTATAATGTGAAAGATGATCTCTCTCCTGCAAATTCCAATTAAAAATTGGGGATGAACATCAATCTTAAAAATGGCTGGACCATGCCTTTAGGTCTGATGTTTCAACGGGAGGTAACATCAATGTTGTAAATGCCAGTTTGGTTGATCATGTGACCTTGAAATGATGATTGTCATCAGAGCTTTGCAGCATAAAAAACAAATGATGAATGTGAGACCAGGAAGAAAAAATTTGAGATTGGCAATGTCCACTGAAAACCAACAAGTAATTATAAAACTTGCATGAATAAACATAAAAATAATCACTTCTATTCTACCATAAACTTAGAAGAATAATGATTTATGGTACCTTAGAAGAAGATGATTTATGAGAAAAGATTGGACCTGCTTCAAACAAATGTTATAACAGATGATAATGCACAAATTGACTTTGCACACCACCGGTCAAGTGATTAATAATAAATGTAGTAGTCAAGTAGAGAGAGAGAAGACAAGGATTTATAGTGGTTCAGTCAACGTGACCTACGTCCACTTTGAATGGCTAGGGTCGTCAGGTATTTTATTACTTCAAGTGAGTAGGGAGAGCAGAGAGTTACAAGTTATGAGAGGGAGATGAGAGATGTGCTCCGTTGAATGTGATCTGCCCCCAAGTGTTGGTGGGGCTTATAATTTATAGTTCCCCTAACAGATTGGGGTAACTTAATAGTAGCTAAATAACTATTTTGGTGGAGTTGGCGACCTCTTCTCAACAGGCGAGACAATTGCGGTGCTCTCCATGAGATTCGGTCAAAGGATGAGGTGAAAGTTGACTCTTTCCAAGGCGGCGAGGATGAGGATGAAACTCTTGGATGACCATGCTCACTCCTTGGTGATATAGTCCCTCGAACTTGATGAACTTGACCGGACGTGAACCACATTGGGCTTGCTGGGTCTTTATAAGCTTGAGCTCTTAATTAAGATTGGGCTTTCAATATGAATGGTCATTTGAGCCTCGTCCATCAACAAACATTAGCAAAAGTAATAGCCCGCGAACTATCGGTTCAAGGCGGGGTGGTTCGAACTTCACCCACCCTCTTCCCATGTAAAAAACTGTTCAAAAAATATATATAATTTTTAAAAAAAAAAAAAAAGCAAGAGTAATAGCAGAAGAATATAAGCCAGTTTTTGAATGGCAATCATAAGGACTTTATCTTATCCCCAGAATTTAACCAAAACCTGGTTCAGACCCATTTTTTTCAATAATTTGGTTCAGACCCTAGTTCAATTTTCCTTCTAATTTTATATAAAAGGTGTGGATCATTTTTGGTGTGGTGGATCACATTACTTCCAGCTTACCCCAATTTCACATTTAAAACCAATTGCCACTTGTGATTCAACATGGTCTTGTAAGTTGTGATCATCCAAACTAGAATTGCTCTCTGCTCTAATGAATTGGTGTTTAAATGTTTTTTCTTTGGTATCTCACCCAAAACAGGCTCTATATATAATCTTTTTTTTTGATATTTCGGTTAGGGGTGTTCGAACACCTCAATTAATCCCCCTTTCTCGGTCTAATTAAAGGTAGATCATCCACGTCGAGATTATAAAATTCATGAGTAATAAATTCCGTATGTCATGGCCTCAAGGGAGTTGCTAAATTTCAAACTTAGAACACCTTGAGATTTTATATAAAATATTCAATAAATAAATATTTTTCTAACGAAAATGCAATTGCAACTTGGTCTTAATAACTTAGCTTATAATAAGTTCCCCCCTTGATCTTATTCTATATTTTTTGGGTCGACCAAACTGCTTCTTAGTTGATGACGACAAAATTTCAACTTCGTCTAAATGACAAATTGAGTTAGTGTCGTAATTTCATGTAATTGTTTGGATGTAACTGTTTGGTTTATCTGGATATACGAGTAACTGTTGGTGTATTATAGGGCAATTCTAAACATAATCATTTGTTGTAACGTTGATATAAGGGGAGGGAGAGAGAATAAGGGGGAGGGAATAACGGGGTGAGAAAATAGGAGAGAGAGTGGGAGACAAAAAATAAGGGAGAAAGAGATGAAAAAATCAAATCAAATATTTACATATTTTAAAAAAATAAATTATCAATGGGAGAAATAGTGTAACAGTGTGAGAAAATATGGGAAAGAGGGTGAAAAAATAAAAATTATGCATAATTTAAAGAAGGGTAAATAAAAAATATAAATAAAAAGTAAACTGAATTGTATATGTAATAACAAGAAATTTAAATAAAAGTGTATTTAATAGAGTAAAAAATTTATCAAAACACTCTCTCTCAAGTAAGTCTTAAAAAATATACCCACACTAAAAAAAAAATCCCATAAAATTAAGCTATGTTGCCATCAATATGATCAACCAGCCCACTGGGCTTCAACAAGTCCTTCCCATGGTTTCTTTTATATTTTGTTCCACACCAACCCATTAATTTCTCTTGTTAATTATGCTTGTGGCTAAGGAGATTTTGGGTAATTAGCCTCAAGCTAACTGGTTTTTGGATTCACCAAACAAACTATCCCCTAAGGTCCGTGGAATAATATTGGGAAAATGCTTTCGTTATTTTTTCGATCATGATATTCAAACTTCAATCAAAAATTACACAAAACAACTCGACTGCTACCTTTAGGGAGAAGAATGTTATAAGAATTATTTTCTTCATTTTTGAAGTCACAGACCTACTTGCATGCTAAATGTTATTGTCAATTAGCACGTAGCATTGTCATCAGAATCGGACAAAATCAGCGGTTCAAACCGGTGAATTGGGAACTGAACCGGTTCAACTCTTAAATCAGACCGCATATGTAAGTAAACCATCTTTAAATTGTTAAATCGGATAGTTGGAATTTCAAGTGATATAAAAAAAAAAAAAAAAAATTTGTTTTTTTTGGACAATTTTGCCCCAAGTCATTTCGCATTTCGCAATCTCTATCGGTCCTCCTCTTCTCTAATGGTCTGTTTGTTTTGATGGAAAATGGGGGAAGGAAAATGGGGTGGATGGAAAAACTTTCCATTGTTTGGTATGGAAGGAAAGGGTGATGGAAAGGAAAATTGGAGGGAAGGCTTTTCCTTCCCGCCCACAATTTATTTTCCCCCCAAAAATGGGCGGAAAATGAGAAGAAGCCAACAAAATTTGACCTTTGACTGATAATTTTACTTTTTTGCCCTTTGTTCCCTTCTAATAAAACTCACTTCTCAAAACAGCAAACAAATAAAATGACTTAATATATTTAAAGGGTAGAATTGTAAAATTGGGTATGTATGGTTTTCCTTTCCTTTCATTTTTCATCTAATACCAAACGATGGAAAATATATCCCTTCTATTTTCCATCCCTCCTACCAAACAAAAAGGAGAGAAAATAACTTTCTTTCCTTCATGGATGGAAAGTTTATTCCTTCCACTTTTCCTTTCTTCTCACTTTCCATCCTTCGTACCAAACGGACCATAAGTGACGAACAAGCACATTGGTCCTCTTCTCCACTCAATCTCTATCTCTCTCTCTTAATCTTAATCTTGACTTTGATAGGCAACACCCCATCCCTCAATTTCTGTAAGTTGTAACCACTCTCTCTCTCTCTCTCTGACACACACACACTCACGAATGCGGAACGCCACACACCTACCCACTGATTGGTACATTGATCTTTGGTCAATTCTCCAAAAATTGCTTGTTTGTAAAATTTGGGGTATAATGCATTTTGTTCAACTAAATTTAATGTAGAGTTTAGCCACATCAATGTACCAAAGTCAAGAAATTATAGAAAAGTCTTCATATTTAACTTTGAATGATGATTCTCTTGACATTAAAATTAGAGACTGTAGACTTTAGGGATGAAGTTTGAAATAGTTTCATTGACAAGGTGAAAGAAGAAATATGAACATGAGACTTCTTTTCTATGTCGGATTGCAGTCATGTAAGAAGACTAAGAAAATATATTTTAGTTTGATTAAAAAATGGTGATGTCGTCAAAGTAAATCCCCGTCAAAATGCTTTTTGTAGAAAGAAAAAAAAAAACCCTCCAAAACCCCTTCAAATTTAGGAACCATAAAGTAAGACTAATACTATATAGCCCTAAAAAGTTGATTTAATTTGTTGAGATAATAATATGGTCCAATAAAATTATTGTGATGATTATTGTTGAACTTTTTCATTGGTACTCTATCACTTGACACATCATTGAGTCAACAAATCAAATTTTTTTCTAAGTCCTAATAGTATTTGATGGGTCCGGTCCAGATCAGGCCCAACTCAGAGCCCAAGTTTAGAAATGCAGACCATACCGAACTCAAATATACAGGTCAAGCTCACTATTGGATCAAGGAAGCTCAATTAGGTTAGTCTCGTCATCTTAAAAGACTTAGTTTACAACTGACACACAAGGAGATCTTCTTTGTGGGACGCAATCATTGGGTGCACGTCTCATCTCCAAAGAACTGTCTTGCCTGTTACGAGAATGACGCCACCTCCACCGAACAACCTCATCTATTACGAGAATGACACCTCAATTTGTTAAAAAACATCAATAAATTGTAATCTCTACCTACACAAGAGAGGCATTACTCACATTTGTGTACTCTACACTCGAGCAATAAAATACTGAAGCCAGTGTAACCCCTCATAGTAGAGTAAGTCACTCTGATCAAACCACTTAATTTATGTTTACTTGTGTGAAATCTTTTTCTTAATTATTGTATTAAATATTTGACAAGTGGTGTATAAACATATTTTATACTTCATCAGTATTACCCAAAAAGTAATACAATAGGGACAATGTAACCCAATTTTCTAGAGTAAATCATGAAACATGTGTAAGAAAATATTGGGGAAAGAAGAGCCAATCGGTTTGACTAAAGGGTATTGGTTAGATTTGTTACATCTCGACCTGAAAAATAAAATTGACTACATTTAACTTACTAGATTTGTTATAGATTTCTCGTAGAAAAATATCTACTTCTTGTAAGGTTGGTTGAGCTTTGACTTTTCTACTTCTTGCAAGGTTGGTCGAGCTTTTTCATGTGATAGACATCATTAAAGTATACGAATTTATAATCTCAATAAATTTCACAGTCAACCATTTGATAGCTTTGTTCCTCTCGATTCTCTCTTATTCATTTTCTCTTTCACATCTCACTTGCAATGCAATACATTCTTTTCAATCTTAGAGATTGAGTCGTCATACAAGTTTTGAACTATAATTAGGCCATTTCTTCCAAACTATAACTGATGTAGTTTTTAATAAGAAAATTAGAGACAACCTTAACTAGTTAATAAAATAATTAGATGACAATTTACATCCCGAAGGTCTCTTCCCTACCTCCCGTCCAAGAATGGGAAGAGGAATTAGTACTACAAACAGACTAATAATAATAGTCCATTCAGAAAATGGGTCAACAAAACAAAACAATAGAGACCCACCATATCATATTCCAACCATATCTCAGACCCCATAGGTACATATACACACATATATAAGGTACCCTATTACAATTTTCACTGCCTCCTTACACAATTTAAGTATTTGAAATGACTAGTTTAACCTTTCAGTTATGACTTATTACGATGATCGACGATGAAGAGCATCGAATGGGTTGCGTGGAAAGGGTGTGGTGGCCCATGGATTGAAGGGAACGGACCGAGGATGGATGGGACCCATTTGCCGGGGCCGAGTATCAACCGTTGTCGTTGTCGAAGGAGGAGCCGATGATGGGACGGCGACACGCTCACATGAAGGGCACATGGTGAGGGTGGTGGGAGGGGTCATCTGCATGTAGAACTGTGGGGACAATTTGAGTGCCCTCAGCTCCTGCACTTCCTTCTGTAACCTCCTGTTCTCCTCCGTCAGATTCTCACAGCACCTCTTCAACAACTCACAGTCAACCTCCGTTTGCTTCAACTTCGTCCTGTACCCAAAAAATTTGCACCACCTCGTTAATTGAGCTCATTCAGAAGGGCATAAGTATAATTTCACAGAGTTTGGTTTGCATTTATTAAAGTAAGCAGCATAGTAGCAAAATAGTCCATTACTAGCACTTGGGTCGGACGCAAGTTGTCCGTTTCAACTACCATAACGAGCTGGCTTTAAGAAGGCAATTCTTAACCTTAAACATTACATTATTTCTTATTATTGGCCCCTAAACGAGAGCCACTAAATCTCTCGTGAGCATAAATCTCTCATGGCTTATTCTTAAAGAGTTGTCAAGATCCGAACTCCGAACATCTACCTTATGCCGAAACCATTGTCAAGTGCTAAAAATGATGTCCTAAAACTAAAAGGAGGGGACAAAAATTAAAAATTCAATAAGTATAATCGAAGTTAGTGATTAGGCTAATAGTCACCCCGTGTTTGAACTTTAAAATCACGAGTTCACACCCCATTGTCTCCTCTCTAAAATAGTGTGACAAAAAAAAAGAACTAATAGTGAAAGTTTATACATTAAACTGTTCATCTGCTAACTTCAAATGATGCATTAAATCAACCAAAAAAATCATCAAATTAAGTGGAAATAAAAAATTTTATACCGAAAATATCCTTGAACAAGCAAAATATCTCACCTTGCCCTCCTGTTCTGAAACCACACCTCCACCTGACGAGGCCTGAGTCCCAGTCTCTTCGCTAAAGCCAACTTTTGCTTCTGTAACCCAAAAAAAACCCCAACTTGTCAGCTAAATTACCAAAACACCCTTCACCTTCAAAACTTAGTACTGCTACTGAACCTAGTATACTTACAGGGTTGAGAGTGTTGTGTTCTTTGAAGCTCTCTTCGAGGACCACCGACTGGTCTTTGGACAGCCGGAGCTTCTTTCTCGACGCATCGCCGTCTTCTTCGTCGCTGATACCTCGAGAGGAAGCTCTCTCGATCTCGTGATCGTCGCCGTTGCACTCTCTCTCACTCCTCTTCCCACTAGAGCTCGATATCGTGCTGTTCGGAGAAGAAACGCCGGCTTCGTCCTCGGCATCGGCCGTGGAAGGTAAACGGTTCACGTCGATCACCTTGAGGAATGATCTGGTCTCCCCTCTGCATGTATCCGAGTTTCTATCTGCACGTGAGGAAACAAATTAGAGGGAAAATCAGAGAAAAATATATGATTAAGCTCTTAGCAAGATCAGAGATTATTGGTGTGATTTTAAATCACGATTAGTTGAAGGATGATTGTATGAGTTTCTGTCGCAGATCTGATCAACAATAAAGAAAATCTTGAATTTTATATATATAAATCTTCGTGTTTGCGTGTAGAGAGAGAGAGAGAGAGAGAGAGGAAAAAGGGCTCAAAAAATCGCTTTTTATCAGAGAAAAATCGGCAAGAAGCTAATCCAGATCTGAAGCTTTTCACAGAAACAGAAGTGAAAAATGAAGATACATGCAGAGACCAAAAACAAACCTGAGGAAGGGAAGGACTCGTTCCAAGAGGTTTTGTGGAAGAGATTGAACGGTGAAGGAGATGGAGATGGGGAAGATGATGAAACCAAGGAGGGCATAAGATTCAACTGTAGTGAACTATTCCGATTCTCTGGAAATCTCAAGCTCAAACTCAAACCCAAACCCAAGTCTTCTTTCTCAACCATCATCTTTTACAAACTCTTGCCTTGATATCTTCCTTGTTATATATGAAATTCGAATCAACAAGTTGAAAGCAAACAGTGCTGCTAAGGTTAGTGCTGGGGTTGTGGTTTTCCACAGAGAGAGAAGAGAAGTCTGGAGAGAGAAAATGGTAGGGTTTGCAATGTTTCAGAATGGAGGGTGGGAGGGAGTAATGGGGATTATATAGAAAGAAGAGAAGGGAGTGGTGGTGCAAGTTCAATCATGCCATGGTGTGTCAGGAAGTACCAATTATCTCAATCATGGCTTTTGCCTCCCCTTATATTTATTATTACCTAACTCATGGTGTCTTTTGTCCTCTCTCTCTCTCACACACACACCAGTTTTCAACCATAATAAAAAGTGTACCTCCTCTCTCTCTCTCTCTCTCTCTCTCTCATCTCATCAGCTCTTAACCATGGTAAAAGGTGGACTTCTTTGTACATTGGGTAAACATATGTAATTTGTGGCATTAAGGTAAGCTACTATAAATTCTAGTAAAGCCACATGAGTCCTGACTCACTTGCATGCCCTCATTTAGCTTATATTGACTGTTGACTGTACCCACCAAAGAAGGAATGATTCTTCTACGATTGGATCAAATCATTTAATCTTAACTCAATCTAATTTTCATTAGATTGCTAATTCATCACATTAAATATGGAAATTTACTATTACATTTAAGTTACATGATATATTCTAAGTAATTTTAGTTTTCTAAAAAAATATGATATATTGTAAGTAATATTAATTGGATATTGAAGCACGAACGAATTTAAAAAAATAGTCAGAACTAATAATTATTAAATCATTAATAAAGTCGTTAAAAATTATTATGTGAGCCTGCAAAATATAACCGAGTTGCTATCGTAATTGTGTGTTAAACAATCACATATTCCAAAAGTTTAAACTATTAGAGAAAAGTGTAATATAAATATTTATCTAATACTCTTCCTTCACGTGTGACCAAATTTCTTTTTAGGGAAGAAGTCTAGTGGAATTTGAACTCAGTACCTCTAGATTCTATTATTATGCTAAACAACCATTGAATTACTCCATTAAATATATTTAATAAATTGATTGACACACGACTTTAATTATATTATAATTTATACATGATACAAATTAACACAATATAAAATTTAACATGAAACATTCAGAAAATAATTTTTTTTCTGATTTAACAATTATGAGTGTTTGGATCAACTTATACGCACTTCGACTAATTTATTTTTCAGTTCGATCAAAGATAGATCATCTGTGAAAAATTATCAAAATTCGAGCTGATAACATTTAAATTTAAAGTCCGTCCATGTTATTATTTGAATTATTCTTAAAAATGGATCATGGATAGATTAATAATTATATTTTCTGACCAAAAAAATAGATTAATTATATTTGACCCCAAGCGACAACCCATTACACGCACAATACCATTTCCATTACCGGTCATGCGCTCAAGCATGAACCAAGCCGTCAAAGTCGTGGCCCACGTACTCGCCTCTCAATTATTTCACGGCTCGATTGTGAAATCCTTATCGAACGGCTAGGATCGATCATATGTTGCAGTGGGCTGGCTCTACCTTGTCCACGCTCATTTTTGGCTAGACAGTTGCGCTTGGAAAACTATAAAAAAATCGAGAATAGACGGCTGTGATTGGTACACAGACAGATGAACTTCACGATACCATCACAACTTAGGGTCCCACAGTCACGCCACCTTATCAAGAGCGGGATTGGACAATGTAGTCACGTTCTAGGCCTTTCATCAGTTGAAAGTAAGTGAAGGAGCAGATTTTAATTTGAATTACATCTGAATTCGGATTCATTTAAGTAGATATAGATTCGTATTTTAAGTTATTATTAATGTATCACGTGCATTGTATATAAATAATTTTTATATGTAAAAATTAATAAAATATATTAATTATATGCGTATTTAAATTAAATATCATATCAAGTTTACTAAATTTATTTTTTCACTGCTAATCTATTATAGAATTATAAAAAGTTTATATGTCCTCAAAATTTTTTGTTCTAACTATAAGAAAAAATATTAAAAAGATTAAAAAAATAGTTAAAATTCTATTTTTTTTTTTTAATTTTGTGATTGATATTGATTTTTTAGTAATGTTTGAGAAATTAAATTTTTTAAAATTCTTTTTATTAATATTTTCACATATAATTTCTTAAATAAAATAAAAGTAATTTTTAATATACTAATTATATTAGAATCTTACTGTAATTAAAAATTGGTTAGGTTAATTGGAATAAGATTTAATATATTATTCTAAAAAATCTAAAAATTTAATTAAAAATTCTAAAAAAAATAAATTCTAAAATACTAAAATTCTAAAAAATTCAAGTTTTACTTAAAAATACACTACAATATCTATTTTCATATAGAATTTTAATACAACTTAGAAAATTTATTATGACTGAATAATTTTATTGATGTACATAATATGATTATTTTTTATCTTAGAAATGAAAGGGTTAAAATTTTCGATGAAAAAAAAAATACAAATATGTAGGCATAATATTATCTTTCCATATGAGATGAAAAATATTAAATTGATAGAATTTTTAAAGGTTTTTTAAACACTTTATTAAAAATATAATTATGCATATTTTTAAGAGTAATATTGTTAATCAAAAATTGTTATAAAAAATGATATTTATTTATAAAAAATAGATAATTAAAAAAATGTCAGTGATAATTTAAAATTTTAAATACATAAGAATATGATGATAATTTTGATATTTAATTGCCAAATGATAAAATGCTTTGTGCAATTCTTTATAAGTGTAAAATAGAGATTCAAAAAATTTTCATGTTTTATTAATAGTTTAAAAGCGATATTAAAGATAATTTAGAGATTTAAATACATAAAAATATGATTATAATTTAGATATTTAATTGTGACAAGATAAAATAGTATTTGAAATTATTTATAAGGGTAAAATAGAAATTTAAAAGTTTTTCCTATGTATTAATAGTATATATATATATATATATTTATTTGAATTCGAGACTTGAATTTTGATACATGTAAATTCAATTTGATAAATTAAATGGTATTTAAATTATGATGTATGTACACATGTCATGATTTGATTTGAAAAGAAAAGTATAGTAGTAAAATATTATTTTTATCGAAGTTGTTATGATAAAATTAAAATTACTTAGGGTTAGCTATAACAGATTTATCTATCAAGAATACTATAATTTCGACGTGAACGATTTATTTTTGATCGAATCAAAAAGAAAATTAGTTGAAGTGTGTGTAAGTTGACTCGATTACCCTTGACAGTTGAATAAAAATAAATAAATTAATGCTCCGTTTAGTATCATTAAAAAATAGAATGATGGAAAGTGAGAAGGATGAAAAGTTGGAGAGATAGATAAAACATTATATTTGGTAAAGAAGGAAAATAAGAAGGATAGAAAAGTGGATTGATGAACTTTCCTTTCAACTCACGAAAAATCAATCTCTTCAAAATTGGAAGGAAAATGGATGAAAAGTTAATTATTTGTGTTGAAATATATCTTTTTTGTTTATATATCATTTTATATATACACATATTATATATATATTAATTTCATGTATAAATACAATGATACAATATGCATTTATAGTTTTTAAAAAAAAATTAAAACTAAAAATAATAAATTTAAAATTTGAACTTTTATTACCAACCAGGAGAGAAAAGCTTAGAGCCATTATTGTGACCAAGGTTAGCTGAGCCAAGTCTAGGCCACGCCGTGTTGATGTTGAGAGAGAGAAGGGGACCGTACATAGTGTGGGGGGCCCCAAGTGAGGAGACATGGGAGAGTGGTGTTCACGTGGGGACGAAAGCGAGAGAAGCGTGGAAGTAAAACCCTCTGCTTCTCAAACAGACCTCACGTGGACCAACATGTCTTGCTGGTTGCCACGTGGGCACAGATTTCTATGTATAAAAACTATTATTATTAGTCATTAAAGGCGGTTACACTTGTGGGTCCCCACTAATCCAGCCCGTGCGTGTCATCTTGTCGCTTCTTTGCCAGACAGTCACTTTCCTACAATCATTTGAACTCCCTTCCTCTATCATCTCACCCCCGCTGGACTATGTCAATACCATCACATAATAATAAATAACACAATCTAGCAATAAATTGAATTTCACTTTGTTTTTTTTAACGCATTTCGATTAATTTTTTTTCCTGATACGATCGAAAATAAATCAATCATGTCAACATTATAATATTTATGAAATATAAATCTCTTATGACTTAATACTCCATTTGATACAATGAAAAAATAGAATGATGAAAAATTTGAAAGATAAAAAGTTTAAAAGAAAAATAGGAAAAATGTAAAAGTGGATGAATCAGTTTTTTTTTCAACTCACCAAAATCAATCCCTCTAAAATTGAAAGGAAAGTGGATGAAAAATTAATTTTTTATCTTGAAATATATCTTATTTGTCTAAATATCATTTGATATCTATATAATAAAATAGTTTACAATTCAAATCTCAAAATATAAACAAAATGACTTTTGCTATTCGTGGTTGAGATCGCTTTAAATTTTACATTAAAGTTAATCTAACGACTAATATTAACACCATAAATTTAATAGGAAAAACACCACCGTCGCCGCCCCCACCACCGCCGCCCCCATCGCCCCCACCACCATCACCGTCTCCTACCACCATCACTGTCGCCCATCACCTCTCATCCCCACTACAAACCGATGCTTAAATTCATTTATCTCTTCTCTATGTTTGTGATTTCATTTTGGATATGACTACAAATATATTTATTGTTTACCATTTTTTATTACATTGTCTCTTCATACACAGACAATAATTAGTCTATATAATAAAGTAGCATACAATTTACATCTCAAAAGATAAACAAAATTACTTTTGCTATTCGCTGTTGAGATCACTTTAAATTTTACTTTAAAATTAATCTAACGGCTAATATTAACACCCTAAATTTAATAGGAAAAATAGAGCCCAAATGGTGTATTTGGAGTGACTTTTTAAAAGTACTTCTAGAAATTATTCCTCATAAATATTTTTAAAAAAAAATTAGTGTTTGAAACCGCCCCACCACTACCTTTACTACCACCGCTGCCACCGTCACCACCACTACCACCACCGCCACCGCCACCGCCACCATTACCACCACCGCCATCGTCATAGTCGCCACCAGCACCACCGCTACCACTACCGCCACCAGCACCGCCGCCGCCGCCACCACTACCGCCTCCACCACCACCACCACCGCCATCACCACCACCACCGCCATCGCCGCCACCACCACAACCATCACCGTCTCCTACCACCACCACTACTGCCCACCACCTCTCACCCCTACTACAAACCGATACTTAAATTTTTTTATCTCTTCTCTATGTTTGTGATTTGATTTTGGATATGAATACAAATATGTTTATTGTTTACTATTTTTTATTACTATGTGTCTTCAGGTAAAGGCAATAACTAATATACATATATTATGTATACATTAATTTCATATACAAATACAATGATAAGAAATGTATTTATATTTTTTTAAAAAATTAAAAATAAAAAAAAATATTTTTTTCATCTTACGAAGCACAAAAAAAATTAATTATTTTTATTTTTTATCCATCCTACCAAGCAAAAAGAAAGGAAAGTGTATCATTCATCAACCCGACAGATGGACCGAGTCAATGAGTCACTGATTCAACCGTTGAGTTACTGGTCGAACCGGTTGTATAATAAAAAAATAATTAATAATTAATAGACTAAAAAATCACAATAATTATGATAATAACAAAAAACATGTAAAGTTAAATACAAATACATAAGACAATAAATTCAACTTCATCTCATTTCACAACATAAAAAAACACCACATATCTAAAATCAATTTCAATCTTAAAAATTTCTAGTATCAATAACTTCCCAACAATATTGTAACCCACAAAAAAAAAAAAATGCAACTCACAAAGTGTACAGATTACTGTTAGATAGAGTAGAGAGACTGAGATCAAACTCAGATCAACCCAACAGTTCTGATAATATAGCATTATCAATTATCAATATTCAATTTATAAAATGCAACCCAATGTAAAAAAATATAGCATTATCAATTATCAAAATTCAATGTATACAAAATACAAATAAACAATCAAATATATACTGAGAGGGAGAGAGTAGAGTCAGTAGACAGTAGTATCCTATTGCGGTGCCTGGTGGTCGTCGTCGATCTATTGCCTCGATGTAGATGGAGCTCTGAAATATTAAAGGTGAAACAGCTTTCTCCTTCGAAAATCGAAATCGCAGTGAAGAATGTTAGGGATCGAAAGTTCCTTCCCCTTTGATTCGAGTCTTCGTGCTCGCAGTGAAGGTGAATCAGAGACCAGAGGCAGAAAGAGACTGATGAGAGAGAGAGAGAGAGAGGGGTTGTTCGCTTCTTCGGGAAGAAGGGGGCTGGCTGGGGAACGGGGAATGAAAGGAATGATTAGGGTTGAATGGCAAAAATGCCCCCAAAATTAGTTTTTATACTAAATAAAAAAACCTGGCCGGTTTAGTGAAGTCCTCCGATTTAATTTTTTTTTACCGATTTTGTACGGGTGTCCGGGTTTACCCCGGTTTTTGTGCATAACCGATCCAATAGATGAACCAACCCGATTTAGGCACCGGGTTGACCCGTCGGGCCGGGCCGGGTTTTAAAACACTGATAGAAAGTGTATCTCTCTTACTTTTCATTGTTTTTACCAAATGGAGCATTTTTAAAATTTAAACTCAAGAAATTTAAATTTACAACCCAACTATATTACCACTTGAATTACTATTTAAAGTTGAAGTTCCATTCTTTAGACAAAAATATTTATTTTCTTACCTGAACAAAGTAATTATTAAATTAAATAGAGTTCACTTATTTGCAGCAACAGGCATAGTAAGCAAAATCATACGAAAAGAAAAAAGATGGTACAAAATAACCATAACGGATGCATCAGATGGACGTCAAGTGGTTGATATTATCCCTCCAGGACCAGAACTTCTTGTTTTAGAAGGCGAATGTATCAAATTTGATCAACCCATTAAAGCAACCCAAGCGAGACTTACTATATCCATGTGAATTATGTCCCCTATCTCTATGACGGAATTGTTCTATTATTGCTCACTAATAATAGTCGAATCAATGGTGCAGAGTCAAAAAGGGATTTTGTCTGAACACTATTGATGAACCAATCCAATCCATCTACTTCTAAACTTCTAACTTATAAAAAATTCTTATATGATTTCTAATCGGGAAAGATTAAATATTTAATACAAGTAAACTACGCAATGACATCTATGGATTTATCATTAATTGATGACACTATAAAATATTACTAATGTTGTGTCAACGTTATATTCAATATTTTCTACCCCCCCCCCCCTCTCACTAATCATCCTACATAAGATTATTTGTCAGTTCAATTGTAAATTGAAATTAAAAAGAAATTAGAGAAATTTGATAATTATAAGAGATAAATTATGTATAATTATTAATAGTTAAAATAAGAAGAGAAGAGAAATATTAAAATTATTTTAAATGTGGACATCAAATCCTCTTCTCTCAATTTACTAATAGTGCAAAATTACTTTTTATTCCTCTCGCTACCTCACAATTTTCACTTTCCTCTACGCATATCGAATTTGTCGTTCCAATAAAAATTCAATTATAATATATAAAAATAATTTTTTTGATATCATAACTTGAGTTTTTACCCACTAAAGACCTAAAACATATAAAGCATTTTTATTTTATTATTGTTTAATCAAAATTATAAAATCAAAAATATAAAAATCTATTGTTGCAAGGCAAGGCATGGCGAGGAACTGATTAACCTAAGGCGATGAATTATTTTTGATAAGTAAATAAATGAGGCATTAGCTTTATAATTTAAATATAAATACGATATGATTCATTATTAGTCATAATTTTGGGTTATAATAAGTGGGGACCAGTTCATATTTATCCCGTATTGGGACCACATCTTTATCTTACATCATGATCACAAAATCATAGCTCTCCACATCCAGGTATGGGTGCAACTAGTTCCCGTGGTCTGGTCCCAATGTTTCTATGAATTTACATATTCGCCCTTGCTTGTGAAAAGACAAACTAAACCATCTAGATAACCTAATGATTACGTTTTATAATTAAAAGCGACGTAGTTTAATGAAGAGCATCATTATTATTGTAAAATTCTTAATGGTATCATCACCATATTTAAATGCATCTATACATCTTTTATTTCTTGGGTAATTTTACCGCATTAAAGATTCAGTACCGTACTAAATGTTATATTTTTTTGGAGCTTAATTTAAATTTTTTAAATATAAAGTTATAATTGTTTGAGCTAACGCCATGATCGATCATAAATACTATGATCAGTTATAATTTGATCTCAAAAATTAATAATTTTACATTTAAAAATTATAATTTTTATTAATTTTTTTAGTTATAACTTTTACCTCAAAAAAATATAACTTAACCTCAAAATATTATAAATTTCAATACAATACCAGTTTCAATGCGTCATCTTTCTCTTATTTATTTTTTTTTTTTTGTTTCCCAAGGTGTCCCCAGGATTCGCCCAGGACTACTCCTCCGAGGTACGGTCGGTCGCCGAAGCAGGGACCTCTCCCAAGAAGGTGTGCTGCATCCACAAGGACTCGAAATCGAGACCACTTGCTTAAGCGACCAAAGCCCCTTCCACTCAGGCCAACCTTCGTTGGTATCTTTCTCTGATTTATTAGTCATCCATGAGGCTTCCCGACCCAATTATTCGGGTATATAACACGTGAATGAAGAGTAATGTTATATCTATTGATAGTGTTAATTCACGTGAATGAGCAATGGGTTTGAGTTCAACTGTATGAGATGGATTTGAGCGACAAGGCTCGTGAATTAGTGGATGAATGCTCTAGTTATCCGAGGTGTAATGTGTGCAACACAGTGGAAATATAGTGGTTCACCGGCTAATGAGCTCGGCTAGTCCACTCTCTAATGGAGGCTCTTGCTCCTTTCTCTCTATTGATGACTAAAGAAATTTACAGAGTCCCTTTGACCTTATTCTCTCTCTCTCTCCCTTATTGGGGTAATATACAGTACTTATAATGCTATTCCTAACCCTCAGAGATTTCTACCGAGATCTTTGCCCTTCATTCATGGGATCCCCCTTAATTCTGGAAGGGGATCCTAGTCAATTAAGAGTTTCACGCCTAGGATGTTGCTTGGCTGCTGTTTTGGAGGTGCCAGCTGTCATCCAGCCACTTATCTTATTACTTCGGCTATTATTTCGCTCGGGGGGAGCCAGAGCTCGAGTTTCCTGATCTCTGGAGCTCCTGACCTGGCTTCACGGGCTGAGCTCATACTTAGAACTGATTTTGGCTTTACGGGCTGAGCTCATATTTTTTTAATTTAAAATATTTATTTTTATTAATTTTTTATTTTTAAAATATATATGAATACATATTTTATCATCGTATTTTTATATGAAATTAATATATACATAATATATACATATATCAAAAGATATATAGACAAATAAAATACATCTCAACATAAATTATTAACTTTTCATCAACTTTCCTTCCGATTTTGGAGGGATTGATTTTGGTGAGTTGGAAGGAAAGTTAATCCATCCGCTTTTCTATCATTCCTATTTTCTTTTCTTACCAAATATGATGTTTTATTTATCCTTCTAACTTTTTATTCTTCTATTTTTCTATCATACCAAACGGAGCATAAAAAAAACTCAAATCCAAACTTAATTATTGCCTAAATTTTTATCGAGTTTGATTTATTTTATTCAAATGTGATGATGCACAAAATTGACTTTGCACACCACTAGTCAAGTAATTTAGAAATTAAGGTAGCAATTAAAGTAAAAGAGAGAGAATTTATAGTGGTTCGGTCAATATGACCTACGTCCACTTTGGAATGGCAAATGGTTGCCGGTATTTTATTGATTCTGGTGAGTAATGGGAACGGAGAGTTACACATTGGAGAGGTAGAGGAGTTTTATGCTCTGTAAGGTGTGATCTCATCCGATCTGCTCTGATCTGCCCCCCAAGTGTTGGTGGGGCTTACATTTTATAGTCGTCCCCTAACAGATTGGGGCGACTTAATAGCAACTGTCCAATTATTCTGGTGGGGCTTGCGACTTCTTCTCAACGGGCGAGACAATTGCGGTTCTCTCCATGAGACTCGGTCAAATGATGAAGTGAAGGTTGACTGTTTCCAAGGTGGTGGAGGTGAGGCTCCTGGGATGACTTTTACTCCATGGTGGTGAAGAGGAGGGCTGGGCGCCTGATGAAGAGGGCTGGACGCCTGATGAGGAGACCTGGGTGCCTGAGGAGGAGAGCAGGGCGCCTGAAGAGGAGACCTGGTCGCCTGAGAGTGTCTTGGCGCCATGCCTGGGCGCCAGGGATGGTCTGGGCGCCCAGCTTTGGCGCCAGAGGGTCCTTGGATGACCTTGTGTGCTCCATGCTAATGTAGCTCCTTGAGCTTGTTGAGCTTGATCGGGTTGACCATATTAGGCTTGGCTAGCTGGACCTCTTGAAGATGGGTCATTGGACTTGTAACATGAGTTGGGTCTTTGGGCTTGGCCCATCAAAATGCATGATACATTATCCAAAGTATTTGTCCAAATATCAGATATTTTACAATAATCTTAAATTAACCCGTTCAAATTATATACCCCTAAAACCAAGATAGTAGGGAAACAATCAAACTCTACCCGACAAAGAAAAAATGTTAGTCGTGTGACTAGACAACTCATGTTGAATGCATTGAAGTGTCTACTTACATTGTTAGGAGAAAACAAGTTATTGCAACAACAATATCTATCAGTACCTCATCATATATTTTCCATAACATTGACCACTAATCAACCCCACCACTTTTTGTCCACAGCTATATATATATATATATATATATATATATATATGGCAATTTTTATTTTTTTTAACAGTTAGGTGTGTTTAAATTAATTTATTTCTTACTTGACTAATTCTTTTTTCGGTTCCGTCAAAGATATATCATTCACGTCAGCACTAGAATCTTCATGAGAGATAAATCTCTTATGATCTAATCTTGAAAGATTATCAAGATTTAAATAAAAGATATCTGAATTTTCAACTCGTTCATATTATTATTTAAACTATTTTAGAGTTAAAAATGTAATTCCTTTTGAAATCAACAACCACCAAGTGTACTTGTAGTTATCTCTTTGGCCCCTTTGGTTAATTTCTTTCTTTCTTCTTTTCTTTTTTAATTTTCATTTCCCCAACCCCAAAATCTGTATATTTCCCATATGATCTCCTTTAATCCAATTATATATTTTTCCCATTTCTACATTGGCCTCCTTAAGTTGGAAATAATGGCCATGTCTATGCTAACGGGTCTACTGCCTTGTTCCATCTTTAGGTAAATAGATAAAATTAAAAAATATGAAGGACGATAAAAGTTTAGATGGAGTAATTTTCACGTCACAAATATTTTTTATTACCTCCATGAAATTTTTAAATGTCGAATTACTAAGTTAACCCTGTTTATACCTACCCGACTAAAATATTTTTTTCTTTTTTAATACATTAGAATATAAAATAGGATCACTTAGATCCTCCATGAAAAACAAATGCCCAAGTTGGGAAGGGAGAGTTGTGAGTTCCATAAAATCTTTCAATTGTTGTATTCCTAAGTTCGCCAATCCATCAGCACATTAATTTCCTTCACGAAATGTATGTCGAATTTCAAAATTGTTAGGCAAGTTGTCTCCTTCTTGATTCAACAGAAGGCGACAGGCATCTTCAGAGTCAGTTTCCACAATGACTCTAGAGATATCCTTGTTCCTCGGTATGTCAAGGCCTTTGAACATCCATTAGTATTAAGTTTAAGCCACCGAGTGGGAGGGAAAAACTAGCAAATCAGTTTTTGGACACGTTTCAGACATGTTCGAATATGTTTTGAACAAATTGAGATTATTTTGTAATTTTTTTTTAAATTATAGTTATTTCATTATTGTATAAAAATGGGTGTCGTTATACAGTAAACTATAGGATCATAAATAAAAAATTATTACCACAATTTTATACATAAAAGAAATAATGTTGATAAGATTTATTTGCAAATCTTTCAAATAATAAAAGCATACCAAAATCAATTGTAAGTGATAATAATTAGGGTGTTTTTGTTAACTCAAATTCAGCACTTAAAATAAATGTATTCGGCACTTATTAATTAAGTTCGTTTGATAACCAAAATTTAAACTCTCTTAATATGTTAAGTGCTCTTTCAAAATAGGCTACAATATGAAGTTGGAGATCTCTTACTTAATTCTGAAAGTTGAAATCGCTCAGCAAAACTTTCTTTAATAATATTTACAATATGAAAATTATACCTCAAAATATTTTACAATCCTATTAAAACTCTTATTCAGATGCTATTTATTTATATTTTTTTGTCAAATGTTAATGCTTACTTATTGTGTTATTCATATGATATTTTTTTATTTATTTTTTTATTAGATGTCCGTTAAATGTAGATTACAATATGATAATAGTGATTATAATTTATGTCATGACATATTTTATAAATATTTTCAAATTAAAGAGTGGAAGGGTAAAACAGAAAATTAAGTTATTTTTAGAGGTCAGCTCTGTATAGTTATCAAACAGTTTAGTTTAATTCTGTACTTAAATTTCAGTGGATACCAAACGGTCCACAAATTCAGCATTCAACATTCAGTTTTATCAAATATCACCTTAGTCTCATTCTTGATAAAGAAATTTAATTATTTTTTTTTGTTCATGTTAATCATATCAGTTTTTAATCTTCTATGTTTACTTAACTTTTAAGTATTAAATATAATTTTAATAATTATGAATTTACGAACTTCTACGATCAATTGAAAAAAAAAATTAAAACATGGTAATGTGCCTATCCTAAAATTTTTTCCTAGCTCCGCGCCTGGTAAGACAATGGTAATAACAAAGCCAACCCCATTAACATGTCAAAGATTTTGATGATGCACAAAATCGTCTTCGTGCAAGATCAACAATCAAGAATATGAACAGGTGTGATTAATAAGCAATTAACAGATAATTAATGGCAATCAACGGATCAAACAGTAAATAAGAGATCAACGCAGGAGATTTATAGTGGTTCGGTCTCGGATGACCTACGTCCACTCTCTGGAATGGCAACGATGGCCTGTGTTCTTTATTGATCAACAAGGGTACTCCGGAGAGTTACAATGTTTCTAGAAAGAAAGCAGTGTGTATGAGGGTAAGTGCAGGCAGGCTGGTTAGCACAGAGGTCCTTCGATGTGTGTCTGTAGAGGTATTCAAGGTCTGTCCTTCACATGGAGAGGACTTACATTTATATAGGTAGAGAGAGGCGGTGAGGCGGTCGCTGTAATTTAGCAAGTAGAGTTTTGGTAGGAGTCTACCATTTTGGAAGGTTCTATTTAGGTAGGACTCAATCTTCTCAATCTTCATCCCGGTATTCTCTCCCTCGTGCTCCTATTCAGTCGGAGGAGGTCCTGAGCTGGACTGGACTCTTCCCTGATCTTGAGATTGGACCCGGAGTTCATTAGGCTTGCACTGAAGTGAAAGTGGACGAAGCAGGACGGACCGGGAGACCTTGCACTGGGCGGCGCCCAAGGGGAGCAAGGTGGGCGGCGCCCATTTGGGGCAAAGTGGGCGGCGCCCCTTTGGGGTTAGGTGGGCGGCGCCCAGGTCCTTGGTGTCCTGGCACTTGCTCCTAGTGCTTTGGTTTGTTGGGCTTCCTTCTAGAAGCTTAGCCTTCTAGATGGGTTGACCCAGCCTTGATTTGGGAGTCTCTTTGGGCTTCCTTGGTTCACTTGAGCTGGGCTTTGGCCCAGTGGAATTTGGACTCGTCATTTGCCCCCCATGCCCCGAGCTTTGATTTTTTCGAAAGGCAAGGGTCGAGGGCATGCGTTCATCTCTATTTGAGTGAAACTGAGTCTTCCTTGTCATTCACGGCATCTTTTGATCCCGGGGACTCGCTGTTTAGGGACTTTGCTGAATTTTCCCGGTCTCGAAAAAATATATATATATAAATATATATATCTTATAAATAGAGATTACTATTTCATCGCCTTCATCCTTGTCTATCCCCTGAGATTTTTTCCAAAGTGCGTTCTTCCGAATTTATCCAAGAAGCTAAACCAGTCTGGCTTCCTCGAGAAGCTTAGTGAGGCTTCCTTAGGAAGCTTTGTAAGGTTTTCCATCTCTATTTAAAGGGCTCAAAAACACTGTTCATCTCATTTCTTCCTTTCTTCCTCACTCTCTCCTTTCCTTACTTGGAGTCATGAGGACTAGGGGCTCTTTCACACATAAAGGTGGCTCTCATGAGGGAGGCATGGTGGGCGGCGCCCATGTGGATGGAGGGATGGGCGGCGCCCATATTGGTTCATCAGGCGACGCCCGTGAGGACAGTGGAGTGGGCGGCACCCATGGTGCTTTGGCAGGCGGCGCCCGTGGGGAGAAGGAAGTGGGCGGCGCCCATGGTGGCAGCCCAGGCGGCGCCCATGAGGAAGAAGGACTGGGCGGCGCCCATGGTGGCAGTCCAGGCGAAGTATTTCGCGGTGCAGGCGGTTCGCGCTCAAATCTCGGAGTGGACTCTGAAGGAGGCGGCGCCCATGGGGAGCCTGGCCTGGGCGGCGCCCATGGGGGCCTTGGACTGGGCGGCGCCCATGGTGCTGCGACAGGCGGCGGTCACGCGGCTGTGAGGAGCTTTGGGATGACGCGAGCTGTTCATCACACCGAAGGAGTGGGCGGCGCCCATGGGGAGCTTGGCCTGGGCGGCGCCCATGTGGCTGCAGGCGGCACCCTTGTGGCTGGCAAGGCTCCTCTTGGTACAGGCAGCGGCAAGGAGGGAGATGTAGGGTCTTCTATGGGTGGCGCCCATGCTTTGGGTGGCTCCTCGTTGGGCTTCAGAGTTTTGGGCTCTATCTCTCGCGGTGGTTTTGGTGCAGTGCCGACGACCAATGAGAGGCCCTTTGGAACCATCTCTGGGGGGTCAGGCGTGAACACGAGGATTTCAGACAATCCTTTTGGCGTGTCTAGGGGGACCCTATGCCTAGGCAAGCAGCGGGGTACATCTCCAAGAAGTGCGGAGGACGTCCGTTTTGGACTGGGTAGTGCCACAGGCGCACCAGGCGGCACCCAGGATGCATTGGACGGCACCCCAGGCATGGTTCAATCTTCACCTCTCAAGTCCAGGAAACGACCGATCAACGCCGCGGATGGTCCTGACTCTCAATGTAGGTTCTCGGTACTTCCTTTCTTTTTTTCATTGGTACAGGTATTCTTTGTAATCTGAACATAGTCTTATCTCTTTATGAAACTCTACCCAGGTGAGCGGGAGACTGCCGGGGATCCTGAGGAAGGTTCGGCTGATGACGGAGGCAGTCGTTCTAAGGTAGCCTCTCTCTTTAGCTATTTTAAATATGACGAGGATATTTCAGAGTTGGTTTCCACGTACCGTATTCCTCCCTCGGTACTGTGCCGTCATGCGGAGGCTGACGAGTCAGCTTGCTGCGACTCCCCGGATGACATAGTACTTTACGAGGGGGCCTTAGAGGCGGGTCTGAGGTTCCCGATTTCCGAGCCCATATGTCGGGTCTTGGAGCGTCTTTCATTAGTTCCTGGGAAGCTGGCTCCGAATGGTTGGAGAGTTTTGCTAGCTTTCTTTACACTGTGGCGGTTGACACACGGAGCTAGTGCCCCTCCACCGATCGAGGAGTTCTTAGTTACTTATATACTTCTGGAGAACCCCGTTCCACACCAGGGGTGGTACCGATTTTCCCCGAGGTTAGGGAAGAGGAAGTTTATCACTGGGCTTACCTCCAATCATCATAACTGGAAGAAGAAGTTCTTTTTTGTTGGGGGCGAGTGGGCCTCCGAGTCCGATCGCGCCAGAGTGCCTACCAGTTGGAGTACGATTCCGAAGACTAAGCTGGGTAAGGATTCTAACTTTTGGCTTCTGCTTTGATTGTCAAGTGTAACCGTGTGCTTATTCTTACGATGATTGTTTTCTTGCAGCTCCGCCAACCCTCACCGATGACCAGAAGTATCTACTTGAGATGGTCCTAAACAACCCAACTAGGGAGCACTCTGAGATCATGTCAGCAGTTGGTTGTTCCACAGCCTCCTTGAGACCAAAGAAGAAAGGTATTTGACCATCGACTAGTCCCTTTGAATAGACTGTGTGGTAGGATCCATTGGCTTACACTGGTTTTTTCTAGGCCCTCCACTTGTCAGGTCTTTTGTGGAAGAAGTGTGTGTCTCCAGGACAGTTCCTTCTCCTTCTCCTCCTGCCCCCAAGAGGGCGAGGAAAGATGCCCCTATCTTGGGTGGCCCTGTGGAGGCAGAGCCCGGCGAAGCTCTTCCTCCCACTCTGGCTGATATTTCGTTACCTCCGAGGGGCGGTCCTAGCGCAGTTGGGGCCGAGGTTCCGGCACCATGTTCTACTAGGGCGGAAGGTCCGCTTATTTCTCAGGGTGCTGCCTCGTCGTCCATGCTTCATAATGTGGAGTTGGCAAAGGAAAGATTCTGTACTTTTGTGACCGGCGCTGAGGCTCGAGAGATAGCCTCCCTAGGTCCACAGGGAGTGGTCAACGCTGCCATGGAAAGCTTTGCTCGGGTATGTCTTACATTCCTGCTTTGCATATGGCTTTCTTTGGTAGACCTTGGCCTAGTTCTTTTTCTCTCTGTTTTACCTTTGAATGTCGACAGGTGGCTGCTACCTTGCCTTACCTCTTCAACCATGCTCTGACTATCGGGGATGTAGTCCAAGGTCAGGCGATGGAGAGGCAGGCGCGTGAGACTGCCGAGGATCAGCTTCGGCATGAGCGGCAAGCACGGGAGAATGCCGTGGAGCTAGCTCGACAAACGCGGGAGGATGTCGAGAAGCAACTGGAGCTCGAGCGGCAGACACGAGAGAGTGCTGCTGAGCAGTTGAGGCTGTCACAGGCGAAGGTTGCTCAGCTTGAGACTGACCTTCGAGTAGCACTTGAGAGAGCTGTCAGAGCGGAGGCCCAGAGGGATGCCGCTGAGAGGGCTAGGGCTAGCGCTTTTGTTGATGGCTATGAGGAGCTTAGGAGGAGGGCATCAGTAGCATATCCTTATAACGATCTTTCTGACCTCAAGCCTTATGATACCCCTGAGTCTGACGACGACGGTGATTATGTGAGTGGAGACAGTGAGGGTCAGTAGGAGTGTGGCACCTTGTATTTTTGCTCGTCGGACTATGTCCCACTTTTTGTAGAAGCTTCTTTACATGAAATGTCAGCTTTCGTCTAACTCTTTTGTAAAAGCTTCTAGAATTTTGAATGAAACACAAAAGCTTCTAGAATTTTGAATGAAACACCAAGGCTTCTAGAACTTTGAATGAAACACAAACTTTTGAGAAAATACTACGGAGTTTTATTTCATAGTCCAAAGTGGATACTCGGATAAAATCAACTAATCAAGAGAAATTGACTAAGGAAAAAAGACAAATAAACAGTGGACACCGGCTCATGACCTACTGCCCCCAGCTACTGATAATATTTCTTTAAATGTTCTGCATTCCAGGGGTGGCCCAGGACCTTTCCTTCAAAATTCTGGATTCTGTAGGTACCTGGTCTCACTACCTCTGTGACCGTGTAAGGTCCTTCCCAGTTGGGTCCCAGCTTTCCTTCCCTGGAGTCCTTGGTAGCCAGGATGACCTTCTTTAGGACCAAGTCTCCTGGTAAGAAGGAGCGAGGCTTCACCCTCGAGTTGTAGTACTTGGTCATGCGACGCTTGTACTCTGCATTTCTGAGCATGGCTATTTCCCTTTCCTCCTCTACCAAGTCGAGGTTGACGCGGAGACCTTCTTCGTTACTGGTAGGGTCGTGGGACTGAACCCTAAGGGAGTGTACCCCGATTTCAACGGGTATCACAGCCTCTGTCCCATAGGATAGGGAGAATGGTGTTTCTCCTGTAGGACTTCTTGGTGTCGTCCGATAGGCCCATAGCACTCCTGGGAGTTCGTCTACCCACTTCCCCTTCGCGGTTTCTAGTCTGGCTTTCAAATTGCGGAGTATGGGCCTGACAGTGACCTCCGCTTGGCCGTTTGCCTGTGGATGGGCGGGGCTGGAGTGGGGTTGCTTGATTTGGAGATCTGCACAGAAATTGTTGAGTAGTCTGTTATCAAACTGCTTGGCATTGTCGCTCACAATGGCGTGTGGTACTCCAAATCGACAGACCAGACTTCTCCATATAAAATCCTTTATTTTCTGGTCTGTGATCCTGGCTAAGGCTTCAGCTTCAGCCCACTTAGTGAAGTAGTCAATAGCAATGACCACAAATTTGCATTGGCCTCGGCTTACTGGGAGGGGACCCAGGATGTCGATCCCCCACATGGAGAAAGGCCATGGGCTCTGAATGGTGGTGAGCTCTTCAGGTGGTTGTCTGGACACAGTGGCGAAGCGTTGACACTTGTCACACCTCCTGACAAAGTCTTTAGACTCTCTGATCATGGTGGGCCAATAGTATCCCTGCCTGACTGCTTTATGGGCCAATGCTCGCCCTCCTGAATGGTTCCCACATATACCCTCGTGGATTTCTCTCATGGCATAGTCTGCCTCCTCTGGTGTGAGGCAGCGGAGTAGTGGGAGAGAATGGCTTTTCTTGTAGAGGGTGTTCTGTAGGATGACATACCTGGATGATCTAGTTCTCAACTTTCTGGCTTCCACAGGGTTGTCTGGGAGTGTGCCCTCCTCAAGGTAGGCTCGGATGGGGGTCATCCAGTTGGACTCCGAGGATGTGCAGTGGACATCACCCTCTTGAGTTTTGAGGGTGCTGGGCTCGTATTGGTGACCTGTCAGTGCCGGACCCATAAGTAGATTCGCAGAGGCGAACTTGGCGAGGGCGTCGGCCATGACGTTTTCTTCTCGAGGTACATGATTGATATGTAAACAGGTGAACTTTGTGAGCAGAGCTTGTACCACTGAGAGGTACTCCTGCATCCTTTCTTCCTTCGCTTCGAAATCTCCTCTAACTTGGTTGACTATGAGTTGAGAGTCACTGAAAACCGTAAGGTTGAGGGCTTCCATCTCCAATGCCAGTCTTAAGCCTGATATGAGGGCCTCGTATTCAGCCTGATTGTTAGACGTGGCAAAATGGAGAGAGACGGCGTACTTCAACGGAGTACCATGAGGGCTGATCAGTACCAGTCCAGCTCCCCCACCCTCGTTGGTGGACGACCCATCTACATAAAGCTTCCAGAAGGTTGTAGTGGGTGATGGGGAGGGAACCAACTTTGTAGGCGAAGAGGTTGGTGGCAATAGGCTTCTGGATGACTCCTGATGAGAAAAGGGGGAGGCAGGAGAAGAGGACATCGCCCCGGGCAAGGTGGGCGGCGCCCTAGGTGTGGGGGGTGGCGCCCAGGCCATGGTGGGCGGCGCCCTGGTCATGGTGGGCGGCGCCCTGGGCTGCTTGGCCCACTGCTGCTCCTTCGAGCTGTTATGTCCTCCCAAGGCCGCGTCTAACTCAGTCTCCTGGTGGGTGGAGTCAATATGTACTGAGCGTACGGTCGTAGGGACTTCTAGAACCTCTCCTTGAGATTCTTGTGAAGGTGTAGACTCCGCAGCTTCTAGAACCTCTCCTTGAGATTCTTGTGAAGGTGTAGACTCCGCCACAAAATCTGCGAGTGCTTGTGCTTTTATGGCTGATCGTGGTTGGTACTGCACATCGAACTCGCTCAACTCGATGGCCCACTTGAGTAACCGACCCGATACATCGGGCTTTCCCAATATGCCCTTGAGAGGTTGATTCGTAACCACCCTGACGGTGTGGCTCTGAAAGTAATGGCGCAAACGTCTTGCGGTGGTGACAAGGGCGAGGGCCAACTTTTCCAATTCCGAGTACCTTACCTCTGCCCCTCGATATGCCCTGCTTACATAGTATATAGGCTTCTGGATGCCTCCTTCTTCTCTGATAAGGACAGAGCTGGCAGCAGAGGGCGAGGAGGAGAGGTAAAGGTAGAGGACCTCTCCTGGAACTGCATGGGAGAGTAGTGGTGGTGTGGCCAGGTAGGCTTTGAGCTTCTGGAAGGCTTCCTCAGCGTCTGGGCCCCACTGGAAAGACCTGCGGAGTATCTTAAAGAAAGGGAGACATTTATCAGCGGACTTAGAAACGAACCTGTTAAGGGCTGCTATTCTCCCATTAAGGCGTTGGACCTCCTTGGTGGATGTGGGAGACTTCATCTCCAATACAGCTCTGATTTTGTCCGGGTTTGCCTCTATCCCCCTCTTATGGACCATGAAGCCCAAGAACTTTCCTGAGCTGACACCGAAGGCACACTTTTCTGGGTTCAGCTTCATTCTGTAGGCTCTCAACACTTTGAAAGTCTCCTGGAGATGTGCTACATGGTCTACTGCTACTATACTCTTCACTAGCATGTCGTCAACATAAACTTCCATAGTCTTCCCAATCTGGCTCTCGAACATTCTGTTAACGAGGCGCTGGTATGTAGCTCCGGCGTTTTTGAGCCCGAAAGGCATCACCCTGTAACAGTAAATGCCTCTCGGGGTGATGAACGAGGTCTTCTCCTGATCAGGGGGGAACATGCTGATCTGGTTGTATCCTGAGTAGGCATCCAGAAAACTCAGTAGCTCGTGTCCCGCAGTGGCGTCGATGAGGAGGTCGATGCGGGGTAGAGGGTAGCTGTCTTTGGGACAGGCCTTGTTAAGCTCTGTGAAGTCCACGCACAGGCGCCACTTCCCATTGGTCTTTGTGACCATGACCACATTGGAGAGCCAGTCAGGGTAGGCCACCTCCCTCACTGATCCATTTACTAGCAACTTGTCTACTTCTTTTTCCATGGCCTGCCCCCTTTCGGTGCTAATACTTCTCAGTTTTTGGCGGATAGGCTTGTACCTGGGGTCAACGTTGAGTCGGTGGGAGGCCACCTCGGGGTCAATGCCCTCCAAGTCCTCGTGGGACCAGGCAAAAACGTCTATGTTCTGCTTGAGGAAGTCTACTAAGGCAGATGCCAGCTCCTGGGAGAGTGAGGAGCCTATGTAGACCTTCCTCTCTGGAAGGCTGTCGTCGAGTACTACTGGTTGGAGCTCTTCTGCAGGTTCACCTTTTTCCAAGGTGCTATCATCCCTGGGGTCGAGTACTTCGATCTGGAGAGTCTCGTGCGGTCTCTTAGCCCTCGTAGAGGCCACATAACACTCTCTGGCTGAAACCTGATCTCCTCTTACCTCTCCGATCCCGTTGCAGGTTGGGAAACGAAGGAGAAGGTGGTAGGTAGAGGGTACTGCCCTTAGAGCATTGAGAGCAGGACGTCCAAGAATTATATTATAAGCAGAAGGGCAATCAAGTACAAGGAAATTTACCATTATTGTAGAGCTTCTAGAAGCAGTCCCTGCTGTGACAGGCAGAGTGATGGATCCCAAAGGCTGGACTCTCTCTCCCGAGAAACCCACCAAGGGAGTACGGACTGGTTGTAGTCTCTCTCTGCCGAGGTGAAGGCTGTCATAGGCAGTGGCGAATAGGATGTCGGCTGAGCTGCCGCTGTCGACCAGGACCCTCTTGACTTGGTAGTTGGCCACCATCAGAGTCAAGACTAGAGGGTCATCATGTGGGACCTGGATTCCCTCAAGGTCTCTATCTGAGAAAGTGATGACCTCCTCCTCCCCAAGTCGGGGGGCCTTCCGTGGGCGAGAGTCATAAGTGTCTGTCTGTCTGGCTCTACGGGCATGTACCTTCCTGGCGGAGTTGGAGTCACCTCCTCCTCCTAACCCTCCGGCGATGGTCTGAATCTCACCGAGGGGCTGTTGTCGCTCACGTTCTTCGTTCGGAGGAACTGGTCCTCGACCAGCCACATACTGTCTGAGATGACCCCGCTGGATAAGTTCCTCAATCTGTTTTTTTAGCTGAAAACAGTCATCCGTGTCATGTCCATGGTCGCGGTGGAAACGGCAATATTTACTGGGGTTCCTCCGCTTGGGGTCAGATTTCATCTTTCCGGGCCAACGAACGGTTGGGTCATCCTGAATCTGGAGCAGGATGTGCTCCACCGAGGCGTTGAGTGGAGTGAATGGCTGTCGGTCTCTCGGGGGCAATGGCCCTAGACGGTCTTTTACTGAAACTCTGTCGGCCTTCATCCTCTTGTTCTCGGTCTCCCTTCTTTCTTCTCGGCTGTCCTTCCTTTTCTCCCCTCCCCGTGAGGACTCACCTCGGCGGGCCTTAGTGACGTCCTCAGCATTCATATACTTCTGTGCTCTGGTCAGCAACTCAGGCATGCTAGAAGGTGGTTTTTTGAGGACAGAGAACATGAAGCTGGAGCTGCGGAGGCCGGCGATAAAGGCAGCTAAAGTTACCTTATCGTCTGGTTCCTCGACTTGGAGGACCTCGTCATTGAAACGGGCGAGGTAGTTTCTGAGGCTTTCGTCCCTGTCCTGCTTCATGGTGAGCAGATGGGTAACTGGCTTCTGATGGCGGCGTCCCCCAATGAAGTGGGAGACGAAAGACCTGCTAAGTTCTGCGAAAGAATGGACGGAGGAGGGCTTCATCTTGGAGAACCACTGACGGGCAGACCCCTTCAGTGTGGTAGGGAAAGCTCTGCACATGATCTCCTCAGGCACGTTGTGTAGCTGCATGAGTGACTTATAGGTGTCCAAGTGGTCTAAAGGGTCTTTGGTGCCGTCGAAGATCTCGATGTTTGGCATTTTGAACTTCGAGGGCAGTGGGTAATTTACTATGTCAGCAGTAAAAGGAGAGTCGGTACGTCTTACCAAATAGTCCAAAGTCTCCGGCGCCTGTGCCTTGATAGCATTGAGGGCGTCACCCAGTTGGTTTTGCACCTCTTTGATCTTTGCGTCCCACTGATTAGGGACATCCTTGGTCAGGTACTGGCTCTCGTGGTCTCCATATTGGCTTTCCCCTGCGCCCTCCTGAGCAGGCACATGCAAAGGGGGAACGCGTGAACTCCCTGCATGTTGTGGAGGGACTGCCGGATGAGGGGCTCCTTGGCGTGGCCCTGGAGCATCATGGTGAGGGACCCCATGGTGGGGGGCAGTCTGGCGTCCGGAAGGGACAGGCTGTTCTTCTCGTGGTGGAGGGAGTGGGACTCCTCCTTGAGAGATCATGAGTTGGATGATCTGCTGGTTCTGGCTCACCAGCAGCTGCATGGTCTGGAGGAGTTGTTGTTGTCCAGTAGCGGGAGTAACAGTAGAAGGTTCCCCAGGCACGATGGGAGGGGGGACCTCCTCCTGGTGAGTCTGGTTGTTTTCTCCCGGTTGCTGGCTCATTGATCGGGTAGTGATTGCCATGGATTGGATGAGAGTAGGAAAACTAGTCGTTCCCACAGACGGCGCCAAACTGATGATGCACAAAATCGTCTTCGTGCAAGATCAACAATCAAGAATATGAACAGGTGTGATTAATAAGCAATTAACAGATAATTAATGGCAATCAACGGATCAAACAGTAAATAAGAGATCAACGCAGGAGATTTATAGTGGTTCGGTCTCGGATGACCTACGTCCACTCTCTGGAATGGCAACGATGGCCTGTGTTCTTTATTGATGAACAAGGGTACTCCGGAGAGTTACAATGTTTCTAGAAAGAAAGCAGTGTGTATGAGGGTAAGTGCAGGCAGGCTGGTTAGCACAGAGGTCCTTCGATGTGTGTCTGTAGAGGTATTCAAGGTCTGTCCTTCACATGGAGAGGACTTACATTTATATAGGTAGAGAGAGGCGGTGAGGCGGTCGCTGTAATTTAGCAAGTAGAGTTTTGGTAGGAGTCTACCATTTTGGAAGGTTCTATTTAGGTAGGACTCAATCTTCTCAATCTTCATCCCGGTATTCTCTCCCTCGTGCTCCTATTCAGTCGGAGGAGGTCCTGAGCTGGACTGGACTCTTCCCTGATCTTGAGATTGGACCCGGAGTTCATTAGGCTTGCACTGAAGTGAAAGTGGACGAAGCAGGACGGACCGGGAGACCTTGCACTGGGCGGCGCCCAAGGGGAGCAAGGTGGGCGGCGCCCATTTGGGGCAAAGTGGGCGGCGCCCCTTTGGGGTTAGGTGGGCGGCGCCCATTTGGGCTTAGGTGGGCGGCGCCCAGGTCCTTGGTGTCCTGGCACTTGCTCCTAGTGCTTTGGTTTGTTGGGCTTCCTTCTAGAAGCTTAGCCTTCTAGATGGGTTGACCAGCCTTGATTTGGGAGTCTCTTTGGGCTTCCTTGGTTCACTTGAGCTGGGCTTTGGCCCAGTGGAATTTGGACTCGTCAGATTTCATTCCCATCCTCTTAAACATCTTTCTCTTTGGGGAATAATTCAATCATCTAAAGGACTAAATATCAAGAAAAAACATACATTTCTAAATGCCAGCCATGAAAAAACCGGTTTTCAGTGTCTTGGAGTTTCTAAGAATTCAGATGCTATCTTGAGTATTAAAATGTTTATCAAGGATATCATCATGGACTAATGGGTCTTTGGTCCAATGATACTTTTTACCTTGTGAAGGTTTTACCTTTTTGAGCTCAAGAGTTCAAACCCCCTTCCCCTCCCCCTCCAAAAAAAAAGGATATCATCATGGAAAGAAAGAGATGTGGGATGAGAACAATTTATAATTGAGATGTGTAGGAAGTTGAGAATAAAACATTTGACATAATAATGAGAATAAAGTGAGTTTAGTCATCAATGAGATGGACCTAAATAGGGTAAACTTAGCAGTTTAATAATAAGAGATTTAATGGATTGTGGAGGAATATTTGATGAGGCAAAATAGTCCTACCCTAAAAGTTAAGATAGATGTATGTTAAAATGAGGAAGAACAAGGATTTTTTTTATAGAATTATGGATCAATTAATACTAGTACTAGATAAATTAAAAGAAAATTAACTTAAGTGGCTCAGAGACGTATTTAAACTTAATTTATTGATCTAAATTTTAGGAATGAAAGTATATCATTCTTACTTTCCTTCTTTAATAAAAGATAGAAAGTATATCTACTATCTATTCAACTTTCCATCCCTCCTGCCAATAGAGCATAAGAAAATTATTAAGATTTAGATAACTAGTGCTCCGTTAGGGAGGAAAGATGTAAAGTATGAGGGATACACTTTTTATCATTCAAATAAGGAAAATTGAAATGATACACTTTCATTTCTTTATGTTTGACATAATGGATGGAAAATAAACAAAATTAAATTTTTTTTTTTTGTGCTTAGTAAGATAAAAAAAAAAAATTATTTTTATTTTTATTTTTTTATAATTTTTAAAAATTTTATTTTTATTTTTAAAAAAAATTACAAATACATATTAGATCATTATATTTATATATGAAATTAATATATATAGATAATAAGATACACTTTAACACAAATAATTAACTTTTCATTCATTTTCTTTCTAATTTTAAAGAAATTAATTTTATGATCCGTTTGGTATGATGAAAAGTTGAAAGGATGAAAAGTTGGAGGGATAAATAAAACATCATGTTTGGTAAGGAATGATGGAAAAGTGGATGGATTAACTTTCCTTCTAACTCACTAAAATCAATCCCTCCAAAATTGGAAAGAAAGTGGATGAAAAGTCAATTATATGTGTTTAGATGTATCTTATTTGTCTATATATCTTTTAATATATACATATATTATGTATACATTAATTTCATATAAAAATACAATGATAAAATATGTATTTATATATATATATATATATTTTTTAAAAAAATTAAAAAAATTATTAATTAAAAATGTTAAATTAAAAAAATATTTTTTCCATCTTAACTAAGGGTGAAAATTTTCTACTCAACACGATGACACGACTCGAACTCGACACGAATTTTATAACACGAACTTGAAAATAACCTGACACGCGAACAAGAAATATAAAAAACTCATAATTTCATGACTGAATACGAATCTGACACGACACGACTCGATTGTCACCCCTAATCTTAGCCAGCACAAAAAAAAAATTAATCATTTTTATTTTTCATCCATTCAACTAAACACAAAGGAAGGAAAGTGTATCATTTCTACTTTCCATCCTTGAAGGATAAAAAGTGTATCCCTCCTACTTTTCATCATTCTTATCAAACGGAGCATCAGTGAGTTGAAAGAAAAAATAATTCATTTACTTTTTCCTCCTTATTTTTTTTTTTTACAAAACATAAGATTTTGTCTACCCCTTCAACTTTTTACCTTCTAATTTTTTTTTCATATTAAACGAAGTAGGCAGGGTGGCTAGCATAACCTTTTTTTTGACCAAAGGCTTACAACAACACTACTATTTAAAAACAGAAGTACCATAACATTTTAAAATCCACATAATGAATGATTAAGGTGTGTGTGGTCCGACAAGTTGTCGGCTGATGATTAAGTGTCCCCACGGGTGCGTGCTAGCTGTCCCACGTGTTCCCCAACCCCCAATTATGGATCTGCCCACCCATATTCATATTCTCTCTCTCTCTCTCTCTCTCTCTCTCCGTACGAGGCTTCCTCCCATGTGAATGGCACGTGATATAGGGCCCTACACTATGTTTCACACTTTAATCAACTTGTTGCTTGTCCATTAACCTTTTATATGTAATAGTAATAATTATGTACCTTAACATATTTTGTAATATAAAAAATTAGATATTAATGAACTAAAATTTATATTTAAAGTAAATTAGCAATTTTAGCGAGTTTCTCTAATATTGAAAGCGTATGAGAAGATGATTTTTTGAGCAATTCTTTTTTAAAAAATAAATTTTATATTGTGAGATACAATTAAATTAATATTAGATTCTCAATCATTATTATGATTTTATAAATATGTAATTGAAATTTTTTGTTATAATAGATGTATGTTGTGGGTGGGACAATTGGTACTGGTAAGTACATTTTTGATTTGATGTCACGATCATAGAATCTCAACCTTTCTTTCTTTTTTTTTTTTTGATATTAATCTCAACCTTTCGATCTTTGCAATTACCAAACAAATTGTGTTGTTGAATTGAGGATAGGCCCTACCTAATATTAGAGCTCACAATTAATTTAATTGTTACATTAAATTTGTTTCTTAATTAAATAGCTATAAAATTGGCATTAAAATTTGGGAATTCGGGGGATAGGTACAAATTTATGCACTATTAAGACGAGAGATTCATTTTGGACACATTTAAAGCGAAATGTCCATAAAATATGCAATTGCCAAAATACCCTTAAATTAAGGACCTTAATGAAGGACAGTGAACTGCATGACAATGAACTAAAAAATTTAATATGTTTTGTTATATATTATGGATAAAAAAAGAGCAGAATTTTTTAGTTCGTTGTCGTGTCATTCACTACCGATGAGGGGGTAGAGGTGATGGTGTTGAGTGGATTTTTATGGAAGAAGAGTTGGATTTAAACATGAGATAGACAATAGCTCTTGATTGGACAAAGTGCAATACACAAAGGATAATATTATTATTATTTAAAAGAAGAAAAAAATTTAGTTTGGACTTATTTACAAATTTGCTGAGTTGAACCTCACGCCTTAAAAAATACATGTTTTGACTTATTTACAAATTAGGTATAAAATTTATAATTTTCAACAATACTCACTTAAAATTTAATGTCGTCTAAACCATTTAGATCATGACTTACCCTTTAACCTTTTAATTACGGTAAAATTATGATCATTTTTAATTTTTAACTATAATAAATATTTATGTATTGCGGGTATGCAATACTTTTTGTGGGTAAAGTGCATCATTTATGTTATTAAATTATCATCTTTGAATTATTTCTCCTACAAATTAAATGTTAGTAATTACTATTATGCATCCTAAAGTTGGTGGATGAAATTTCATTTTTATTTTCTCCAATCTAATTCCCTATTTATTTTCTTCACTCTAAATCTTTTAAACTTTTTTTCTTGAATTAATGTTGATTTTGTTGGAACACCACTCCTCTCTTCCAATCTGATAATATTTTTCTCTTTGAGAGTTCTACTAAAATAGTTGATGATCATAAATGATTCCATTCAACTTTGAAATTTATTGTTTATTCAATAACTAACAATTAAATAGTTAAGATTAATTAGGTTAATACATTAAATCAGTAAATTAAGTCTAAACATATACTAAATGGACAATTACAAAGCGACAGATATTGAGCCAAAGTCGAATCAAAATTAAGTCGAGCCTGAGCCACTGGATTGTTTAATAGTCTCTGGTAAAAGTTTTACTTTATTTTTTTTAACAGAAAAACGGCTTTGTTAAAAGTTTATCTTAAAAAAAACTTTTATACGTTCGTGCTCTAATACCTCTAATACCAGAATTTTTTAATAGTTACCAATCTCTATTGTACAAACAATGTATTAAAATAGATACAAAATCTTTTAAAACATATTAATCCCTCTAGCTTGGCTAATGTATATATTACATGCAACTAGGTCTCCCAAACCTCAAACATTGTATGAATATAAAAATGAATAAAAAACCATATGAACCGGACATTTAGGGCCAAACTCATAATTGAAGGCCAAATCATAGGAAGTCCCAACCTCGTGTGCCTCCCTATCATTACCGCTCATGTGAATCCTACGTGGTAACCAGTAAGGCTACAACGCAAGGACAGCAAAGCACACGTGCAGTGTCCATGTATACGCACGTGCACTTTCGGTCAAAGCGAACCTTGTGTTTTTTGCTGGATCTATTCAACGGTCAATCCCCCAAAACCCGAGAAATCATTTCATCGTTTGGCTGTCATTTTTTAATCTAATCTAATCATCCTTAACAATAATATTATCGAAGTATAATTTATTTATTTAATTCATCATAATTATTAAATCAAATAATAACTCTTTCAGGTGTAAAATATTATAATTGATTGTAAAAATTATAATTTTCAAAAAAATAAATTTTAAATAATAAGATACAATTTATAAAGAAAAAATTACAATTTGGTACCTTAGAATTATCCTTATTAAATTAAATTAAATTATTTTTTATTAATTTGAGATTGAATTTTTCTAAGTTAAAATAATATAAATAATAATATTAAACTATTTATGACGGGATGGATATTCACACATGTAATCGGACGTGTGCAACTATTGCCATGAAAGACTAGGGTGTAGCACAGCATTGCTGGATATGAAGAGTGGGCCACATGTGTCTGACACATGATGGAACCGGGTTACCTGGTTCCCACGTGATGAAGTGATAGAAGAATCCTTGACCCTAATAGGTCCCAAATGTATTTTTCGGTATTGTGCTTCTATTTTTTAACCAATAAAAACTCAAACACCTAATTTTTTTATATTTTTCACCAATGATTGGAGTTCATTTAAATTAGAATCAATGGTATAAATCATTTTCGGCACGATACTTTTGTGATAAGGTAGACTTTTTTTTTTAATTCAACAATCAAAAGTGTTTAAATCAATTTATTTGCACTTCAATTAATTCATTCTTCGATATGATAAAAAACAAGTCACCCACGCCGAAACTAATCTCCCATGAATTTATAAGATTATCTTTTGCAAATTTTTCATAACCTAATCTTACAAAATTACCGATATTTAAATTTAGGATGTCTGAGTTTACAGTTCATTATTATTACCGGTTGAACTACTTTTCTTTCAAATAGATATTCCAATCTATAATTTAGCCCGGAGTTGAGGTTGGGTTGCACGTGGGGTGTCGCATGCATATGTGTTATACGTGTTATTTTTATTCTTAATACATAATTGTACTAATCATATTTTTTAAACTTGTGAATAAACACATTATCTTGTGCAAATCACAAGTATAAAACAAATTAAGACTCATGTACTAGTAGGACTTGAAATTAAAAACGTTTTCTCGTTTATGCCCTTCATCAACTTCATGTAAAGGGTATGTTTATGCGGTTGGGAAGGGTAGCTCGGTAATATTGTACCTCAAATAGCTGTGGGGACTAAGAAGGGAAGAAGGTTTGGTGGTTGGCACTTTTATATAATTGGGAATGAAAGAGATGAAAAAAGATGCACATGATAGTCTAATGATTCAACATAATTTATAAGATTCTTTTGTTATTCTTTCCTAATCCTATCCTTTCCACAAATGATGAAAGCTATCCCAATTTCCAACGATATTATAATTATCAATGTTCTCTTTCTTTCTTTTTTCTCTTTTTTATGATGAGGAAGGAATCATCCTAACTACCTATTTTTTTGGAATCTATTATTACAATGCCAATCTCATATGTATGCAATTACTTTTAAGTTAATTATATCAGGAAAACTCGAGTTTTACGTGGACATGAAAATTTAAAGGGCAAAACTATTCTCACCTGTTAAATATCATTTCTTACCCCATTTAATCCTCTTACTTCAAACAATTAAGTTTACCCTATTGATACCCACCCCATCAGTTACGAAATTCATCACGTCTATATTCATTAATTAATAATTAAATTTATTTAATTTTATTTCAACCTACTATATAGGTAATAATCAAAATTTTGTTTCGATATATTATATCAGTACGAAAATATTTTAGAAACAAAATAAAAATATATAATTTATTTTTAAAATATTAGTTGAAATATACTAAAATATTTTAAAACACCTCAAAATATTCCAAAAAAAGTGCAAAAAATATGTCAAAATATCTCAAAACACCTCAAAATATTCTAGATTACCTCAAAATATTAAAAATTCGGTTCAATTACTATTTTTGTTTTAGTTTCTTTGAAATATATATTTAATAGTTTAATAGGGTGGAAAATGAGATTTAAAGGGTGAGAATAGCCCCACCCAAACTTAAAATTAGAGCATGCAAATTTATTAGGGTAAATTACACTTTGACCCCATCAATTATGACCTTTTTTTTATTTTACTCTCTCAACTATTATGTTTTTCACATTGCACCCTCAACTATGTGATTAGTTTCACATTATTGTAGAAGTTATTTTATTTTGCTCTCTAAACTATATAATTTTTTTTCACTTCGTCCTGACACGTTAGCAATTTTTGTTAAAAAACAACAGATATTTGTGATTGGAAGTGACGACCCACAGTTGTCGAGGGAAAATAGTTGAGTTTTCAGAGAAACCTAGGGCCTGTTTGGTTTGCGTTTCAAAAACAGGTATCCGAAAACAGTTTTTGAGAAGAGTTTTGAGAAAATGGTTTTGATATTTTTTGAGATAAAAAACTTGTTTGGTTAAATGATTTCAAAAACAGTTTTACAGAACAGAAAATAGTAAAACCTGTTTGGACAGCCTAAATATATGTTTGAACAGTAATTCAAACATTAATAAAAAAATATAAGAAAGTTATTTTTAGATTGATAATTTCATAAAAAAAAAAATTCAATAAACCAAACTTTAAAATATAATATATCTTATAATATAATATAATATATTCTATTATATATTATATATTATATAATATTTATATATATTATATTCTATTATATTATATAATATATTTACACATATATATATTATATTATATTATATAATTACACACACACACACACACACACACATATATATATATATATATATATATATTTATACATTTATACATATATATATATACATATAATATATATATATATATGTATAATATAATATATATATATTTATACATATAAATTGGTATATATATGTATATATATGTAGATATATACCTATTTATACATATATATAATATATTAATACATATATAATATATATATAATATAATATATATATTTATACATATAAATTGGTATATATATGTATATATATGTACATATATGTATGTATTTGGGTGTACATATATATATGTATATATATGTACATATATACCTATTTATACATATATATAATATATATATACATTATGTATATATATATTATATATATGTATAATATAATATATATATTTATACATATATATAATATATAGATACATATATAATATATATTTATAAATTCTTATATATAAATTCGTAGATATATATATACATATATATACCAATTTATATATATATTTATACATACACACACACACACACACACACACACATATATATATATATATATATATATATATATATATATATATATATATATATATATATATATATATATTTATTTATTTATTTATTAATTCGTATATATAAATTCGTAGATAAATATATACATATATATACCAATTTATATATATATATATATATATATATATATATATATATATATATATATATATATATATATATATATATATATACGAATTTTAATAATATTATATAATATAATACTAATATATTATATAATAATATTATATAATATAATAGAATATTATATATATATATATATATATTATATAATATAATACTAATATATTATATAATAATATTATATAATATAATAGAATATTATATATATATATATATATATATATGAATGAAAAAATTTGCTGCTAAGGAGATTCGAAGGGCAGACCTCATTAAAGTTCAAAATTGTTCTCCTTGTTTTCAAAATTTTCAAAGAAAACTCCGAAAACAAGTTAAACTTGTTTTCTATTTCTTTGACTCAAATCTCATTTTTTCCGAAAATTTTGAGAACAAAAATGCTAAACAAACAGGATTTGGGTGTTTTTAAAATTTTGAGAACAAAAAACTGTTTTGCAGACGCAAACCAAACATGGCCCTAAATACTTCCTTGGTAGCTCCAAAAAACAAAACAACTATAAGAATTAAAAAAACCTGGTAGCTATACCAAAAAAAGAAATGTCTGACAAGTCTCTTGGACTGCCAAAGTGAAAATTGGTGACTTGCAAAAGGCACGGGCAGTTAAGAGTAATTGAACCAACCTCACCCCCCACCCAATTGACCACAGCTATGGATGAAGGTATGAGTCTGTTGGTAAAAGCGTGCACTTCCTAGTACTCTTTAGTGAATATATCATAATCAAGGCATCAATAAGAAACTGAACCTGTACTGCAGCAGCTGTCTCCAAAGTCTATGGTATAACTTACGGCAGCATTGCTTTCAAAGAAATTGATAATGCGATCAATGGAATCTTTCAGATACTGTTGAAATGCATGTTATTGTTATCAGTTGAAAAGCTCTCAATTCTATGAAAGAGTAGTACTACAATAATTGAAAGAGGAATGTAATGATAACATGCAGTCATGCACATAACAGGGAGAAGCTTTAGCAACTATGCTCCACTCCACATTAGCATCGATCAAAAGGCTTATAGCAGAAGACACTAACTAACGAACCATAGGCAGTGGCACTCTGCATGGAAAATGACACACAACTCAGGGTCAGGGATGCGAGCTTTTGACCAATCACAAGTAGTTTTGAAAAGTTATTCCCAAATAAGAGTGGTTTTGAAAGTAATTCCCAAATGCAGGTCTTTTTTAAAAACGTCAAACCGATTGACGTTTTTATGCTAAAGACGTCAGTCCGTTTGACGCCTTTAGCATAAAAACGTCAGTCCGTTTGACGTTTTTAAGCCCAAATATGTGACGTGTTTAAGCCCAAATCTTGGCCCAGTAGTCCTTAAAAACGTCAGACGGTTTGACGTTTTATAAGAGACGTCAAACCGAATGACGTCTTTAAAATTGAATCTGATAATTCTTATTTTCCCTCTTCTTTCCCTTCCCTTATTTCCCCCAAATTGTGAGCCCTAAACGGTTAACCAATTGCAGAACCAGCGTGCAAGCGGCTGAACCAGCACCACCAAGCGCCACCACCTCCTTCGCAGCACCACCCACGCTGAACTAGCACCACCAAGGACCACCACCTCCATCGCAGCACCACCCACGCTGAACTAGCACCACCAAGGACCACCACCTCCATCGCAGCACCACCAAGCGCCACCACCTCCATCGCAGCACCACCACGCCCAACCAGCACCACCACGCCCAACCAGCACCACTAAGCGCCAAACACGACCACCCAGGCCCACCCACGACCACCCAGCCCCACCCACGACCACCCACTACCACCCAGCCCCACCCACGACCACCCAGCCCCACCCACGACCACCCACGCCCACCCACTGTCAATGTTCGTCTCTATCCCTCCAAATCCACAATTTTGAGTTGATTTTGAGTTGGACGGTCGCCGCCGGAGTTCAGTTCGGTTGGGCCTTGCAACTGTCGCTTCTCACTCCTTACATTCAGGTTCTTGCTTCTCTCTCTCTCTCTCTCGCTACTTATTTCTGATTTTTCAACATGCTGTTGTAAAATCAAATTGACATACATTATTGGTGGATATGCTGTTGTAGGGAGTATTACACTTTGTTCTCTTCAATATTCTGGGTTGGATCTGTGCATAGGAAGGAATACTTGTAGGTACTGCTGTGTTAACCGTTTGATTTTACATTTCATACTGTTAAAATTGTGGATTTGGAGGGATAGAGACGAACATTGACATTTGGGAGAGGTTTTAGCAAGAATACTACTTTATGATTATTGGCAAAAACCTTGATTCAAATGCAATCGAATGTCAATGTCTTTTATTAGTGATTGGGTATGTTAAGGGAATGGATATATATTTCCATCATGTCGTTTAGAGTCTCTCACTTTCCTTTGCAAGTTACATATCTGTGCTTTTGGAAATGATGTAATTTTGATAGCCATGCTATGGGATAGTATCTAGTTCAAATTTATTAAATAGCTTGAACCTTTTGGTTTGAATTCATTAAAGTCTGTTTTCGAACGCTTACCATAATCATGAACTTATTTTTCGAAAAGTTTGTCATATAATTACCAGGTAAGTTTTATACTAGTAATGATTTTCAATTGCTTCATTTCTGCTCAAGCACTAGGTTTTAGCAAATTCCTCTTATATAATAATAGAAGGACCATAAGTTTTGAACACTTCAAACTAATGGTAATATTTTGGGAATTTTTATGATTCAATGGCATTGTAAGTTTTGAACTCTTCAGTAGCATTGTATGGATCGAAATGCACTTTGTCCATAATATATTGTATTTTCATCCCATCCCACGTTGTTGAGGTTTTGACCATAATATTATTTTTCTATAGTTTAATCCCTATATTAAAAATCAATTGTCTCAAAGGCTAAAAGTGTTTCATTTTGATGGAGGAGGTGAATTCACAAGTTTTCAACTGTAATATTTTCTATCTAGTCATGGAATTCATCATGCTAAGTCTTGCCTCGATACCCCTCGGCAAAATAAAAATGTTGAGGTGAAACATAGGCACATTACAAAAACTGCTCTCAACATATGAATAGTAGCCAAATCAACAGTCAATAATGGAGAACATTTACCATACTAATGTTAGTTGAGGTTATCGTATAGTATGAGATCTAGCATTAGGTATAAAATATAATATTTAATCAATCAATAAAATCAAGGGTAAATTACAGCCCCAGGCAGCTACCGGACGAGCTTTTGACCAATCACAAGTAGTTTTGAAAAGATATTCCCAAATAAGAGTGGTTTTGAAAGTAATTCCCAAATGCAGGTCTTTTTTAAAAACGTCAAACCGACTGACGTTTTTATGCTAAAGACGTCAGTCCATTTGACGCCTTTAGTATAAAAACGTCAGTCCGTTTGACGTTTTTAAGCCCAACAGGCGGCCCAGTAAAACTCCTAAAAAACGTCAAACCGTTTGACGTCCTTAATAAAGACGTCAAACCGTTTGACGTCTTTAACTTCCCCATATTTCCCTCAACTAAGTTAGCCGTTGTTTATAAGAATGGGAGCCGCAATGTTTGACTAGTGTACAAAGAAGAAATAAATGGATTTATTTTTCACTCAAGTAAGTAAGCCGTTGTTTATAAGAATGGGAGCCGCAATGTTTGACTAGTGTACAAAGAAGAAATAAATGGATTTATTTTTAATGTTTTATCTTGTTTTAATTTATATAATTATCATAACAACCCATTAGTTTAGATAATTATTATAACTGCCCCTTAATTTTTTTCTTGGATTTTAATTTAGTCCGTAGTGATAGGTTTTTTGCCTTTTTTTATGAGTAAAATGTTAAATGTTTATTTAATAAAAAAATTAATTAATAAATAAATTGTGAAATTTTAAAAATATATAAATGTTTTTTGTTATTTATTTATAAATGTAATTACATTCAATAAATAAATAATTATAAATTAAAAATACATAAATTTCTGACGTTTAACACATCACTCCACCGCCAGTCCATATCATTCAAATTGGGTTATTTTTAAATATTTTTTTCCTCATTTTTTTGCAAAAAGTGACCTTATTTGTTTATCACTCCACTTGATTTGGGTAATTATCATAAGTGACCCCTAAATTTTGCTCTCTTGTTTTAATGTAGTCCATAAAATTGTAATTCTTTTAATTTATTCCATCAATTATTAATTTTATTTCAATTAAATCTTTCCATTAAATTTCGTCGTCATATTCAGGCAAAAGCTAAGGATCAAAAACTTTTAAATCTTGCCATTAAAAGCTCAAAATTTTTAGCTCCCTCTCTTTGTGAGATGATGAGTTTATTTTTATTGAATTAAAAATTTCCAATTACATTCAATAAATGAATTTTGATAATTTAAAAATACTTATATTTTTGAGCATATCAAACTTTAAAATTAAAAACATATACATGAAAATAAATTTAAGGTGTCATACAAACTGTAAGCGTTACACCCAATACTTTCTCCTCAAGAAGTATACGATTTGAAAAAATATAAGTTATTAAGAACGTATAAATGAAAAAATAAGATGTCAAAAACGTGGTTGATATTCAAAACAACATAAAAGATTATCGAGTACACATAAACATGATGGGATAAAAGTATCAGACGCATCCTCGTCCAAATCAGAGAAATCAGAAAGCTCAGGATCAAATGTAAAATCAAACGGTTAACACAGCAGTACCTACAAGTATTCCTTCCTATGCACAGATCCAACCCAGAATATTGAAGAGAACAAAGTGTAATACTCCCTACAACAGCATATCCACCAATAATGTATGTCAATTTGATTTTACAACAGCATGTTGATGTAGACAGAAATAAATAGCGAGAGAGAGAGAGAGAGAAGCAAGAACCTGAATGTAAGGAGTGAGAAGCGACAGTTGCAAGGCCCAACCGAACTGAACTCCGGCGGCGACCGTACAACTCAAAATCAACTCAAAATTGTGGATTTGGAGGGATAGAGATGAACGGTGGGGCTGGGTGGTAGTGGGTGGGGCTGGGTGGTCGTGGGTGGGCCTGGGTGGTAGTGGGTGGGCCTGGGTGGTCGTGTTTGGCGCTTGGTGGTGCTGGTTGGGCGTGGTGGTGCTGCGATGGAGGTGGTGGCGCTTGGTGGTGCTGCGATGGAGGTGGTGGACCTTGGTGGTGCTAGTTCAGCGTGGGTGGTGCTAGTTCAGCGTGGGTGGTGCTGCGATGGAGGTGGTGGCGCTTGGTGGTGCTGGTTTAGCCGCTTGGACGCTGGTTCTGCAATTGGTTGTTAGGGCTCACAATTTGGGGGAAATAAGGGAAGGGAAAGAAGAGGGAAAATTATAATTATCAGATTCAATTTTAAAGACGTCAGTCGGTTTGACGTCTCTTATAAAACGTCAAACCGTCTGACGTTTTGAAGGTTACTGGGCCAAGTTTTGGGCTTAAACACGTCACAGATTTGGGCTTAAAAACGTCAGACGGACTGACGTTTTTATGCTAAAGGCGTCAAACGGACTGACGTCTTTAGCATAAAAACGTCAGTCGGTTTGACGTTTTTAAAAAAGACCTGCATTTGGGAATTACTTTCAAAACCACTCTTATTTGGGAATATCTTTTCAAAACTACTTGTGATTGGTCAAAAGCTCCAGGGATGCCATATCACTCTGTAACCAGGACCCAAGGGGATAACATTAGGGCATTCGCGTATCCTTCTGCTCCATTTTAATTAAGGATTTTCAAGACAGTGCCACACTAACAAAAAGTCAAAGTAAATATACCCAATTAGCAATAAGATTTTATCATTCCCTGTTATTAGATTGACGATGAATCTCACTATCAATTCAATAGTTATGATCTATCATGTCAATAAATTAAAATTATTATTAATGATCATAATAAATTAAGTCTTCACATTAGACCCCTAAACTATTGGTTGGCATTGTTTTTTAATTTGAGCAAGTCTTACAAGCAATTCAATGCACAAATCACCTATTACTACCCGATAAATATAATGCACACATTAAAAACTAGACATTATTTGTATGTCATGATATTCAGATCACAATACAACTACCTTAGAAGATTTTATTTGTACTTATGTTCCTGATTAAAAAAAATGTAAAAAAAGCAAACATACACTAAAACACAACGTGGACAACCCGAATATCGGGAAAAAAAAACCCCAGAGAACAACACAAAATCCATTATGAAATTTTAAGTTTACAAAAATTTTCATGAATTATTATGACTACAAACAAAACCTCACCATCTATAATAATAAAACAGAGCAATTTACTTAAATTCCTCACTTAAAAAACTACAACAACAGTCCAGACTATTTAAATCCGACGATTTATATTACAAATTAATCTTTTAACTATAATAACTCATTTAAATTTTAACTTTTAACCTCTTTTATACCCGGTTGGGCCTAAAAATGACCCATCTAAAATTAAAAAAATGGTCCCCACTCCCACCCAGCAGTCATCATCTTCAACCCTTACAACTACCTCTCCTCCACCTCTCTGCAAATCTACTGTGTGTGAGAGAGAGAGAGAGAGATGGGAACATATATGGTCCTGGAACTGGGCCTCCTCCTCCTCATCATCAGGTTAGACATCTTCTTCGCTTTCTCTCTCTGCAAATCTAAGCTGCTCCGTACGTCAGGTAAATCCATTGCATCTCGCCATCTGCAGGTATCCATGAAATCAATAATGTGACATTACAAAACCTAAAAATATGTCATTTCAATCTATTTAATGAGATAGTTAATATTTTGAATTTTATCCCCCACATATTTTTTTTTTTTGCTTATTTCTATCACATCATTCATTATTATCACAAGTTAAATTATTTATTTTTTTGTTAATTCGTCGTTCAATATAATTTTTATTTCAGAGATTATTCATATACGATAATATACACATGTTGCTTATTTGTTGAGATCATATATTTTGAGAATTTATTTTAAAAAATAATAATTATTCTATATAGGGGAATCAATTTTTTGGACACTCGAATTTTATGTTATACCATGTCTTCAAGTCCGAGTTATAGCTAGTGGATAAATATTCAATGACCAAATTACATTCAAAAACCATAAGAATTGGCTGAATAATTTCAAAAAGTCTCAAATAGTATGAAAAACTTACCAATGGCTTTTTTTATTTTTCTTTTCTTCCCTGAACAAATAAAAAATTTCACACAAAGTGAGAAACTTATCAAAAAAAAAAAGCAAAAAAGCTAAAAAAAAAGCATTTTTGTTTATGAGAAGAGTTGCAAACAAAGTAAAAGTTAGTATTTAATTGGACAGTAACTTCAAAATAAACAGAACATCAACAACCACTCAACATCATTTACCTCCCTCGCCAAAAACTGGCTTCTGTTGTTGTTGCACTTCTTCAAAAGCCAGTGGAGCACATCTCTGCGACATTGGCTCCATCCTCCTCTTTGACTGTTGAATATCCGTTGAGACTGCAGACTGCGTAGGAGATGGAACCTTTGGCTGTGAGAACCGACTCCCTGCATCTGATGAAAGGGGAAGGAAGCTATTTTAGCAAGATATTGGCTGCAATTTTATTTTAAGAACGCTCATCAATGTAATACGAACCTTGAACAAGGAAAGAAATGTCAACAGTTTGTCTGTTGCTGTTATTTGATTCCAAAAACCGTTTGATCGTGTCTCTTAGTGTCTTGTTTGGCAAAAGATCATCGGTAAGAATATTCGTGGCTCCACAAATGCACATAGATTTTGAAATGATGTAATCTCTTATGCCTGAGTGAAATATTTTGTAATTAGAACATTAATGCCCTGAGATTGTCAACAAAGGCATATACAAATGGATATGAATTGTGAAAAATCAGAATAGGTAAGACTTACATTTGTCACAGAAACTTTTGAAACAGCATTTGCTAGCTAGCACAGCATATTTCATCACTTCTTTACACAATGGGCAGTGAAGTTCTGGTGGGAGATCATCACCAACAGAACGAGTGGAGGACAAACCTTCCATTTCTTTATCAAAAGCAGCCCTGTAATAGAGCACAAAATTTGTTACAATCCTCTTCTCCCTGAAAGAAATTTCTTCACAGTACTATCAAGAAACAAAACTCGGTAGCAAAAGAAAAAGAAGAGCTTACTCATTCGGCTTCAAAACAGCAACAGCACCACTTGGTAATGCATAGGATCCATGTGGTGTTTCCATTAACATGGATTTCGGAATACCAGTTGGAGGTCTCACTCTTTTGATGTCGTAATTAGGATCACCATTTGTTGGGCAGTGCTGAATGAAATGTCCAGGCACCTTGCATCTGTGACATATGTAGCCCTGTGGTGGTGTTTTCCACTCCAAACCACCTCGCCCTGAGGAGTTAAAATGTAATAATATTTAGCCTCAAAAGTATAATATCAACTACAGAACTCACATAAATACCCAACAGCTAACATTTATAAAGGAACATGTTATTCATCTATAGTGCAGCCCAAGATTTACATCATTATGCAGCGCGAGTGGGGAACATTTATTTCATTCCTTTCTATATCTTAGTTCGATCCCAGATGTATTAGCAGCATACAACATGTGGATAGATGTCAAAAAGCAGGTAATCTCATCTCCATCATAGACATTGGCTTAATCTTCCAAGGCCTTTATTTGACTAGTAAATTGATCTACCATCAGACTAAACGAAACGAAATGTTGAAACACATTAATAAACTGAAAAGAGGACGATATAAAGGTCTTCTGTTTGGTCTAAGTGGAACCTATATTTCCTTACACACTACCTTTCTTCTATTTTAGAGCCATAAAACCCTAACAGATAGCCAAGTCTAGATGAAAAACCAAGCAGTTTGTTTTGTGTCTGGTTCATCCTAGAGGCTGTTTGAAGAGTCAGTATGGCTATACCATTTTGTCTCACCACCCTATTATCTTTGCTAAAGAACGTGGTTCAGCGATGGTTTGTCCAAGACAGGTAATGAGATTGATCACATCATCGAGAAGGAAATGATATCGAATAACAAACAAATAAGAACAAGAGAATTCAATGGAGAAGTTCACTGAGCAACATTATTTTTTTTCCCTTTTTTCACATGATGCCACGTTTATGTATATCGAATACAAAAGGTATATAGAAAATCACCAAAACCAGTCCCTCCCACAATTCTTCCTCCCACAGCCTGTCCAATACCTCTGCCAGTGCCAAATCCATCAGATTTTTGACTGCAAATCCACAAGTATTGCAAGAAATAAGACTCAAAAATAAAAAGAAAATTGTGCGTTCCAAAAAGACTTGTGAGAATAATACAGCAAGAGAAATACTACACACCGCTGCCAATCCAAGGTCGGTGTATCAATTAAAGCCCTGATCTTCTTGTTATCATCGGCTTTACTCAAAGAGGTAGTATCCTGAATTGCACTGCTTGACTGTACTGGCGGAACAACAGGAATTGCATATGGATCACTTCCAAACTCATCCCATTCTGAATCTTCAAGCTACAAAGGCCAAAAATTGAATTTGCCATTACATCTAAGAGTCACATGTGAACCAGATAATAAATCCAAACTCTTTCAAAGCATGAAGTGAATTGAAGTTTACATTGGTTGTTACATATGAATTAGCTCCCAGGTAGCTACTCTTTGCTGGTTGGAGATCCTCTGACTTAGTTTCCACCTTAAGCCTGAAGAACAATAGACCACATAATTGTTAAAATAAACACTCACAGCCGAACGTTAGACAGTCATACATAGTTTATCTTTGACAACATATTTCACCTTAATAAACAAAATGTAACTTAGTTATCAAAAAGTTAAAAGGATTGAGATAGTACTTGTCTTGTTCAGGAACCGGTGCAGTAACAATAGGCATGCAACGCCTTCGTGGAACTCGACGAATTAAAACCGAGGTATTTTTAGGAATCAACATTGCTTCATCAAGATATTCTGAAATTGCAAAACGAACAAAAAAATCTATTAAACTCGAAATTTTTTCTAAATTTTAACCATCGATGTATCATTAATCATAAAAACCAGTAAAAGGAAACTGATATGTGCCCAAAATTTACCCAAATTTAATTTCTTATGATATTTTTCAGACAGGATTAACAAAATTCTAATAAACGAATCACGACACAAACTTGATAAAGTCAATTAAAAAAAATACACGACACGAACTTGATATGACACGACTCGTTAAACATGAATTAATAAACGAATCGGGTATGAGTGGAGTATTTTTTTGACACGAACTCGCTTCACCCGACACGATTTATAGGCCTAATCATGAAACAGTCTTTTTAAAATAAACAAACAACTGCAAATCTTGAATCAAAGAACAAACAACAGCATCCACACCCATATCAATTTGTTCACAATTATGTTCTAAACGAACCAAATTCACCCAAATTTTCTTTTTCTTTATGTAGAATAACCAGATGACCCCAAAAAGTTCTATTATACATTAACTGTGTAAAAAGAATTGGATATTCACCCAAAATTTACTCTTTCCTCTCTTTAAATTCTTGCTTTTAAAGAAACTAACAACAACCAATCTTGAAGCAAAGTGCAAAACTTTTTTCAAAAATCATGATATAAAAAGAACCAAAATCAATATTATATTTGACTAATCACCCAAATTTTCTTATAAAATTCCAATAAACAATTATTAATACATAACTTCTTTGGGAATCAAACCAACCTTCGTTAGTCTGGGCATTGGTGACAAGAAGGTCACAATCAGTACCCGTACCCAAACACTTGGATTCAAATATTTTTTCTTTCAACTTCGCAACTGATATGAAATAGCCTTCCATTGAAATTGAATCATAATTTTTTGCACTCTTAAACTTATAATAAATTGTCATGATTGCTTTTTTCCTTCAATACTTTTCTTTACACTCGGAGAAGAAATCGAATCGCAGACAGAAAAAAAAAACCCTAAAAATTCCTCAGAGGCCGTCAAATAATAAACACAAATTAAGAAGTGAAATTGAACAATCCCCAAGAAAATATATAATCGAAGCAGTCTAAATCGTAATAGGAATAGGATTTTAGTGTCACATGAGTACAGTAATAGAGTTGGACTCTTTAACCGACACGATAAGGCTTACCTCTTAAGACATTTGACCATTTTTAAGGATTCTCCGAGATTGGCTGATCTTATTGGTTAGGCAGCGCTGTAATTGGAAATATTAAAACAGAGACATGTGATATTGGAGTTGGGTTTTGATGAAAAATTTAGCATTGCACTTAGTAATTATTGACTTATATAAAAGAAGAGTAAATATTTATCTGCTTAGATAATGGGGTAGTTATTAATTTGTGTAGGGTCGTTAGTTCACTCTTTACTTTAATTTTTCATCAAAACCCAACTCCAATATCGCATGTCTCTGTTTTAATATTTCCAATTACAACGCGGCCTAACCAATAAGATCAGCCAATCTCGGAGGAGCAATGCTACAAAATTCAAATGAAATTCAAAATATTACAACTCAAATACATATCATCCCTTGGATGAGTGGGTCCCATCAATTTTTTCAATGGGACCCACTCATCCCACACTCATCCAATGGATGATATGTATTTGAGTTTTAACTTTTGGATTTCATTTGGGTTATAAAGTATTTTCTAATTACCAAAGTGAAGTTCACTTTACTTGTTTACTGTTTTATTATTAGTTGATGATATCATGTCATCAATGTTAACATAATATTACCGTTGTATTGAATATGAGTCTATTTGAGATGGAATTTTTAAGAATTGACTTTCTAAATTTAAGAATTGATTGGGCATATAGAGCTATTGGAGATTTGACCTTTGGCTTTTGACAAAAAGCTATTCAGTTCATATTTACGGTATTAACAGTCTTAACCAAAATTCCATGGAACTTTTTCCCCTGAAAATAGAAACTATCTCTATTATCATCACCGCATCACAATTTTTGAAACACCCAGGCATCCATTAATAGAACCCAAATACTAGACTATTAGATTTTGAAATCAAATTGGATGATCTAAATAATACTATTTAATGGAACAATTAGGCTTTTAAGACCTTTATGGCTTGTTTGGTATATGAGTTTGGATGGAATTTGATGGGTTGAGTTTTACAAAATAGTCCAATGGACCTATTTTGTTCTTGTTTGATTGGATCTTTTAGGCCTTGGAAATGAAAGCTTTCATATCCAAGGCCCGCAATATACAATAAAATTAAACCCACATATATGGGTTTCATGAAACTCAAAGATGGTGAGTTTCAAATCATTATCCAAAGGTGAAAAAATAAGTTTATCCAAAATGAATAAAAAGATATTCCATTCTTAAGCATGTAAAGTGAAAAAAAAAAAAAGGTATGGGATGAGATGAGATGAAAAAAAAAAAGTGAAAATTGAGGGTGAGTCCTCTTATATGGACTTATAATGACTTGAGTTCTGGAAGAAAACTTATTTGAGGGTAAGTCCATGTTTAAACTTATATGTAGGTACTTAAGTCCACTTATTTTTTAAATCTCAAAATTACCTCTAACGGTGTTAATTTTGTCCTGTTATGAAAAATCACGTAGGTTAGATCATTGAAGTATATATGGAAACTCATGATTGAGTTATATATGGAAATCGTTTATTAAATATTATGATATATTCTGATAGTTATATATGAGACGCTTAATGTACGAATAAATTGTTGGTCTATTAAGTCAAAATCAGATCACAAAAATTCCTTAACAACAATAATGCATAATATATGGAGGCTGAACAATGCCAACAGAGTTCAATAACACGAATGTTACTATATAATAACATTCATGTTACTATATGATTGAAGTTACAATTAGGGTCGTGTTACCAGTACAGTCGTGTTACTATACTGACACTAATGTTACTATAGTGAATTTTAACATACAATTACAAACTTTGAGACGTATATTATGTAACATACACTTTAATATTCACAGTAACATTAAAACTTTGTACTCAGTAACACATCTAATTTTACAAAAAAGAAGACAATAATTTTTTTACAGTAACATCAATTTTCGAATGATTTTAGTGAAAATACGATTCACAAATTAAAAATTTACAAAATGACAGATAGTAACACACAATCGACAATTGAATTACGACACTCAACATTAAGACATTGAAATTATGAACTCCATTTTTTGGTTCACGTATAATAACATGAACTTTTTTCACAGTAACACAACCAATGAATACTCGATTGTCTTGCGCAACAAAAAAATCAACTAAAGCGAAACCTATAACACTTTAATTTGGTACTAATGTATGAGTTCTTTTGAATCTTGGTTATAAGGTTAATGCCTACTTTGACAAAATTAAATTTCTAATTGTTATTACTTTTTTACCATGTTACCATTTTTTTGTGAGCATGTTACTATTTTTTTTAGTAACCATGTTACTATTGTTATTTTTTAAATATTAATATTTAATATAAATATTTTGTCGATGGAGTCCAAAGTAAACTGGAATAGTAAATTGAAATTGTATTTTATGGAATGTAATGTGTTTGAAATTTGAATATGAACGATTTTTGGTAAATGCCGGTTTCTTATTTTTCGGATAAGAAAACATTGTGGCTTGAAAGATTGTAACCGGATTTGAATGTAATTTATGAAGGAGATGTATATGGCTGGTTATTGTGTCTATAAACGTCGTTTATAACATTCATACAGGGAAGGGGCACAATAGTAAAATTGACAAAAAAAACGGACTTAAAATCAAATAAGTTTCCTTGACGGATTTATCTCCAAATAAGTCCATATAGGGGGACCGGCCTCCAAATTTTCCAAAAAAAAACCACTCAATCATTGAGTCCAACCATGCATGCTACTAATTCATTGGGTTTGAGGCTCCTCCCAAATCATTTGGGCCAGACCTTGATGGAATTCAACAAAGTCCAGGGATAAAAATGGCAAAAACACATAAAAATGTATATGTAGAAAAAATCATCCCTGCTTCTGTATTCTCAGACGCAGGAATAGCCCTATTAGTCGGCTTTTATAGTAAATTCTATTTGTTCTTTACCGCTTTTGGGTTGTAGCGCTTACTTCCTAGCCTCAGTGGGAGTAGTGACTAGCGTTATAGGTTGTTGGGTGGCCAAAAGATTTATATGAATAAGTCAGTTTGAGAGGCTGAAGACAGTTCTTCGTGCACCGTACACGTAACTTATCGAATTAGTTGCGACACGAATGAGAATACATATTACGAAAGATAGAGTCGAGTCTGATACATCAATCGTCTACTCAATATTCTTGTACGAGTCTACAATCACTACATAAGTTGAACTGGGTTGGATTTGATACTCCAATCCTATCATTGAGTTCAACCACGCATCCTATTAATTCATTGGGTTTGAGGCTCCTCCCAAATCATTTGGGCCAGACCCTAATGGAATTCAACAAAGCCCAGGGATAAAATGGGGAAAACACAAAAAAGCGTATACGTAGAAAGAAACTATCCCCGCTTCTGTACATATAAACACAGACAGATACACCATGTATATATCGTCCTCTCTCTTCTCTCTCTCAAACACCTCTCCTCCTACACTGCTTCATTACCCTCTCTCTCTCTCGGTTTTTAGCTTCTCTCTACATTGAACACAACCTCTGTTTCAGTGTGTCTTCTCTCTCTTGAAAATCTTCATGAACAAACTATCATGGACAAAGCGCCTGCGAAGTCTCGGCCTCTTCACAACTTCTCACTACCGTTCTTGAAATGGGGCCACAAGAACCACAACAACACCAACCACCGGTTTCGCAGACCCTCCGAGTCCAGTCACAGCTCACCGGAGCACCACCGATCATCGCCTCCGGAACCGGAGTCCGAGTCCGAGTCGGAGAAACGGAATAAGCCTCCGGTCGAATCGCGAATCACACGGGACAACCGATTCTCATTCTCTCCATGCTTGTTGCAAAAACAACAAAAGAACCCAGTGGTTTCAGAGAGAGAATTTAAGAACGAAGCCGATGGAGATAAGTCTTGTGGTGATGGTGGCGAAGGAGAGGAATTGGTGGCGAAGCCGTGGAATCTGAGGCCGAGGAAGGTTGCGACGAAGGTAGCGGCGGAGGAGATCGGAACGGCGTCGTTGAAGAATGGTAAATCTCAGGAACGGGTTTCTACGGTTCTTGCTATTGCTGCAGTGACGGAGGTTGAGAATCTTCCGAAATCGCTCAGGTTGAGAGGTTTTGTTGAAGGACAGGGCTCGGAGAAGAAGGAGAAGAGAAAGTTGTGGATTTCGTTGTCGAAGGAAGAGATTGAAGAGGACGTGTACGCATTGACTGGAGGGAGACCGTCTCGGAGGCCCAAGAAGAGACCGAAGAATGTACAGAAATTTGTCGATGTAAGCGATCGATCTCTTGTTTTTGTTCTCTTCCGTCTGTGCTTGGTGTATGTGTGTGCGTGTTGTCCTGTGGTTTTGATTGTATGTCTTGCGAGTTTGCAGAATGTTTTCCCTGGCTTGTATTTGGTAGGGGCTACAGCTGATTCTTATCGAGTTCATGAAGCTCCGGTATAGGTTTTGTTTCTCTCTACCCCCACCCACCTCCTTTCTCTATGTTTGACAAATTTAATCTTGTCGTCTCTCACGACTGGTGAGTTTACTTAACCAGTAGATCAAAGTAAAAGAAGTCTACTCTTGGTACTTACAGGGGTGAATAGGATATTATCTGATGAAGCTGAATTCTGCAAACTCTGGCAAAGGTCCTCTCTGTGCGCGCGTGTCGGTTTTCTGAGGTTTATGGACAAGTAAGGAGATTGTTATGATGACAAGCAATTGGAAGCGGGGAAAGCCTGCTTTTTGGTACATTGAGCCTCAAGTGGAGGTATAATGAACTGAATTATGTTTGTAAAGGTGGAGGAGATTCATCATCAAAAATAGAAGTATATCTAATTTTCCAGCTTCACATTGTACCGTGCATCAGCACATCCTTTAGGTAGCATAGTTTAGTTGTTTTTCTTCGTTAGTAGTGATGTAAACATGTATGCGAATATGGATTAATAGAGATAGTTTGATTGTTTTTTCATTGGTTTCAATGCAATGTCACTGGTTGCGCTCTTCTTGGTGAAATCTGTGAGCATTCTTGTTTTGACTATTTTCATAATGTGACTTGACAGGCTTCCCGACTCTGTTTGGGGGCAGAGCTTATTCATGTAGTTAGGTAGCAAACCTGAAATCAATTCAAGAAATAAAGAATGGAGGGGCTGCTTGCTTCCTTAGTTTGGAAGGACTCTTCCACCCCAAATCAGCTTCAAGGGGGAACAATGATGAGGTTGAAAGTATTTATGTCTACATGTTATGTCTACATTCCTTCTTCTTTATCTACCGGAGAAAGGTTATGGGATATGTTTGAACTTTTCCCATAGGATATGTGCACTTTGGCTCCTAATTAAGTGTATGGGATATGAGTTCAACACTTCCATCAGATATGAAGCTAGAGGCACAGGTAGCCATTCAAGTTTACTGCATAACTTTGGCCTAAAACTCTATTTGTCATGTTCCTTCTGTTACACTACTGCTTTAAAATGAGTTGAATCTCCATTTCAAACCTAGTTACACGGCACACCATTTTACCAGAGGAACGATGAGAAACATACTTAAAATAGAATAATTTCCTTTAGTTGTATGATTAGATAAATATAACAATTAGATAACACCCAGACCCGGAACTCACACCCCATTCCATTAAACATATATTTATAATATATGACACCTTCTGCCAAGTTTACGGGGCGTTGATTGTTGGAGTGAAGGGTTATTGGTCATCAAAGAAAGAGCAGCTGATGCTCAACCCAAAACCCAGAAAGGCCTCAATCCTTCTTACTTGGGGTTGGCTAATTGAAATTTTCTCCGGGTAAGATATTTATACTATGTCTTCAAATATATTTCATTTGCCCTATCTGAGAGCTTTAGACTGTCTGAGTAAATGGATCTTTTGCAGATGCTCATATCTAACAATATAATATCAAACATTATCAGTATTGTATATGTTTTTTTTACTCCTTTATTTTTAGTTTTCATTGGCATATCAATGATTTTAAGCACAGCCCAATGTTCTTTGGTGTGTAATCAAATATAGCCATATGCATAGTTCTGTGAAGTCTGATGGTAGTTCGAGAGGTATGTGGCTATACTTCGGGGTTCCATAAATTTGCACTCTGCAGCATCAATTAGTGTCTGTTCTGCTCAGGATATAACAATAATTTTTCAGTGTCTGACACAAATTCATGGGCTGTGAGGATCAATCATGTCTCAATACCAGCGCAATGGAACTGGCCTTGCGGAGAGGATCAGTTCTTCCCTTATTTCTTTGGTGTTTATTGGCCCCCAAAACAACCCTAACGTGTCTTTAGAACTCCGTAATATGAAGATCCAATTCCCAGCGGAGCAGAGCAGGTCTGATTGTGACCTCATCTGATCAGATAATTGTGGAGCATATTTAACTTCTTAGGCAGAAACAGATCAGAGTTTGTGTTTCGTTGGCAGTAAGAGGGTCAAATTGTTTTTTTTTTTCCTATGGTTATTCTACAATTTCATTGGTATAGTTTTTGTGCACATTGTGTTACTGAATCATACAATGCATCGAAACTCGACTTTGTTTTATGGTGTCTTCAAATACATTTTGCAGTTTTTTTCCTGTTTGCTTTCCCTGTAGCCTTCAACATGCTACGAGAAGTCTTGATATTAGCAAGTTTTTGTTGATTTTGTCTGTCCTTTTCAATGGATGCGATTGTTTACCTTCTTTTGACATTTTCGTTAAGCTGATTGAATCAGATGGAATCTATCTTTTTTCCTTCTTTTTCCCCTTCTTGTTTTCCTTGCAAGGCCATGACTCCTGTGCTTATCACATGTGTAACAGTGTAAAAGAGAACAGTGCCAACAAGAGAGGAATCAGTGGACCAGTGCCAATTATCAACAGGAGGAAGAGTCAAGCTTTCAAATTTCATGCATTCTGGTGAACATTTTATGTCTTCAACTTGCTTTTATTATCGTTTTTTCTGGTTTGTCTGATGACGTTGTCTAATGAAGTGTAGCTAACAGCGTTTTCTTTTTAATTTTCACTTTTTCACAGTCCTACTGTCACCATTCTTTAACAATATCACATTTATTTGTACGATCGGCCTTCTTCAAATGTTGGGATAAAATGTGGGGATGTACCATAATTCCACATGACATTCAAATACGCCATTGGTGGTACTACATATGGTTTGTACCTTCTAACTGGATTGCAATTCTTGCCAGGTGACCCTCTACAATCTACATGCTGCGGATATTGCTATGTCATCTGAGTTTAGTCTTTCAGGCATTACATTGCGTTTCTATGGCTAATTATTGCAGGTTATTCTATCATTTTCCATCTTGAATTATCGATTGGCTTTGCCATTGCTTTTCCCCACCTCACTAAACCCAAGAGGCTTCATACATGAAATTTGAAGAATAAGGTGCATGCCTTAAGCTTAATGGAAACCTTGTCCTATTATGTCTTGGACAAACATTTTGATACACTAAGTCGTTTTTACATGTTCAATATGCCCCTTGAACTTGCTGTGTACCGGGATCCTTGGGTCTATTACTGGTCATAAGATTGTCATTTCCTTCCTGCTTCCCGAAGAGAAGGACACTTTTGAGCATCCACATATTCCACCTTTAGGTGCGCAGCCTTTCTCACCAACCATAGCTGAGAGTTCTACCCGTCGTGGTACAGGTGTTAATCGAGTTGAATTAAACAAACTTAAAATTTTGGTCATATTCGTGTCATTTTTTAAAACAAGATTAGCCAAAGTCAAACGAAAATCAAGCTGCTTGGTTTTGGTTGTTAACAGTCCCATGTGCTAACAGAGTTACTGTAGAACCATTATGCTCAAATCTCTGTAGCCTCTAAGACTTGTATCCCAGTAGTAGTTGTTGGCATAAAATCATCATTAGGATTCTTGAGCTTAGCTTATCATATACTTGGTCAAGAAAAGCATAGCAATTTTAACTCTTTGTATTTGTTTGGCCTTCAATGTGGTTTCCGAAAATGCCATTGACTTTATCATACCGAAAAAATAAATTTTGATACTGTACAAACAAATTTTGATACTATATTGGCATTTATCACATGTGTGAGTATTTTTACAATTATTATGGGCGTTTTTATCATTGTTATAGTACCGAAAAAATGATAAAAATAGTTATCACAATAATGGTAAAAACACTCATAAAAGTAGTAAAAATATCCACAAAAATAGTAAATTATCTATAAAAGTGATAAATTTTTTTGTACCGAAAAAAAGTGGTAAAAATAATTACCAAAACAATGATAAAAACACACATAAAAATACTCATAAAAATAATAAATTACTCATAAAAGTGATTAATTTTTTTGTTGTAAAATAATCTACAAAAATTATAAAAACACATATTAAAGTAGTGAAATTTAAAAATATGGTACCAAATTTTTTTTTTTTGGTATAGTAGTGAAGTTCTTAACTTTATTTATTCTGTAGGTGTAATGTCACCATCATTACTTGGTTAAATTCAAGTAACTTTGATGATGAAGTATAATTGAAGATGCTTTGGACAAAAATAGACGCAGTTGTACATTATGCTTGACTTTACCCCATTTATGCCTTCGATAAAGACCAATGACATATAAAAGCTTGTTTTGTCAACAGCTCTTAGCTTATCAAGTAATACTTAATACAACCATCAGTCTTTGTCTAAACCCACCCATGGCTCAGGGTCGGGCCTCTTCCTGTGCCTGATCCTGATTGATGGCTTTCCACAGCAACTAATGCATTGTGATTGTGATGGTCATACAAAGTGAGTACATTGATATTACTTTCTTGGATTCGACCATCTTGAGAAGGAGAAGGCTGAGTTTATTCCTCTTTCTTATTCTCCTACTTGGATTCGATCTTTTTCTTCTCGAGATGGTCAGGTTTCACTTTTGTCTCTCATACCTTTCTTAGTCAACGGTTACTAACAATTTTTGCATATTTATTTTGAAAAAAATTACTAAACGAACATTATATCGCAGAAAAGGCTATAATACATTAAAGAAACGTAAGAAAGAACATCAAATTAAGAACACTAAAGTTTCATGGGATTATTCCCGGCAAATCTGCAAATGAAGAGAACATATAATTTACCATTCAACTTAGGTTTGTAGATATCTATATAATAAAGTAGTTTACAATTCAAATCTCAAAAGATAAACAAAATAACTTTTGCTATTCGCGGTTGAGATCTCTTTAAATTTTACTTTAAAGTTAATCCGACGGCTAATATTAACACCCTCAATTTAATAGGAAAAATAGGCTCCCTAAGGATGTGTTTGGAGTAACTTTTTAAAAGTACTTCTAAAAATTATTTCTCATAAGTACTTTAAAAAAATAGTATTTGAAACCGCCCCACCACTACCTCTATCGCCGCCGCCGCCGCCGCCGCCACCACAGTTGTCGCCGTCATCGCCATCGCCATCGCCACAACCACCACCACCACCATCACCACCGCTGACGTCGTCGCTGCCGCCACCACCACCATTGCCGCCATCGCCGCCGCCGCCACCACCACCATCACCCCCATCGCTGCCGCCACCGATGCCATTGCCACCACCACCACCGCTGCCACCACTATGGTCATTGCCACCCACCACAACCATTACCGTCTCCTACCACCACCACCTCTCACCCCCACTACAACTGATGCTTAAATTCATTTATCTCTCCTCTATGTTTGTGATTTGATTTTGGATATGAATACAAATATGTTTATTGTTTATTGTTTTTTATTACTTTGTGCCTTCAGGCACAGGCAATAACTAGTATATATATATATGTACACACACATACATGGTTTAGTGAGCATCAGTTTCAATTAAATATTATGAATATTATAATTATTGTACTGGGCTAGATATCATATCGAAATTTATTATAAAATAAATGTGAAATTACGCTTAATCTCGTGAGCTTATGACTCAATATTTGTTCAAGTTACGGTCCAAAATGATTTACGTTTTTATAAGAAAGAGTTTGGAATATATCTTAAATATTAGAAAGAATCTCAAACAATTCTCCTTTGTAATCATTTTATTAAATTGAGTTGTAACGGTAACATTTGTTTTATTAACTTTTGAGCTTAGATACAATACCAAATAATAACTCTTTAGCACTATAATTTTCATTAATCACAGTGGGGTCCAATCTTAGTTTAAATAAACCAAAGCACAAACACATCCTCGTACTTGTCTTGGGTTGTATTGTACGCCAGAAAACGAGTAAATATTCAATCTAATGGTGATACGATATCAATATTGTTACGTGGTCTCACCATTTAATTATAAAACTATAAGCGAGCAAAGTGAATTTTACTATTTTAATAATTATCTATAACCACCATATTTAATCATCAACATATAGGATTAGTAAGGTTCACTTTATCTATTTTTAATTGAATGATAACACTACGTGATGGTAATGACGTGATGTACACGGGACAAACCTCATGTTTTCGAGTGTTGTACTCTCGGATAGGGGTGCAACTCGGACGGGTTGGGTGGGTTGAGAGGTCAACCCTAGCCCAACCCTAAGTATATAATTTTCAACCCTAACCCTACCTCAACTCAAAATACTCAACCCGAGTACTGCCCGAGTTTAATTTGGGCGAGCTCGGGGTTAAATTCGAGTTACTTAATTCCGGTTGATTTTTTCAAGTGTAGATTTAATTTTTTCAAGTGATCTGAGATAAAGGGCGAGACGCAGATAAAGAAAAAGGGAATGAGAGAAGGAGGAGTGACAAGTGAGAGAGAGAGAGACTGAGAATCTGATACGACTCAGACGACGAGGGACGATTGAGAGAGCGAGGTTGAGAAAGGGAGGAGTGACGAGTGAGAGAAGGATCTGAGAGTGATGGAGGTGTAGGGGTAAAGATTTAAAGTGAAGTGAAAGTTTGGACTCTAAAAAGTGAAAGATAAATACTAACCATAGTTAAATATATTTATATATTTGTGTATATTCGGGTTCAATCCGATTTAATAATCGAGTTCACCCGAGGCCTCAACCTTAGACTTACCCAAATTCAATTCGGGTTGGAGTTTTTTTGCCCAAATCCAACCCAAGTATTAAAAATTATAACCCAAGTCTTGTTTTTTTGGGTTGGGCTCGGGTTGAATACGGTTGACCCGTTCAAGTTGCACCCCTAATCGGATTCGGATCGGATCCAGTTGTGACTCGTGTTCCCCCAAATTTAAAAAAAGAAACAGAAATTACGCCAACGAAAACGAACAGAAAATCCCTCTCCATAGCCCTTCAAATCTCTCTCTCTCTCTCTCGCTCTCGCTCTCTATTCTTTAATACTCACACACAGAGACGAGTCTGTCCGAGCTTCAACAACCACCAATGGTACCATTAGCTTATTCCTAATCTGGAATTGCCATTAGGGGTTACTGTACGATTTGTGTGTGATCTCTTCAGCCACCTCTCACTGTGTTGAGGAATGGAGAGAAGGAAATTCGACGGAGCCTTTGTGGCTTCGGACTCCGCTACAAGGCCTGCTCCTTCGCCTCTTCAACCAAATTACAATTGCATAAAAGTTCAGGTATCTTTGTACACTTGTTAATATTCATATACGTCCAGTACAAAAATATATATCTTCGTATAAACCCTAATTTGATTCTCCAAGTTATTTTGAGCTTATTAGACTCAGTTTCATTGTGATTAACTGTGGCTTTCATTGTGAAGCGTAAGTTGAGAGTATATCTGATGGTAGAAGTACGGTTGTAGAGTAAGTTTTTGAAAGTAGTTTTGTACGAGTTGGTTGAATTTTACATTTGAATATGTGCTCTTAGTTATAGCACACATGTACGCAGGAGAGCTTCAGCTTGGTTTCAGTTGGACTGTTTTAGCTGATCAATTTTGTTTCTTTTTTTATATTTTGGTTGAAATTATACATTTTCAGGTCAAATAATCTCTCTTTTTGTTTCATTTGTACTACTTCCGCTGATTAAATTGGTTTTTGGTTTGCAGACTTCAATCAAACAAAATAATAAAAAATTGTTACATTCAGAAGAAAAAAAAGTTGTTGCAAAAATATTTAGCATAATTAGGTCTCGAGCCCATTAATGTATAAATGGATTCATGTGGGGAGTTAAGCATCTGGGAATCCATCAAAAAATCTTTGTTCTAAAAAAGATAATCTTTTGATTAAAACTGAACTCTTACCAATTCTATTCACTGTGATGATCATAATTGTTGCAGATAAATATGCCCAACACAAGCTGAATTTGGGTGAAAATGCAATTGACTAGCATTCACATATACAATAATGACATGTAGGTCAAGCTTGTAGCAAAAAATAGTGGTCTTTTTACTCAACCAACTTAGTCTAGGTTAGTTATGGTTAGTCAACATGGAAGATCTTGTTGATTTATATAGTTTCTAGTGAAGATTTTGCCTTTTGCTGCTTCTATCTACCCGAAAAGTTCCTTAAGCGGTCATAGAAGTCTGCAGGTTAGCAACACAATTGAAGTGAATGGATGCAATATTTAGAAGTTTGAACCATGTATAAATATGGTTGTGGGAGTATCTCAAATTAGGCTTTATGTTACCCAAATCAATGGTTGTGTCTTGAAAATTGAAATATAACCATACTCCAGTGTATACTACTGGAGTTCTTGAGAAGAATCTGAGATGGGTCATTGACGTGCTTTTGAACAGTCATAGCAGTTAAACATCATGTTGTGCTAATCAGCTACTGCCTATATCCATGCATCATTTTTTTTCTACTTTACTTTAATGAAGATTGGACATTTGTCTCTCCTTCTCTTCTAGGATCGTGAATGAGCTAACTACCATGCAATGGTTTCTTATTTAGACATGGATCCATAAAATATTCAGATAAATGAGATTTCATGTTTAGTAACAGTCAGTCTGTCTTTTTTTTTAACATTGTTTGGCAGTCGCTCAATAATTTAACATAATAAAACTTCTGGTTTCATTATTCACAGAAAGCGTTGGAACACTTAGCATCTATTGATCTGCTTGACTTGTGCAATGAAGCAAAAGTTGAGCATTGTCGTGCAACAAGAGACTTGAGAAGCTGTGGACGTTATGTACAGAATGTGTTGAACTCTTGTGGCCATGCATCCTTGTGTGAAGAATGTAGTCAGCGGTGTGATATTTGCCCTATTTGTAGAATTCCTTTACCGAAGAATGGGAATAGACTTCGGCTTCGACTTTACAATGAGTGCATAGAGGCTGGTCTTCTCTCCAAAAGATGTGATGACAGATTTCAAGAGAAAGATGATGGCGAGAAACAACTAACTGCTGATGTCCAGCGGCTTTATTATCTGTTTGATGTTGCCATGGAGAACAACTTAGTTTCTCTGATTTGCCACTGTATCCCTTCACAGTCTTATTATTTCTTTCAATCAAAAAGTGGGGCAGATTGTTTTTTTTTTTCCTTTCAGAATTTTCCATTTGAGAAATCCTTTCTTTTTCATTTGGTCAAACTACAACAACTGACAATGTTTTATCTATGTGTTCAGTTGACAACCAGTAGAGGGAATAATTTTTATGTTCTTCTTTCTTCTGATTTTTTGGAAAACCAGCTTGAAAATGAGATAGTATAACATTTTTTATCGTTTGTTATAGAAAGTTAAACATCAATGTGATTGACATAGTAATTTCTTGATACTAGAGGTTCTGTTTTCCTCAGCAGAAGGTAACAGATGTCACAGATGTTTGCATGGATGAAAGTGCTGTGTCTAGTGATCCCGTTGTTGCTTTCTTGCTGGATGAAGTTGTTGTCAAAGATTGGTGCAAGCAGACATTCAAGAAAATTATCACAGAGCTTCAAAGGATTTGTATCCTTTAATCTTTGAAAGGCTTATTCCGATGATGATTCTCCTCTCCCGCTCTCTCTGTTTTGATTGTACTCCTTGACATTTCCCATAGATAATCTAACAGTATATGAGATGAAAGAATGGTCGACTACACTTATAAAGTTTTCAGTAAAGCTGGCTGGCATATCTAACGTTCTTGAAGTTTTGGAATTATCATTTAAGGGTTCACTTTCAGCACAGCTTCATGATCTACACTACCTTCATGAGAGCATTTTGAAGACAAAGCAGGTTTAATTTCTTTAAGCTCTTGATTATTCAAGTATTTTTTAGTTTAGGTGGTCTTGTGTTGCTTTGATCTTCAACCTATTCTTTGTTGTTTGATATTATTATTGAGTTGTCTGATCATGTTATTACACCTACAAACCTTGTTAGTGCATATGTAATATTCGTCCATGCTTTTTCATCTGTCTGACCATGTTATACATTTAAAACCTTGACAGTAGCAATGTCATCTTCTGTCATGCTACATTGAAAGACCTGATGAGCTGACAATCTAGTTTGCAGAAATGTGAAACTTCAAATAGTATTAAGAAGGAACATGTTCATAAAAGACCATGAGGCATTTAAAAACATTTCGTTTCTTGCATATCCATGTATCTGTCGTATGAAACAACAGCACAGGGTTGTTCTCTGCATTTGTTTCACATATTTGTTGGGGAGAATATCTAATATCGTAGGAGTATTTTTGTTGATATATAAAGTTTCATTGAGTCATTGAGCTACTGCAAAGTTCTGAAGAGTCTATAAACACCTCTATTTCCTATATCATAGGAAACTCTTACCAACATTGTTTCCTGTTTTCCAGCACATGGAGATGATAACTTGGTGTATAAGACATCAATTTCTTGAACATATCAAACCTCGGTACACTAATTTGACATCTTGGCGTTCACTTGTACGTGAAAGGAAATCTGCGGCAATTATGCGTTCATGGCCTAAGTCAATAAATATCCCTGCAGAGTCTGCTGGACAAGATGCTTCCATGCTCTTCATTGAAGAAGCATTGTCAAATCTGGATATAGAAGATGGATATGCTCCTGAAATAGGAGACGATTTAGAAATTACGTCTTTGCAGAAGATTGGGGGCTCATCACTTTTCCAGTCTAAGATAGAGGGGATGGCAGGGTGCTATCCCTTCGAAAATCTGCAAGCTGCTACCGACTTACTGTTTCTACATGGAAATTCTGATCGGGTGGTTGCAAAGCAAGCAATCGTATCCTTTTCTCATTTAACATTTAGTTGCTTGATGGTTTATATCCTTTATCAGACAGTTTTCATTTTGACTTTCCCTAATTTTGGCACAGTTCTTGTATTACTTATTTGATCGACATTGGACATTGCCTGATGAGCAATGGAGAAATGTTGTAGATGATTTTGCGGCTACCTTTGGTATTACCCGGCTTTCCTTACTGGAATCTTTTACCTTTTACCTTCTGGATGATCACACTGATGAAGCTTTGCAGGTAACTTTTTTTCTACAGATGTTTGTGGGTTTCTGTTAAGTTGCTAAATATATGATACAACTAAAAATTTTGATAGTTTTTCTAGGAGGATTTTTTAGTTTTTGCTTCCTATCCACAATCAGGTTTGGGCATTGTGTGATCCAAGATTTGATTTAGAAAGCAGTGATTTGGAGGATAAGTTACTCTGATATTCATCCCTTTTTGTTTTTCATTTGTTCTTTGTTATTTTTGGGGCAGAAAATGGCTATACTTGTTTTCTTTGCATATCCACTGCAGCTGCCAAATCTAGTGTACGAAGACACACCGGATCCCTTGGCAACCATTTTGTCTGTCTTAGATGTCAAATTTGTTGGCCTCTCATTGTATCTTCCAGAGTGAAATGTATTTGATCTGGTGCACAAGTCTTTGTTTACATACATTCACAAATATCACTTTGGTAGTCAATTTTTGTTTTGAGAGCTGAATTGTACCTTTAGGAGATTGATCCACGGGGATTATGGACTTGGACAACCTTTTGGAATTTTTTTGCTTCTTTCTTCAACAGGGTATGGGGGGATAAATCCGACTCTAGTCTGGTTTTAATGTGCATGGGACATATTTTTTTCCTGGTGGAGTGTTTGAACCTTGTGTGACCCCTGACTTTTTTTTTTCCTTAAAAGGCAATTTTCAAGTAATTTGGCTTATGCACCTTATATCATACTGTATGTTAATTGTTCTTCACCTGTTGCATGGCTTACATGGCTTAGGAAGCCTGCCGCCTTATTCCAGAAATTTCAGGTCAAACAACTCATCCCAAGGTTGCAGAAGTTCTTTTGGAAAGGCATAATCCTGATGCAGCCCTTATGGTTCTACGGTGGTCAGGCCGTGACGGTGGAGCAGAGTTGGTTTCACTTGGTGAGGCTGTCACTGCTGTTCGCGTGAGAGTGGAGTGTGGACTTCTGACTGAAGCATTTATGTACCAGAGAATGATCTGCGTAAAAGCCAAGGAACAGAAGTTGAGGCATGAATCTGGTCGGAATGCTTCAGATGAGTGCCGGTCTTGGACAAACTGGGTGGAGGTATTAGTTGCAGAAATTTGTTGTCTCTGTATCCGGAGGAACTTGGTAGATCGAATGATTGAATTTCCGTGGAACTCCAATGAGGAGAAACCTCTCCATAAGTGCCTATTAGATTTTGCTATGGAATACCCTTCGACAAGTATTGGAAGTCTTCTTGTGGTATTCTATCTACAGGTATCTTCTATGTTTTCGAGAAGTTGGAGCTACTAGATTGGTTTTGTTTATGATGCTGAAACTGATTATACATGCTAGCTCTTTCTTATGCACTATCATTATTAGTGTAGTCTGTCTGCTTTCATGACATGAGATATACAATTTTATGCCGCTTTTTCCTGTGGCTCATGTTGAAGCATAGGCAAGTGAAATGACTGCTAAATTTTGGTCGTATGTGAGCTTTTTCATTTTTCCTTCTGTCGGTTCCTATCTTGCTGTTAAAGCAATTCATCAAGTTGGCCACTATTGTTGACCTAGGATTCAATTACATATGATCGTACCTGGAATCTGAAAGGCTTGAAGAATGGATCATGATTTGTTTTGAAACCGGAAGAGGAGTTGTCCATATTAACCAATAATACACTGTAATATTCTTTTTCCGCTTGGTACTCTATGTATGTCTTTTAAATGTTTTGCTGTTGATGCACAGTTATCTGCTTTTTTGATTTGCTATGTTGGCGGGCCTACGCGGAGGTCTGTATACTTGTGTTAGTTTCCTGCGTATATTTGGCTGCAAGAGACAGATGTGGCATGTCAGATTAGCTTTTTACAGTTCGTACGACATATTCTGTAAGACTGGGTTGCCTGACAAGTCGGCTCATTACCCTGCCTCTGCTTTTCAGCGCTGCCGTTACGTAGAGGCATACCAAGTTCATCGTAAACTTCATAGTGTGGAGCAAGACTTTGTTTCAAGAAATTCAGTCAGTGAAGAAGTTTTGTTTAGAATGAGATCGGCAAGTCATTGGAGAGCCGAATTGGTTGTAAGTGTATTCCATTTCATGATTCTTTTCTTTGTCTTATTCATCAACATGATTTAAGGCATCATAGAACCTTGCTAATGGTTTGTTTTAAGCTGCTTGCTGCTCATTCAGACATCTGATGAGAAAAGGAAAATTATGGGTTCTTAGTTTGTAAGCCATTTAAAATTTCTATTGCATTTTTGCTTGAAAAAGAGATCTGCTTGATGAGTTGAGTCATATTACTCGAGTTCGGCGAGCAGGGAAAAATATGTAGGCATGGCAAGGAGATTCATGGATTTTGCTATCTTTTGCTCTAACTAGGGTGGTTTCTTCAGAAAATGTAGAATTCATGGTTGCAATTGGCTTCTATAAGCATAAACTCATCTAGTAATTCCCTATAGCAACTGAACTGCAACATTCTCCAGATTCTCCATGGAGTGAAAATTTTATAGTGGGGCAATAATGATCCTCCAATGGCAATGTCCTGATTTTGACAGTCTTTCGGTGGTGCTATAGAGCCTCTTATGCTGAATCTTAGGCAAGTTCATTTTACCACATTTTTCTTTTGGCCTTTTTATGATGTTTCGTTTCATATGTAAGAACACCATTGGAAAGTAAAGAACCTGAAAATGAAGTAGAACCTTTCCTCTTTTTATTTTTTTTTGGGGGGTGTGTGTGTGAAGAAAGAAGAGATGGAAGGAGGGGGAGCATATCATTTTAGAAATACAAGACAAGCATCGTACATGGGATATTAGCCCACAAGTTGGGTGTGGTTTAAATTGGTGGTAACTAATAATGCATGGGGAAAAAGTTAAATATATTTTCTGAACCAATGTGCATGCTTCTGCAGGATAAAAGCATAGAGTTGCTACCAGAAATCCAGCAGCAACAACTGAAGGCTGGAAAGTTGCTTGAAGTTGGCTTTTCTCCTGGTGATGCAGTTGATGTTCCAGTGAAATCAGATCTTCCAATAGTGCAAGGACCAATTTTGCCTAGTTTATTGGTCCCTTCGTCCTTTGAGTCATCCTTTGTTAATCGTGTGGACAATGATGTTCCTATATTCGAACCATCAGTTCTTGAAATTCCATCAAAATTAGGTGGATCTGTCAATGGGGAAGTGGGGAATTATGGCTCTCCATCCCTTCCTCATGCAAATGCCTTGAACAATACAGAAAAAGGACTGAAGACTCAAAGCAGCTTTAGAGAAAACATCAACTTTGATAGCATCTCAACTTCTGTAATTCGTCGGGTTAGTCCTACCACTGTCAAAACACTGAAAGAATTCAACAGAAATTCATCAAGAGTGCCTCAGAACAGCAATCTCGAAGATGATCAACTTAAAAAAGTCCCTTCAGTAAAAAAACATAATGGATTCATTCAACAGTTTCAAAGTACTAGTCCATATCCCCGCACGATTGCAGCTAATCGCATATCATCACTCAGTAGCAACCGGGGTATGTTAAAATATTCTGCTCGAGACTCGTACATGAATGTGTGTGGAAAACGTGCCTCATCCGATAGAGCCAATATACCTTGGAATGTTGATCCTTTGAATGGTTTAATGGACATCTCTTGGAGGTAAAGTTCACATTCCCTTTCTTCAGGCATCCAGCCCTTTTAGTTTTTCTTTTTTTTACCGCTCGTGGAGTTAATCACTGATAAAGAAAATTGGTTTTATCTATGTGTGACTTATTTCATTTTCTCCTTTACGAATCATCAGCCATGAAAAGAAGGGTTTACCTGTTGAGGACATAGATACAGATGGTGGACCCAGATGGAGGTCTGACGACACCAGTGAAGATGAAGGGCAGCAGGCGCCTTATAAAACGCCCAAGACAGGAATCAGAGGTAGCAGGTTTGCTAGAAGATGAAGAACCTCTCTCTCTTGGAAAGTGGGAGACTGTAAATAGCTATGTAACTGAACCAAAAGTTCTGTGAGAGGGTTGCTCTGCTTGAAGTTCTCAGTTTCCATGGGAGGGCAGCATCCATTTACACCTTGCAGTGATTTAAAGTTAGTGTTTGAAGCTGAGCAATAATGAACGCCATTTCTTTTCGCTTTTTCTTCTTCTTCTTGTCATCCTTTTTGTAATGGGAAATCGTTCTAACTGTGCATTTTTTTGGGGGCGGTTGCAACGTAAACCTCATATGCACGCAGTCACCTACTAACAATTTTCATCGATTAAACATTTAGAAGTTGATCAACCCTTTTGGGTTTTTGTTATCATAGTTATTATACATGGATTCTAGTTATTTAGAAGAGAGATCCAGATTGGCACATTTTTGTATTTTAATTTGAGGCAATTCAAACCCCGATGTTTTGGTAACATCATTTATCTCTTAACTGAGTGGTTTTTGCATGTTATTGGAATTGTAGTTTATCTTAATCTTGAATATAGATGCTTCTCCTCAAGTTTCTTCTATCTTGCATCCTTTATATGTTGCGATAATTTTTCGTTGTCATCGTGCCTAGAACTGATTGGTTGTTAACAGCATTTTGTTCCATAATCGAGTTTTTCGTAGTCTTATTTCTTTTTGGAGAGATTGATTTCCAAATTTGAATTTGTATCACTTGGGATGGGACTTAACGGTTGAGTGGATTAGCAGAGAGTCCTGGTGTGATCTCTACAAACATCAATCAGCTCATGTGGAAGAAATCTTTACTTGTTTTTTCACATTAAACGAAGATCAAGTTTGTTGTTCGGTTGTATTGTGTTACCAATCATAGTTGTCGTAACCAGTATTTGAGGTTTTTATCCATAATGTGATATAGAAGATGCGAGTGGACAGTTCTATCTTCAGGATAATTTTCGAACCCTTGATGATTTTTATAGGTCAGATATTCATTTAATTTCTTACAGTCTTTGATATTATTTCAAGCACTCTTATATGCATTGAACAATTACCCAATGTGATCATCAGGAGAAAATATTAGATGTAACGGTGACATTACGTCATCATCTTCATGCGATATTACCAACCAATAAGAACATAACAAGTAAGCAGGTGGATCTCACATATTATAATAATCAACTCTCCATGTCATTCGGGAACCACCCAATATCTGAAAATAGCTATCAAGTGAGGTTGATCAATGATTGTAATTATTAAGTACACATTTTAAATTCATTTTTTAAAATCATGTAATATTGTTCATAGCCGTTACACCCAATATTTTACTCTGGTTATGCCAATGTTTTTAATAGTTTTTTTTTTCTTCCCCTTTTTGGTGTTATGGTTTGAAAGTGGCGGTTAAAACGGTTACTGGGGCTGTCCACTAAACTTGCCCACACCCCTCTTGCTCACTCAAATTCAAATTACACTCAAGTTACTATAATGCCCTTTGAGGTACATGGAAAAGGCAAACACCAACCACGTTGGCAATCAGAATTAGCCCTGATTATCTGGTGAAAAGTGGGTGTAACGGTGACATCACGTCATCATCGTCACATGATATTACTATTTATTGTGATTCACTATCTATTCAATAGTTGTGATTATCAAGTATACATTTTAAGCTCATTTTTTAAATGCAAATAATATTTTTTAACAATTATATCACGTCAATATTATCACGTAATATAATCATTTAATAATATATAAATAAATAGACAAGTCACGAAGAACATGTTCTTATTTTCATGTCCGACCACATTTCCTCCAAGGTTAAGTCATCTCCTTGTTGGGGCCATTAATTGATAACACCCTTTCCACACTAGATTCCTTAATTACGAATCACTCATTGTGAAACTAAAGAGTTCTTCATCAATAAGTAATAGATGCCCTTTATTTATAAATAAATCTAAGAGAATCTATTAACGTAGGGAAGAATTCGACTCCCTTATTTACGATTTTCAAATATCCAATTATAAGAAATACTAAGAACTAGTTGTATATATGGCAAAGACTTGCATGGAAATCAGCTTCACCCTCTCATTAAATAAAAGTAAGGAGCAATGTCACTTTCCATCCCAAGACTGAGATATGATAAGTCTATGGTATCAAAAGTAATAGCAAATTATTCATTTTTGAGGTCAATCTATAATTTTTAGGGTCAAGTTATTATTTTTTAGGGTATTTAAAATTAATATTAAACTAAATCAAAAAACAATAGATCGATTCGACCAATCTTAATTTATGATCAATTCTAAACACCCTAAAAATATAACTTAACTCTCAGAATTTGTAATTTTATCTTTAAAAATTATAACATGACCCAAAAAATATCATAATTTATTTTTGTTGTAATTAATACCTAAAAAAATTGTATCTTCACCTATATAATTATAAACTTTAGGGTTAATTAAAATAATCCCTTTAACTTTTGGTAGTTTGTCATTCACCCGTTTATATTTTAATTTTAACAAATAGTCCCTTTTAAATTTAAATATTTTGTAATTAATTCCAACAATTAATTTTAGATCATAAAAAATGATGCAAGTTAGACATGAAAATTTAATGTGATATTTATTTTGTTAAAAAGACACAATTACCCATGAAAATAGCGTGTATGTGCATGTGTTAGTGTTAGGTGGAGGTGAAAACGAACATAATGTGTTAGTATTTGACTGAATAGATGTATTTTTTTATTGATTTATTGATTTTTTTTATTTTTTAAAGATAAAATTGGTATCTCAAAAAAAAATAAGAGAAATGATGTACAAAGATAGAGAGTGTAATGGTATTTTCATGTTTCATAATTTAGTCTTCATTTAAAACTATAGGGAGCTAATTACAATAAGAGGTATAATTTGAGGGGATAAATTATAATTAACCCTAAATTTTAATACTTAACTCCAAAAAAAAAAGTCCATCCTTCCAAGAAAATACCTTCTCTTTCCTCCTATTCTCCGTCCTCTTCCACAAAACGCACCATGAAAAGAGGAAGACCCCAAATTCGAAAATGATATATAACCAAAAAAGAAGCCACGTGTTAAAAAAATAGAGAGAGAAGGCTAAGAAGGTCAAGAACGGCATGTGCTCCACATGCCTTTACCAGTCAGAAAAAGATAAAGTGGGCCCATTTTGAATATGGACCGCACATGTGTCCTCCTCGTTGATCACGTGGCCGCCATCAAATAAAAGTTTGAGAAGATTTCCTTACACATGCATTGAGCATTCTCTAAATGCTTCCTCTAATTTGGCAAACAATGCGGTCCGACATATCTTAGCCGTAAGATTACGTTTTCGGGCAATCAATTATATTTCTTTCTTTTTCTTACTAGAAGAGGATCGAGAAAGATGTATCAGCCAAATGATCGGTACTTGAAAACACTTTATGATATTAAAAATTATACATTAATTATATTATATTTATATTTATATTTTAAATAATCATTTATTTATATTTTTATAATTTTATAATTTAAAATTAAAATAGACAGAAAAAAATAAGAGAGAAATAAGTGTGTATTAGTGAAATTATATAAAATTAAGAAATATATTAGTTGAGTTGTCTGACATTAAGAACTGTGAACAAAAAAATGATATTTTTAGGCAGGAAAAAAATTAAGATCAATTTTATACCATTAGGCCAAAATAAATAAAAATTAAATTAATTTTGATCGTCATTATATTTTTACATATTTTTTTAATAAATTAAGAATTTAACTTATTAACTATAATATATTAATATTTGATAGATTTCAACTCCATGATGTTTACCTTCGTTCGTACCACATGCATTCTAGTTAAATATATAAACCAGTGTTATTAGAATTGGACCGGATCACTCGATTGGACCGATTGAACCGTGAATCAAGAAATAAAACGGTATGGTTCTGTAGTTAGACCACTTAAAGAAGTAAATCAGCTGAAAACCGCTGAACCAGCCGATTTTGGATCAAAACCGTGAATCGAACGATTTTTAAAAACTTGCTGGTTGGAATTCTACATGTTATATATATATAAAAAAAATCCTTTTTTGGGCCATTTTTGCCCTAAATCAATCATAGATCCCCCACCCAATTTTCGCACTTCGCAGATCAGTGGCCACTCAAGCCACAACTCACCATTCAGGTGACCACTCAGGCCATCACTCATCACTCAGGTGAGAACTCAAACGACCACTCAACTCTCATGCGAGGAACAAAAGCCCAAGGAAGCTCGATCTCTCTCACTCAATCAATGTCTCTGACTCAATCAATGAGAAGCTTCAACTTTCAAGCCTTCAACTCAGGCGACCATTAGAACACTTCAAGCCTTCAACGATCCATCAATCAACTCAGGCGATCACTTGGTAAGTCAGTATTCCCTCTCTATCTCTCTCTCTCTGTGAAATTTGCCTTAATTTCTCTGTCGAATTTGATAGTTTGGTATGACAATTGGACCTCCAAAAGTATCTTCATATTCTCTCTGTCTCTGACAATTAGACCTCCCAGATTAGTTTGTCTGTTAGATTATTTTTGTAGCAAACATTTAGTATTGTGGGATTAAAAATTTGAGATACATAGCATTGTTTTTTTTTTTTTTTGGACAAAAGCAAATGAAACACACACACACAGTCAACACATCAAATTAATAAATAATTTGGTACAACTTGGGTAGGGGTAAGGGTGGCGGTGGGAAGAGCATACCAAGGAAAATATATTAGACAACTGTTAATAATCACTCATAAATATTGTATATTTTGAATAACTTATTTAGTTTTAACAAAAAGATAATACCCTCAAAGGTCTACTTTTTAGTGAAAATTGGGGCTGAATTTACTTAGATGGATTTATAATGACTTGAGTCCGTCAAAGAAATTTATTCGGTAATAAGTCCGTTTTTTATCTTATTAATAAGTATTTAAGTCCATTATTTTTTTAAATCTCAAAAATATCCTTATTTGAAAGGAGGTTAAATTAATTTCTTATCTTAGAAATTGTTATCCCTTAATTTAATGTCAATTAAAATATGTCAATAAAATCTCTATCATAAATTTAAAATTCAAATTCAAATCTCTCCCTCTCCCCCATCTCTCTCTCTTTCTCTCTCTCTCTCTCTCCATCATATATCTATTGTACTTAAGTCCATTCAAATCATAAATGATATTATTTTTTGTGTCTAAATGATAACTTTTTTTTTTTTTTGTATTTGAATTTTACTATTTTTTATTTTTAATGTTATTCTCTCTCTCTCTCTCTCTCTCTATATATATATATGTGTGTGTGTGTGAGAGAGAGAGATATATAGTCCTAATTTATATATGAATATAGATAGATATGAGAGAGAAAAAATTTAAATGTTAGTCAAACTCCTAAAATTTAGGAGTTTTTAATTTTTAATTTTATTTCACTTCTAAAGGAAATGAATAGTCTGGTAAAATTGACAAAAAACGGGCTTCATAACAAATAAATTTTCTTGGCAAACTTAAGTTCAAATAAGTCCATATAGGAAGACTGGCCTCCAAATTTTCCTATTTTTTACTTGTATGACAAAATTGATGATTTAATTTAGGATAATAATAAAAAAAAATTTAGTATCATACCTTTTTTTAGCAAGTCACAAAGTAACATGCACAAATATTATAATTTTTTATTTTATTATTTATACAATTTATAGCTATAAATAACTCAAAATAAATTTTACTTTATTTTTTCATATATTACTAAATAATACAATTTCGATGTCATAAACTTATTCTCAAATTCAAACCACACACAATCACCTCATTAGTCGCGTATTTTTCAATATTCCCAGCAAAAGACCCAAAAAAAAAGTGAGATCTTTCAATATATATCTCCACAATTTCTTTTAGGTATTTTTTTTTATTAATCAAGTTTCTTTAGTTTTCTTTTTTATTCAACGGTCAGATATGTGCAGGACAATTAACGCGCACCTCAACTAATCATCTCCCCCATCAGGTCAAATGCAAATCATCCACTCAAATAGAATATTCATGAAGAATAAATCTCTTATGATCTCTCTTTTAGGAATTCAAATCCTCTCCAGTACGCTTTCTATTTATTTTTTTATTGACATATCATTTATCATTAATGAGGGAAGGACCCACTTATATACAATAGATTTCACTTATGGAATATATGGACATATCATCCATCATCCATCATCGGCCTTCTTACAACACCCGAGCCCCAGTTTTGCGGAGCGGACCAAACTTCCGTACTACCCCCTTATTGTCTCTCTATAAAAAAAAGCCTGCGAAAAACACGAAAAGCTAAGCCACTAATATTGTGGCAAAAGTAATACCTCATAAAATCAACGAAGTTAAGATTTCGTATATGTTATATCCTTTCAATCGAGTGAGAACTTCTAAAGAAGACCTTCAGTGGCGGATCCACAGTGGGGGTAGTGGGGGCGGCTGCCTCCACTGGAATTTTAAAAAAAATTGGGGACTAAGTATAATTTTAAAAAATTTAGAATTTATTAAAGATTTGCCCTAACTGAATTTTTTTTAAAAGATTTAAGGGTAGTTATGTTATTTTGACAAATATATGAGTCTCACTTGTGAATATCAATTGAAGATGATATCAAAAATTTGGGCATTTAAGATTAACTAATATGCTACGAAATAGGTTAGCCCTCTCATTTGTTTTATGTTTATACATTGAACTAAATTTGGGGCTTGTAATCATCTTCTTTGTTTTATGTTTATATGTTAGAATTGAAAGTTAGGGTTTGTAGTCCTCTTTCGTGGTTTATTTTTTAAATGTTGAATTGAAATTAACGTCTGTAGCTCTCTTTCGTATTTTATTTGTTACATGTTGAATTGAAAATATGAAACTGTGGCTTGTAATCATTTCTTATGTTTTATTTTTTATGTATTGAATTGAAACTAGGATTTGTAGTCTTGTATTTATTTTTCTATGTTGAAATAAAATTGGGGCTTGTCCTCTTCTATGATTTATTTTTTTATATATTTAATTGATATTTGAGTTTGTAGTTCTCTCTAGTGTTTTATTTTTATACGTTGAATTGGAATTATGACTTGTAGTCGTCTCATTTGTTTTATTTTTATTTGTAGAATTAGAATTGAGACTTGCAGTTCTCGATTATAATTAGACTAAATTATTTTGATTTGGTAGTTTGAATAGTTTTATTGTGATAAGTTAAGTACTTCATATACCTAAGTTTAGTTTACTAGAATAATTATAGTTTAAGTTAGTTTCGATTGTTTGTTAAAATTTAATGATGAATATTAAGTTTGTGATTGAACAAATTAATTTTTGAATTAGTTATGAAAAATTTTCATAAAATTTAATATATGATTGAGCCCAATTTTGCGGTTCAAAATTTTTTTGTTAAGTCTTATAGATAAATCTATAATGAGTTTTTTTTGTTGGCTCTTTTTGTATATCGCTCATGTATATGAATTGTGTCTTTAATTGATGTTTTATTAATAAAATTATACTTTTGTGAATATTTTAAATTTTAATATTAATATATTTTAAGTTGCCCCCACTGGAGAAGATGTCTGGCTCCGCCCCTGGGCCACTTAAAAGAAGTACAATATATATTTTCTGAAGCGAAATGCTCTTAAATTGGTAGTTGAATAGAGAAAGAAATCATTTTTTCTTCCACAGACATATTGAACGTAGTCTATCATTTTGAGGTTATAAAAAACTTGTGAATTGATATAAATTATGACATGCATCTCTCAAGAGAGTGGGACAGTCCTAAAAACGCATTAACTTATCTTTGCCCAACCAAATTCAAATTTTGCCGGAAAGTTTCTCCGTATCATTGCACAATGAATTAGCCGGCATAGACGCTGAAGTGTGGGGCCCACATTAAATTCAGTTATGTACCAAGAGATAAAAGGCTGCGAATTTGGATAAGATGATGATAAGATTTTATTATTATTTTTTTTAATGTGGGTTGTAACATAAGATATCATACATATAGATATAGATATCGTGTGCTAGGATATTCCCTTTTACACTCTAAACTTTAGACTAAAGTAGTCCCACGCCACGTGGATTACCTTTGCCAAAAAACTCACCGACCATAAAGCTAAGATTGCAGCAATGCTTTGGGGACGACGCTATCTGTATCTTTTTATCCATTTCGTCTACCATGATTATTATACTTAGTATTAATTAATGTTATCCTTCCCCCATTTATCTTTATCCACACTCACTCATCCATCCACCTTATAAGTATGAGTTCTTTCTTTCATATTTTTCTCTTTTAATTTTCTGTTATTGGTTAGATCTAAGTTACAACGTCAGCATAAAATTTGAGAGACTAATCGGCGTAAGTCTAAACACCTTATAATAAAAAATAAAAAAATTATAATTATTGTATTACATGAAAAAAGTAGTTATTACGTTACATTGAATATTTTCTCATATATAAGAAATCACCCTTTGATATGTCGTGGAAAATAAGTTATCTTTAGAGTTCGTTCAGTTGGGGTGCAAGGGGGAGGGGAAATGATGAAAAGTGAAAAAAATGAAGTGAGAGAATATATATATATACACATACATGGGTGGAGCCACCATATACCTAGGGAGGCACATTCCCACCCTCGAAAAAAATTTCTTAACATTACCTATATGTATTTTAAATATTTCTTTAATATTTTCTTATTTTTTTGGCACATTAATTAGTGTACACTTATTTTAAATGACTGATTTTTTTGACATATTTTGAACATGTTATGTACTTTTCTAGATAAATTTTGAATATATTAGAATTATTTTGTACTTTCTAAAACTGAAAAAGTCATGATATACATATTAACTAGTTTACTTGTGATTTTGACATTTATTTTTACTAATTACGGTAGACATTATAAATTGTGCATTGAACTGTATAATTGAATAAGTGATAATTAAATACTCAAGTGATAATATGATTGTGTGTATAAAATATAATAAAATTGTTATGTAACGATTTCAAAATACGAAAATTTACCGGAGTCAATTTTAAATAATTTTAATTAGCTTATATTTTGTAAAATGATATAATTAGTTTTTTTTTTTATTGTTGTCGTTTGTATATACTAGGCTTACTAATTTTTGATTTATTGGATTGAATGAACTATTAAGTATTAAATAAGATATAATTTAATACAAATTATTATCCTATATATTTCTATTGGTTGTAAAAAAAAAAATTAGTTTGTTAAAATATCGGTGCCCACACTAACACGATTTTATGGCTGCGCCCCTATATATATATATTCATGCATGTATTTGGTTAGTGTATTACAATTTTTTTAAGAAATTTCATTATATTGTTGAGATAAATGAAAGTTATAACAAAATTTTGTCAATTTTTTAAATTACCTTTAATTATATTAAATCAATCTAAAAAACAAAATATGTATTTTAATTAAAATTTAATTTTTTATTAAAAAAAAAGGATCCTAACATAATTGTGGGACTAGGATAAACCCGAAGCCAGATCTCTAGCCCAGGTTATATGATTAACCTAATTCATTTTGTGCTAACTAAATAATTGATTTTTTTTATATATTGTTTAGAATTATCATGCTAAACAAACAAACATGTAGTTAAAAGTACTTAAATAAACTTATAAAATGTCACGCATGAGAAACATACAAACATTTTTTATTGTGATATAAAATGTAGTTATTTGCTAAGATTAGTCATAGTTAGTTCAAAGTCGAGATTCAACTTATTTTAATATAGAATTTAGATTATTTGTTATTTATGTCTCATAGGTTTGTTATAAATTAAAAAAATTATACTAAATATTATCCTTTTTCACATATGAAGTTTTTGAATCCAAATTCTCTTTAATACATGCTATTCAATTCTCTTTCTTTGTGGATAATTTATCATTAAAGAGTGAAGGATTTATTTATATATTATAGATCATACTTAAATATATGATAGATAATCTATCATGAAAAAATATAATAATAGGAATATCAACCTGAAAGTTGGAAATATGCTATTCAATTCCTAATGTTCCGTTTGGTACGATGGAAAACTGGAATGATGGAAAGTTAGAAGGATGAAAAGTTGGAGTGATAAATAAAACATCATGTTTGGTAAGGAAAAAAAATAGGAAGGATGAAAAAGTAGATGGATAAACTTTCTTTCCAACTCACTAAAATCAATCATTCCAAGATTGGATGGAAAATTAATTATTTGTGTTGAAATATATTTTATTTGTATATATATCATTTGATATATACATATACTAGTTATTACCTGTGCCTGAAGGCACAAAGTAATAAAAAATGGTAAACAATAAACATATTTGTATCCATATATAAAATAAAATCACAAACATAGATAAGAGATAAAAGAATTTAAACATCAATTTGTAATGGGGGTGAGAGGTGGTTGTAGGAGACGGTGATGGTTGTGGTGGGTGGCAATGACCGTGGTGGTGGTGGCGGCGGTGGCGACGGTGGTGGTGGTGGTGGTGGTGGTGGCGAAGACGACGATGGTGGTGGTTGTGGTGGCAGTGGTAGCGGTAGCGGTGGTGGTGACGACGACGGCGGTGGTGGTGGTGGTAGAGGTAGTGGTGGGGCAGTTTCAAACACTATTTTTTTTTTTTTTTTAAAGTACTTATGAAAAATAATTTCTATAAGTACTTTTAAAAATTCACTCCAAACACACTTTTAGGGACCTATTTTTCCTATTAAAGTTAGGGTGTTAATATTAGCCGTTAGATTAACTTTAAAATAAAATTTAAAGTGATCTCAACCGCGAATTGCAAAAGTTATTTTGTTTATCTTTTGAGATTTGAATTGTAAGCTACTTTATTATATAGATTATGTGTACATTAATTTATATATAAATACAATGATAAAATACGTATTTATATATTTTTTAAAAAAAAATTAAAATTAAAATTAAAAAGTAAAACTAAAATTAAAAAATAAAAAATAAAAAATATTTTTTTCATCTTATCAAGCACAAAAAAAATTATTAATCATTTTTATTTTTCATCCATCTTATCAAATACAAATGAATGAATGTATATCATTCTTACTTTTATTTCTTAAAAAATAGAAAGTGTATCTTTCTTATTTTCCATTATTCTTATCAAACGAAGCATAAATTTCTCATCATTACAACGGGCCTTTAAGTATCCAAATCTCATCAGACAACCATTTTTTGGAGAAAATATTTAATGTACATGTGATATCATATAAATATGATATGATATAACTAATTAGTAATAAAACTTCAAATGAGCAGAGTGAATCCTACTAGTATAGTTATTGACTTATACGAGAGAAGAATAAATAATTATTAATTTATATGGATAAGTAATTATTAATTTTTATGGAATTTACTTATTTTATTTATTTAAATATTATTGGTTCATTTATCAGTACGACAATAAATATTTTTTCCACTTTTCGATAAAACAGCTATACAGTTGACACGCGTCTGCATCAAAGACCCTCTGTCCCACCTAAAAACCTTAGACCCAAAAGAGGCCACATCCCAAACCTTCCGTATCAACCTATATCTCTAACCTTTTTCCCAAACAAACGGTCCATATCAATTCACTCTACAACCGTAAAATACAGCAGGCTACATCCAGTCATTGCCCAACCTCCCCTCTTATCCATGAACCAAATTTATATCACGAATCCTATTGTAAATTTGTAATCCATCCTCTGTCCCTCATCTAGCCTAATTCACTTTCTCTCTCTACATCTATCTAATATCTGTATCTAAATCGTGTGTATCTCTCCATCATTAGAGAAACTCGAGAAAGAGAAAACCCCTTCGCCAAACCCTAACACCAATTTTTCTCCACTGGATCGTGTAGAAATTCTCTCTCTGGGCGATACATTTGAATTCTGATCTTTCATTTTCTGATTCAGAGGTGAACCAATTCGGATTGGGAGGCAGCTATGACTCGGCGGTGCTCCCATTGCAGTCACAACGGCCACAACTCACGGACGTGTCCGAACCGTGGAGTGAAGCTGTTTGGAGTTCGATTGACTGATGGATTGATCAGGAAGAGTGCGAGTATGGGTAACTTGACCCACTACACCGGATCACCATCCAATAACAGTATTCCTCAAAACGGTGTCGCTCATGACTCTCCCGGCGACACCCCCGATCGCGGTGCCGCCGCCGATGGGTATGCTTCCGAGGATTTCGTGCCCGGTTCATCTTCGAGCCGAGAAAGAAAAAAAGGTAATATAGGTAGGCATGCATAGATTTGTATATGTATGTCGGTCTACAAAACACACACAGACACGCACGTATGTGTTTTGGGGATCTAATGGTTGTATTTAAGGTTTTGTATATGTAAGTTATGAAATTTTGATTTGAGGATTGTTTGTTTTAGAAGCTGATATTGATATTTATGCGTGCATGAAGTTTAATATTACTAAGAATTGTGGCTGGAAAACGGGGTGATGACGAAGACGTTTTTTTTCTTATTGTTGTGAACTTGGGTTGAAGTTAAAGCATTTAAACCGTTTTGTTTTTGGATTGTGGAGTAGTTGGGAGAATTTGGATTTTTTGGTGACCGAGAAATTGGGCGAATGTCAAAAAATTGAATTTAGTTATCAAAATTGCTGGGATATTGGTGAAAAGTTCGATCAGCTCAAATTTTTGGTTATTTCCAAAGAATAGGGATCTCAACTCTGAATTAAGCTCGGTTGACTGGAATGTTTTGTTTTCAAATCGAAATTATGAGAAAACTAGGATTTAGACTTGAGAAAAATTGGCTTCTTTGATTTTCTTTTCCTTTCTCAGCAACAGAAGTGTCATGACTTGACTTTCTTTATATCCAGTAATGACCTTTGGTCATCTGTATGGGAAAAGAAGTTAAGAACCAGAGGGACAATGTTTGCAAGGGAGTGGTTTCTATGGGCATTCAGGATCAATGGACCATTGAATTTTACTTTCTGATTCTGCTGTGTGTGGATTGTGAGCAAATAATAAGACTGCTCTAGTTTTGTATGATTTGTGTGGTATTTTCAGTGTAAACAGTCAATGAACGGCTGATTGTCCTTAGTGAATGAACGGCTGATTGCTCTTAGTGTTACTGAATGGTTTTCTTTCTCACGCGATTCAACTGCATTGCTCCTGGTTCGAGCACACCAAGCACTGCAGTATCTTCTGGGTTTTTTTGGATTACTCTCACTGGGTGGCAATATGTGGATTCCTGGATCCATCTTGGCTTGGTTTCTTTTGTTCGAAGAGAGTGAAGAGGGGGGAGGGTGAGAGGTTTCAAGTCATGAAGTTAGTTGGCAAATGATATCGTCAGATCTCTTAAAAATTTTGTTGGCAAATTATCTCTGTAAGTTGCTCTTATGACGAGACCAAAAACATTACATTTAGTGACGGGCAGAGTTACGAGTGAGAGAGTTGAAGTTAATCTCTCTTGGTGAAAAATTCTTGATGTTGACAGGAACCAGAAACATCAAAGATTGTTTTTACTGTGGTTTGCTTCACACTGATAATAATCATCAAGAATTGAGTATCTCCTGTTCATCTTGCTCGTGATTTGTTATGAAGAGCATCTGTTTTGTAGTGTGTTAACTGTGTATGCCTTCTTGAAAATGATTCTAATTTGACTTGCAGGTATTCCATGGACTGAAGAGGAACACAGGATGTTTCTGCTTGGTTTGCAAAAGCTTGGCAAAGGTGATTGGCGGGGAATAGCACGCAATTATGTAATTTCAAGAACACCTACTCAGGTGGCCAGTCATGCCCAGAAGTATTTCATCAGGCAAAGTAATGTGTCTAGGAGAAAAAGACGGTCCAGTCTGTTTGATATTGTAACGGATGAAGTAAGTATTTTTCCCTCTATGGATTGATTTAGGATATAGGCATTTCACTATGCAGCTATATATTGGATGATTATCTCCAGGGAGATCTTTTATATTTACCAACAGGATTTTTTATGGCTACTTTTTAGCATGAAAGATTTTACTTTTTTGTTACGACTTTGGATAAAATTTTCAGTTCTTGTTGCTAGTTGTCTTTGACAAGCTATAATTTTTTTCATGGGATATATCACTTATCATTCTCCTTCAATGTGGCCGTAAAGAACATGGTGGCATGGTAGTGCACATGGAATGTGACAAATGCAAAATTTTGACCCACCCATTGGGTTTCAACCTTGCTCAGATTTCAATGTTTTATACAATTGTGCGGGTTTAAGGCTGTAGGAGCAAACCTAGAAGTATGTTTTGTTTTTGAAAAGCCAATATTTAGATCTCTTTGATTTTAGATGCACAATTTGGTACTTTCAAGTGATTCGCTTATGTATGTGTGTTTTTTTTAAAAGTATTTTTTTTTTCTGGTGGAGTTGCTAATTTTCTTGCTGTATGTTGCATTTTTATAGTCACCCGACACGCCAATGGTATCAGAGGCTGTCTATGCTGTTAACCCTCCCCAAGCAGAGACACAAAGTGACAACCCATTGCCTACTGCTGCTGTGGATGAAGAATGTGAATCAATGGATTCTACCCACTCTAACAACGCTGAAAGTGTACCTCAAAAGCCAGATGGCTCGCAATGTGCTTATCCAGTTCTATATCCTGCTTATATTGCCCCATGCTATCCATTTTCTTTTCCATTTTGGTCGGGGTATGGTGCAGAGCCAGCTAAAACAGAAACTCATGAAGTGCTTAAGCCAACAGCAGTTCACTCGAAGAGCCCAATTAATGTTGATGAGCTGGTTGGCATGTCGAAACTGAGCTTAGGGGATTCCCTTGGCGAAGCAGGGCCATCCTCACTCTCACTAAAACTGCTCAACGACGCCTCTAGGCAGTCAGCTTTCCATGCTAAAACTGCCCCTGACAGTTCCGACATGAACTCAAGCAGCAGTCCAATCCATGCAGTTTAGAAGTTAAGAGTTCCATACTTTCCGTATGGAGATTGTAGGTTAGCTCAGTACTGGTGAGCTCTGGAGATTTCCTGTTAATACAAAGACAATAATGTGCAGTCTCGTTTGGATTATAGTTGGCGGGCACCTTAATAATCTTGGGTTTAGGGATCATTAACTTATGTCAGTTTTTGCCTTGTAGGCTGTAGCAACTCCTGTCTGAAATTATTTGAATCTTCTGAAAATTTTGATTTTTAAGTTCTTTCGTGTCGTCAACGTTCATTGCTGGTTACATTCTACTTAGAATACTTGAGCTGTGAATTTTTATTTTTTTTGGTAAAAAACATTTTCATAGCAAATCTATGTTTTATATGCATGGAGGGGCCTCTTATAATTAGCATTGATATGGTTTTTCAGGAGAGAGGAGAGAGTCTCATTGTATAGTCAATTTTGACATGGTCTGTTAGTTTTCAGCAGAAAATGAGGTACGGTTTTGTTGGTAATTAGTTCTTGATTGTGGAGGACAAGGCTTCTGTAGGGAAGGATCTGGATATAAGTAGACTTGGGGCATATATTAGAAGAACCAAGGATTGTGCCCTTTCTGATCTTGTTCTGTGGCAGTCTTCATGGTAGTTTACGATGGCAATGAATTGGGAAAAATGTCCATGTTCTTCTGTTTGGTTTTTTTGGGTAAGTAAAAATTTGACCTATTTCTCGATTTGTACATGCCAATTTGAATGGTACTTCAAGTTGTGTAACCAGATAATCAAATTTGGGTTCAAGTCGAGTTGAATTTAATTTCACTACAATTGTGTAACCCGAAAATTAAATCCGAATTGAAGCAGCCTGGTTCAAGTTCAACTTGAGTTCAAAAGTTTAAACATGGACAATACTCTATTGACAAATTCGGGTTAAAGTCGGATCGAATCCGATTAACTTCCCAACCGGCTAACTCACCCGACTTACACCTCCTAACTGCACTACTACTGAATTAAGACAATCAACCACCGGAGCTGGTGGTCTAATGGTAAGGTGTGCCCGTCTTGGGTCGCTCCCTGACTCCCATGAGATTAGCAAGCAGGGATCGATCCACGGGGTCCCCATGCCTTACTCATTAGTGCTTCGGTGGTGGTGTGGTGACGGGCTACTCCAAAAGGGTCTGTAGCTATGGCTAACCGAACATTCCACATCGGGGGAGACCCTCATGGTCACGCTCAGGGGGGTTTACTACCTGCTGGTCGCCCCTCTCCCCCATCTCGTTTCTCAAAAGAAATTAAGACAATCATCTTGAAGATTTGGGAAACAGTGGGTTTAAAGAGCTTGGTTGTTATAAGTAAGGTTGATAATAGACTCGAATTTTGTGAGTTTGAGTCGAGTTTGTCGAGCTTATTTTTCTAGACGAGCATAAAAAATGATTCAAATTCGACTCGTTTAAAAAATGAACCGAGCCCAAAATAAGTCGAACTCAAGTCTAATTCGAGTAGCTCGACTATTTTACATATAAACGAGATAAAATTTGCAAGCTCAAGCTGAGCCTTTTAGACTCGTTTTCTGAATGAGTCTAAAAAATTATTCAAACTCGATTTATTTAAGTCAAATCTTATCTGAATCAAATCCAAATAATTCGATTCAATTATCAAACCAGTTATAACTTATAAGCTTGACGATCCAAGGAGTGACAGGTCCATCCAATTGAGTAAAGTTGTTAGTCTTCTTTTGGTCCAACGGGTAGGTTTGGCCCACCCTATCGCCCGCCAAAGTTTTATAAGTTCAGAAAACGTGTCAGATTTGATAAAAATCTAAAAGAATATCTAAACAAAAAGCCACCAACACCAACCACATAAAAAGATAATACTCTTCTTTTTCCCCAGAAAAAAAAAAAAAGATAATACTCTTCATTTGTGATTAAGTATCGAGCATATTCCATTAAACAATCAACAACCTAATGATGTAATCCGGTATATTCCCTCACAAATCACCATATGTCCACCAAAAAGCAATTACATTAGGCTGATCCTTATAGATCGCCAATTAAACAATTAATTGGGCCAGCTGAAACGGACTCGTGTCAAATTTTAGTGGGTTCATATAAAAAAATATTAAATAAATATTCAATTTATTTATTAATTCATGTATAAACAATTGTGTCATATCAAGTTTGTGTTGTGTATTTTTTTTAATTGATTTCACCTATATCCGATTTATTTATTAACCGTGTCGGATTGGATTCATTCGTTTACAAAATTGGTGGCATAATGAAGATCTAAACATTTTTGATTTTGTGTTGTGTTCGTGTCTGACCCCTAACCACCACCATCCTTCTCTGACCCATTAGAAAAAAAATAAAATTTGACCTTTTATTTGACAATAATATAATATAATTTTAATTTATTTATTGCAATTCTCAATAAATAATGAGGTCTTAATAAATATTGGGATTTATTATAAATTTAATAAATTATATTTAAATAACATTCTTTAAAAATTTGAAAAAGAAAAAAATTATGTTTTATTTGAACCGCAAAAAAGAAAAACCGAGAAGGGTGTCGGTTCGACCCGTCCTCTGTAAGGCTATGAGCCTATAATATTTTGGCAAAAAACTGATCTTATCATTGCATACGCATGCAAAACGTGAAACTCCATGGAGCCATAAACATCATACTGCAATTTGTCGCTGTGCCGAACACCATTTATTTCTTCAACGCTCGCTATATTGTTCACCGTCCAATCTCTCCCTCTCTGCCCCTCGCTTTCTCTATCCCCCTCTTATCCTTCGAAGAATTAAATGTAAGGGATTAAAAGTAGAAGGGATGTAATTTTGTATTTGGTAAGATGGAAAAAATATTTTAAAATTTTATTTTTATTTTTATTTTTAAATATAAATACATATTTTATCATTGTATTTATATATAAAATTAATATATATATAATATGTAATTGATAAATATAATATAGATAAATAAGATACACTTTAACACAAATAATTAATTTTTTATCCATTTTCCTCCTAATTTTGGAGGGATTAATTTTGGTGGGTTGGAAGAAAAATTCTTTCATCCATTTTTCCATCCTTCCTATTTTCTTTTTTTACCAAACATGATTTTTTTTTTATCACCTCAATTTTTCATCATTTGAACTTTCTACGCTTTCATTTTTCCATCGTACCAAATGGATCATTTGTGTTTTAGGTGAAGCGGACTCAAATTGAGTCTTATTAAATTCATGTCAAAAAACACTTCATTAATACTTGATTTGTTTATTAATTCATGTCTAAATAATCATGTCATATCAGATTCGTGTCGTGTATAAATCGTGTATAATCAGTATGTAAACAAGTCGTATCGTGCATTTATTTTGATTGACTTCACTCATATCTGATTCGTTTATTAATCGTGTTATGTTTGGTTCACTCATTTACAAAACGGGTGATACAAAAAAGATCCAAACCTTATAGTTTCATGTTCGCGTCTTGTCATATTTTGACACCCTTACCCCCAACCACCACCATTCCTTGACCTGTTATTTGACAATAATATTATTTATTTGTAATTTATTAGTATAATTTGTTGATCTAATTAATCATAATCACTAAATTCATTGTAAATATCATTAAATATTGGGTTTATTAGGTCAATAAATTATAACTAAATAACATTTACTTAAAAAACCGAGAAAGAAGAAAATAATATTATGTCCAAGTAAATAATGTCCATTAAAGTTGGTGTTTATTTATTTATTTATACCAAGAAAGAAAGAAAGAAAACCGAGAAGAGTCTTGGTACGCCCCCTCCCCCGCAATACGTACGCAAAACAAACGACTTCGTGAAACTCGATGTCATAAGAAGGCGATCCTTATCATTAGGGAACAGTCTCTCTTTCCTCCATAAAGCCATACACATTATACTGCAATTTGTCGCTCTACCGAACACACCCCATTTACCTCTTCAACGTTTGCTATATTGTTCACCGTCCAATCTCTCTCTCTCTCTCTCTCTCGTTCTCTCTTACTGTCTGGACAAAGTGTGATTTACGGTTTGTTGGTCTTGAAATTTAATCTGCAACATGGAGGGAGTGGATTACTTAGCTGACGAGAGGAAGAAGGCAAAGTTCGATGTGGAAGCTATGAAGATCGTCTGGGCTGGTTCTCGCCACGCCTTTGACGTCGCCGATCGCATTTCCAAGCTCGTCGCTAACGATCCTGTGATTCCTCTTAACTTTCTATTTTAATAATTAATCTTTTTCGCTGGGTAATTCATTTAATTTTATTGCATATCTCATGATTGTTCTGTGTATGGTATGTTTATTTCCCTAGATTTGTTGCATTTCACTGCTGGTTGAAATAGCTGGATATGTGATTTGGGGTATTGATTTAATGATATTTGTTAAATACTTGAGTTCTTTATTGAATACTCGGGGAAGCAATTTAGTTTGGTGGTTATAGTTTTTAGTTGGTCGATTAGAACTTAATGCAAATAACGTGTTTGTTTTTTTCCCCCCTCATTTATTGAAGTAACCGAATGGTGGATGACGTAGCATTTTGTGAATGATTTTGTATGTTATATGAACGGATCTATGCGATTTTTCTTTTCTTTTTTAAGAGAAGAATTTGGTTTTGAAACTTTTCAATCCATAATTTTAAGGATTGCAGGTAATGGGTTAAGATGTCAAGTGTTCAACCAACCTAATTCCTGATAGGCAGCATTTTGGCAGCTTAATTTATGAATTCATATTGTGTTTTATGAGCCATTTCGTACTTTGATGTGAATAATTTTGTATGTTATAAGAACAGATTTGTACGATTTTTCTTTTCTTTTTTAAGAGAAGAATTTGGTTTTGAAACTTTTGAATCCATAATTTTAAGGATTGCAGGTAATGGGTTAAGATGTCAAGTGTTCAACCAACCTAATTCCTGATAGGCAGCATTTTGACAGCTTAATTTATGAATTCAGATTGTGTTTTATGAGCCATTTCGTACTTTGATGTGAATAATTTTGTATGTTGTAGGAACAGATCTGTACGGTTTTTCTTTTCTTTTTTAAGAGAAGAATTTGGTTTTGAAACTTTTCAATTCATAATGTTAAGGATTGCAGGTAATGGGTTAAGATGTCAAGTGTTCAACCAACCTAATTCCTGATAGGCAGCATTTTGACAGCTTAATTTATGAATTCAGATTGTGTTTTATGAGCCATTTCGTACTTTGATGTGAATAATTTTGTATGTTAGAGGAACAGATCTGTACGATTTTTCTTTTCTTTTTTAAGAGAAGAATTTGGTTTTGAAACTTTTGAATCCATAATTTTAAGGATTGCAGGTAATGGGTTAAGATGTCGAGTGTTCAACCAACCTAATTCCTGATAGGCAGCATTTTGGCAGCTTAATTTAAGAATTCAGATTGTGTTTTATGAGCCATTTCGTACTTTGATGTGAATAATTTTGTATGTTATGGGAACAGATCAGTACGATTTTTCTTTTCTTTTTTAAGAGAAGAATTTGGTTTTGAAACTTTTGAATCCATAATTTTAAGGATTGCAGGTAATGGGTTAAGATGTCAAGTGTTCAACCAACCTAATTCCTGATAGGCAGCATTTTGGCAGCTTAATCTATGAATTCAACTTGTGTTTTATGAGCCGTTTCGTACTTTGATGTGAATAATTTTGTATGTTATGGGAACAGATCAGTACGATTTTTCTTTTCTCTTTTAAGAGAAGAATTTGGTTTTGAAACTTTTCAATCCATAATTTTAAGGATTGCAGGTAATGGGTTAAGATGTCAAGTGTTCAACCAACCTAATTCCTGATAGGCAGCATTTTGGCAACTTAATTTATGAATTCAACTTGTGTTTTATGAGCCATTTCGTACTTTGATGTTTTGGCATCCTTAATTTTGAGTAACTAACATAAAGACATGAAGCATTTCACAATTTTGATGACAAAAGTTATTATGGGTCAAAATTCAGGACAAAAAGTTTCCAAAAACCAAAAAGAAAAAAAAAAAAAAAGAATGGGTAACTAGGTCTAGACATGCCCTCATACATTGATGAAGCTAGAGTGTGGCCCAAGGGAGCCATGGTCCCCCCTCATATTTTGATAAATACCCTATACCGGTATACCCCTTCTAGGTTTTCAAAAATCTTATGTCTCCTTTTAAGTTTGTAAATATTTTTTATATGTAAGGTGCTTCATTAAGTGTTTTCAAAAAGCTTAATTACTTGTTATTTGACAACCAATGGGTAACACTCATCATATGTGTGAGTGCCGCTCTTACAGACAAATCCACTTCCTTGGATGAGTCTCTCCCCCCCACCCCCCCCCCAAAATAAAAAAAAAATTTGGGTTACAAACATGACTTATATCGGTTTCTACGATGAGATCATGTGGAACTAGCATTGATAATTAATGTGTAGTAATTACCATGTCATAAATAAGGGTGTACGTGGGCACATTGTCGCCAATTAATTTTTACGATTGTAAGTAAGGATCAATGTTTAAATTTTATGGCCCAAACTAACTTTTATGACTATATTTTATGAAAGTTAATTTTGATAGATTCTATATAATGCAAAATTTGACATCCAAGATAACAAGTTAAACAACTCAGTAAAATAAAACTCTTGATTGTGCCATTGTTTCTGTTTTGCCCCCTTTACGATTAAATACTTGCTTTGTTCCTACCCTCGAATGTAGTTCTTGAAACTTAATCAAAAGAACTCGAGGTTGGTAGGAGATGTAGCCGTCATAGGAAAGCTCCATTCAATAGATGGATAGATAGATGTATCAACACATGCTCATGGAATTACATCTCCTACCAAAAAAAAGACATTCATCAAGGACACCCTCATGGAATTTGTTCACTCAGAAACCAGCTGGAGTGCTGTTCTAGTTCTTTTTTGATACTTTACTAACTATATGCATTTGATTGGTATTCTAATCGTGTCTTGTTGTGGGATTCAGGGTTTTCGTAAGGATAACAGACCTATGCTCAGCAGAAAAGAACTGTTCAAAAACACTCTTAGAAAAGCAGCTTATGCATGGAAACGAATCATTGAACTTCATCTATCTGGTACAAATTCATTTTAGGTTCTCATGATATTTTTGATAGTTCTATTTATCGCTGAGTATTTTGCTACTCATTTGAGGTTCTCATGATATGTTTGTTTATTTTATTTATCGATGAGTGTTTGGCCACTCATTTCAAATATTATCTCCATATTATAATTCAAGTATGCAAATTTTGTTATTGCAGAAGAAGAGGCATCTAGGTTAAGGTTCTATGTTGATGAACCTGCTTTTACTGATCTTCATTGGGTAAATTTTATTCCTAAATTTTGATTGCATTATTCCGTTCTGAATGATGGTTACTTTTATTTAAGTGCATCAACATTTGGGCTGGTAATTTTACACACGTCCCGTGAGTTCACGCAAAATCGATATGAAGTTAGGGAGTTTTTGTGTAGCTTTATTGGGTCTGTGTAGTAAACGGGTGAACAACTGGACAGACTTGCTGGCTAAACAGGGGGTGGTCAAATTTTGCCACGACATGACTTGCATGGTTTAGAAACACGACACAACACGGCCCATTGACAGCTCTAAGCAACAATTGGGTGAGGATAAGATAATTGGACTTTTGTTGACTTGCTAGGGAAACTTGTTTAGTTAGTTTGTAAATGTGTGTTCTCTTGTTTACTTTCTTTATATTTTTTGCTTCAATCAAGGCTTAAAAATACACTTTAGAAATGTTATAAAACTTTTACGTACAAGGCTTCATCACTTTCATTGATATCCAACTGTCTTCAATTGTCTCTCTGTAGGGTATGTTTGTACCTGCAATAAAAGGACAGGGCACTGATGAACAGCAACAGAAATGGTTGCCACTGGCATATAAGATGCAAATAATTGGCTGCTATGCACAAACTGAACTTGGTCATGGTTCCAATGTACAAGGTCTTGAAACCACTGCAACTTTTGATGCACAAACAGATGAGTTTATCATTCATAGTCCTACACTGACTTCAAGCAAAGTGAGTACAATGATATATTATTCTCTTTACCTGGTTACTGGATAAAGTTGGTTACTATTTTATCAAGTATCTGTAAGATAGCAAGTATGAATCAGAGTTATTCTTATTTTACTTCTTACATCTTACATGCAAAACCAGTGATGGCCTTTGCCCCTTCCCTTTTCCACCTGTTAAGTGTTCAAATATGTCACGTGGGTGGGATCTTCTTGAAATTTTCTCTTAGAATGGAATATTTGAATTCATTATCAACTGTTGCTATATTATTATGTTTGCTTGACTATAATTTCTCAGATTTGGTTTTAACATTTTTTTCTTTACTATTATGAATAGTGGTGGCCCGGTGGCTTGGGTAAAGTCTCCACTCATGCTGTGGTGTATGCTCGTCTTATATTAGATGGTCAAGACCATGGCATACATGGTAAATTATGACATGCTTTGGTCAAAAGCTTGTGTGGAAGATTTCATATTTAATTTGTGTGAAGTACATTAACTGTCTCCAGCCAAGGCTAGTTTAACTTTCTTTTAAATAATCTTTCAGGTTTTATTGTCCAACTGCGGAGCTTGGATGATCATTCACCTCTTCCGGGCTTAACAATTGGTGATATTGGAATGAAATTTGGAAATGGAGCATACAACACCATGGACAATGGGGTATTAAGATTTGATCATTTGCGCATCCCAAGAAATCAGATGTTGATGAGGTATGAAGATCCCTTCATCTGTCTTGTTTATTTTGGTTAAGGCTATAGTTCATCTTTTGTAGATTAAAAGATTATAGGTACTGCTTTAACAATGATCATGTCTTGATTCATAACATGGGCCCATTTGTATAACTTTCATATTGTATTGGCACTTGGCACGATTACTTGGTGTGAAGCAAAGGGTCAAGATAAGAAAGACATTGGAATTACTATTCCTATATATCATGATGCAAAATTGGAAAAATGTATCCATCAGGATGCATTGTAAGGTCTTGTAATTGACTCTTTTTTTTTTTAACAAGGAGGTACATTGGTCTCTTAGGACACGATGTGCCCTAATCCTCCTAGGCACAACGCACAAGTAATTCTCCCATCCCATATATCTTTATTAATTACCCTGAAATATAACTGGAGATAGCTCCATGGGAGACTTGAACTCTGGATATATGGGAGACTTGAACTTTGGAACTCTATCTCATTGAAGAGTCTCCTGGCCTTCTTATCTACCAGTTGGGGTTGTTTGGTTTGTTACTCGAAGTGTTCCAAAGATTTTCAGAATATTGATGGAGAACCCCATACATTTGTGAAGATGTTCAGTTCCCACTTGGGTGTGATTGTCTTGCACTTTGGTGGTTTTGTAACAAAGGAGTGTTCAATAACTAGACAAACCACCAATATTGTGAGGTCTATGTGTAATGTCCACATGTTCTATGTACTTATTTCTAGTCCAAGCATGTTTTGCGTAACTGATGAAACACAATGTGGTAATGCTCTTCTTTATGCATTCATGGATGTCGAATGTACATTCTCTGAATTCCTATATCTATCTAAAAAGGGAATAGACCTCTGTGAATGTACGAACTGGGGGAGGCAAAGGTAGCTGGCTTAATTGTGGTCCATGGTATCTGATACAACATTTGTATCTCTCCTGCCATAATGCTTCACATGGTGGGAATAATAGTTTATTTTCTTAAAGATGTCCAACTCAAATAATCTGTTACACAAAATGGGGAGCACAGAGCACTATCTGTATGTGTACCAACAACAATCCCTAATTGCTCAGTCCCTAACAAAGAAGTGGTGTAATGCTAGACAAATCACCAATATTGCAAGGTCATGTAAAATGCCCACGTGCTCAATGTACTCATTGCTAGTTCATGGGCGTTTGAATTACTGATGAAACCCAGTATGTTAGTGCTCTTCTTTTGGCCGTCATGGATGTTGAATTTGGATTGGCCGACTTATCAACTCCGTCTGAAAAGGGAAGAGACCTTTGTGATTATAAACAGGGGGAGGTGAAGGTAGCTGGCTTAGTTGTGGTCTATGGTGTCTGATAACATCTGCAGCGCTCCTGCCGTAACACTTCATATGGTGGGAATAGCAACTTTTCTAGTAGGTGTGCGATTCAAAAATGGTCCGCTACACAAAGTGGAGATTACTATCCATATGTTTCCGACAAAATCCCTACTTGCTCAGTCTATTTTTTGGATGGATGTTGATGATTTAAGCACCTCTAAAATCAGACAAGAGAGATGAAAGATTTAATGCTTTCTCCTTGCACTACTAGTATTTCTCTCTATGGCTTAAAGTTAGGTCATTCCAAAAGTAAAATCATACCAGTTTATGTTCACTCCTATTTTTGGTCGCCTCTTTACTGGCTAAAATTAACAACTATGTTGTTACTAGACAGTGTGTGGGAGGATCATCTACTGCAAACGAAGGAAAATGTTCCCTACAGGAACGCAATTCCTTCGCCCATTGCAATCTTTTTTTATCTTTTCCTATTTTTGCCTTCCGATAGGAAGGACACTGAGCTTTGCTTTCGATGATTTGAGACACGTTACGATACATGCCACTGACATAGTGTCGGAAGTGTGGAATCAGACCAAAGATTGTACCAGATTTTTCTAGTGGTAGCATCCTTGAACAATCCCAACTTTGACAATAAATTTCTTAAGCCCTTTTTAAACTCTTTGTTGGTGGCAAGGACCAGATAATTTTTTATTAACATTTATTAGTGACGGGATCTATAATCTCTTTTCGCATCTCTTTAGAAATGTAAAGTAGGTGCAAATTCTCCCAATTTGTGGCCTACCATATGGTCTGTTATATAAATAGGCAAATGTTCATTTCCATTATAAATAGCAATAGTATGGCCGATTATTTTAGAGACTTGCAGCTGCAACATTTAAAACCAGTCATGATGAGGATCTTTTGTTTGCAAGGAGGATTCCCCAAATGCCTGAGATAAGGTTTATTATAGAAACTTTTGTTGGGAAGTTAATTTGGAGAGATGTCACACAAAGATACCTGGAGAAAATTGTTAAGTTTAGAGGATTAACATAATATGAGAGACAAAATTAAGAGGGAAAACAGAGAGAGGTTAAAAGCTTAACCTAGCTCTCATACATCACTTGTATTTATAGTTAACTCACAATAATAAGAATTACACATACATCCTCTTACTATTAACAATTTACACATACTACCCTAATATTCTTAACACTCCCCCTCAAGCTGGACTATATATATCATATAATCCAAGCTTGGAACAAATCCCTGTAAGACATGTACGACTCAATGCTTTGGTAAACATATCTGCAAGCTGATCTTCAGATTTCACAAATGGAGTTGTAATCTCCCCAGCTACTATCTTGTCCCGAATAAAGTGACAATCAACCTCAATATGTTTGGTTCTCTCGTGAAACACCGGATTGGCAGCGATATGGATAGCTGCCTGGTTGTCACAGAACAACTGTAAAGGAAGTTGAACTGGAAACCCAATTTCCTGGAGGAAGTGTAGTAGCCAAGTCAACTCACTCGTCGTATGCGCCATTGCCCTATACTCAGCCTCAGCACTGGATCTTGCTACCACGGATTGTTTCTTACTTTTCCATGAGACAACGTTACCTCCTAAGAAAGTACAATAACCAGTGGTTGATCTCCGATCAGAAGGAGAGCCAACCCAATCAGCATCTGAGAAACCTTCCACTCTAAGATGTCCATTGGCTCGATATAACAGTCCAAGTCCAGGAGCACGTTTGAGATATCGCAGAATACGAGTAACTGCCTCCCAATGTGGTACTCTAGGACACCCCATGAACTGACTTACTATACTGACTGCATAGGAAATATCCGGTCGAGTAATAGTGAGATAATTGAGCTTCCCAACCAATCTGCGATACCGACCCGGATTCTCAAATAGTGCACCATCATCCATCAGAAGTTTCTGATTCGGATCCATAGGAACATCAATAGGTCTACCACCCAATAAACCTGTTTCCTCTAGCATGTCAAGTACATATTTCCTCTCGGATAAGCAAATACCCTGTTTAGATCGGGCCACCTCAATACCCAAGAAATACCTGAGTTTTCCCAAATCCTTAGTATGAAATCGATCCTACAAGAATATTTTTAACTTGGCAATTCCCTCAGAATCATTTCCAGTAATCACAATATCATCTACATAGACCACCAATAGAACATAACCAGCATCTGTCTGTCTATGAAACACAGAATGATCTGTCTGACATCGACGAAGACCAAACTCTAAAACTGCATCTGAAAACTTACCAAACCATGCCCTCGGTGACTGCTTCAAACCATACAAAGATTTCTTTAACCGACATACACTCTTACCATATTCTCCCTGAGCAGTAAACCCAGGTGGCTGCTCCATATACACCTCTTCAACCAAGTCACCATGTAGGAAGGCATTCTTGACGTCTAACTGAAACAGGGGCCAATCAAGATTAGCAGCCAAAGAAATCAAGATACGAACAGAGGAAATTTTGGCAACAGGAGAGAAAGTCTCCTCATAATCAATGCCATAAGTCTGAGTAAAGCCCTTTGCAACAAGTCGGGCTTTGAGACGCTCCACAGAACCATCCGGATGAAATTTAACTGTATACACCCAACGACAACCAACAGGTCGTTTACCAGGAGGTAAAGGAACGAGATCCCAAGTCCCATTATAATGTAAGACATCCATCTCCTCTTCCATAGCTTTCCTCCAACCAGGATCAGATAATGCACCCTGTAAATGCTTAGGAACAGATATAGTAGATAATTGGGAAGTAAAACAAGAGAAGATAGGAGACAAGGCATCATATGAAACAAAGTGAGCAATGGGATGATTAGTAACACACGAACGAGTACCTTTGCGAAGAGCAATAGGTAAAGAGTCTAAATTACCTGATGTACCAGGATCAGAAGGCGGCAAGGAAGACGGTACGGGCACCTCAGTCGATGGGCGAGGACGGCGAGAGTAGACACGAAGAGGTATCGTAGATGGTAACACAGTGGGCAGCGGAATATCTGAAGATGAGGAAAGAGATGGTGGTACATGAGATGACCCAAAGTCCAGATCCAAAGGCTGAGAAGGTGCTGGAAAATATGGAACGGATTCCTCAAATGTGACATCGGCACTAGTAAAGTATCGGCGCAGAGAAGGACTATAACAACGATACCCCTTCTGCGTGCGGGAATAACCAAGAAATACACATTTGGTAGCTCGAGGGTCAAGTTTGTCAAACCCAGGACCTAAATCCGGACCGGTTTGGGCTTCTGGATCACTGAACCGGACCGGGTTGGGCTTCTGGATCACTGAGCCGGACCTCTGAACTAAACCGGACCGCTGGACTTAAAATAATTGGAAGTTCGGGCTGACCCGATCTGATCCACCCGACTCCACGGGTTTCGTCTTCTTCGATTAGGGTTCCAGAGGAGCCCTCTGGTCTTCGACGGCGCTACACCACCACAGCACAGCCACACCACCACACGCGATCACCACAGTCGATCGTGACTGCACCTCGACAACCACACCACCACAGCACACCACCACCACAGTCGATCGTGACTGTAACCCTAGTCTCCGACTACGCGTCGACCACCACAACGGCGCTACACCACAACGACCACACCACCACAGCCACAACGGCTGTATCACCACCACCACTGTAGCACAGACGCGAACAAGAAGGAACGCGAACAAGAAGGACTGTATCACCACCACCACTGTAGCACAGATACGAACAACACCACCCCTAATTGAATTAATTTATTCAAAAATATATTTAGGATTTTAACCTTGCTCTGATACCATGTTAAGTTTAGAGGATTAACATAATATGAGAGACAATATTAAGAGGGAAAACAGAGAGAGGTTAAAAGCTTAACCTAGCTCTCATACATCACTTGTATTTATAGTTAACTCACAATAATAAGAATTACACATACATCCTCTTACTATTAACAATTTACACATACTACCCTAATATTCTTAACAAAAATAATTAGCGCACAGCTAGGAGTGACTTAATCATTTAGACATACATTTATCTGTGCTATTTGCCACAAGATCAGACAAAAGTTAACTGCAGGCATCTTTTTCAATTGTACTCGGTGCAACTAGTATATGATTTGATCTGTGTAGCTTTAAAAATAAAACGGAATGGGAAATCTGGACAGGCATTTTTAATGGATTTCAGATTGTTATTAGATCAGAGTGCACTTCATACCATGCTTCGCATTAGAAAAAAAGACCTAAGACGGAAAGAAACTTTGATGCCATCTTTAGCAGATTTTAATAAGTGGAGGACCTTTGATGAAAGGGGTGCATGCTCAAGAGATGCAAGCAAGTTTCACTCTTTTCATAAAATGCTCACACATCTTAATGACAATATATTACTATTATTAAATTCTCTGTGACATTCACATAAAAAGATGCATATTTAACCACCATGGTATGCTGCCTTCAAAAAGCTACAAGCTGGTTTTGATTTTCCTCTCCATGATACCTCTAGATTATTTGTAACCGAACGAGAGTTGTTGTTGCTATTTCTAAATGAAATTTCATTTCCATGTTTCCCGCTAAGCATGAGATTCGCTTCGCTATATTTGCATCTTGCTAGCATTAATAGTGATGAATAATTAGGATAAATCTTGCTAGCATTAATAATGATGACAATTGGTTACCAGGGAAATGTTATTGACATCTTCTTGCGAATGTCTCAGGGTTTCACAGGTTACCAGGGAAGGAAAATTTATGCAATCCGATGTCCCCCGCCAGCTAGTTTATGGGACTATGGTATTTGTCCGACAAACAATTGTAGCAGATGCTTCCTGTGCTTTGTCACGGGCAGTTTGTATTGCTACAAGGTATAGTGCTGTTCGTAGACAATTTGGTTCCCAGAATGGACTTGAAACCCAGGTAATCTGGAAACTATTCTAGATTTCAAGCTATTGTGTTTAACTTGTATTTGGGAATGCCCATAAGCAGGGCTACCTAATTTTATGCTTTTTTGTATCTCTGAATAGAAATGCTGGTTGCCTTCGGTGGAATACCACTATTTATCGTAGTAGCAAGAGACTTTAGCTCTTATGCTCTGTGATTTATTCCCTATTGATCTGACACATGTCCATGTATTGTCAAGTTAAAATGAGTACACTTTAGGTGCCATTGATGCGCACTCATGGCATAGCGTTTCACTGCAAAGAAAGCACTTTCCAACATGGCAGCATAGATTGAGCCATGGGACTGCTCTTCCCGTTGGCTTTGCTACAGCAGTACTCAGTGTAAGGCGTGGATCATAATGATGAGCATAGCTTAATTTAGCTAATCTAACACCGAACTATAAACCCGCCCCCCCTCCCCCCAAAAAAAAAAAAAAGAAGAAGAAGAAAAAGGAGGATAGAAAACGAAAAGGAGAAGAAGGCAAAGAAGGAACCTTTTAAATTTCCACCTATACCATACTGATTTGATACTTATATCAACTATGGGTCTGTGTTAACGTCAGATTAATCTAAAATCCTTGATTTAAATTGAGTTGGTTGAGTGTTTGGCACTTCTTCCTTATGCTCCCGGGTGCCTCTCTTGTTTTAATATGGGCTTATAACCTAATATTAGTAAATTGTACTGTTTAGTTACAATGGATTTAGTGTGTAAAATTAACTTCCTTAGCTTTAAACTTGGGAGTAATTGTCGCAATAATTTGTCTCGGATGCATACCAAATACCCATGTCTTTCCTATGTCAAGCTGTGTGACACTTCTACGTCAGGAAGTTCGAGGAATCCACTGTTTATAGTTCAAATTAAGCCTCTTAGTCTTGAGATGATATGATCTGAGAATGTCTTACTGGAGATTCTGAAAAAAGATTGTGATTAATGCTTCTGCTGCCTGCTTGGTTCATAGGTGATTGATTATAAAACTCAGCAAAGCAGGCTTTTCCCTTTGATGGCTTCTGCTTATGCCTTTAGATTTGTTGGCGAGTGGTTGACATGGTTGTATAGGGATGTCACCCAAAGATTGCAAGCCAATGACTTCTCAACATTGCCTGAGGCTCATGCATGCACTGCGGGGCTGAAGTCTTTGACTACTTCTGCTACTGCGGTAAGTGACGAATGCTAATTTTTTTATTACCTTGCTATTATAAGTTTTGCTCTCTCTCTCTCTCTCTCTCTCTCTCTCTTTCCCTATCTACTTGTGTTCGGTGTGCGTTTAAATTGTTAAGCTGTGGAGTGTCTTTCAATTGTTTGAGATAGGAAGTTTAAATTGCAGCAAGTGGTACTTCGGTCATATAGGGCAGGAGCAAAAGTGGCAAAGTTCAAAATTCGATTCGGGCAAAGATCCTTGAGAGTGTTCTGTGTATATATGTTTGTGCATCGGTGTAGTGTATGACCTACTAGATAATAAACTTACCTAATCATATTTCATAGTTAAATGTAATTGTATTCCATGGTCGAATAAGTCAATTTTTTCAATATTGCTTACTATTTTTATGTTGACAGCAATATTGGTGTCAATTCGTAGATATCAAGATAATATGGCAAGTGATAAATACTTGGGCATAAATATGTCACAACTATAAGTGAGTTACACTTCTAGGATAAAAAGAGATATGAAAAGGGTTGGTGAAAAAAAGTGTAAGGTCTGAGGTGAGCCCAATTGGGTTTGTGACAATTCTATTTGAGGAGGAGTTATATATGTGCAGTGCGTATATACACACGGAGAGAGGTGGTGTTACAGAGATAATATACCAAAACACAGGGCTTCTTCTAACCATAGCCGTGGCCCTCAGATGCCTTTGTTGTCTTACATCAGATGGTATGTCTCTCTTTGTCTGGTTTCTTCATCATCTTCTTATTCTTTCTCAATTGAGGCAAAAGTTTTATATGTTGTGATGTTTATGTGAAGATTGGACAATTTGATCCTTGCCAAGTCTAGAGATTTCAATGTCTAATAAGAACTGTCTAAGATGGTGAAGAGTCAAATAGATATGTGGATCTGAGGGTTGAATTTGTGAATTCTGGAAAATGAATTACTTTTGAAGTGCGTATTCGAGTTTTGAGCATGAGTGCGGTGTGCATTCTACATGAATCCTCTGACTTGGCCTTCCATACGGATGTTTGGAATCTTAGTTTCCTTGACTAGAAGCAATTCTTGATATGCAAATAATCTTGTAGGGATATGGAAGACAATATCAAGAAGTAGATTCTCATATTATTTCTTCTTGAAGTTCATTTAATAGCAGAGCCACAGTGGCATACACGTCTAGGAAAGATTGAGTTGGTTGCCTTCCCATACTCTAAAATACCTTAAAGACAATATTCAGGTAATTCGTGAGGACAAACATAATAGATTTGATTTTATATTAGGTCAAATTCCACCTTGGTTATGTGACGCGCTGATTGCTTGTTCCGTCTCTTGCTCTAGTAGTAATGAAACATGACTCGCCTTTATATTGAATTTCTGATGCAACAAAAAAAATTAATCTTGCAATAATAGTATAAAGCCTGTAATCAGTTGCATTTATTTCATTATGTTTCCTGTAGATGTTCATTTATACCGATAACACTTAAAAGGTTTATTTAAAGTCTTGTCTGGCACTTTTTATCTAAGATGTTTTTTAATTGATTTCCATTCAACTGTGTGGCAGGATGGGATTGAAGAATGCCGGAAATTATGTGGGGGCCATGGCTACCTTTGCAGCAGTGGGCTTCCAGAATTATTTGCAGTTTATGTCCCTGCATGTACATATGAAGGAGACAATTTTGTGCTGCTTCTACAGGCATGTGATACTAGTTGTTACAGTACTAAGTTTTGTTGATGTTATTTTTATTACATTCTCTATCAAGCTGAAGACCCTGAATCCATTCCACATGCTGCAATGAAGCTCCTTTTTGGGTATTGGTTTTAATAGGCATGGAATTATAGGTATACGCCAGTCGAGAGCTTCCACCCTAGTCATGATTCTGTTAATCATTTCCTATGCTTGTCTAGGCTTTCTGTTATTTCTGTTAAGGGTGCAAGTGTGCAACTGGGGCAAACGATTGCCCCGTGGCATTGGACCATCTCCCTTCCATGGAGATGCGGGTTTATGCCTCCCCTTCCCCCTTCCCCAGTAAATGATGCAAACCATGTAATGTATAATTGAAGAAGAGAAAAGAAAATTTTCAAAGGTGTAACTATCATTTTGAAACCTATGGAACCAATCTGAGCCTTGTTAGATTGTAATTTGTTAAACCTTTTTTTGGGGATCGGGCTATTGCTTGTACACATTTGTTGACAGTGGAATTAATTAAGAATGAATCTTCTTTTAGCTGAACTGTCCAGTTTGACAATCAATCCAAAGTTTGCCCAGCTAATGCTTGTTATATCCTGTTGGTATAAGGCTTTTTGTTTGGTTTGGTTTGGTTTATATCGTGGATATTTGTCATGAATGTATGTTGAAAGTGCATTTTTGTCATGAATGTATGTTACCCCCGGATGTCAAAAAAAGAAGGAAAAAAAGCCAGCAGTGCACTAGTTGTGGATCACTACAGTCTCTCTCTTTGTGAATTTGTTATTAGTGCTTCTGTTTTAGCTTGTTGGGGAGTTTGGTTGATCATGTGTTCGAACCTCAGAGGTTTATTATTGAGCGAGGATTAAAATTTCATTTCAGTGTATTGTTTTGGTCAATGGAAATGGGAACGTTTCGGAAATGTTTCGGAAACATAATGAAAACCGATAAAAATTTGGGAATTTGTTTACAAAACATTCCAAGCATTGGTCGATATATACATAAACATCTTGAAACACATGAAACATGTTGAAGTATTGACGAAAACATGCCAAAACGTCTTGATACATTATGAAACACTTTGACGTATTAGAATTTCGATTCAATCACTGATTCTTTTCGGGCATTTCTACCATTTGAAACGAATTTTTGATCCTTGTTCCTGGGTATTTTGTCAAATTGATTTGATAGATCAGAGCTATAATGAATTAACCACTTAGGTATCTAAGTAAGTTCAGTTACCGTGATTAGTGCCTTCTATTTTCGGCTGTAAATATAGTTTGGTTGATCATGTATTCGAACCTCAATCATTTGCTCCCAAGTCCTTTGTCAAATTACGTTTGATACATTAGAGCTATAGTGACATTAACAACTTGGGTGTACCAATTGAACATTCTGGTGCTGATATCTTATTTGGATTTGTTTGTATCATGAATTACTTATAATTAAGATGGGTGAACCAGCCTTCTTTAGGCCATACTTGTGCTAGTGCTGACATGATCTTATGAAAGTGAAGTGTTGACATTTTATGCTAAATTTTTCCATAGGTTGCAAGGTTCCTTATGAAGACTGTTTCTCAGCTGGGGTCTGGAAAAAAACCCGTGGGGACAGTAGGTTATATGGGGCGAATTGAACACCTGATGCAATGTCACTGTGATGTTCAAAGAGGTATGTTGTCCTTCCTGAAGGCTTAAAAAGACAGGTATTCATATTTGTAAAGAGTCCATATGTTATGGCAGTTCTTACTGTGTGCTGTAGTGTTTACATATACGCTGAATTATAAGTTTATAACCTACTGACTCTTTAAGAAAGATGGCCTGACAAGTCACTCTTATAAGAGGGCATCAGTAGATCATGTGGACTCCTATTGGTAGTTTGTAAATTCTGTATGCTTTAATAAATGCAGCTGAGGACTGGTTAAAGCCTAGTGCAATATTGGAGGCATTTGAGGCAAGGGCTGCTAGAATGTCTGTTGCCCGTGCTGAAAACCTGAGCAAGTTTGCAAATTCAGAAGAAGGTACTTCTGCCTTGGTTGAATTGTTTCCTTAATTAAGTTCTAGCTCCTCCTCTTTGACAAATTTAATACTATTTCATTGGGGAGAATCTGGGTTGTGCATGACTAGAGTGAGTAAATCTATACTTTAAAACATTTCTAGACCACAATTGGCCGCTTTTCTCGTTAATTGATCCTTTGGCCCAAGGTCGATTGATTCTTTAATCCTTAGATGTGTTAGTTTCTTAACTCAATATCCTTACTTTGATGTCGGCCTGTTTCCCAAATTCTTGTGCGCATCCCTAAGCCATCGTGTTCTTGATAAGATTCCAACTGCAACTTTTGTTGTGTTAAATGCTTATATCCCCACCTTGTCTTCAATTCTGTTTAGGCTTTGCTTACTGAAATGTTGTTTGGTTCAGGATTTGCAGAACTGTCCGCTGATTTGGTTGAGGCTGCAGTTGCTCACTGCCAACTAATTATTGTTTCCAAGTAAGCTACTTTTTCTTGTGCTAATTGGAAGGCTCTTTCCACTGGTGCGCTTCTCTTCTTAGACATTCTATTAACCAACTCTTATTGCCAGTCACAAAATTCTATTGACACTCCAAAGCATTCTGTCTTGAGTTGATAAGGGAGTCTTCCACAGCCTTGTGATGAGATTGAACTGTAAATAGCGTAATGGAGCAAACCAAGGGGCTTAGGTGCAAAAACCAACTTCTTTAGCTCCTTCTCCATGAAGGTTGGCAGTACCAAGCCGTAGGTATAGAAGTTGTAACGTGGGTATCCACCATACTCATAGATCTTGTGTGCCTTCAATCCAATTTTATTTAGTTTTTTGATACGATTATTCAAGGGCACGTTATGAATGATCTTTGAAAGTGGCGGAACTAGGCAATTTCCATTGTGTATCACACCCTCAGTAAATGCCTGAATAGGACTGCTGCTCCCCATACCATGATCTGTTGTGAAGTGGTGGTCTGGATAATAGTATTATGGTATGCATCTGGAGGGAGCTTAAGCCAGTACCTTATTTTTCTGCCAATATCTCCAGGATCTAGGAGACGGTCATTTTGGAAGCTGTGAAAATAGAATGGAATGGTGAAGCATATTATCTCCTGATTTTCTCTGTTAGCTCATTTACTACAATATGAAAAACTTCCATATCGTGCAGGTTCATTGAGAAAGTGCAGCAAGACATTCCGGGGAATGGGGTCAAACACCAGTTAGAGGTGCTTTGCAACGTCTATGCCTTGTTCCTTCTCCACAAGCATCAGGGTGAATTCCTTGCCACCAGCTGCATCACCCCCAAGCAGGCTTCACTTGCTAATGATCAGCTCAGGACTTTATATTCCCAGGTTTGTCCCGAATAATCTGCTCTACTGTCTTGATGCTGGAAAGGAAACTGCCATCTTATTATTTTCCTCAAATTCGTAATTTTTCCTCAGGTTCGTCCAAATGCAATTTCACTTGTTGATGCATTTAACTACACTGATCACTACCTTGGTTCAATTCTTGGCCGCTATGATGGAAATGTGTATCCAAAACTCTATGAGGAGGCATGGAAGGACCCTCTCAATGACTCGGTTGTGCCTGATGGCTACCATGAATATATCCGGCCTATTCTGAAGCAACAACTCCGTACTGCTAAACTCTAAGAACAACTAGGGGTTCCATATATTTGAGTATGCATACTGTTTATATTGTGTAATGCTAATAAAGCTAACAATATGGATGTTGGCCGGGACTTGTCCCGGTTGATTAGTCGATATTCCGTTGTTTTGATCTTCAAGCTGAAGGCAGAATAATTGAGATTTGCAAGGAGGAGGATAGAAGATTGCAATTTTCCCATCAAAATCTCAAACGCTCATTTAATTGAGGGGATTTATTACTCTTATTGGGAATTGATTGTGTTCTCAGGATCATGCTGATTAGTTAATGTCTGCATTCAGATTTTGTTACGTAACGAGAGAATGGGATACCATGAAAAAGGGAAAAATGGGAAAGGAAAATGTTTTCAAAGTCTCAGTTCCTTTCCCCAAAAGAAGGGCTGGTGTGTGCATGTGCATGTGTGTGAAGGGTCGTCTCAATTTATAGTTCGTCTATGTTATTACTTGAGCTATCTTTAAAATTGTCCATATATACTTTTGTGGTTGTTTATGAGCGGTTTTTATCACTGTACAATATTGGGTTAGATGCACGATAGTTTTACCTCATACTAGGAGGTTTTTTAGTGACTCAAACTCACAATATCTGACTCATAGTGGGCATAATGACTTGGTTTCTTGTTTTGATAAATTGAGTTATTCAAATTGATTGAATTTTCAAACCTTCTTCATGTGTAACGACGTAGAAAAAAAAAAAAAGCATATCAAAGTTTCAAAATCAAATTTGACATTAAATTCTGGTCAATAAAAAAGTCTATCCAAATTCAATTAGAAACAGGGACTTGATTATGCTGCGGAATAAAAAAAATTTGTACTGTACCTTTAAAATTTATTATTTTTATAGGTGTTTTTATAATTTTTATGGATATTTTTACAACAAAAAAATTTATCACTTTTTTGGGTATTTTTATTATTTTTGTAATAAGTATTTTTACTACTTTTCTTCGGTACAAAAAAAATTATTGTTTTTCTTCGGTACGAAAAAAAAAATTATCACTTTTATTGTTAATTTATCACTTTTGTGGGTGTTTTTATTATTATTATTATAATTTTTTTTATAATTTTTTTTCGGTATCATAACAATGGACGCAAAAATAATAAATATCAATATTGTACTAATATTTTTTTTAGTACAGTAAACAACTCCTAAAAACAAAATTCATATATGAATTAAAAATTAATATCCATCAAATAATCATATTTGGATCGAAAATCTAAGTCGGTTGACTGGCCTAAACACCACACTTTTGAATTTTGATTTGTCCTTTTATCCTTAGACTACTTTGAATACTAACCTCTTTTTTTAAGAAAAGTTTGAACATTAAACCTAAACCTTTAGCATTAAGTGGGACCCCCAATCTCAATCACACACAACACGCACCCACCTCCACGTAACCACCTTCCAGACCCCCACCTCCCACCCTTGCATTAAAACCCGCCATTTGCCCCCTCTCTCATTTGAACTCTTCCCATAAGACTCCCCACCTCTCACACCCTCTCCATGCTCTAAAACCCAAACGTTCTCTCTCTAAAACCTAAACTTTCTCTCTCTCTCTATCTCTGTATACAACAATATCGGTATAAGGATCCTCGGCAAAACTCTTTCGACTCTCTTTGTTATCTCTACAATGATGACTCACTCTTATGCGACGGACACTCCAAGCAAAGCCACCGACCTTGCCACCACCGTCATCGCCGCCTCATCACCGCCGCAGATCATAGCCGCGTGCGGCGCAATAGAATCTTTCCTCCAGAAGCACACGCCGGACCAGGCCCGATGGTTCTTTTCCATCACTTTCCCAACCCTAATTTGCAAAATCTTTGGCTTCGAGGAGTCTTCGCCAGCTCAGAAACCTCACTCCCCTAACGGTTGGATCGAGATCGTTTCGCAATCGAACGATTCAGAGCTCTCAAGTAGGGTTTTCATCTTCATTTCCGAAAATATCTTGCTGTTTTGTTCAGTTTCATCGTCAATTGTCTCTCTCTTGTTAAGTACAAAGCTATATTATTTATTTTCTCTGTACTTTTAAGCAAAATTGCACTAATGAATTTACCGCTAGAAAATATATCTATATTTTTAACACATAGATATGTAGCAAATTTTTTTGGAAATAATTATATCTTTTAAAGGATCTATCCATAGACTGATCATAAGTTGTCTCCAAATTGTTACATACCAAACGGCATTTTTATCCTTTATTATTATTATTTTGTTTTTTGCAATATATCGAAAGTGATACCAATTACTTTGTGGCTATAATTACAATGCATCCATATCGATTGCCATTTTCAATTATTGAGTCTTCATTTGAACAGTGAGCATCTAAGAAACACTATATGTGCTCTCTATTAACCCTTCAATTGAACTAAACTGTGGAAAGCAAATACGTTCCTGTGCGTGTGGTGTGGGGTGTATTTTCTGTAGGCATATTGAGTTTTCAGTGTAACTATCCTGCTATGTCTGGACTTTAATTGGGCAAAATGTGACGTACACACTTTTATATACGCACATGAATTACGATAATAGTTCCTTTATGCTGATATTTTATTCTTGGCTCGTAGGTAGGGTTTTTAGACTACTGTTACCAAATGGTGTGTTAATGTCTTCTATGTCTGCCGTTGATCGACTCTCACTTGTGAAATATGTGTTTCCGATTGAAAGATTGCCTGAGTGGGTTCGGTATATGCTTCAGAATGAGCAAGACTGCCGTGTTTTGGCCGATTTGTGTTCGTTGTTTAAAGGTAGGGTTAAGGAGGATTCTGTTAAGGGTTCTTCATTTCAGGTGCAATTGAATGTGTTTGAGTATTACATGTTTTGGTATGCTTACTACCCAGTCTGTAGAGGGAATTATGAGAGTTGTGGTGCAGTAAGGGTTCGGAGAAGTAGAAGGTTTAGATTGGAGAATTGGACTCATTCAATTCCGGGGTTTTCAAGTGCTAAGCGTGGAACAGAGCAGAAAGTGGAGTGTAATTTGTATACACGGCTTCTTTATGCATACCTTCATGCATTTGTGCCTGCGTGTGATTTGAATGCTCATCAACCGTATCGTAGTTCACTGTTACATTATTCCTCAGGTTATGATAGTTCGGTTCTTGAACGAGCAGGGTTTTTTGTTAGTACATTGATACACTTCTGGTTAGTTAATAACGATTTCTCGCCATTGGCCGTGGCTGCTTGCAAGTCATTTGGTGTGACTTTCCCTTTCCGATCAGTTCTGGGTGAGACCCCACCTACTTCTGGGTTGGGTGAGGTAGTGAATGTGTTTGTGAAGTACCTGAATTTTAGTATGGTTACATTTGCTGATGAGTCTGATCATGTTAAATATACTGAGAGTCCTAGGTGGAGGGTCTCAGGTTCTGTTGATTTCATGAAGTCAAAGGATGCTACATCAGGAACTTTCAGTGTGCACTCTGTTAGTTCTTGGAACTCTTGGATTCAGAGGCCATTGTACAGATATGTATTGAGGGCATTCTTGTTTTGCCCTGTGCAGACTTCTATTAAGAATGCATCTCAGGTATTTTCAGTTTGGATTAACTACATGGAACCTTGGGCTATCAGCTTGGAAGATTTTGTGAAGCTTGATGCAAATGAGGGTATATCAAGAAAAAATATGACGATGGAGGCCTCCCGATCTCCTTCACGTGGATATTCATCTTCCTGGCAGGGCTTTGTATTGGCTAACTATCTGTTCTACAGTTCCTTGGTTATGCATTTTGTTGGATTTGCACACAAGTTTCTCCATACAGATGCAGAAGTAATAGTACAGATGGTATCAAAGGTTTGTTTTCTTCCCTTTCCAGATTACTATTGTTGTTTGGCTTTGCTTGCACCATTGATAGTTTGTGTTGCATTGTTCATATCCATGCAGAAATGTGATTGACGTTTTTTGGACAGTTTTATATCGGACATTTGGTAGGTATTTTTGATTCAACTCCCATTTTGTCGAGGCAATAATTTGTATATACTTTTTTTTGAGACAACACTGAAATAGTGTCGATAGCACTTGATCTGCCAGATTTTTGAGATTTTAATTATGGTAAACACATAATCCATCTCCATCCTTTTTTTTTTTCACTGCAATTTCTCATATGCTGCATTCTGCATGCATCTATTATTATTTCTTGAGGAAGGAAATGTACAGTTTTATGCAAAAACATTGTGGTATAGAAGTGAGGAACAATGGAACTTTGGAATGGAGGAGATGCAAATTGATGGAAGTCAAAATGCAAATCAATCTTTTTCCATAAGAAATTTACAGACATTCTTGTACTACAGTGGATGGTTGATATGACCCACCCTAAGTCTGAGATGTAGGAATACTAAGAGGTTAGTACTAGTAAGATTTTAGCCACAAAGATCAGCATTAGAGGAATGCCCACTCTTTGTTTAGGTTGGTTGGAATTAGGGATTGATCTTCCACCTTAAGGTCATAGTAAAAACTCGATTTTACTTCTCTTCTCTGATTCTCCTGTTTTCTTAGGATTAGTACCCCGAGGTTCTTTTTTTTGGGGGTCATTTTTTAGCACAGAGCAAGTGCTCCTTAGTCATTCCTATGCTTGACCTAGTATCAAGCCTTTCTTCCAGATCATTGCTTTTATGGGCCAAATCACCTTCTTGGGAGGTATTCGTTGAATACACTCTCCTCGGTTTTTGTTATCCATACATTCATGCTGAGGACTCTCTCTGGGTCCAACAAGGTTTAGATCTTTCATTTTTGCCTTTTCTTTTTGGAGGTCTTATAGAACTGCATTACAGTTTGGGCTGACTAGTTCCAATTTTATCATTCCACTAGCACAACTAGTTTCTGTTAAGGGCGCTTGTATCTCACATCCAATAATTAGGACCAATTTATATATTTGAGGGGTCACTCTGCGTATTGCCAATTTATTTTGGGTTGGATGCTCTAACATGGTATCATAGTTGGTCTTGGTTCGTCAGTGAGCAAAGTCTCTTACCCATTTGAATTTTCCGGTATACATGATTGTTTGTTGGTCCTTCGTGCAAACCGGGGCTCATGTGATGGAGAGTTAAGAGAGTTTATATATCATGTCGAATAATTAGGACCACTAAGGTTGGTTTATATACTTGAGGGGTCATTCCACTCTTTGTTAATTGATTTTGGGTTGGATATTCTAACAGTTTCCGCCACTGACCCCCCATGTGCGCGGGGAACACCCGTCTCTTGCCATTGTCATTACTGGTAGGAGCGTTCATTGAGAGGTCGTCTTTTTTGTCTCATGTCAATACCTAGAATAGGACTGAATAGTTACCTAAGACCGCATAAAACTGGAAAAACCATCCGCACTTCTTCTATCTATAAACTCACATTTACTGTTGTAATATATTTATTCAAAATTGAACCTCTTCTTTGCAGTCAAACTGACCGACAATACTTGAATAGTGTGTTGTAGTATATTCTGTTGTATGACACTTGCGAGTGTGTTGGAAATCAAAGTAGAATAATTAAGGAAACAGTTATCAAAATCATATTGGGAAGTCATAATTTACGAAGGCTGAGGTTGGTCAAAGTTATTAAGTTTTATTTTATTAAAGTTGCGGCAAAAACCTTGAAGAGGTGACAAATACAAAGGATCATCATGTTGCAAATGATGGAACACCTTAATCAGTGGCTACAATTTGCATGCTCATAGGCGTGTATCTATTGGATGAGCAGCATGTCTGATTGACGGATTGAAATGCAAGTTAGATTTTTGTCAATTTTTTTTCTTTTCTTTTCGGCAGGTTATAAATATATTGACATCGTCGACAGAGCTGATTGACCTCATTAAGAGTGTAGACACCGTTCTTCATTCTAAACCAGCTGGATCATCCAAATCAATGCTTAATAACTTATACAGATATGTTCCAGCAATCCGTGAACAGTTGCAGGTAATTTCGACTTTTATACCTCTATCTGGTTCTCGGTGGATGTTCAAGATAATTTATTCTTTTTGTAATCTGTTTACAGGGATTGTTTTCCTAAAATTATAGCAGATCTTAAAGGTTATATTGTTTAGTGTGCTGAAATTGTGAAAAGCTTCTCCTAAAATTATATATGTTTAATGAACCCGAAACTGGCCTCCTTACATCTCCTTAGAAAGTGGTTTTGTTAATGTCTCTTTCAGTTCTCTCCTTTATCCGTCATTTGGGATATTTTTTTATTTGATAAGAAACAAAACTTTCATTCATTAAATAAAGGTTATCTATCTGATTTTTCCCTGCTTCCCAAACAGTCTCCATTGGTTGCATGTTTTTTTTTTCCAATAGGTTGTGTTTCTTTAATGAATTAGTATAGGAATGTTGGAGATATTTATGAAGATATTGTTGTATATTTATGTTCCACAATGGTTTTCGATTACTGCCTTGGACACACATTGTAAACTGGTTTGTGCTTATTATCCGAGTGTTCTTTACAGTTTAATAAAATTTGTTTTTGAATTTACAAGGACTGGGAGGATGGCCTGTGTGAGAGTGATGCTGATGGATCATTCTTGCACGATAATTGGAATATAGATCTACGACTTTTCAGTGATGGTGAAGATGGTGGACAACAACTTCTTCAGGTTTTCCCCCCTTTTTTCAATCAGTGTTCTAAACTGTTATTCTTGCAATATCTGTCATAGTTACTCAGGGAAGTCACTCTTTTTGTTGCAGCTCTTTCTGTTACGTGCAGAGTCTGAGCTGCAAGCCATATCAGGAGACAATCTTGGACACAACCTCCAGTGTTTACATTCTCTGAAAACGCAGTTGGACTGCTTGTTTGGTGGCCCTCTCGTGAAGTCCATGTCATTCATGCAGGAGTCAAAACAGTGTCAGCAATCGCGTGATGAAATATTCAAGCCCAGAAGGGTTGGCAATCAAACTTTGGCTGATGTAAAATACAAGGGTGATTGGATGAAACGGCCTACATCTGATGATGAGGTTGCTTGGCTTGCAAAGCTGCTTGTGAATGTGTCAGGCTGGCTTAACGAGAGCCTTGGGCTAAACCAGAGCGAGAGCAGTCACGTAGGTCCTGCCTGGTCGTATGTGGAGTTGTCAGGTGATGCACGTAATGTTCATGGACTTACAGACACCATGAAAGTAGTGTTGTGTTCTGTTGGTTCTTGGCTCGTCACAGTGGGTGGTGCTGTAGTGATGTTCATGAGAAAGCACGGTTTGCGGGTGAACCTCAGGTTGCTAGCTTCAAAGAAGGTGGTGGCAGTGTTTGTTATGCTTATTGCATTCAGCGTTCTGAAAAACGCTTTTGCCGAGCGTTAGATGTGGTATGTAAATTTCGTTGTATTGGCGTTCAAGTGAATATGATTTTGCGCGGCTTGAAAATATCACGTGAGGTTATTTTATAGTCTACTTCTGTTAACATTGCTCACTAATTTCCCCTCGTGTTTACAGAGACGTCGTCGTTGCTGTTGGATTAGCAACTGTCTCTCAAAATTGAATGAGATCAATTGTCAATCCAACAGTAAAAGTTGATTTAAGTAAAATATTATTATTGTTTTGTTGGGTTAATGGGCAGAATATGTTATATCATCCATGTGTTAGCAAATTATTTTTATAATTTATCATCAATTATTTACGGAATAATTTAAATAGTTATCCCATGCGATGTACAAATTTTGTAATTATTTACTCTTTATAACTAAATTCTCTCTAAACCTAATATTACTAGATAATTATCTATTAATGTGTTAGAGAGAACTTGGTGATAAATGACATATGGAGTAATTTAATTGGAATAAACTCATTAAATATTTTAAAATTTTAGTAATTAAGCATTTAAGAATGAAATTCTTCTCAAGTCATCTCCTCTTTAACTTAATTGTTTTATATAGATAGGATCAGATATATAATATAATATTGTTTTAAATCAATATTGTCCTGAGGACACAATCAACTTGTGTCCAAGATTGTTATAAGAGCTCGTTATCAGTGATCTCTTCATGGATTCGATACCCTCCAAAACTCTAGCTTCTCAACCCCCAACCAATCCTCCACTTGAACTTGAACCTCACACTCTTTGCTTTTCCTCCTCAGAAACCCTAGCTTACTCTTCTTAAACACCACTTCCTTCTTCATCTTCTCCTCCACCAACACCATAAACCGTAGCCTCTGACAATCCGAATACAAATACTGCACCCAAGCCCCAATTACCAAACTCAAATCCACCTCCCGAGGATCATAACAATGGCAGTGTTTACGTCACCCAGAATAGCGCAGAAAAGGATAATTCCATTCAGGAAAAAAAACACTTGGCCCTGTTAATTTCATCCCCAAAATTAAAATTTTATCATTTAATTATGAACACTGATAAAAAAACATCAAACGTGTCCAAAAAGTGTTCGTATCCTACGTGTGTCGGATACATCACCTTCTATAGTGTGTCGGCGCTTCATAGGTGAGTACCAGTCGACACCATTTACATCTACAGGGCCATCACAATCATCTGTCATCTTACTCTCCTACGCACAATCCCATAATCCCCATTTATCGGGTAAACTGAGACTCTGTTGCAAGCTTGAAACACCTCGTTTATATGGTATGCATAAATGTACTTGAAAATTGACAGCAGCAACATCAATACAACATAAAAAGTTTGCTTGACAATGTATAAATCTTTTCTTTTTTCTTTTCAATGCATACATATTTTCCCATTTCTAAGCAAACATTCAAAGGCACCACCGAATTAAAACTTCATCTATTAAACCACCAAACTGGAAAATAGGGTCTTCTATACCTGGAAAGTAATCCTTCAATACAAGGTCTGGAATAATCACTATTGTTGCTGCTCATATATCTGCATGTAAGCCTCAGAGAGAGCAACCATGTGAGGCAGAGTCTCTTGAGACATGAAGATCCTGAGAAAATAATGTATGTAAGACTTGACAGCAGAATACGTAGGGAATTCTCAACAATTGTCAACAAAATCACTAGGTTTAACTTTACCATAATTCTTCTGATTTCCGCTGTACAAATACCCTGTAGGATCCTTCCCCTGGCCTACCATCATGAACAAAATTGGCAATCAAATCATACTTGGAGCGCAATCTCTCATTCCCTTTAGGTGCTGGTAGAGGAATATAATCCTTCAGCTCTAGATTCTTCACTGGAAAATTAACTGAGAGACCACACCGGGGAAAATAGTAAGGGACACAGAAAACAAGAATATAGTGCCAGTGACTCCTAAAGCAAAATGCACAATTACTTGAAATTGAACAGTGGAGACTAACAAAACTGAAATTGGTCTCCAGGATTATGCAAAGACATGGGATAGCCTTTGCCACCAAGGCACCTAGGGAAAAATAGATTCACGTTAGCATTGATATGCCTCCGTTCCCGTATGCAGAGATATGAGATAGCCTTTGCCACTGGGGGAAAATAGATTTCGTGAATCGCAGCAAGATCTACAGATTTCACGTTAGCATTTACATGCCTTAGTTGCCACGTTATCACTCTTTTTTGGAGGCTAAATTCTCCCAACACAAGAGGCCAAATTATCAATCGATGACAACAAACTGCGGGAGGAAAAGGCGGGAGGATTCCTTTTTATTGCAACTTCGTTACCAAATACAAGATCATGTTCATAGTTCTTAGGACAAGTAAAAGGCAGTTACACATTATATAATCAATTTTGAGGGACCTGTAAAATCAATATTTAAGTCAACCAATAACGTTTCTTAATCAAAAATGTCAATTTTGAATTATAACCCTAGTCCAACACAAATCACAATCAACAACAGAAAATATGATACTCACCAAGAGTAGGATTTTTCTCCACAAAAAAATTGTTCTTCATAAATCGTCGCATGTGGAGAATTAGATACTTTGGCAGTTTTGTAACCCGATATCTCATTCTTGCTATACGAGGACGCACTACTTCTGTGACAGACTCACCATCAAACTTCTTCAGTATGTTGAAAAGTGGAACCTAAGAACATTCAACATGTAAAACTGAGCAGATATATACCCAAAAGCAGAAAGAAAAGCATTCAAAAAGATATTAATATGCCCAGGACTATTTTGTTCCCATGCTTCCACAATAGAATGAAGACAATATGACCTTGAGTTACCATAAGGTTTCCAATACAAAACATACAGATCTGCATCCAATCAGGGGAAAGAACTCAAAAAACATCTTGTTTGCCATTCAGCAAAGTTAACTTTTATCATTGCACTTGTCCAATCACATCTAATTAGCATGCCCTCTCCCGTCTCGGTGAAAAAAAAAACTATAAAGTGGATTTTCTGACAGGCCAAATAATGGGCTTTCATACAATTGCAAAATTTACAATGCTTTGACTAGTAATTTTTGGGTCCCTTTTGTTTTTGTTCTAATTATACTACAAACACATCACATTTTCCAAGGAACCATTTTTTTTTTCTGCACTAAGAGGTGCAAACTAGCTCATCCAGCAAAGCCAAATGGTGGCCATCTAAATCATGGTCAAGAGAACTTAGGTGCAGTTAAAATCAAATTCATATAGCTAAATTTACTCTCAATTCAAGGACAATTGCACAAACTCAAACCTGGAGAATTATATTTTTCTCCATCACGTCTTAGAAAAGAGGCGGCGGAGGCAAATCTAGTCCGAGCATCAGGAATGGCATTCTGCTAGTCTTGCTAACCACATTATTGGGTTCAGTGCCACCATCCCCATCGGTTCCATTATTCTGGGCATCTCCATTCTCTTTCTTCTCAGCTATAGCTCTGCTATGAATCTCTTTCACAACCTCCAATTCTCCCTGCAAAAAAAATTATGGCGTAACATTGGAGAACAAATATTTAAAGAAAAATACACTGCTGAAGAACAAAAACCAAGATGAAGCAAACACCTGAAAACACTGGTGGATTATGATGCTACTTCTTTAAGATCTGTATGCACTGCATTAAGAAGCCATGGCATAAATTCTACTGGGTCAGACTGTGCACCTTTGCGAAAACGTTTTTTACTAGCTTTCATAACTGCCTGCAGAAACACATGTGGGCTCACTAGACACAAAAAATGTTAAAGTATACGCATTCTATGAACAAAAATGTTAAGCAAACGATTGAACCCACTACCTCCAGTAATTCCTCGGTACTGGTAGAGGTCGTAGTAGCTTCCGACATATTTAACCAATATGATTAACACAAAGATAGAAATCAATCCCAAGAAATCACAAAGAACCCCTGTGTAGCCAAAAAACAAAAAACCAGTCGTTGGACAGAAGAGCCCACAGGTGCTGACACTCCTAAAGGGCAAAAAGCTCTCACAAATCCAAACAAATTGCAACAAAAAGCTATGAGCATTCAAGAATAGCCCTAATCGCACCTTTTTGAATGGGATTGACCAAAAACCAGGCGACTGAGTACATTGTAGGAGCAGATCGTAGTGTCGAACAAAAAATCTTAAAATACATTAAAAAAATCAAAAAGTCAATTAGATGGCTCCGAAAAAATTCACAAAAATTACCATAATACTTGGGAGACAAATTCGAGTGTTTCAAAAAATTCTAATAGTCTTGGAGCTGATGGTAACATGTCAGGTGCTGACGTCAACTTGACAGTGAGTTATGTCAGCCACTAGTGGTTGCGATAGATACTTTCCAATGAATTTTCAGACACTTTGAGGTGTAATGATCGATGTTCCGATACCAAGTTAAATTATTGTGGCGTTAGGGTTTGAACAAGAGAGAGACAAGGAGAGAATTAAGAAAAGAGAGTAGTGTACTAAGTTACACCACTACACTCAACATATATATAGTTACAAAGTTCAAAGTAGTAAAATAGCCTTTATCTAAGTAATCTAGGCATAGTTATCAAATCGAGATTCATATCGAAAATCAAAATGTTAGATTTGAGAATTGAGAATCGAGAATCATATCAATTCGGGAACAGTAAGATTCAACAAAAAATTTGAACAATGATAAAAAAAAACATATACAAATTTAAAATAGGCAAGATACTAAATATTGAACATTATTGTATTTTAAAAATAATCAATTAACGGCATTGACATGATCACGTCGCCTAAATGAAAAAATACTTACCTTTATAAATTTTTATAAAGCTACACTCGAGTTTGTACCTCTGCTACTTCATTCTTAATGCGTAATAAATCATTCCCTCAAAATGGTCATGATAAAATATGCATATTTTTTAACCAACAAATAGCTATTATCTTCCTACCAATGAAGTTAAACTAAAAGGGGGAAAATCCATATTGATTCGAACATGTAAACTTAAAAAATCACTTCTCATATTCGATTAAAAAATAAATTTTGGATTAGAAAAAAACAGAGCATGTATTGAATAATAAGAAGTAGAGTATGTTATGGTTTATTAGTTGTTTTTGAAGAAGAAGAAGAAACATACAAGTGAAGGAGACATCTCTGTGTGATGTTCACATATGCTTGAACAGTTACTTGAGAGGCAGAGACGCAAAAAAATAGACATATAGAGATTCGAGTTTTATATTTGAAGGCGGGTCACTTCTAGCAAAACGACGTCGTTTTACTAGAAATAGGGGTTAAAAATAATATTAAAACGAATCGTTTGATTCCTTCAATTCGAATCAAATCAAAGGATTCTTGCGATTCTCGGTCAAAAATGACTGTATAGTAACATACGAATCGAATAGGGACTAAATCGAATCGAATCATACGAATTGAATCATGAATCGTACGATTCTGATAATAATGTTTCGTAGTCTTTTTCTTCGTACTATTTTTCTTCTCCGGCATCGAATCTTCTTGTTTTTCCAATTTTTTATTGTTACTTATTTTCCTTCTTCTTCATCCTCTTCTCCTTCTCAGTCATCAAGTCTTCTTTTTCTTCGTAGTCTTCCTCTTGTGGTCTTCATAGTTTTCTTCTTCTTTTTCTTCGTAGTCTTCCTCTTCGTTGTCTTCTTCTTCTTGGTGTTCTTTTTTGTAGTCATCTTATTCTTGTTCTTCATAGTCGTCGTCTTATTCACATTCATCTTTTTCTTCTTCTTTGTCGTTGTTATAGTGTTCTTCAAAGTTGTATTCTTCTTCTTCTTCTTAGTGTTCTTTCCTCGTAGTCTCTTTTTCATAGTTGTCATCTTCATCTTGTTTCTTGTAATCTTCCTTTTCTTCAAAATCTTCGTAGTCTTCTTTTTCTTCGCCTTCGTTATCTTCTTCTTCTTCTTCTTCTTCCTCTTCATAGTCTTCCGTTTTTCTTTTTCTTATTCTTCCTCGTAATCTTCATAGTCTTCTTCATAGTAATAGTAGCACTAATTTTTTTTCGTAGTTTTTTTTCTTCTTTAGAGTCTTTTTTTATTTTTCAAAATCTTCTTCTTATTAGTATTCTTTTTTTTTTACAGTCTTTTTTAGTCTTCATTTTCTTCTTCGTGTTCTTCTTCAAAGTCTTTTTCTTCGTAGTCTTACTCCCTTCTTTGTACTCTTTGTAGTTGTAGTATTGTTGTCGTTCTTCGTCTGCTTCTTTTTCACAATCTTCTTCATAATCTCTCTCTTCGTAGCCTTTTCTTCTTTGTAGTGTTCTTGTTCTTATATTTCGTAACCTTCTTCTTTTTTCTTATTTGTAGTCTTCTTCTTTGTAGTTTTCTTATTCGTATTGTTCTTCTTCGTAGTCTTCTTTTGCTTTATACTCTTCTTCTCCAGCTTCGAGTCTTCTTCTTTTCGCAATCTTCTATTTTTACTTCTTTTTTGTATTCTTATTTGTAGTCTTTTTCTTTGTACTTTCTTCTTCTCGGTCATCAAGTCTTTTTTTTTTGTATTCTTCTTATTCTTCTTCATTGGCGTCTTTTTCTTCTTTGTCACTGCCGTATTATTCTTCTTCTTCTTCATCATCATAGTTTTCTTCTTTTTCTTCATAGTCTTCCTCTTCGTAATCTTCTTTTCTTATTTATCTTCTTCTTCTTCCTTCTTTTTCATAGTGTTCTTTTTTAGTCTTCTTATTCTTCGACTCCTTATTCACATTCATCTTTTTCTTCTTCTTATTCTTTGTCCTTGTCATAGTCTTCTTCATAGTCATATTCGTTTTTTTTTTTTAGTATTTTTTTCTCGTAGTCTTTTTCTACTTCTTCATAGTCGCCATCTTCATCTTCTTCCTTGTAGTCTTCCTATTGTTCGAAGTCTTCATAGTGTTATTCTTCTCCTTCTTAGTCTTCTTTTTCTTCGCCTTCGTAGTCTTCTTCCTCTTCCTCTTCGCAATCTTCTTCTTCGTAGCATTTACAGTCTTCCTTTTTCTTTTTTCTTGTTCTTCATCGTAATCTTTGTAGTCATCTTCGTAGTTTTTCATAATTTTCGTAGTTATTCTTCTTTGAAGTCTTTTTTTTTCAAAGTCGTCTTCTTTTTGGTATTCTTCTTCTTCTTTGCAGTCTTTTTCATAGTCTTTATTTTATTATTCATTTTCAGTCTTTTTCTTCCCCATCTTCTTTTTTCGTACTCTTCATAATAATAAATAATAATAGTAGTAGTGTTGTCATTGTTGTTGTTTTTCATCTTCGTATTCTACATCTTCGTAGCCTTCTTCATCTTTAAAGTGTTCTTACTCTTCTTTTTCGTAATATTCTTATTTTTCTTCTTTATAGTTTTATTACTCGTATTCTTCTTTCTTCTTCTTTGCAATTTTCTATTTCTACTTCTTTTTATTGTTCTTCGTAGCATAGTTATCAAATTGAGATTCATATCGAGAATCGAAATGTTAGATTTGAAAATCGAGAATCGTATCAAATTGAAAACCGTAAGATTCAACACAAAATTCAAACAATGATAAAATATATATATGCACAAATTTAAAATAAGCAAGATCTTAAATATTGAACATTATTGTATTTTAAAAATAATCAATTGACATGATCACGTCATCTGAATGGAAAGGTGCTAGCCTTTATAAATCTTTATAAAGCTACACTCGATTTTGTACCTCTGTTACTTCTTTCTTAATGCATAATAAATCATTCTCCCAAAATAGTCAAGATGAAACATGCATAATTTTTAACTAATAAATAGCTATTGTCTCTTCCTACCAATGAAGTTAAACTAAAAGAAAAAATACATACTGATTCAAACATGTAAACTTAGAAAATCACTTCCCACATTTGATTGAAAGATAAATTTTGAATGAAAAACAAAAAACAATGCATTTATTGAAAAAAGAAGAAGTAGGATATGTCGTTGAAGAAGAAGCAAACCACGAGTGAAGGAGATGTCAACTCTGTGCGATGTTCATAGAAACTTGAATAGTCACTTGAGAGGCATAGACGCGAAAAATCGATATAGAGAGATGCGAGTTTTATACTTGAGGGTGAGCCTCTTCTAGCAAAACGACGTTGTTTTGCTAGAAATAGGGTGAAAAAAAATAATAAAACGAATCGTGTAATTCCTTCGATTCAAATCAAATCAAATTGTACGAAAATCTTGCGATTCTTGGCCAAAAACGATTCTATAGTAAGATAAAAATCGAATAAGAACTAAATCGAATCGTACGATTTTAATAACAATGCTTTGTAACATTTTTCTTCATACCAATCACAGGTTAAATTTTGATAACGTGACCTCTTAGTTGTTACCAATCACAGGTTAAATTGTTTTTAAATTTTTTCATTTGTTTATGATAGAATTCTAGAATTCATGATGCCACTCCCTCTACATGTACTATAACTATTTATTCCGTGTTGTTTTTATTGTTTTTAAATTTTTTATGCCAAGCAGCTTTCGTGTTAGATTTTGTGTGTTTTATATATGATGACAAACTGTTTGTTTTAATGCTATATTGAAAATAATTCAAACTGTTTTTACTGTTTGTGATCTCCTAAGATCTATCATCTCTAATTTGATTGTTTTATATAGATAAATAGATATATAGGTCGGATATATAATATAAATTTAGAATTTGTGTCTTATAAAATTTTCATCGTATATTGTTAGATTAATCATTTGCCAATGCAAAAATAAAAAAAAAAAATATTTCCCAAAAAAAAAAAAAAGAATTTGCAAGCTCAACTGTTCGTGAAACTCAAATCAATATTGTCTTGAGGACACAATCAACTTGTGTTTGTTATAGGAGCGCTCTCTCTCTATCTCGTATCAGTGATCTGTTCATGGATTCGATACCCTCCGAAACTCTAGCTTCTCAAGCCCCAACCAATGCTCCACCTGAACTTGAGCCTCAAAGTCTTTACTTTTCCTCCTCAGAAACCCTAGCTTACTCTTCTCAAACACCACTTCCGTCTTCATCTTCTCCTCCGCCTCCTCCACCACCACCACCACCACAAGCCCTAGCTTCTGACGATCCGAACCCAAATACAGCACCAGAACCCCAATTACAAAACTCGAATCAACCTCCCGAGGATCATAGCAATGGCGGTGTTTACGTCACCCAGACTAGCGCAGAAAAGGATAATTCGGGCGTGGAAGAGGGCACAACAAGTAGCCGACGGCGGCGGCGCAGCCGGTGGGACCCTCTGCCGGAATCTGAGGCGGAGAATGGCGACACGAATAATGGGCCGAAGAAGCGTAAGTCCCGATGGGCAGACGATGAGCCCCAACCAGCCTTTCAGCTACCAGATTTTATGAAAGACTTCATTGGTATGGACATTGACCCCGAAATTCAAGCTTTAAATGCTAGACTTCTTGAAATTAGTCGTATGTTGCAATCAAATTTGCCTTTAGATGATCGTCCCGAGGGCGCTAGATCGCCATCCCCCGAACCTATATATGATAACTTGGGAATTCGAGTGAACACTAGAGAGTATAGAGCCAGAGAACGACTTAATAGAGAAAGACAGGAGATAATTTCGCAGATAATTAAACGAAATCCGGCATTTAAGCCACCCGCGGATTATAGGCCACCAAAACTTCAAAAGAAGTTATGTATACCAATGAAAGAATACCCAGGTTACAATTTTATTGGATTGATAATTGGGCCAAGGGGGAACACGCAAAAGAGGATGGAAAAGGAAACGGGTGCCAAGATTGTGATTCGGGGTAAGGGGTCAATTAAAGAAGGTAGGTTAGGGCAGAAAAAGGATTTGAAGTTTGATCCGGGAGAAAATGAGGATTTGCATGTGTTGGTGGAAGCAGAGACGCAGGAGGCGCTGGATGCTGCTGCAGGGATGGTGGAGAAGCTTTTGCAGCCGGTGGATGAAGGGTTGAATGAGCACAAGAGGCAGCAGCTCAGGGAATTGGCTGCTCTGAATGGGACAATAAAGGAGGATGAGTATTGTAGGTTGTGTGGTGAGCAAGGGCATCGGCAGTTTGCATGTCCTGCTCGGATGTCAACATTCAAGAGTGATGTGTTGTGTAAGATTTGTGGTGATGGTGGGCATCCGACGATAGATTGTCCTCTAAAAGGGACAGCAGGTAAAAAAATGGATGACGAGTATCAAAATTTCTTAGCAGAATTAGGTGGCACCATTCCAGAATCTGTTACTAAGCAAAGTACGGCATTGCCTATTATGGGTTCAAATAATTCTGGAAGTAATCCCCCTTGGGCAGGTGGTAACAGTAATGGGAGTTCGTTGCATCCTGGACTTGGGAGCACTGTAGCTAAGATTGGAAAAGAAATCGATGATACAAATTTGTATATTGGATACCTGCCACCAACTTTCGATGATGATGCTCTGATACAATTGTTTTCTCCTTTTGGTGATATAGTAATGGCTAAGGTTATCAAGGATAGAGTGACTGGATTGAGTAAAGGTTATGGTTTTGTTAAGTATTCTGATGTTTCTCAGGCCAATCAGGCCATTGCTAGCATGAACGGTCATCATTTGGAGGGGAGAATGATAGCAGTACGAGTGGCTGGTAAGCCCCCACAACCAGCTGTAAACCCTGTAGCTCCAGCTCCAGCAGTGCCCAGCTATCCTGGTCACAATCAAAAAGTTAATGGATACCCATCAGGTCAAAATGCACCAGGTGGCCCTTTTGGAAGTGCACCACCTGCAAGTTACATGGGTCCTTCTGTTCGATGGGGACCGCCTGTTCCTCCTCCATATGCTTCTTATGCTCCCCCTCCTCCTCCTCCTGGGTCAAATATGTACACCCTTGTCCAAGGTCAGCCTATGCCCCCTTATGGTGTACAATATCCCCCACTGGCACAAGCAGCTGCCTCTGGTGCCCCACAGCTGAACATGCCTTCTGGTGAAGCCCAGCAAAACTACCCCCCTGGAGTGCAAACTCAGAATAACACATCTGCACTATCTGCAGCTTCTGATATTTATGGAAGCACAACAACTGCAATGCCACCATACTCGCACACTGCATATCCTCCAGCTTCGCTGGGTTATCCTTCTTATTATGCTGCAGCTCCTCCACCCCCAGCTGTATCTTATTCAATGGTGGACCAACAGAGTTTTGCAAGTGCACCATGGGCTTCAAACCAACCAGGGCCTCCTGCAGACCAAAGTCAGCAGAATAGTTCTGGTGCAGATTCCGAGTATGAAAAGTTCATGGCAGAAATGAAATAAAACGATTTTGTCGTGAAAGTAAGTATGCAACTTCTTTTCCCCCCAAAATTTGGTGTCCTTTGATTTGGTTGAATTCAATTTATAGTTATTTTTTGCGGTCTAAGTTTTTAAACATATGTCCCTTTTTCGGTAAAGGAAAAATCATTAATTGTATATTTGTGATTTCACCCAACCTGGCTAGGAAGATCCGCTGTAGATGTATCCAATGAATGAGTCGTTTATCCTCCGAGCATTTAGTGCCGATCTGCCTGTGTGGCATTAAATTAAATGATAGGCAAACGAACCTTCACATCTGTGATTTGGAAAAAGAGTGCTAACATATGGAAAGGAATGGATATAATTTACGATTACGAGAATTTTTTTTTCAATATTGTGAATGATTCTTATGTTACATTGTTTAAAATGCCTGTTCATTTGTTATTGTGATCAATAGCAATCATGTTTTACTTCTGGCATGCTGCTGTTGTTGTAAACTAGTGTTTGGTAGATCAAAACAGACTGCTGGTGGCCTTGGCAGAGTTGATCTCTCAACAACAAAGTGTAGCTATAAATTTTGTATTCCAACTTTTTCAGATTTAAAATCAAATGGCTTAGGTTTACAATAGTTTCAGTATCATCGTTCCATCCTTCACTCATTTTGTTTGATGTTTTCTTTTTGGGGGTGTGTGTTTGGGCAGGTTGGATTAAAAATATCTATTCTTTTTCCTTTCGAGTGTCTTACATAAAATAGCCTCTAAATTGCTAGAGGTAAAGATGCATGTACAATTATGCAGGGAGCTGCAAAAGCTGCATGGATGTATACATATATATGTCAGTGTTACCAGTCATTTCCACTTACTATGCAACCTATATTATTCTTGATCTATACAGTTTGTTAACTTTTTTGTCAATGGTCATACTCTTTGGCAGGCTTGATGTTTCTTGGAGCTCTTGTCCGCATTTTTTCTTACTCTTACTAAGGGTTCAACTTGTTGGAAGTTTCAGATTCACCCCTTTACTCTTGCTGTGCTGTTATTACAATTGCAGAGACATCTTAGCCAAATCCAGTTTGTTGTTCCCTGCAATGGGAATTTTTTAAGGGTGATTATGCTACCGTTTACTTCAAGTGCACATGGACTTCATTTCTCGATTTCCCTTTGAGAGTATCTTGATGCTTATAATTTTCTTCCATTGTTTAAACTTTCTTGATTACCTTGTTGCTAATTGTTTTGTGCTATTATGTTTATTTCATACAATTTGTCATGACAGTTACGTATTTTTTTCTTACTTTGCTTAATTTGTATTTTCTCTTCAATTTAACTCTGCATGCTTTGCGAGGCATTGATATACATTGAAATTTATTTTTCTGGAGCATGGCTGATGTGAGCTCTATGCATCTGGAGATTGGAAGGTGGCATGCATTAATTAATGAAGTATGGGTATGTGCAAGTTGTTTATGCTCACAGCTTTAATTTTCGTGTATCTTGATTCTTTCAATTCCATATGTTAGCCTAAGGTGCATTTTCAGCTTTTGTTTGCAGGTCAGTGGACACATCACATACTGTTGACCCTTGGCCCTTCCGTTAACAGAAGTTGGCTGTCTAATTTTTATCTGTTGTTGTTTTACTGTTTCTTTCAACTCCTTATGGTTATTTTCTTGCAAAAATGCTCAATTTTGCCTCTTTTTTGGTCCTGTTGTGGAGACTTTGTACTTTTGCCATATAGAACACTAGTTATTGTCTGTGCCTGAAGGCACAGTGTAATAAAATATGGTAAACAATAAACATATTTGTATTCATATCCAAAATCAAATCACAAACATAGAGAAGAGATAAAGAAATTTAAGCATCGGTTGTAGTGGGGGTGAGAGTTGGTGGGCGGTAGTGGTGGTGGTAAGAGACGGTGATGGTTGTGGTGGGTGGCGATGACTGTGGTGGCGGTGAGGGCGGCAGCGATGGTGGCGGTGGCGGTGGCAGTGGCTGTGACGGTGCCGGTGGTGGTGGTGGAGGTGGTGGAGGTGGGGAGGTGGTGGCGGCGGCGGTGGTGGTGGTGGCAACGGTGGCGGTGGTGGGGCAGTTTCAAACACTATTATTTTTTTTAAAGTATTTATGAGAAATAATTTCTAGAAGTATTTTTAAAAAATCACTACAAACACATCCTTAGGACCCTATTTTTCCTATTAAATTTAGGGTGTTAATATTAGCTATTAGATTAACTTTAAAGTAAAATTTAAAGCGATCTCAACCGCGAATAACAAAAGTCATTTTGTTTATCTTTTGAGATTTGAATTGTAAGCTACTTTATTATATAGATGTTTTTGGTGTTCTATTTCTAGAGAGGTATGCAGGTGTGCCTTTTTTCCTTTTCTTTAACTCCTGTTTTTTCTTTTCTTTTCTTTTTTTTTTTGTTTTGGGGTGGGGGGGGCGGGGGTTGTGATCCATATAAATGTTATATACTGAAAGCACAATTCCAAAATACATGAGGTAAATTTAAGTTATTTAGGTACACCTCTCATGTTTATTCAAATATATTGGAACTTTAATGACATTTTTTTGTCAACTTTTATATTTTATATTTCATGGGATAGTTTAATTTTGAGGTTTCCAAATTTAGCTACATTGGACCCACCGACTGTTGTGATCCATATAAATGTTATATACTGAAGCACAATTCCAAAATACATGAGGTAAATTTAAGTTATTTAGGTACACCTCTCATGTTTATTCAAATATATTGGAACTTTAATGGCATTTTTTTGTCAACTTTTATATTTTATATTTTATATTTTATGGGATAGTTTAATTTTGAGGTTTCCAAATTTAGCTACATTGGACCCACCGACTGTTGTTATACATGGGGCTTTTATAACATATTGGATTTGCGGCATGAATGTTTGGGTTCTCAGTTACCTCTTCCTTCCAGTTGAGGTAGAACTCAAGTTTTCGTCTAACAAGCTTTTTCTGTGTAGATACAATTTTTTGATGACTTTTCGTGATTCATGACACATGCTTGGCTTTGGATCTTCTCATAAGAATATCTGCTTCCTGTGGTAAGAATGGAAGGTCACTTGGATATGCATTGGTTGAGCTTGATTGTTCTATAACCTATGCTCGCTCAGCCAACCAGGGTTTGAGTTCTTTTATTTCAGGCTGTCAACTGATCATGTCTTGTCATGTCATGTTTTGAGGCCGTGTAAGTCATGTTGTGTCTAAATTTGTTCAACCCATAACAGATTCAATTGTAATCGTGTATTGTTAGGTTCGTGTCATGTATAAACCAAGTTCATGTCGATCCATTATTAACAGGTCTGGCATTTTCACTTTTTTACCACCTAAACCTGCTAAGGTTAGACCCAAATCTGCTGACTTTGGTGCCGGTTTCATGTTGGGTTTGCATGCTATGTGGAGAATTTTCAGGCCTACTTTTAATTCATTTTTCATTTTCAAGGAGCTCGAACTTTGTTTATGAAAGATCATAATGCTATATGCAGAAAGGAATTGCTCAACCTGTTAGTGTTAGATTGTGAAATTCAGGAGAATAGTGTTGAAATAGGCGGAAAGCCTATTATGAATTAAAGTATTCCTAATTTCATCAATGCTTATAAATACAAGGGAAATTTATAGGACATTGTGATGCTGATGCTAGTTTATTTTTTTGAGATATTCGTGTTTAGCATTAGAAAGAGGTCACAACAATATGATGATGATCGTCTGAGATCTAATAATTCATAACACACTTACTATCTATGCACGGTTTGTGTATACATGTTTTACACTTCACATTGGTATCTGCTTGTTTGTGCAACTTTTGCTCAGTAGATGTTTTACATGTTTCATATGGAAGATTTTGCTCTTTTTACTTTTGGGCGCTGCAGTTTCAGGTTGTATAATTAACCATCTTGTATGCCAACTTGTATTTTATGGAACAAATCAAACTCTTTCCATGGAAGTTATGCTAAAGAATTCTTCCTTGCTTATCTGTTTCGCATTTATCCTGGGAAATTACCTATTATACTCTTTGAAATGCAGTATGCTCATTTGGTGGTGGTCATTTTTGGTGTATTTTATATGTATGACGTCCTCGGTAGGTAATTACTTCAGCTCTAATCTATCTGTTGAGTAGCTTTCTTGATGCTTATTGCCTTTGAATTCTCTGTGAAAGAAACCTTTATGGGGCTTGTCTTGGCCATTAGTTTCATTCACTTGTGCTATTGGATTTTGGTTGTCAGAGTATGATTTGTGTTTTTGGTGACAGATTTAGTTGTGCCTGTTTTGATCAGTGTCTTGGTTATATAAGGACTGCTCCAATCTTTGTTGATTGTCCTGTTTTTGGTGTACTAAAGGAGTATCATTTCCTGCTTAGTTTAATAGATGGTTTTTGAGTTGCATTGAATAATTATGTACCGTTTATAACTCTTCATGCTCCAATCACCAGTAATGGTGTTCTATCATTTGCAACACGATAATCTTTAGTATTTGTCATCTCTTTAACTAGTTTAACAGAAAAAATAATATAGGTAGCTGTAAAAATAATAATCAATTATGTTATTAATTTTTTTTTTTTGCAAACGAACTTTTTTTCTTTCTTTCTTGAATAATAGTAATTAGAAAAAGTTAGATTTATATATGACTGTCGCTTTGTTTATACCTCCATCATCTCAAGTTGGTAGAGAAGTAATTCATGTTAAACCGATTCTTCTTTTCTTGCGAGTATTTTGTTAATCAAATTTTCTTTATTTTGTTGTGGGTAAAAATCATACTTGGTCTGAGTCTTTGGTTTCAATTATTAATTTTGTCTCAATTGAAGTTTTTTCGTCCATTTTCACTGTTAAACCAATGCTAACATGGATCAGATTGGATTAATCTCTAGTTGAACTAACAATGGAAATTGATTGAAGGACTAAATTAAAACAAAATTAATAGTTTAGGGATTAAATTGAAATAATTAAAATTTCATGGACCAAATTGAAATTAAAGGCAAAGTTCAGGAACCAAATATGATTCTTACCCTTTTGTTATATTATGGTCTAATATATTAGGTTATATCCAATCTTGAGTTAATATTTGAGTAAAAAAATTGATTTGATACAAGGTACTTTAATAGACAAACCCAAATTTAAAAGGTGAATATGACTAATAGATCTTTTAAAAAAGTGAAATCTGATCATTAAAGATTTTCCTTTATTTGATGTATAACAAGAGGTATGGATTCATTTTGTTCTTAATCCAATCTTGTAATAAGCTTAAATATAATGGGCCTTAGATTGATTTAAATATAGTTCAACTTTTAAAAGTTTCTAGAAAGATATTAATGTAAGTAGATGAAGTTGATAGAAATATTTGAAAAATGTATTATATTAGATAGTTGGGAGAGATAGAGTTATTTTAAGTAATTGGATGTGTTAAATATATTTTGGTGGAAGATGGTAGAAGAACCCTATATAAAAGGTCATTGTATAAGTTCTAAGTATAAATATATTTTGAGAGTTTTTCTTTTGTTTTCTCCGTAGATTCAGAGTGTTTGTGTTCTTTGTACTTGTAAACGGTAATTTCCTTGTGTTCCTCCATCTACTATTGTGTCAGTTTGAGGAAAGGATTAGAGATTATTTTTAGTTTGTTTTTACTCAAATTTAAATTTGCATAAGGGATTGAGTAAACATTGAAGATGCTTTTACTTGAAATCTTGTTTGAAGAGATGAGAATAAAATAGAAGGCAAGAATTTGATGTTAAAAATACAAAGAAACTTCATAACACTATCAAACTTGCTCAGAAATCTTATAAGAAATAGAGTGAAACAAAGAATGGTCCATACCTGGGTGCTAATGCACACTGTTCCTCTCAAGTCCCATTCTAGCTAAAAACAATAAAGAATCTGATTGATTTAATGTGGCTTTGAAAATGAACGGAGCAATAAAAAGACTAAGCCAAGTAGTATGCCATGGTTCTGACAATCAGAAGACTCATTACATTACAGGAGTTTGCAGGAGTTGTTCTTGTTCCTCTCTCGACTTCTACTCACAATACCTCACTCCAGTTAGGCCTGGACAAACTTGGGGTATGTACAACCTATTAGATCAAACAACATATTCCTTTTTAGAAGAGGAGGTACAAAAAGAGCCGTTGGGGAGTAGTGAGGAAAGAGTGTGGGTGGGTGGGGAAGGAAGTGCGAGATGTGGTCATTGAGAGAGAGATGTGTGTGTGAATGTGCTCCCATGAACTGATTTGACCTGGAATTGGTTTAAAAATTCTGGAACTTGCAGCAATAAACTTCGGCAATCAGAAGCAAAGTGAAAAATTCTCCATGAAAAACACCCTATACAGATAAGGGTTGAGCTTAGAATCAGTTCGATTAAAAACTAGTTTAACTTATTTCCATTAAATGACTAAGCTCGAGCTCAATTTTGATACTCGTTTAATGAATGTAACCCAATCCAAGTAATAATTTATCCCGCTTGTGAACATATATATAGATGCAGGGGCGGAGCCAGGATTTTGTCTCAATTGGGGCAACCTAAAATTTTAAATTTTAAAGTATAATTGTAACATTGTTTTCATCAAAATATGTATTTTTGATAAACTGTTTATAAGCATAGTTATATCAAAAGAATGTCATTTAGATGCGCAACTCATGTATATACTTAGGTCCCACAATAGTCTATACTTTAAGAAAATTTCAAAATACTTAGGTCTGGATGAAGAAGACGAAGGCTTACAGGAAAAAGAAAAAGAAAAAGAAAGCGTGAAAAGGAGCTACCAAAAGTTAGTTTTTAAGGGTTGAAAATTATATTAATATACCCTATAGTTTAAGAAAATTTCAGTCGGGCAAGTTTAAGAAATTCTTGAAATTTTTAAAATTACACCTAGGTCCCAAATTTTTTTAAAATTTCAGTGGTGGCAACTGCTAGATGTGAAAAATGAGGAGGAGCTGCCAAAAATTAGCTTTTAAGGGTTGAAAATTATATTAATATACCCTATACTTTAAGAAAATTTCAGTGGGGACAAGTTTAAGAAATTCTTGAAATTTTTAAAATTACACTTAAATCCCAAAAATTTTAAAAATTTCAGTGGAGGCAGTTGCTCCCACTGCCCCCATACTAAATCTGCCACTGTATAGATGCTCAGTTTGAGTCATGGACACCCAGTATACCGTAGAAATCTATGTCTGCACACGATGAAAATAATCTCATGATACTCACGCTACAGGGACAGCCAGGATCAAAACATAGGTACGCAGAGACTTGCTTTCTCTCTCTAATATTACAATACAATATTCTCAAACTGCCTCGCCATGTCTGGCTGATAAGCTCACGTAAACTCAATTAAGGACCATGAAATTGAGTCTTGGCCACCCAAAATTAGAAAACCTGAGAAGAAATGGTGAACATGGTAAGGTTTCACAAAGATCAACAAACATCTTCATCATCAGTGCTTACTGTTGTACTTCACTATTCTGCAAATCGAAGGTGTGAAACTGGCCTATCTACATAGGGCTCAGGGCTAAGACTGCAAATATTTAACTCTCCCGAGCTTCCATAGTGATGGAAGCCTCGAGCACTGCAATGCTCATTTTAGAATATATTTAAGGCGAGAGAAGAACAGTCAAATTTTATTTTGTGAGCAACTTATCCCCTGTTCATCTAGTTCTTGTTACTCAAGCTCTCAGTGAAGTGGCAGAAGCATCCTTTGGTACCTAAGTCCCTTTGTTGGAAGGGAAAGAATAAGCAATACTGTAGGAAAATATCATAAATTTCATCAGGCAATGCAAACCTCGTTGAGAGAAGACTAGGTTGAGTTGAGTTGAGTTGAGTCGAGTCGAGTCAAGCAATGCAAACCACCAATCATGTATACCTCCATTGCATCCCACTTACTCAGGTTGGACCTTTATCACATTATTTTGTTCACCTCTCTTCCTAACTAAAGGCATTTCCATTTCTGCAACATCAAACTAACCCCGAAGTCAGCAGATGATGTTGCATTCCTCCATAATTATAACAGTCATAACCCTCAATTTCTTGGAATACAGATGAGCCTTGGAAGTTAGACTAACTGTATTCGACTCACAACCAAAGTCAACCATCATTCTTGAACTAGAACCCACTCGAAGAAATCCTGAAAATTTATGATGATTCGGGTATCTGTATCTGGTTCAGCCTGCTAAACCAAATCGAATGCAAAATCATGTGGAACATATCATATCTGATTGGTCTCGGGTTCCAGAGAAAATGCCTCTGCAACCTCTTGACATTAGTCTGCATAGTGAGATATTGTCCCATAGGGATGGCTAATAAAATCTCCTTCAGTTTAGGAATATCCTTCTCAGCCACGATCACAGAAAACGCACTCCAATCAAGCACTTCGTTCAATGGAGGGACGAAATTATCAGCAATAATCACTGGAACACACTCATAATATATGGCCTCCACGATCCTGGGGCTATTCACTTCATAACCCATTGGGCAGATGCAGTATTTGCTTGATTTCATATGTTGAACATAAGACATTATTCTGGACACTCTATTGGGCAATGGCCCATAAATCCTCATATCTTCGTCTTTGCCGCGCCAGTACTTGAGAAGTGTTGGACGGACCCTACCATGCATGTGACCAGCAAAAAAGGCAAGGATTGGACGCCGTGATGCTCTTTTTCCTCCAAGATTTCTAAGGGGTCTTTTGGGATTCCTTATGGTGGTTTCTGGGAGGGAAACATCCTTCCCAGCGACAAAGATACTTTCAGACACATCCGCATTGCAGAGAGCTTTAATGGTGTTCTTTTTCAGTTCCTCATGCTCAGACAATGTGTAAGGGCCCTACAAGAATTGATAGAGCAGAGGAAAGAGGTAAGAGAAGGCAGGATGGAAGTAACTAAAAGGTGTTAAGAAAAAAAGGAAGCTGGAATTCCAAAACAGGATTGATTTAAGTTTCTCTCTCTCTCTCTCTAGTGAACACACAAGCATTCACACAAACAAACACAAGAATCTCAAGTATTAACCACACAATATCTTAGTGTTCACCAGCAGACTCGCTTAAATAGCGGTCATCTTCCAGAAAAAAAACAGCCTCACTCAGTAACTGATTTCACCAGCTGAGGAAGCTGTCACCTATAACTAAAATCAACTATGATATGCAGCAACTTTGGCTAATAAATGCTCCCATCAAAATTGAGGGAGAGTATAACAAGTCTAACACAGTCACTTGCTGGGAAGGTAGCAAGCAATGACGACGACCTTTGGGTATGTAGTGAGCCATGTAGTCAGGGTACTATAGCATGGTAGTGTATTGGACAATAATATGCTCAAAACTACGATCTGCGTAAGAGTTGTAGCTGGAACATTTACAAGCTCTTCGTGTGACAGCAGCCCTCTTCATATAAAGAGCTGCTACTGATCTCTAAGTGAATGTTACAAGGTTTTCCCAGGTAATCTCCATCACATACTGTGTCAGTATTCGTCTAATCCAGTGGATGGTGTCTTATTGTGTATAAGGGAAAAGAAAAGGATGATGGATGTTGATAATGCACATTTTAGTATATTGAGTGCTTCATGATGGAATGCAACAACTGATGGATCACCAAGTAGCCAAGAAAAGAGAAATGAAGTGGAAAGAAACTCAATTCTTCTATGATCATGCATTCATGATTCAACACCTGGACCAAGCTGTTGTATGTAGTACTTGAATATATCCGATGTCGACACAATGTACAACATTGTGCCTTTGCAGACCTGTAACATATTCATCCAAAGGATCCCAAAATTCTTCAGTTTTGCGTCCTGTACTTTCATGTAACTTGCTTCAGAACAGTGCAATCTCGTATTCAAGTGTAATGCAAACACAGGAAAGGGCACTCAACCATTATAACCAAATTGGTACTGATTTAAAGCAAAATTGCCAGCAACTCCTAATAGTTAGTTAATTGCAACATCAAACAGGCGCATTCCAGACTCTTTATAAATGAAACACATAAACACTGAATATATGTAAGCAAGAAAAGCATTAGCAAAACCAAACTATCATACCCAATCGTGGCAAGCAACTAGAAAATGATCCAATCCATGAGTACGGTTCCAGAAAGGATACTTTGCTGTTAGCATGTTCACATAGTCCCGCAGGAAGATTGCCAGTGCTTTCATATTATGTGAGTTAGGCACATACAGAGCCATCTCCAACTGGCGTGCGCTGTAGGGCAGATAAAATAAATGAGCCTTTTCCGGGTCCTTTGTGACAAACTGCCGGTTTTCCTCCATCAACTTCATAAACCATCCTTCAGATGAATAAATTCCTTTGAGATGAGGATGATGGAAAATAGGTCTCTTTCCTTCTTGGTAAATGTAAACCTTAAGTGTCAGTTCCATCAACTCGTAGCTCCTGGAATTTAGACATATTTAGGCTTTCAACAAAAAATGCTTGCACTGAAACTGGTGTTGATGATAGCATGTATGCAGCTTGTTATTTTCAGAACGGACAAAAAAGTAGAAGGTAATTGCTGAGGGACAAACAACTCCCCCAATCTTGACCAAGGTTCCGCTAACAGAAACTGGAAATGCCATTGACAAAAAGTCTGATTGATTCTCATTTCTTTTCCCCAAGCGATCTTATTTGAACACAATACTTTTTGGAAATTATTTAACCAGTCAATTAAGCTGCATTAATTACCACGAGTAACCACCAGCTAGCAATTTATAGGATTGTTGTATACGGGCATGCCATAGGCACTGTCAGCCAAAATGCTAAAGCAGTGTCATATAAGTGCAGCCAGATGTACCTTTTAAAAGCAGAAATGTTCCGGAATAGAGGAGCATACAGATCTGGATCATCAGCGGCAATTGGGGCATTCTCGATCTCCTTTTTAGCATATGCAAGTGCCTCATCCGGTCTCAATGACCATATGTATCTCTAAAAAGCTAAAACTTGCTCAGAGAAAGAATGAAGGAAAAAGGGTAGCAAAATTCCACATAAGAGTTCCCTATATGATGGTTATAGCATTGAGAACCTTACCTCTACATGATGAGGGGCAGTTCTATGAGGAGGAGGTGACATCGGAGGTGTAACCATATTCTTTGGCTCCATAATCCTACTTCCCCCTCTTTTTTCAGAAACTTCAGCTTCCCTTTCCTTGATTAGCATTGATCGATCCAAATTTGCGGAATAATTCAATACAACAATTAGTGGGTCAACACGAGCAGGTTTAGACTGTTCATCCCATGCCAAATGAGAAAGATCATTCAAATGTATTGCACCATTCAGAGATTTGTGTAAGGGAACTGTTACTTGTGGGGAGTGAATCCATGATGTCAGTGGATAGGGAAGTGTCAAGATTTGAAACAGAACACCGGGTATCGTAATAATGGCTCCGATAATAAACAGTTTTCTCCAGTCAATTCTGAACATCAGGACGATAATAATCAGCCGCAAGAACTTATTCATCTCAATCTCCAAGCTTGCAATGCAAAATTCCAATTCAGTCAATCGAATACGAATATGTAAACGACTTCCTATCGCTATAATTCTGTAGTTATCTTCATGAACTTCCTGCTGCAGAAACTGTGACTCAAAAAGAAGCAGTTGTCATTTGATAGCGCTAATGAGCAATCAAACTAAAGGGCTAACACGCCTTATAATTGATTCTTAGTTTTTTTGGGCTGAAAAAGTTAGTCAATCCAAATACGCAAGTGAACTGTGCTTAGATGCTTCGTAAAACCGCACCGATGAGAGGAGCTGATGGTACTAAGGCCGTCCCATACATGTTCTGGTGCTGGAAAAAGGCAAACACTAAAATCTATTAGAGGGAAAAAAAAAACCCAGTTAGGCAATTCTCATGTATGCATGTTAAATCAAGCTTTGAACATGATTTTTGTTTTTTTGAAAAGGAGCTTTGAACATGATCAAACACAGAATTGTAGGATATGACCACTGGAGTAGGCTAAAGCACTGAACATAAGGAGTACCAAACTGGATAAATAGAATTGTGCCTTTCAATCCAACGCGAAAAAAACCTTTGAAAGGAGAAAAAGAAAATACAACTTTATCTTGGTTTCAACAAAATAACATACAACCTAAACTACAAAACCGTTCAATAAAATCCATTCAAATTATAGTCATCAAGTTCTATCATATTCACTATGAAACTATGAAGTACCCATATATGCCAGAAAGTATCCAAAAAGCAATTCAATCCTACCCAATATGAACCTTGAATTTCAACGACGACTGAAGGTAAAGTTATATCAAACAGACAAATACAAAATATAATCATCCAAATTCCAAACCCACAAAACAAACACATACCCATAAATATTTGTGTTATGTGTGTATATACATATAATAATGGTAGGAGGAGTTTCATACCTCAATAAAATTAGCTGAAATGGAGAGAATTCTGAACCAAAGAATTGTTGAAGAGAGAAGAGAACCCAGAACAGTGAGAGACAGAGAGACAGAGAGAGACAGAAATTGTGGGAAAGAAAGATTTGGGTATGAGAAATAATGAGAATTAAGAGAGAAGAAAAGGAAAAAGGGCCAATCAAACGCCGGACTCAAAGGAGTTGTCGAAGGTGGTGGGAAACATTCGGGCGTGGCAACAGGCGACACTGACGGTAACGGTTCTTATATTTGGCCGTTTGGTTGTTACTTCTTGGACTTGGACTTTCCTTCCTCAACTGCTCCTTTTCCTCTTTTTCTATTTTCTCCTCTACCTATTTTTTGAATATTATTCTGGTTGCCAACCTCATTGACTAATATTTTTCTTGCAATCCACCTATATAATGCCAGCTAATTTTTCCCTTTTTTATTTTTATTTTGTTGTTGTTCTAACAATCATTGAAGAATCTTTCAACCAGCCTGATCTCTTATCCAAGTAATGTTATTAATAATATATTGATTTGATGATTTATTAGTTGATATTATCAATTATAATTGTTTTACTTTTTCATTAACACCACATCAATTGATTTATCATTAAGTATATTATGTCAAATTATTAGGTCTGAATAGCTCGGGCACTGCCATGAAAGTCATCCACTGCTACCTTGGTTGAGGCTGGACTTATCTGATTGTATGATTCAGCTACTCTTTGAATGCTATTTTGATATCGCTCTTCCTTCTCCTCTCCGGCAAGAGTTCAAAATCGTTGACGTGACATCGACCAGAATCATTGATGTGCATCTAATTGAAAGCGATCATGCTCAACCACCTCGATTACAGTCAACTGAAAACTCATCGATTCATAGGGCATACGACGTGACAATCTGTTGACATACTCGTTTACGACGCTCTCACATACATTAATAGCGTTATTCTTTTATCTTTGTGGACAAATCTATAATTTTAAAATTAGGAGCAAAAGCACATAAAGGGGTGATTTTTAAAAAATGGAAAAAGTTTAGGGCCCTAACTTATAAATTTTGGAGCTATTCATAGTTGATGATAAGGTATTAGCAATTATGTTATCTTTGATTCCTTTACACCCGAAAATGACACACTAAAAAATACTTAAATTTTAGGGGTACCAGCGAACATCTATCGCCGTCTAAATCATTGCTTGAGCTGGAAAGGTTGTATCTATGTGAAAATTGATGTATATGGTGTCAGCTTGTATCTATGTGAAAATTGATGTATATGGTGTTAATAGTTTTACAAATATATGAGTATCATTTCTAAACATAAACTACAAAATATAAAAACAATTGTCAAAAAAATAAAATAAAAAATAGCAAATACGGAGAAATAGAAAGGTCAAGGATAAGGGTGGAAGTAGCAATAAAGTCATAGTTGGCCACGAGATAATGATTTTAGCTCATATTCTAAAACGTAATCATAAAACAATGGACTTATTTTAGCCACGATCCAATTCAATCAAATCCAATCAAATCCAATTCATTCCATTCCATTCCGAATCATAAAATAACAGTCTTGTGAGATGTGATCGTAAAGATGCTTTAAATTCCAACAAGCAAAGAATTTTCTCACTTTTATACCTTAACAATGTAAAGGGTGTTAGTATAATTAAGTTAAATATCAGGGGATTTATATCAAATTTATCTCAAAAGTACTTTTAACATAATATATTTGTGAGTGTTTTTTAGTCATCCCTCTTTGAGTTGAGCTTGAGCAACCGATTATTCTTATGATAGTTAAAAAAACACCATTTCAGAATCAAAGCCGATGACAGAAAGAAGAAAAAAATCATTTTATCTTTATGACCACCTGCATATGAAAAATGAAAGTGAGTACCAATCTATAACTCAAATCATCTCTATTTAGAATTGTTTATATACCCCCTTTGACGAAACGCTTATGATTTTTTTTTCCAAGTGATGCAATGTTTGTATCCTTATGTCTTTAGTCTTTTCTTACGACACAACAGTACTATGTCTCTTATTGTGGCATGGATCTCTTGGCCAAGCATTGCAGTTTTTGGCAAAGTAATTGGTGCTACCAACAATAATTTGAGGGTCCACACATGGACTCGTGTGGATTATGGACTAGGTCCAAATGATCCATTGCGTATGTCTCACAACAAAAAGATAACGTCTATCAGTGTCTCGTGGTGAGTATATGTATTGGGTGTCCTTGCTGCCCTGTGTGGTACTAGTGTTTTGTGCACTTGGAATTTTTTTTTTAGTTTAATGGTGAGATATATTCAGATCAGATTATACGTGTCTCGATTAATCTCTCGGTCCGATCAAAAGCAGATCATTTACATCAGAACTAAGATATTCATGAGGAATAATTCTCTCATAACCTGACTGTAAGAGATTACTAAAATTCAAACTTAAGACGTCTATGTTTAGAGTTCGTTTCTATTTTCACTTAAACTAACAAAAATAGTGGTAGCTAAGTGGTTTCAACAGTGGGAGTGATCCGTTAAGTCCTTTTTCAACTTTTACTCTTTTTTATCTATTATTTTATAAGTCAGCAAATATATTCTAAGAATTATTGGATTACAAAATTTAATGTTTAATTTTTTTAAATAAGGGGTAATTAAAGAGAGTTTATGGGTTTTTATTGAAGGTATTTTATAGAACTAGCAATGTATCACGTCACGTGAATAGTTTTTGTACACAAAAAATAATAAAATATATTAGGTATATGTGTATCTAAATTAAATATTATCTTAAATTTACCAAACTTAATTTTTCATTGCTCATATTCTATTATAGGTTTATAAAATTTATATATTCCAAAAATTCTTTCTTCTAACTATAAGAAAAAAAAAAACTATTTTTTTAGAATTTTGTGATTTAGATTGATTTTTTTTTATGTTTAAAAAATTAAATTTTTTGAAATTCATTTTATTAGGATTTCACTTATAATTCCTTGAATAAAATAAAAATAATTGTCAACATACTAATCATATTTAGAACTTTATTGTAATTAGGAATTGGTTAGGTGGATTGGGATAAGATTTAATATCCTACTCTAAAAAAAATTAAAAATTTTAAGTTTTATTTAAAAATAAACTACAATATCTATTTTCACATAAAATCTTAATACAGTTTCGAAAGTTTATCGTGACTGCATAATTATACTGATGTAATATAAAATGATTTAAAAAAACTATATATGTGATTATTTTTTATCTTATAAATGAAAGGGTTAAACTTTTCGATGAAAAAAAAAATACACATATGTAGGTATAATATTATATTTACATATGAGATGAGTAATATTAGATTAATGAAAATTTTAAAGGATTTTTTAACACTTTATTGAAAATATAATCATGCATATTTTTGTAAGGTAATATAGTAAATTAATTTTTTTTTATAGAAATTGATATTTATACAGAGAGAATAGATAATTAAAAAAAATGTTAAATATAATCTGAAGATTTAAATAAATAAATATATGATGATAATTTAGATATTTAATTGTAAAAGGATAGAGTGGTATTTGCAATTTTTTATAAGGGTAAAATAGAGATTCAAAAGTTTTTCATGTTAAGATACTTGTATTATTAGTATAGATAATTAAAAAATATGTTAAAGATAATTTAAAAATTTAAATACATAAGGATATGATGATAAATAGATATTCAAAAAAAATTCATATTCATGTACTTTTATTAGTAGTATAGATATAAATATAAATAAATATAGATATAGATATGATTGGAATATGAAACATTTATTAATTCAAAATTCTTAAAAAATAGAAGAGTGGGAGGAAATGTGTCTGAAGTCATCTCCCTAATAATTTGATTGTTTTATATATATATATACATAGTAGATATGAGGATATTTAATTAATTTAAAAATATTACAAATTTTCAAATTTTAAATTAACTTAAATTTATGTGAAAATTGGAAGTGAGTCCCCTTAGATGTACTTGTTTGGAGATAGGTCCTGTAAGGAAACTTATAAGGGGTTAAGTCCATGTTTAAAATTATATGTAATGACTTAAGTCCATTTTTTTTTTTTTATCTCAAAAATACAATTCCTTGAAAGGAAGTTAAATTAATTTCCTATTTTGGAAATTGTCATCCCTTAATTCAAGGTCAATTAAAATATGCCAATAAAATCTTCATCATAAATTTAAAATTCAAATTCAAAGCTCTCTCTCTCTCTCTCTCTCTCTCTATATATATATACGCTAGGTTGTTATGTAGATGATGCAAGTATAGTGGTGGCGGTGGTGTTGAGTAAAAAAGAGCTATCGAAGTGGAACTTGAATGAGTTTTTGTGTGGTGGTGAGCGTTGTTGTGGAGGTGATGACAACGTGATGGTTGACGTTGCTCGGGAGGTGACGATGGTGCGATGGTGGCAGTGCTATGGTGAGGAAAGTGGTAGCCGAATATATACATATATATATATTCAAATTCATGTTACTATTTTTTTTTATTATGTTACTGTTTTTGTTAAGCATGTTACTACTATTATTTTACTAAATATTAATATTCAATGTTATTATTTTTTTTGTTTTTGAATATTACTATTTTTTGTGTTTGAATGGTATTATTTTTTGCGTTTGAATTTGAGGGAAATAATTATTGTTAAGTATGTTACAGTTTTTGTTAAGCATGTTACAAATAAGTATGATAAAATTGACAAAAAATGGACTTCATAACAAATAAGTTTTCTTGACGGACTTAAGTCCAAACAAGTCCATATAGGGGGGACCGACCTCCAAATTTCCCTAAATTTATTGATGTGTGTGAATTTTAATAGCTCTTAATGGTCTGTCTAGGTCTGTCAATCGTGTCGGATGAGACGAGTTTGTGTTAAAAAATATTATTCATATTCGATTCGTTTATTAATTCATGTCCAACGAGTTCGTGTCCTGTATAATCGACATATAAATAAATCGTGTTATTTTTTTAATTGACTTTACTCATATCTGATTTATTTATTAATCGTGTCATGTCAGATCCACTTATATAAAAAATAAATGACTTAAAATAAAAATATACCCTCTAATATTATATATCGCATTCTTATTGTATTAACGGGTCGTTGTATATTTTAACATCCATAGGTGAGCCCAATCCCTCTTCCCGTGCGCTGCGTTCATTTTGATGCGAAGAATTAGCACTTGGCAGGTTCTATACTCACCACGTCAACAGAGTCACCACAACCAATAATACATTGCCACGTCTGATCACTCCACATATACATCATCCGGCAACAAAAAAAGAAAAAAGCACAGAAGAAAAGGGACAATTATACAAACTACGGTTAAAGTTTACGTTATTATAATCCACCCCCTAAAGGTTTGAAAAATTATAAAAATCATGTGGTTTAAGATCAATCTACAGTTCTATCTTTGTGTGACCATTGACCAAACAAAATTTTATTTACATAATCAATATCTTTTTTGAATACCCACGCATTACAAACCCACAAATTCCATCACCACCAACATTATTCGAATAATTGAACCACTAGGTTTGAGAATTTGAGAAAGAAGTTGACTTCATAGTTGGAGGAGGAAGCGGCGACTCTCTTACCAAGAAATTGAAACCAAGTCCTGAAAGGGAGTCGGAATACCTTTTATCCCTAGAAGGTGTAAGAATTATTTTTATTTAGTTAACTTATAGATGATATTTTGAGACAAGAATTGATGAATAAGGAAATTAATGATTATTCAATCACACATTGAATCATTGGATATTGAAACTTAGGATGTAGCTTGTTGAGAAAAAAAACATTCACCTTACTTTAACTCTATGACAAAATAAGACCATGAATACAAGATGAAAATAGTTAATTTGACATTCTCATCCGATATTTCAAGCCTCCATCCTGAAAGAGAGAGATTGACCAATAGACTTTGAGTTTTTCCATAGTATAATGAAAAGCCTTCTGTAGTCTATCTGCCTTTTTGTAGTCTATCCTCCTTGTTTTGATCGAATCATGCAATCCTATTGTAGAGAGAGAATAAGGGTATCACCACCATCGCATACAAATGAAAGAAGGTGTCAATAAGGTTTAGAATAGATCGGAGATATTTGATTTAAATGACAGAGGATGATAGACGAGAACGGGATTCTATCGTGAAGAAGGAGGGAAAAGAGGAAACAAGGAAATGAAATGGGTTGCATTTGGGTTTTATTAGAGTTTAATCAAAGGTTAAAATGATTATTGCAATACTTCTTCTGTCAACATCATTAGTTGATTAGATTCACTATAACTTAAATCGAACCATAGGGAAGAGAGTGTAATAGGTATAAAATTGAAGGGTAAATTGTGTCATTTGTCCTGCGACATTTCGTCTATCGAATTTTTGGTGCCTATACGATCTGAGAATTACAAGCACAAAACACTCTCTGTCCCTCTCTGTAATGGTGCCTTGATATCAGTGCTCGTCGATCTCTGTCCCAATCCACGATTCTCTCTCTCTCTCTCAATGGCTGCTCCGTTTTTTTCAACGCCTTTCCAACCTTTTGTTTATCAGGTACTCTGTCAGTCTCTCTCTCTCAGTCGTTTCCATACTAAAATTTGGGGTTTCGATCAGGTTTTTGGTCATCCCTTTCTTGTCGATTATCATATATTTATGCGTACGTTGTAGTGTTGTATGGTTGTGTGTGCTTGATTGCTGAGATACTGTTTGCAAATAAAATGAATTTAAGTTCGAGTTCGACATTTTCTTTTTCTGCTTGGTTGGGACTTGTAGGTCGAATTGATTGTGAGGTGTCAAGTTTTGTGTGGTAAATTTGCCTGTGATATTTTTGGATACATATGGTTCTATGATTGAATAGTATAGTCGTGTTAAAACTGGTGAACTTCTTGAAATTGTGGTAAGATCACAAGGAAACTAGTGTAATTGGATCATGCAACTGTCACGAACTATGTATTTCTTTTTCATGTTTTAATGAGTTATTGGATATAGAATTTGAAGCTTGATTCGTGTTGGCATGTATAGCTGTCTTATTAAGGCAGGGAAGAATCTTATAAAGATGGAATGATTTATTTTATTTCCTTCACGCTATTTCTTTTCTTGTTTTTTTTCCTTCCAATGAAGTCTAACCATGACAAATGGAGAAAAAATGTCCAACTTTCAAATAATTTGGGGTAGGTGGAAAAGGTAGACGGACTTTTTACAATCTAAGTTGCAATTTTAATTGATTAATATCAAGAGCTAAATCTCTTTTCTCATGCTTTCCTCTGGAGGCAAATCAAAATACAAATTTGGTAAGAAAAATAAACATTGTAAACAGAAATTTTGGTGATGAATGTTGCAAAACGTAGGAGGTTTCAGTGACTATCAACAGGTCAAAAAAATATTAGGCGTAACCGTTACACCACGTCAGTAGTGTCACGTGATTATCCAGGTAAACAAGTTAACAAATGGACCCCACTAAAACTCATAACCACCCAACCATGTAATACATAACCGCCTCCATGATAGGAAGTGGGTCCTATTTTATTCTTTTTGTTATTTTTTATTGGGTGGTTACACCCAATAGTTGTTCGAACAGGTCCATGTTATTGACTAGAGGTGTAGGCACTCCGGCCACCTTAGTGTGGGAGGATCACTTAAACTACTCAGTGCCACCAGCTTCTTTATCTGTGCGTAGTTTCCATTCTAAACTTCATAAAATCCACCCCTATTCATTTTCCTATTCCAGGTATTGTACCAACTAAGTCTTTGTCTGCTTCCATTTTTGCCATTTCAACCATAGTTTTTGACCTGCTACCGAAAGCACCATGGAGAATAACAAAAGTTTGTGTGTGGCCTAATGGTTTCCTGAACTTGTCATATGGAAAGGATGCACTCACTCTGCAATAATCCACTGCCCATTGTCTCCAACGGTTAAATATATTAATTACATCAATGTGTGGTCCATTTTATTGGTCCAGTGGTTAAATCTATTAATTATATCAATGGTTGCTTCTAGTTCATTTTCGTTCTTCTGGAGCAAAGCAAAATATGGCAAACATCTTCTCTAGTTTAAGTTGAACATTGCAAATTCGTAAGGGTGTGGTTGTGCAATGATATGGGGCTGCATTTGCATTTGGTGTTTCGTGTCCAAATCAAGTGTTTCAAATGTAGTTTTTCAATTAGACCTAGTTATCCGCCCCAAATCTGGGATCCACATTTTAGTTGCAAGAGAATTGAAAAATTAAAGGAATGATGTGTCATTTGCCAACCTCATTCAATAAAGTGGAGGTGAAACAATAAAATTCAAAACAATTGCACTATCATGACACCTCCACCATTGTGACTATTGCCGTCCACCACCGTTGTTGTTGCCACCCGCCATCACCACTATAAGCATTGTTGTCTTCATCACCCACCACCACCACCACCACCACACTGTTACCACTGCTTCTCCATGGTCACCACCACAATCATCTCATCATCTAACTGCCACTGTTACCGTTTTATACCACTGCCACTTTGTCGTCCTCATCGCACCCCCATGTCATCTTATCCATATTCCTACTATCTCTACCATCACGGTTTCTATTCCTATCGTGCACCACCACATTTCATTGTTGTTGCCCAATGCCCCCTATCAGCCACCAACACTCAACCACTACCACCAGCATAACATAGTCATGAAAACAAGAACTAATGCAATCTTTGCCTCCACCATCCATCACTTACTGTCACCGCTATCCCACCATACCAATCGCCATTACTAATCACAACATCTATTTTTTTCTACTAGTTTATTAGTAGTTCTCAAATAATTTCAATTCAGTTTTGAACATAATTGTTTCATGCAAACAGTAGACTTTGAAATTATGGTCACAAATTATTGCGATTGCAGTTAATAGAATTATCGATCTATGTGCCAAGTATAAAGTGTTGGACCAAATGCTCCCTTCCAACCTAAGTAATCCGCTACATCTAATAATTTTCATTATCATTCCTACTTTATTGTTATCATTACATTTTTCTACACTGGCACTCATGAGGTGACGTATTGTAGAGTCCGCAAGAAGCTGTAACACCTTTTCAGATTTTGGGTGGTGAGGCCCAGATAGTTCAGGTATTGATAGCATTTATCTCCCTTTTCTTTGTAATGAAAATATCTGCTCCGTGTAGTTGAAATTCCTTTTTGTATTCACTGTCTCATTACCAGATTATGTTGAAGCCACAAGAAAAAGTTATAGCGAGGCCTGGTAAGTCGCATGTTAACTTCTTTGGAGATGAGTTCTTGTGGATATTTCATTAGTAATTTGTCTGTTTCAAATGGATAAAAAAATTTCCACTTGATTTATGTAAACAAATTGCCCGAGGTAATTCCATTTCCATCAATTCCATTAGTTAATTAATCAGAGAAGCTTCTTGGTGTCTTTGTTTCTTTTTGTTTGCTGTTACTATTACTTCTCTATCTCTTGGGATAAGGCAGAATAGGGTTCCTAGAATCTGTCTCATGTCACCACATAAATGAGCAACATGCGGAATAATATAGTTACCACATTGGTTTAGTCCAGTTAATATGTTTTTCATGCGGAATTTCATGCTCCATCCTAATAAGGAGGTTGAGGATTCAAGCCTCCTAAAAGGCATTTGTGGATGCAATGCCAGCTCCTGCTAGTTTGAAGAGTTTTAGTAGCTCTCGTCCCTCTTCCCTTCAGAAATTTTCTATGTTGAGTTCTTGATAGCTGACCCAGATTGGAAATCCCATGGTGTTTCATCTTGGAAAAATATGGGCACTTCTATGATTCTTTCTTGTGCCTTAGAAAGCTTTAAGTTTTAGCCATTTGTTTGGTGTATTGGAGGTACTCGCTTGGGCCTTCAGTCTGGTTGATGGGAAGGATGTTGTTTCAGCTTATTATCCGTACTTTAGTGTGTGGATAGAGATTTGGGTTGCCAGTAAGGAGTCACTACACACCCTGGTTATTATTTAATATGTTACCATTGATGGTTATCTTATACTGTTTTCTTCCTTTATATTTTAAACGGCAATTGTACATAAATGATTCTTAATGATTTTCAGGTTCCATGTGCTACATGTCTGGGTCCATTGAAATGGAAAATGTTTTTGTTCCTGAAATTGAAGCAGGCGTGTGGCAGTGGCTTTTCGGCAAGAGTGTGAGGAGCATAGTTCTTTCCAATGTCGGTTCAAGTGATGGATTTGTTGGAATTGCTGCACCTTCTCTAGCAAGAATTCTTCCGGTTTGTACCTTCTAAATTTTAGTCAGAATCACATCTATTAATATTCTAATTTAAGGCATGCCTCATGATTCTTAATATGACACCTGATATTGCTGACTACAATCCTTGCATTTGGCTTCTGATTAATATTTCTGTTGTAGATTGATTTAGCAATGCTCGGTGGTGAAATGTTATGCCAGGTATGGCTTATTACCTATTTCCTTCTTTTGCTCAGAAATTGTTTTATTGTTGTCCTCCCCCCACCAATTCTCTGTCTCTCTCTCTCTCTCTCAATGAGCTTGATCCATATATGACTTTGCAAATACTGTTTTGCAGCCAGATGCATTTCTTTGCTCCATCAGCGATGTGAAAGTCAGTAATACAGTTGATCAGAGGGTTCGTAATGCCATTGTTAGTGCAGAGGTGAGATAACAGGGTTTCCTTTCATGTCCTTTTACTTGATTTCCTCACTCTTGATGATCCTGCATGTCATTTTAATGGTGCTAACATATTTGACAAGCATGCTTATGCTGTTTCCAGGGATTTTTGAGGCAGAAAATTTCTGGCCAGGGGCTTGCATTTATTGTCGGGGGTGGTACCGGTATGTCTTCTGACTTACTGTGAATTCCAGGAAACACTTCAGTATGGCTTTGAAGAGAGTGGATCTGTCCTGAATATTGAGGTGGATGTAATTAGGACTGGCCAAGGAAGTAATTAGGATTTAGGATAGATCACAGCCTGCTCTCCTGAGTTTCAGGGTTTTCATAATCTCTGAAGTTTAAACTCAAGGGGCTAGCACATGAACATATTATTTCATACCTTGGTCTGACATTTTCATTTTGATTTGCAATGACTTTGACTTTGTTTAAGGTAATCTTAAACCTACAAGCTGTTTGCATAAAAGTTATATAGACTTTAGAGTCGGAATTGCCTTGGAAAATGTATTCTGTAAAGGATCTTCAACAATACAGGTTGTAATGTTACAACATCAAGGAGGAATTTCTAGTCAAATTACATGCCCATGTCATTATGATCCTACTCTTTCCATATTATATGCATTTTAAAAACCATTTTAGGATTGAAAACTTTTGGGGTAAAAAATTTGAGATTTATAGAGTTGAGGCATGTTATTATGATAGCACCTTTTGTTAGGCCTTGTAGAGCTCATATGAGAATGAAAGTCATGAGTAGAAGTGCATTTTTCCATTTACTTCTTTAGGTAATTATAAATGTGCATCTGAAATGAAGTGTGATCTTTTATTTAGGAATGGTGTTTCTGCAGTTTGTCTCAAAGTTCTTTGCCATTTTTTTTCTTAGAATAAGAAATTTTATGGAAAGCATACTTGGATTAATTTGCATATTTATGCACCAAAATAATTAGGTCCTCTTACATTTTTTTCTCTCTTTCCATTGTCTCTAGTTGTACAGAAAAATCTCGAGGTTGGTGAAGTACTTGCTGTAGACATGTCAAGCATTGTTGCCTTGTCCGCAACAGTCAATGTACAAGTCAAATATAATGGTCCAATAAGAAGGGTGGTCTTTGGGGTAATTTGCTGCTTCTTTTTTAGTTTTGTTTAACCTTTTTTTCCTTTTATTTCTCTTTTTAATTATCATCCTTTTCTTTCCATATTTCTTGCTTGTTTACTGCTATAATTATTCCTTTTTTTAGTGATCTTTAAAGAAAAATTTATGCCTACTCTTATGACTTTAAGTATTGAATCTATTGATATAAATTGGACATTGACAATGGAAATTTACTTAATTCATCCTTGAAATGATAAGCTGCCTTCTTAGAACTTTTATTTATTGGGGTTATGGTTTACATTGCGGTACATTACCTTTAGAAATATAAGCAGCAAAGGGAATTTCCTATGTGCTGTTACTAAAATTTAAATTCAGGATTTCTCCCATCCTATAAGTTCTGTTGCGATCCTAATTTCCTTTCTGTTTATCTTCAGTAATAAACATTATTACCCTCTTTAGTATTGAACTTATCCTTACCACCAGCTATTTGCTTTACTGGTATCTCCTGCTTTCTCCAACGGCATAGGTAAGTGCAAGGTTCAAGTCCAATTAAGGGACATGGGGGTATATGCATTACTAAAAAGAAAAAAATTGATACATTAAATTGGATGTTTGTGTTTATGGGAAGCTAAATTTTGCAAACCAGAATATGAAAATATTGTTATGGGAAGTTAGAATGAAACAAAATAAGAATTGAAAGGGTCTGCCCTCGAGAGAATGGGAAAGTTTAAGAACTGCAAAGTTTGCACAAGAGTCACAAGACCCACAATGAACGTATGTCTATGACAAGGGGATGGAATTGGTTCTATCGGGGGCCTTGGATTGGATGCATAAACTTAGAGAACTGCCTGACGTGCTGGAATGGAGTAATGAGGACACAATTTGTGGACAGATGCAGTAGACACAATTAGAGGAGTAGTCATTCTTGATTCCTGGTTGATTTAAAATATGGCGTAGTTAGACAGATCAGGTGCAGCATTGATGTGATAGGATGATGATAAGATAAGGAGAGAACACAAAAAATCCAGGTAGTAATATTTGTTTTTATAATTATTTTCAGTGAGATGCCTTTCATTAACATATTAAGCAGAACTTTAGCCATAGGTGTAGTAGAAGTGCATCACAGAAGATCTATATTTTAAGTGAATGTTGCAGACTTTTCATTTCTTCCATCATGAAAATTTGTTTCCATTTGTTTTCCTTATATTACTTATAATTCATTTTGATGTGCTATCTCCCCCATCCAAAACTGTTTCCACATGTTCTCAAGGATCTTCCTGTTTTGAAACCACCTGCTATTGGGGAAATACTTGCAATACGGAAAACCAAAAGCTATTCTCTCAGAAAATGGATACAGCTCTGAGTCTTGCATCCTATTGGTGTCTAATACATATTATGGGGTAAAGGATACATGACTCAGAAAAAAAAAGGAGAGGGATCATCTTTGTTCTTCCACAGCATCTTCCTTCCACCCTTCCTTGGTTACACTCAACATGATAACCGCTGCTTATCCTCTCCTACATTTTCAACAGGTTTGTGATCACTAAAATCAGCAAGAAGGCTGCTGCTGCCAGGGCTTTAGTTAGTTCCTTGTACTAGGAAAACTAGTCAATGACTGGTGCTGCTTTCCAACAATGGCTGTAGATTACATGATTCCATCTTTCTGAGCTCAGCTTGCAAAATGCCATAACTTGGCTGCTGCATGCATTTGCTTTAAGTCTTCATCTTTGGACTGGATTCCACTAGCTCCCTTTTTGCTGGTCATACTAGTGCTACGGCTTTATTTTCATTGAATAAGGGATTATTTTATTCTAGTGATTGTATTGTTGGCTTTGCTTTTGGCATATACGGAGTCCTTGCAACAGTATGGGTATTAGAACAAGAGACAAGGACTCGGTAGTATGAAATTTTGTAGTCTATAGTTGTACTTTCCTCTGCCTTACCCCTGCTATTTAAGATAAAAAATATAATCCTTTCTGCCTTTGTAGCCTTTTAGAAGCCTTTTGTTTACTGTGCCTTTTCCAGCTATTTGGCTGTAGAGATAGTCCATTCTACATGTCTAGCATGTCAAAAGCCTTATTATTAAGTTTGAGAATTAGGAATTTGTCTTTTGTCCATATTTTCTCAACATTCTTCTTTTCTTTCAGCCACTGCTGGTGGTGTTTGCATAATGCTTGTACAAGCCATCTTAATCATGCGCTATTTTATTTTATACACTGCTGAAGTTACTCTTGGAGGTTCCAAATGAGTTTTCATGTAATTTCATCATTTCTATGCATTTTTGTTGAATAATCCCTTGTGGTTGCTAAGGTCTCCGGCAGTGAAGGACAATTTCTATTGGTGTGTACCCTTTTTAATAAGTGGACACACTTTTTTATCTTGTCTTAGATACGGGTAATATTATGAGCTTGTCCCCGAACATGACCCCCTTGTTATTGTAACTTCAACATCACCTATACCGGTGGTTGCTATTGGAATCTCTCTCACTATATCTTGCTTGACTGCTTATTTTGTTTCTGAAAACCTGGTGGCACTAACTGTGTTGGCAAAATCACAGGGTGACAATCTAGTCACAGGCGTTTTGAAAGGACCGGGTATTGTATTCATTCAGAGTATGCCCTTTCATCGGCTATCTCAGCGTATTGCCAGGTAATGTCTTCTGGTGAAAAATCAATTAAACCAAATTGAATTTTGCTTTCATGCACGGGGTAAGGTGGGTTGGGGACCATGCCTTGTGCATTTGACTCGTGCCCTAGCTTGCCTGGTTGCATTGGGGGTGGGGGTGGTCCATGGGATTCTCCCAGTTCTCAAAAACCTGGGTCGTTATCCCCCCAACTCAAAATAAACTCTCTCTCTCTGACAACATTAGTGATTCTTTTTTGCAGGGCGGTTACATCTCCAAACATGAGGGATAATCCAAAGTTCTTCATCCAGATAGCGATTTTCTTATTTCTAGCTTATGCCGTCATCGTGTCATCATTAATTTTGACTGATTTATAATTTCTTCTTCTCCTTTTTTTTGGGACACTATATAGCCTATCTTACCTCCGGTGTCTTTTCCAGTAGTTATGTTCCAGTTTTTTTTTTTAATTTGGATATGTTGGGAGATTAAGGGCAGAAACACAGGGTTTTACATTAGTTAATTGGAGGAAATGTTAGTGGGTTTGGCTTTGTAAAGACAATTCAGAGTATTTTCTTTATGCAGGCCTCAATGCATATGCGTTTCTGTGCAACTTCTTAATTCCTTCTTGTTAACTTTAGAAATTCATAGAAATTTTAAAAGGTCTACAACATTTTTAGTAGCATGTCTTGTTCAAATTTGTTGACTATAGCCACTGTGGAGCGCTATAGGATCCCAACCCGTGAATATTGTTTCTGAATGCAAAGCAAAGGTTCTTGGGTGAGATCCTTCCGTGGGGCACTTGCCGAACTTTTCATTGGGATTTCGAGTCTTGGAGTCCACATTGAGACTCGGTAGTTAATTGTTATGTTAGCTTAGTTAGGTTCATTCCTAAGAGGAGTAACATACGTAATCAAGAGTTTTATGATCCCACTAGTGAAAATTTATTGAGATGTTTTTTTATGCTTCCACTTCTTTTTTCAATAGTAAATAAAAAAAATAAAATTGCATCCATAGTTTTCTAAAATTTATTTAATTAATAAAAATTTCCATTAACCAAATGTAGAGAGAGAAAAAAAAAGATCGAAGAGAGAGAATCAATTCTTTTACGCTGCGTTTGGTACACGGTAATGCTTTTCAATGGGAATGGAATGAGTTTGGGAATGAAATGAACTTGGGAATGGAATGGAATGCGCATTACCATTCCAATGTTTGGCAGTTGTTTAGGATTAAATGCTGGAATGGAATGTTCATTCCATTCTTATGTTTGGATAAAACAATTTTTTCATTGGAATGAAATGGAATCGAATCAAATTTAACCAAAATATCCAAAGTGACTAAAAATAATTAATAACAATTTTTTATAAATTTCTAATTATACAAATTTATAATTAGAAAAAATGAGAATTCATTGAAAAAAATTAAACCCCTATAAATTTTAAACAATTAGAAAACAAATTCCTTAAAAGAAAACTATCAAGACAACTAGAAATCTCATCTGAACATGTAGGTTGAACCAAAAAATAAATCGATGAAAAAAGTCCAAAAAATAATCAACAGTATACAGAAAACAAAAACAAGTTGAATAAAAACAGAAATTCTTAAATTTCATTCATTTCATCTCAATAGCATTGGATGTAGAATTCCAAGAAACAAAATCATTCTCAAATATAGGTACAAAAAATTACACTCTTTGTCTACTTGCTCTCCACTCATCAAACATTTTGTTTGCCAAATTCAATCTAAATGTTGACCACTCATTGGATGTTTCAACCGTGGTAATACGATCATCATGTGCATCATTTTCCACCACGAGACCTGCTGCATCTACCTCTGCCTCGATTGGGTCTATCGGCATCTGATCCCTGATGTAGTTGTGAAGCAAACAACAAGCTATTATTATACGGTTCTGTATTTTGATGGGGTAGAAAGACGGACTTCTTAAAATAGCCCAACGCTTCTTCAGTAGCCCAAAACATCTTTCAATTACATTTCTAGCAGAAGAATGCTTCATGTTAAATAACTCTTCAGGTGTCCTAGGTTGGTAACCGTCTCTCCATTCTTTTAAGTGATACCTTTGACCTCTAAATGGAGCAAGAAATCCTTCACCGTTGGTATATCCCCCATCCACAAGGTAGTAGGTACCACGATTCACCATCAATCCATTCCTTCTAATCATGGCATCTCTAAGTACCCTACCATCTGCCGCTGACCCTTCCCAACCAGGTAATACATAAATGAAACTCATGTCTTGTGAGCATACTCCTAAGACATTAGTAGCAATATCTCTTGTCCGGGATCGATACCTAGGCTTGTCCTCCGTTGGCACATGAACACTTATATATGTCCCATCTAAGGCTCCAACACAACCCTAAAAAATCAAAAATCAAGTAGGAATCATATTTCCATACAAGTTCAAATGTGTGAACGTAATAGACAATAGTCCTCCTTGCAAAGAAGTCATTGTGATACCTTTGACCTCTTAATAATTTTTTTCTCATATAGTAAAGGATGACAGTAGACATCATATGGAAAAAACAATTGAATAAATGCATGATTTTGGTCCACAACACAAATAATGCAATCAATTTCTTCTTCTTTATCATTTTCCTTCTTGCTAGACTTAAACGAGCCATAACTGTCACAAAAATTACAAAGAAAAAATCAGTATTTGGGATATCACAAACAAAGCCAAAAAATGAATTTTTTTTTATTTGAGTTCAGACATGAATCAAGATGAAATTTTATTTGTAAAATTCACAACATAGAAAAAGCAATTGAGAGTAACAAAAAGAGTGGTTGAAAGAGCAGACACGGAAAAAGAACTTGGCAAAGGAGATAGTCTAATTTGACAAAATGGGGAGGGGATGATAATTGTCTAGCAACAATAAACTGGCTACTTGAAAAATAATACAGCTTGACATGGTAGCAGAGGAAATGTTCAACGAGATAAATGTTCCTAGTTCAGCTACACGACTAATGGACATGGTAGCAGAGGAAAAACCAAAAGTCATTGTATGGTCTATTTTGCAAAGATTCCTGAGAGGCAACAGCCCAAAAGCCTTACAATTCCAATAAATCTTGTCCAAAATAGCCTTGCCGACCAAAATGTTCATTGTTGTTAATAACTATACCATACGCAACTATATAAACAGTTGAACTATATTCAATCAATTAACACATAAGTAGATTGTGCGCCATGACAGTTACTGGAAAACAGGTGCATATAAAAATTGTACGTGCACACATAGAAAATTGCCACGGAGCAATTCAATGAAGGGGGAAAACAAACAGAAACAAAAGGTTGATGACAGAAGGTGCCTCCCAAAAGCATGAATAACTTTGTACAACTACCCAAACTAGGTGACCCATTTGAACTAATCCACCATCTGGCACATTATAAAGGTTGATGACTTCCAAAAAGCAGTCAACATATATTTTCCTAGAACTGCCCCAAGGTTTTAACCCACACCAGGGATATTTTCCAAAAAGCAGTCGGCATATGTAGTTGAAGCCATTGATACAAAATGTTCATTTCCAATCTTAAGAAAGCAAGAACACTGGCATGCTCCAAAGGAGAGTCTTCCGATAGGCTACCACAGACCTGCCACTCACACCACTGTTCTCCTCGACAGGCAAGCCTAAACCTACTAGCTCCGCAAACTGCTAACAAAGCAGTTTATCATTACTGGATACTCCAAAAAAAAATTCATGTTCAATGAATATTGGCCATTCAATTTAGTGAAACTCAATGGATTTTACCTGTCCTCTGTGATTCACAACATTAATAAAAAAATGATCCAGAAAGTATCCTCTATAAAACAACCCTTTCTCATTTAGGATTATCATCGAACAGGTTTAAGACATAATTCTATCCAACTGATTTAACTTGTTCGCCCAATAGATTTCCAACCCAATTCAACCATATAAGCATGAAAACTAATTTAACTGAATATGCACAACAATTACTCACAAACATGCAAATTCCATCAGAACAACAAAAAAATTGCCCAAACTAACATAACTAATATCATACTTTGAACTAATAAAAGTGACCCACAAACATGCAATTGTTGACTAACTTAACTGAGGAATTACCAGAGATTGGTGGCCAAAGTCGGTTCTGGTTCTGGTTCTGGTCTAGTCTATGATGGTCTTCGTCTTCGATTCAGCGCTTCCCTTCAAAAACTGGTTAGAAATAGGTCGAGAGTAGCTAAGAGGGGATGAGGGGAGGGGTGGAATGCCATGGGTCTCGGTGGAGAAGAGTCGAGAGTCGAGCAGAGGAGTGAAAGAGGGAAGAGAGATTTGGCAGGGAGAGCTTAGCCGATAAAAGAAAACGAAGAGAAAAAGAAACAGTGGGGGATGGGGAAGAGTCAGGTTTTTTTTTTATGTTCTGAATTTGGTCCATTACCGAGTGCTTTGGAATGGGTAATACCATGTTTTATTTGGTAATGGGTAATCCCATGTTTTGTGGGATTAACTATTACTTAGGAATGGAATGGATTTTCATTACTACGTACCAAACATTGGAATGAGCATTACTAAGTAATGGTCATTCCATTCCCATGCTTCATTACCCCCAACCAAACACAGCGTTAGGGTAATGGGCCTTATGACCCTATTAGCCAGACTAAAAGGCTACCCATGAGTAGGGATGGCAGTGGACCGGGGAAAAGCGGGTATTCGTCCAAACCCGCCCCTTTTGGACCGGGGATGGACTATACGTATTGGACGGTGGACGTATACGGGGATACCCGTATAAACCCGTGCGGGGATGGAGGCGGGGATGGACTTACCCTTACCCCCGCCCCGCCCCGCCCCGCCCCGCCCCGTCCCCGTTATACCCGTTAAAAATATATATATTATATATATAAATACTCTCAGACTCCCAGTCAGTTAAAGTTAAAGGCAAAGGCTTAAAGCCCTAATTTATTCACCACTTCCTCTATAAGCCTTCAGCCGCCCGCCTCCATCTCTCTCTCTCTCTCTCTCTCTCTCTCTCTCTCTCTCACTCTCACGCACACTGCACACACAGTAAACCCAGACACCATTGCTACACTCAGCAGCTCCTCACAGCCGACTGTCTCCATTTGCTTGTGGAGTGTCCCGCTGCACTCGCTGATTGAACACAGACACCATCGCTGCACTCAGACCGTTCGTTGGTTCTGCTATTTCTCTTCACCACCTGGTATGTGCTCTTTCTCTCTCTCTCTGATTTGATGAATTTTCTTAAGTGTAGAAGGCTGGCTCTGTATTGTACCTCGGTCAAGGCATGAATTGTGCTCTATTTTCGCCTGATTTTATGAGCATATTTGATTTTTTTTTTTGTCGTTGGGTTGAATGGCTCTCTCTGTCAATTGCCGTTGGGATTTTGCTTTAGTTGATGTCTGAATTTCCTGTTGGGTGGCCATAAAACTCGTCATTGACCTGTGGCTGTGATCCCTTATATATAACTTAAAAACCCTCTTATAATTCTTATTCAGCATTCTTGGGTTTGTATAGCTAAATTATGTCGAGAAAGATGAACTCTCCAAACAATGCTTCGAAAAATTGGTTTCTGTAAATTCGAAGGTTTCAGCTCTAAAGTTTCTATCTCTAGAATTTATTATTTAGTGTGTTTGTATACATATGTGCATATAGAATTGATGGAGCTAGGAGTGCTTGTTTGCAGAGAAGAGGAGAGAGAAAAGACTGGTAAGGCTTAAAAGTCAAAAACCTTGAAGAATAATAATGGTAGACAGTTGCTATTCGCGTATGGAACTACAAACTACAAAGTTTCCAAGAACATTCACACGTGAAAATGAAATTCAAACAAGCGACAGACCTGTCTATTGTTTTTGGGGTAAAACGTTAGAATGTTGTTGGATTATTTAAAATGTTGGATTTATTTAGAATTTTAGATTATGTTGGCTTGAGTTTAGGCTTGGGTTTGGACTCGAGCTTGGGCTTAGGCTTGGGTTTGGGCGGGTACGGGGGAAGCGGGGACGGGGGTGGGGATTAAAAATTTACCCGCGGACGGGGATGGGGATGAAAACTATACCCGCTAACGGGGGTGGACCGGGGATGGACGAAATTTTTTTAAGCGGGTACGGGGATGGAGACTACACCCCCCGCCCCCGCTTCGGTCCACTGACATCCCTACCCATGAGGTGCAACAGAGTAAGACCGGGCCGCCCATTAACCCGATAGGCCATATCAGTTGGGCCAGAAGGCAAAACCGCCTCAATTATACATGTAACGCATGGTTATAATGTTGTGAGGCTCAGAATTTCCTAATCCGAAACGAAACGGAAACTTTTGCTCTCTCAGCTACCGGAACCCTAACCCTCGTTTGTTTGCCCTCTCTTCAATTCGAGGGCTGAAAGATTCAAATTCTTCAGAATTTAATCGGATCTGTCCGATGAGTTCTTGATTTCTCGACCGATCTTCATATATAAACTCCGTGTACTTCTCTCCGAAGAATCGGACGATGAATTTCTCTGCGATGCACTTGATCTGAAGCAACGGAGATTTTCGCTCATCTGAACGGTTTGTGAAGCTTATAGTTGTTTGGAATCTCCGATTCAGCATCGGTCTCACGAATCTCAAGATTCAACTTGATCTGCTATTCTACGTCTTCACCAAGGGTCTGCTTCGATACTCTCTTTGATGTGGTAGATCTGACGTTTGGACCAGGCAGGAGTTGAAGAATTGCAAGATAAATTGGGTTTTGAAGGATGCAGCTGTGGAGAGACCTAGGCCGTTCGATTTGCATCTTGAAGCAATATTGATTTGGTTTGATTGATATACTTGAGCTATTGAAGAGGATCTGTTTCAATTTTTGTACAATATATTTTCGTTTGAGTTTCAGTTCAATACCAGGCCTTTTTTTTGGGCCTTTGTTGAAATTTAGGTTTTTGTGTTCGTTATTGATTTCTTCTCAGAAAAGAAATTATGGCAGTGTATTATAAGTTTAAAAGTGCAAAAGATTACGACTCAATTTCAATCGACGGACATTTCATATCAGTTGGCAATTTGAAAGAAAAAATATTTGAATCCAAGCATTTGGGCAGGGGTACTGATTTTGACCTTGTTGTCACCAACGCCCAGACTAACGAAGGTTGGTTTGATTCCCTAGAAATTATTGTTAATTCTTCTGTTGAAATTTCATAAGAAAATTGGGGGCATATTTGATTTTGATTCTAAATATGTATTTTGACATTAGTCAAAAATTGAATGGGTTATTTTATAGCATGATTTTCAATAAATTTTGGGCGTGGAGTGTGCTTAGTAATAGAAGTTTGTCTTTTGCATCAATTTTGTTAAGTCATGGTTGTTTCTTTGATAGGGTGTGGGCTAATGTTAACTTCCATTGTGAGAAGTTTATGATTTTCACTAGGTGACATGGCCTTGACACCTTTCATATAAAGAACCATGAGAGCAGAAAGTACTACTAGTAGTGGTACTCGCAATTATTGAACTGATGAAAACATTTTTGTTCAAAAATTGAAGGTCATACTGCATTTCTTTGGGTGAAATTAAGTTTCCGAATTAGAACTCTTGATATCAAAATCGGACCTTTTGAATGAGGCCAGGTTGACTTTTGTTGATCAAGTTGATGATGATGATGATACCAGTAATTCAGTTAATGAGTTTGTGACAAGGGGACGCACCATCTTGGGGATTAAATTTTAGTGTTTTGTATGTTCAACTATGATGGAGAGATCTCGTTGCAGTGTTTCATACATTGTTTTCTCTGTTTTTCAATTTCAGAATATCTTGATGAAGCAATGTTGATTCCTAAAAATACCTCTGTTTTAATTCGTCGAGTTCCTGGACGGCCCCGCATGCCTATAGTTACTGCACGAATTCCTGAACAAGAAGAGTACTATCTTAATCCTTTACCTTTTTGACCACCAAGTCTTAATTTCATTTATTTAGGTGAAAGAGGTGTCAAAGATAAATTATGAGTATTTTACTTTCTACTGTTCCCTTAAGCACATGTTTCGGTTGGTTATGTAAACCATTCGGCGTGAGCATACTATAAGACCCTTGGCTGTGAAACAATTTCTGAGTGTTTATTTGAGCTTGGTCTTTATGCTTTGTACTGCAGGCTGAAGGTGGAAAATAAGTTAGAGGATGTCCACCCAGCGAAGAATATCTTCTTGGGAGCTGATTCATCTGTAATAAATTATGTAAGCTTCAACTGGCTTTGTGTTTTGAGAGAATTGGTATTTGTTGTGTGGTTTACTCGTCAATTGTAGATGTGCTGGAATATTCAATTGTATGTCTTTGTAGCCTGAAGATTCAGAGTGGGATGAGTTTGGCAATGACCTGTATGCGATTCCTGAAGTTCTGCAAGTTCAGTCAAGCAATTCGATTCCGCATGCTGCCCCTCCCAGTAAAGCCGATGAGGACAGCAAGATCAAAGCTTTTATTGATACACCAGCGTTGGACTGGCAGCGGTGGGAATTTTTCTTGCTGCATGATTGTCATGAGTCATTAATTTTCTTCAGAATCTTACTTGTTTTAATACTTTTGGATTTGCAGTCAGAAATCTGATGGCTTTGGCCCTGGCAGAGGTTTTGGACGGGGTATGGGTGGAAGAATGATGGGTGGGCGTGGTTTTGGTGATTCTCTAGACCTTCTGTATTGAATATACATAATTATGACATCATGTTACCCAGTGGACTTCTCCAATGAATTCTGGAGTTGTTATATGTAAATTATTTTAGATAACCATTCAAATGAACTCGTAAACAAAGAAGAACTTGTTATACTTGATGAAATGTTCCCTACTGCCCTTATATCATTGTTATTGTTTATAAATTGTCGCTGCAAAATGGTATGCAGGTTTTTTAGTTGATAAATATGCATTGGATACTGAATATTTGCATTTTACCTCTTCAGGTCGAGGTGGTTTGGAGCGGACAACGCCACCACAGGGCTACATATGTCACAGGTGCAAGGTTCCCGGTATGTTCATGCTCTTGAATCTTGATGTTTGGTGTCATTCCATTTAAAAAGAAAAAGAGAGTACAAAGCATCTTTTGTTTGGCTGTGGGATGTAACTATGCTCTTAACATATACTAAATCCTATATTCATTCCCCTTTCCAGGACATTTCATTCAGCACTGCCCTACCAATGGTGATCCTAATTATGACATTAAAAGAGCAAAACCTCCAACTGGTATTCCGAAATCCATGTTAATGGCAACACCAGATGGCTCATATGCATTACCAAGTGGTGCTGTAGCTGTATTAAAGCCGAACGAGTAAGCTGATATTTTTATTTTGCTACTGAGTCTTGTTTCTTGACACTGTTCAAGAACTTGCTTGTTGAGCAGAGGACCTGTAACAATTGTTGATTTTCATTACAGAGCTGCTTTTGAAAAAGAAATTGAAGGATTGCCTTCCACTCGTTCTGTTGGTGATCTTCCGCCAGAACTTCACTGCCCATTGTGTAAAGAAGTGATGAAAGATGCTGTCCTGACTAGTAAATGTTGTTTCCAGAGTTTTTGTGACAAATGTAAGACTAGTTGATGTCTTATTTGGTATCTCCAATACTCATTTAATGCAAGTTGGCATGTCATGTTTAACACCAACTAAATATTCTTGTCACAAGTCTATCCTTGTCCTTTTCTGTCTTGCGAGTTGCACATCCTCTATTCTTTGGTGGTTTTTGTTTTTCTTTATGTTAACTATGCAGAAGCAAATGTTGTTTTGTATTGGCCTTTGTGGTGTAGTACTCAGGATCAGGAACCAAGTCATAGGAGACCTCATTAGACCATTATGCCGATGTTTGGCTATTCATATTCATAAAAGTACAAGAATTTATTTGTAATCTCAGGATATTAGATCTCTGATTCCCGAATTTTCCTCTCAGGTATAAGAGATCACATCATGTCTAAGTCAGTGTGCATCTGTGGGGCCACAAATATTATTGCAGATGATCTTTTGCCCAACAAGACTGTAAGAGAGACTATCAGTCGGATTTTGGAATGCAATAATAGCAGTGCAGAAAATGGTGGCAGTGCTTTCCAAGTCCAAGGTTTGTATTGCATTGATGAGCCTTTATGTAGTAAACTACAACCACTGTCCTGCTACAATTACTTTTTTTTCCTTTCCAGATATGGAGTCTCGCTTTCCACAGCCTAGGGTTCCATCCCCTATGCAGTCTGAAGCCCCAGAGGGTGAGCTAGCGCCACCAACTCCCAAAGAAGATACTTTAAAGATACAGAAAGATACTTTAAAGATACAGGAGATTGCAGAACAGGCTAAGGTTGTCAATGTTCCACAGCAGACCTTGGAGAAAGGGAGCATGGATAAATTTGCAGAGTTTTCTGAATCTACACACAGGTCAAGGTGTATGAAGGAACCAGCATCTCAGGGGAGTGCTCCATTGGCTGATGAAGTGCAGCAGCAGAACCCAGTTTCTGGTGAAGCAGGTAAAGTTTGTTGAAATTTCTGTTTATATTGCAGCTAGTGTCCTATTGACACTAGTTTTGACTTTTTTGGCCAATCCTTGTGACTGATGCTTGTTAAATATTCGGGCCGTATAATGCCCCGGCAACTTGTTCTGTGGTTTTTTATGCGATTACTGGCTTATTCTCTTTCTATGTTTGGAGCTGGATCGAAGTTATGAATGGCATCATAATGAAATATGCATTTGGATTTAGAACTTTTGAATAAGTCTTGATTATTGTCTCACATGCATTTTTTTTAGTTAAGAAAAAGAAAAAGAAGAAAGCTTGCTTGCCTTCAAGAGGATACAACGGTATGTTTTTTTTTTTTTGTCTTCATACCCCTCCAATTGTTAGGTCCTTTTGATGGATTTTGAATATATTCTTGCCATTGAATATTCATCAATACACGTAACATCTTTCTAGTCTTTGTGATGCTAATACCATATTTTTCAATTCTTGGATACCTGCAGCTGCAGAGATGCAGTGGAGAGCGTCTCAAGACCTTGCAGCTGAGAATTACATGATGCCCATGGGTCCTTCTGCCTATAATCCATTTTGGACTGGCATGCAACCTGGAATGGATGGATACATGGCCCCTTGTTCTGTTGCCATGCCTTATATGGGTTATGGGCTTGGTCCCTTAGATGTTCCATTTGGGGGACTCTTACATCAGGACCCATTTGGAATGATGCCTCTTGTCCCACCTCAAAGGTATGCTTCAATCTTCATGTTTGATGTTCGGCTAATTTGTCTTCTGCCCCTTTTGTGCCTCGGGAAAAAATGTTCTCGAGGATGGGTGGGTAAGTGTGAGGATAATCTGTACTGTGTTGTCAGTTTTGGGGAAAGGGATGGGGGTGGGGTAGATTCGATGGCAAAGGAATATTTGTCTTGCTGGCTGCTCATTGGAAACTTTGTTGTGTAAAGCTAGAGTGCACAATAATATGCGTCTAATTGGGTCATGAACTACACCAATTTTAGGGACCTTGCAGACTTTGGGATGGGTTTCAATGCTGGACGACCTATTATGAGCAGAGAAGAATTTGAAGCTCGGAAAGCCGACCTAAAGAGGAGGCGTGAATTTGAAAGCCGTGGTGGAAGGTAGCTTTTAACAATGCAATCTGTAGTGCATGATGCAATTTTTAATGTCTTCTTTTTTTGGCGGTGGGAAAAGGAGATGCCACATGTTGTCTCATTGCAATGTTATTTTTAGGACTAGTCATTATCTATGCCTGAAGTCACTCTTAACACAAAAAACTCGCCAAGCAAATGGGGCATCCAAGAATGTCTTAAAGAAAAGAAGTCCAATGGTTGAAATGAAGAAGAATCATATCACATTAACATAATCCGAGAATCTCCATGAACTTAAACTAACACCATTACAAAATTATCATGCCATACATTTCTTTATGGCGGCTCTTTTCTCTACCAAATGAGTGTTTCTTTTTTCAACCTCTGGCTAAATCTAATGAATAAACTGTCTAGTTTTAATAAGGAATATCATTAAGAATACACAATTAAATTACTGAATCCAATCAAACGAATCAGCCACATTAAACTACAAATTAAATTTTCAAAAAATAGAAAATATGTCAATTGAATTAACATTGTCCAGCGGATCTGCTTGTAGCTGTGAGGACAATTAATTTAAATTATTTGCCGCTGTGACTTTTTGGATGCCACACAAATATTCTCACGTTGCAATTAAACCAATTCAACAAAATCAAAATTTCACCACTTCAAAATAAAAAAATTGATTTAATTGACCTTTTGTTGTTTTGGTGTCTATTTTGCATTATTCAAGTATTCAAAAAAATATGAACATTATTGTCAAGAGGAAAGTGATGCAAATAAGACAAAAAAATTTATAGTTGGTTTTGAATATTGTTTTTTTGGTGCAATTGGTTTCACTTATTTTTTTTTATTTGTCATTGTTATTTTTTTATTAATAATTAGCTTGGCTTTGAATTTTTGTTATTTTTTTATTGGTGATTAGTTTTGGCTTTGAATGTCTACAACTTGGAAATTTTTTTTATAACATTTAAATATTTATAACTTTTCACAACTCAAACGATCTGAGCTGTGAAAACTTCAAGACAAACAAAGATATCTCCTTTATTATATAGATATTTCGATGAACTTATTCTTAGCACAAGTAGATTGGAGGACATTTTTTTCTCATAAAGGCATTAACAAGAAAAGATGATAACCCAATAAAATATGGTGGTTTGTTGAATGCAAGAGTGGTTCTAGCATTTTCATATGGTCTTTTGCAATGCCTGTCAGGATAATGGCCTAATGGGTTTTTGCAATGCCTGACAGTATTATGGCCTTGTGAAACTGTGTTCTCGTGGTCAAATAGCAGTTTCCGGCCCATTAATTTGTCCTTAATCCTTACGTTGTGTTGAAAGAAGTTTGTTCCCCAACGAGAAGTTACATTTCCAAATCAATGGCTTGGATAACCCTACCAAAGCATACTGTGTTTTGGGCCTCTGAGTTAATCTAAGTCTCTTATGGTATTACCTTCCCAAAAAAAATTCTCTGAGATATCCTAGATCCATACTTGTTTGTTTCTTCAGAACATAAGTTTGGATCCGACTTATCTCGAGCTTTGTACTTGTGAGGGTTGTCAAGTAGTTTAATGTGCTTCCACATTCCTTTTTCTTCTTCTGGTGAGGTCTCCATAGAGAGGAAGAGGGGCAAAGCTGTGTGTTCAATTGATTCTGTGGAAGGGGATTTTGTAATGCTTCATATACGAGTCTAACTCCATCTGATCTGTGTGATTTGTGGCTTCGAATGCTGGTTTCCGCTTGTATTGTCATACTCTTCCATGGTGTTTTAGTTGGCACGTACTGGAGTTGAGTATATGTAGGTGTTTTATAGTTTTGTGATTTCCTAGTTTGTGATAAACATTTGCTTTGTAAGGCCTGAGTGGGCTTACTGGTTAATCTTGCATTTGATTAAGTTTGTGTTTCTTTCTCTCGGAGCAGGGAGTTACCAAATGATCGTGTGGTTGGTAGGGACCAGAGCATCAGGAAGTTGCCAAAAGATCGGGAGTTCAGTAGGGAAGAAAGCGGCAGGGGTGATACTACTACTTCCATGAAATCAAAATCTGTATGTACTTTGGCGTCTAAGTCTCGATTTCTCTCTTCTATTATTTGTGTACTGCAGCAGGTATACTTGATGATTTACAGGCAACAAGAAGTCGGCCGAACACCATTTTGGCAGGAAAATTACGATTTTGGAAAGGGAATGTTTTCAGTTTCTCCTTTTCATTACGAAGAGAAGGGGAAATTTTTTAATTCATGCAGTTGGGACAAACCAATTAAAATCCATTAAAATTATTCGAAATCTTTACCTTCCATTTTTTCTCACAATGCTCGATTTGACTGTCGAAAAACAGCAGTTTTTTCACAATAAGTCTTTGGTCTAATGGTACTTCTTGTCTTGTGAAGACTTTGTAGAAGACAGGGTAAGGATTTAAGTGTCCCTCCCCCTCCCCTCCTAAAAAAAAAAAACTTTTTTTTTTATTTCTTCAAATTATCGGCAGTGAAATGGAGCTGTAATTGAGGGAATGTAAAGGGTAATGCTTGCTGATTTGTTTTGTAATTGATTCAATTGTGTCATCATTTTTCCTCCACCTTATTGTCCTTGCTTCTGGTTTTTCTATTTTTTTCGTTCAAGCAAATTTCATAAAAAGGTCAATATGAGCTTGAAGTAGTAATGGCCCAGATTGCTCATTATTCAATTTAAGAAGTTTAATTTGCCTCTGGGCCAAATTACCAAACCGGGAAAAAAATGCTTTGTTGCTTTTGATCAAGAAAAATATTACACAATTCAAATGGAATTCAAAAATTGTAACTTAAATGTATATTATTCTTTTGGATGAGTGACTTCCGTTGTAAAAGTTGATTGGACTCACTCATTTGAATGATGATATGCATTTAAGTTATAAATTTTTGGGATTCATTTGAGTTGTGTAGCATTACTCTTTGTTCAGACTCTTATGTTCTTGTTCTGGGTGCAGTAAAAAAAACCGGGAAATTAAATAGGAACAAAGAAAACCGAATTATTAACCTTTTCGATGGGAAGCGGTTGAATAAACTCTATGCATTATTAAGTGTAGAAAATTAGTAAAAAGCCCTTCTCTAATAATAGAAGCTTTAAGGTCAGATTTCGGCAAACTGGTAATTATTTTTCAAAATCAGAAAAAAGACAGTAGGGAGAAGGAAAAGGATGAGGAAAATGGCTAATCACAGTTTCGTAGCATGTGGTGGGTGGGATGATTAGGATTATTCCCCCAAACTATTAGAAAAAAATAAACCATTTGAGGGTTTTATTGTTGAAAATAATTCTTAGTTATATTGTTTTTATTATAACAAAACTATGACAAGTCTCTAGAGAAACGATGATTACAAACAACTCGAATAAGTATTCCCCTATTCCATTCACCCATGATTGGGGAAATGGAAATGGAAATGGAGAAAAATTACAAGTTAATTTTATCTTATTTCTATTTTCTTTGTGGGTAAAAAGTCCCAATTTGTTGAAATGTAATATAATTTTCTTATTTATATGAAAATGAAAATGAAAATGTTACTCCAATTTAATTTAATTTCTGATTTCTATTTTCTTCGTGAGTAAAAAGTCTCATATTTTAAAATGTAAGTGTGAAGTAACATAGCAAGTCAAAAAATAGTAATCTTTCTGTTTTTTGTTTGTTAGCTGGTGCTGCAGACGCCTGTCCACCCTTCATCTAGCGACGGCGGCCACCACCATCGCCACCGCCCCGATAGATCATCACCGGAACGTTACAACCGAGAGCCCGACTTCCCACGTCCACCGTCAAAGAAAAAATCTGAATACGACCACCACAAGCACCACCGTTCAGAGTCATCGACTACAAGACCCGCCTCAACAACAGTTCAAGAACCACCACCGCACAAATCCACAACCACAACTGACAAAAAAGACAAGTCAAGCGTCTTCTCTCGAATTAGCTTCCCCGCCGAAGATGGAGGAGAGGCATCGAAGAAGCGGAAGCTCTCGTCCTCGTCAGAGGCACTGCCGGTCAATGCCTCTGCGAGCACTAGGGCGACTTTGAATGGTTATCGCGAAGATTACAAGACAGTGTCAAGGATGAGTGCTGGTGCTCGTGTAGAGTATGAATCGAGTGATGAGGACCGGCATTTCAAAAGGAGGCCGTCGAGGTACGAGGAGTCGCCGCCGCCGGTTACGGTGGCAGAGAGGGCGGAGGGAGACCGACATTCAAGAAGGTCGAGGGAGAGAGAAAGGGATCGAGATCGTGGTGGTTATAGCAAGCACAGATAGCCGTGGGACGAGTTTGGACTTTGGAGAGTCCTGTGGGTATTTTGACTGAGTGGTGCTGGTCCACCAGCAAGACCCCCACCCTTTCCTTCTTTCTCCCACCACCAACCAAAACACACGCAGACAGACCCTCCTCTGTTGGGTAGAATGAAGAGAGATGACTATGTTATGAGAGATCTTTAAAATATGATCTCTGTTATTTACGTTTTTGTGATAAATATTTTTCTTTATTTTAGTGAATGAAAATTTTACTTATATTATTTTTGGATCTAAATATTTTATTATAAATTTTTTTTAATTTATGATCACTTTTTTTTTTCCAATTTAAAAAAAAAATTTCGGAAAAAGTATTCTCAATTTGCACACTAACAAATTAAAATTTTTATACTGCATCTTCAATAAAATAAAAAATAAAAATGTGCTCATTTTAAAAAAAAATGAGTACCAAAAATATATTGAAAATACTTAAATTTGAGTATTATCTAATTAATTATACATATAAATAAGATAACATGACAAATAAAATAAAATTTTGTTTTAGAAAAAGACAATGACCATTTACTTTTGGACTCCATTGATATTTTTATATCTGATCAAGGGTACAAAAGAAATATTGGTACCATGGATTCAAATGAATCCTCCTATTTATGAATGGGATAGTTTGAAACATAATAAATAATTTATCATTAAGTAAAATTGTGATGAAAGTATTTGAATTTATTACTATTGATTCAAAATTTATAGCTGGAAAACTACAGTGTTCCAAGGATTAAAGAGTAATATAATAGTTATTGAAGTTAAATGTGTAAGGGCTGGTGAAAAAAAAATAAACGTCAAGATAGAGAAAAACTAAAATTAACTTTAAATGGAATAATAAAGAAAGATATGATAACTTATAATTTAACTAAAAATATTATCCTTGATAGAGTTCAATGACGAAACAGGATTTCATGTAGCTGACATTAAAAACGTTAGAAACAAGACTTTATTGAGTTGAGTATAATTTGTAGACATTGAGATCCTATTTTAAAAAGCTTATGAAGTTGTGTTTGATCTATGACAGTGGAGCTACAATTACAAAATAACTTTCTATTAAAAAAGAAGGGAAGTAATTTTCAATTTATATCTCAAATTGAAATGAAAAATCAAGCTCTTAAATTCATTTTGAGATGAAAATCATTTTAAATGAGTATTAATTGGTGGGAGTAAAAGTATAACTTTTGACAGTATTTGATTTTTTATTCTTAATTTTTTTTGTATTATCCTAATCACAATGATTATGTTCATAATTTTTTTAAAAAAAAAAGTTAATTAACTTTTACCATTATTTATCTGAATGAAAGCAACTCTTACTTTTATACTTTTAGAACTTTGTTCTTTGCTTCTTGTAAAATTTTCTTTTTGGAATAAAATTTTCCCTTTTCTTTAAAAAAAAAAAAAAAAGAGAGGGGGGTAAAGATAAAAAAAAAAAAAAACAACTCTTACATTACATTTTTAGAAAACTGTTGTGGGATTTTAAATTAAAAAACACTTGCCTATATTTTCTTTTGTTCTAGGTTGCATTAAAAAAAAAGAAGGTAATTTTGTTATTTCAAAATTTTTACTTTGTAGTTTTCCAAAATATACCAGTGTCATCTGAATTTTCAGGTAATTATCTGGGTTTTTTTTTTAATTTCAGGATGTCAAAACTATGTCCCAAAATTTTTTTAAAAAAAATATATATATATATCTTTATCCTTTAAGCAAAAGTAAAAAAAATTTAGAACTTTTCCCAGGAAAATGATTAACAATATTAGAACCGATCCAGATTAAAAAAAAAAGTTAATTAACAATTTTCTTTATCGTTTCGTTGTTGGATTGTGCCCGAACTTTAAAAAAAAAAAAAAAAGTTTGTGTTGTAATTAGGGTTAATTACAAATTACACCCTGAAAGATCGTTTGAATCTCAATTTGTACCCTCAAAGATTAAAAATCTCAATTTACACCCTCAAAGATAAAAATTTATATCAATGTGCACCCCCAATGATAAAAAATCTCAATTTTCTCCCTCAAAGATACAAATTTCTATCTTAGAGGAGGTAAATTGAGATTTTTGATCTTTGGGGGTGCACATTGATATAAATTTTTATCTTTGAGGGTATAAATTGAGATTTTTAATCTTTAGGGGTACAAATTGAGATTTAAACGATCTTTCAGGGTATAATTTGTAATTAACCCTTTCAATCTTTCTTGTGCTATAGTTGATCGTAAGTAGAATTTTATTAGTTTTAATTTTGAAAAAATTGACATATTTCAAACTAAAAATTCTTGTGAATAAAATATATTTTAAAATAACAAATAATTATACTAAGAGAATAATCTAATATCTTATAAAAGTCAATAAGAATTAAACACAATATCACCTGATAAATAAAAATTGTATAAGCTTTGAATAGACGATTTGTTCGCCTCCCAAATGCTCTACTATTTCAAACTTTCACAATAAAAAAGAATAATTGCATTAAATTAATCTTATCAATAAAAATATTAAAAAATTAAATTACTAATCAAACAAATATGTACATTTTCAATTTAATCTAGGTTGCAAGAGAGACATACGTAATTATGCTATATAAACTTTTTTTACTTGGGAGAGAGAGAGAGAGAGAGTAGACTTTTAGAACTTTTTTTTACTTGGGGGGAAAATTAATTTTTGCCTTTTTTAGAACTTTCAAGTCTTTTAAGTTTTAACAGTTGGAAACAGTGAGTGATAGATGTGAATTAGGCCTTTGTTTTAGTCTAGGCCTTGTAAAAATTTTCATTGGATTGGACCCTTTAAACCAAATTTTTTGGGTCAATTTAAATTACAGTTAAAAACTATACTTATTATTTGGAGACCCTCTTTGTTTTTGGGGCTCTAAGCAGTTGTTTAAATGGTCTTTCTATTGGGCCGGCCCTGAGAGAGCCTTTGCTTGATGGCCAACCAAAGAATGAAGCTCATCCTCGGGATGGATTGACTGTACCAGAGAAGCTTGGACCAAGAGGTTTTTGGACTAGTTCCCTTGATATGGTTCCAAGCAGAAGTAGTGGAGAAAAGACCATTTATTGCAATTCTAGAACATAAATAACTGTTGTCAAAGTCTCTTTCATACCTTGTAGGTGAATAGATCCATTCAAGTTGTTGAAGCTTATAACTAGTCTCTTAAGTGATGAAAGCACTTCAAGAGATGATAGGATGCTATTATTGTACCCATTCGAATCCAAGTTGATGACCTCCAATTTGCTCAACTCAGATAATCTTTCAAAAAACCTGTTAAGAATTTTACATTTTGATTAAAAAAAAAAAAATTCCATGAATAACATATTAAGAACACCACATGCTTATTATTTTGCTAAGCAAGAAAATCTGGACCTTCATTTGTGACCCAACCAACAAGCTGGTTATAAGATAAGTCAAGATATCCGAGTTCTTTAAAGGGGAGAAACAAAGAGGCGTTGAAATACCAATCCCTTGATCTCCACTCCGTTGCCCCCAAAAGAGAAAGATTAATCACATGAGATGTGGTCAGGTTGCATTCAACTCATTCCCAATAGCAACAGTCACTCTCCATACTATTATTACCTTCTAATGTGTCCTCCCAAGATGACAAAGAAGTTCCATTTGGGTAGTTTATGGAAGCTTTGAGTTGCAAGAGAGCAACCCTCTCTTCCTCCCAACAACCAAAACACCCAACACCACAAAACCAAATCAGAGCTAATATTACCACCCAAAACTGCAAACCCTTTGATTCCTTCATATTTAACTTCTGATATTAAGATTCTGATATACTTCTTTTTTCTGTTTTCATGGCAAATTGGTGTCAGATTAAATAGAGGGCCGAGGCTTTTGGATAGTTTACGAGTCAGCATTCAAAATCATCATGATCATTCAGTTTGATTTAGAAATGCACAAGTTAGTCCACTGCCCACCCACCACGGCAGACCTATTATTATGGGTGAATTACGCCTTGACCTCGGTTCAAAAAATATTTACACCTTGACCCGATGGCCACGATCTGATTTTACCTGTCAATAAGAGAGTCTCAGAGAGACCCACCAGCTATGAAGCACGGATACGGATACGGCGATACGGGATACGGCGATACGGCAAAACTTAAAAAAATAGGATACGGATACGGCTAGGATACGTTCATAAAATATATATTTTTTTAAATTTTATTATTATATTTAATGTAATAATTATGATTTATAAAGTAAATCACACATCTACCAAAAATATATAATAATAACTAACCATTCTATCATTTATAAATCATACATATTTGCAAATAAGGGCTCAAAACATATTTGCTCTTGTGCCCCTATATTTTTTAAAAAATTCATGTAATACCCCGCCGTATCCGAAACGTATCGGAGGCGTATCCGGCCGTATCCGAAAATCAAATTTATTTTTTTAATTTTCGGATACGTCTCAGCCGTATCCGATACGTATCTGGCCGTATCGGAGGCGTATCGGTATCCAAAACGTATCCGATACTGATACTTTGACCATTTCGAAGTATCCGTGCTTCATAGCCCACCAGGCAATAAACTTCTCTCGCCAACAACAGAGAGAGAGAGACCCACCAGGCGAGCAAAGTAGCAAACAACACAACAGGGAGTCTCAGCTTTCATCAATGGCGGCCGCGTTCTCAAACCCTACCTTTCTGTCTCCGCAGAAGTACCACCCCTCCTCCTACTCTTCCTCTCTTTGTCCTCGCTCCAACATCAAACTCACCACCGCCAATTCCTCGAAAGATGCCGTCAAACCCCTAATTTCCAATCCATTGCCACAACGCCAACAACAGTGCCGACCACCATTGACACTTCGCTGCGCTATCACCACTTCCGCCGCTCCCTCTGCCACCGACACCACATTCCATGGCCTTTGCTACGTCGTTGGCGACAACATCGACACCGACCAAATCATCCCCGCCGAATACCTAACCCTAGTCCCCTCCAACCCTGACGAGTACGAAAAACTCGGATCCTACGCCCTAATCGGACTTCCCTCATCGTATTAGACCCGTTTCATTGAACCTGGCGAATTAAAATCCAAGTACTCCATCGTCATCAGCGGCGACAACTTCGGTTGTGGATCCTCCCGCGAACACGCCCCAGTTGCTCTCGGCGCTGCTGGAGTCTCCGCCGTGGTGGCGGAGTCATATGCGAGGATTTTCTTTAGAAATTCAGTCGCGACTGGGGAGGTTTATCCGTTGGAGTCAGAGGTGAGGATCTGTGAGGAATGTAGGACTGGTGATGTGGTGACGATTGAGCTCGGAGAGAGCTGGTTGATCAATCATACGACGGGGAATGAGTATAAGTTGAAGCCGATTGGAGATGCAGGGCCGGTCATTGAGGCTGGTGGCATTTTTGCATACGCGAGGAAGACTGGAATGATTCCATCGGCGTCTGCTTAGAATTAAGGTACAGATTCAAATAATTTGTATTATTACTGAATATTATACGTGAATCAAAGTGGTTGGTTCAAGTCTCGTAAACAGCCTATCCGCGAATAGGAATTGAATTGTGTACAGTTCCTTTCGAAATATGCTATATTGAAGGAATCCTTCTGCACTCAGGCTAGTTTTGTACATGTGAATACCTACTGTTTAGTTGGTAAGTATTGGTGAATATTGAATGGTGTAAGTGTTAGTGCTGTGGATGTGAAATTGTATGGTTTCATAGAATTTTTGCTCATTGCTTTTTTGTATGCTTCATGTTTCTCTAATGCATTGTTATTTTAAACTGTAATTGCTCAACCACACCCACACACACTACATGATTAAAAATACCTGTGCTAGAATGCATGCGAACATTAGCATTAATGCATTGCCTGCCAAATGAAATTGCATAGACTTGTATGTGATTTTTGAGTTTATGTACTGTATCTAGTACTGATAGATTTGGGTGATCGAGCTATTGTAGTTAGTGGTATGTATATGTATAGCTGCTATTTTGCTTGTGGAAGTATGGTGGTATATAGTGAGTAAACTTTAGCATGAGTGTAGCAAGGATATTACAAGAACAACTGTGATAATTTTAATTATTAATATTTGGCTATAATTATTGTGGGTTCCAATCTTATCCCCTTGTCTCTCCGCCCTTCCCCCTAAAGAAATTTAAGAAAAAAAACAAGGGATGTTTAATGGGAATACATTAGCTTTGATAATCTCTACAGGATTGCTAGCGGTTTTGTTTTTGTATTGCATGCAAGAATGTATTTTGAGGAGATGTGGAGTTCTAGGGCTTGATAGATTGTCCTGGATCTGGTGTCAAATCTAAGGTAGCAATGTGTGTTTGTGTGTGTTTTGGGGGAGGATATTCTTGTTGGCAATCAGCCCCCTGTACTCTGTTTGAGTGGGATAAATCTCTGATTCTTTGCTACTGCATTTAAGTGTTTTAAATATCGAATTTTGTATGAATACATTTGAATCTTGTGACTTATTTATCGAATGGCTTTTTGCAGGTATCTTTACTTTGTGCATGGCTAGCAGCCTTGTTTTGTAGACTGGTGAATGTTTTACTGTCCTTGCCGCTTCTGTACTGAATGTTGGCCATCAGCTTCGTGAAGCTGATCTCAATTTCACCAGAAGTTGCAATTAGAGTTTGTACCCTTGTTTACTATGTTAAGTCAAATAATTTCAGCTTCTTGTGGCATTTTGATGATGTAAGGACCAAGGATGCTGATTTTATAATGATCATATTGCTATTTTGGATAGATAATTTTTCTACCCTGTCAATTCTATTATGCTTCAGTCCGTCCTGTTTGTGTCCCAAAAACAGAAATTTCAGTTGTCGGTCTTGCAAGAGCAACATTCACCTGTTCCTCTTGATGCTTCTTGATTGCAGCTGTTGTTAAATGCAATTTGACTGCAATTCAACCCCCTTGGATCTGACTTAAGGATTTAAGGAAGCTTTGAGAGTTTGGGATTTTTGGCAGCCCTCATGTTGCCACCAGGGGGTTTTCTCATCAAACTTGTACACTTGAAGCTAGAAGTCTGTAAACTTCTTGGTGTGATTCAAATACGATTGCTGAAACTCAGAAATTAGTAATCGATTGCTGAAACTCAGGAATTAGTAATCTTGCAAATCCTGCTGATGATAAAAGCAATTGCTAACATATATGCTGTGAAAAATATGATTGACATAATATTCAGGACTTTTTATGGACATCTATAGCTGGGCTTCAGCATGACTCTCTTTGAGATTCTGCAGTGCTTGCCGGATGGAATCTTCATCTTGACTGGAGTATTTTAAGCATATCAGCCGCTGAGCAACACGGTAAGCCATCTGGATTGAATGATATTGTAGGCAATTCACTTCCATTCTCTTTACTTCCTATACATAGAGAAACAAAGAACAATCCATGAAGACACCTCGTATCTCCTCCAAAAATGATGAAGAAAATTGCAGTTGATATCCATTTATTCCTCCAAAAAATCAGTATAACTCCTATGGAACTAGAAAGATAGAAAAGACTTCGAAGATGTGTATTAGGATTTTTGAAGATAGCCAAATTTATCCTTAGGAGTGCACATATAACTGATAGGTTTATACAATCAAATGCTAATCCAAATTCTGGGGAAACAGAGAGGTTTGAGCAGAGGCCTATGGCTAATGCAGGCTGGAGACAGATTATTCCTATCCTAGTTATGTGATCATCTAATGCACATTTATCCTATAAGATAAGTGGTCAATGAAAACCACCTTATCTGTAATCCTTGCTGTGATGTTTCTGGCAGTTTCGATCACCGAGCTTGGTAAGCCAGCCACACCTGCTAATAGAAGGCCATAATGTGGTACGTGTCGGGGTCCATCCTTCAATTGAAACTGGTCAAGGGAATCAGAATTTCGATGAGAAAATGCAGCTATATAATGAAAACTGGCTCATCAAGAAAATTCAAATGTTACCTTAAAATCCAATCGGTTGTTTTTCACATCCACGTGAAAGTGAAGGATTTTGACATTCGGATAGATGGTGGCTAATTCTGATAGGTTTTCCATATGAGTGGCGAATATAGTATAGCTGAAATACAACAATAAAGATATGTCAGTCTCTTTCAAATAATGTTGTTGCTAGGGTTTTGATCATCCAGCTTTCATAAATTACTCCTTGAAGTCATAGCAGCAAAGAAAGTGGATAAATGGATACGATAAAAATTAGCTGCAAACAGACTTGTATACATCGTGAAGGTATGTTTTTAGGCACTGTATGTCCCTAGGCTGTATGACTGCTTCAAATTGAGTAAATTTGCATTGTTGAAAATTATATACACACTATTTTAGGCTATCAAACAATCAAATTCATGGATAAGCTTTTTCATAGCCGATGTTGATCTTTTTATACACACATGTGTCCTTTCATCTATAGTAACTCTAAAGTGAAAGTAAAGAATGAGTGGTCAAGGACTTAACGCTTTGAGTGCCAATAGATGCTCACAGCAGCTCCATGCAATAGCAAATCCATCAGAGGAAGAAGTAGCCCTCCCCAATTCATCCATAACAATCAGACTCCTGTGTCCAGCATACAACATCAAAATAAAAAAATTCTTAAAGAAAGCAATTAATGTTTTCTGGTGACTGAAAAAACTCATTTCACTATCCCATGCCCCCTGAATAGCTATGGGAGTGTGTGGTTTATGTACCATTGGGAGACGTTCTGCATGATAAATGCCATCTCCTTCATCTCTGTCATAAACTGTAAGACCAAAATTTATTTAGCATAATGTGGAGCTTTCACCAATAATGATGCCTAAACAGAAAATATCCTCTTTACAATTGAAACATTTTCACATGCCATGATCAAATGGATAAAATGAGCAGTTTACTTGGCTGCTGATCTGCTAGTTACAAGTTTTTAATCCTCAGAACTGTCTGATAATCACACTGCAAAATTACTGGATATGGTCCTAGGTTCTATTATACCAGAGGGACTAGTTGAATGCCAAAGACCAGCTCACAAGTTTCCAATCATTTTTTTTTAGAAGGGAGGGGGGGAAGAGATCTGATTTCTCAGGATTATTTCAGAATAATGTTCCCTCTGATATTTAAAGTCCCAGGAACTCAAATTTTGTTATTTATTATGACTGATTTGTTCTCCAGGCCGTCCCTCTCTCGCTCCCTTGCTTCCTTCTGCATCCTCGTTCTGATATCTCTGTTTTTCTTTCTCTCGTGTTTTTCTTTCCTCTATTTTCTTTTTACTTTCTAATGTCTGTCTATGGTCCTACATTTTGTTGTTGATTATCAAACTCCTATTTTGTTGTTGATTGGGGTGGGAAAGGAAGCGATCTCCACATACTTCTGTCAGGTGTACGAGTTCAGAGGTGTACCGTGCTAGAGTTTGATTCAAGATTGTCCACAGTCCCCATCCTTGTAAATATACGATCAACTACACGTACAGTTGCAAAGCGGGCAGGGATATAGCAACCAATTTGAGCAAGAATGACTATCAGGCACACTTGTTGAAGATAAGTACTCTTTCCACTCCTGAACCAACCAACATATGGCCTTTGTGAGCAGAAAAATGACCAAATCAACACATGCTTAAGCAAAGTACAATCAAAATAGTCCGAAGCAGGCACCATATGTCAGAACAGATAGAAAACTATTGCAACGCAGACAGGATGAAACAAATTAAGGCCAAGGTCATTGGTTTTTTTACATGGTTAAAAAAAATTCATACTTATTTTTTTATCCGAATTAGTGGGGCAAGTTAAAATGCTTTTCTACAAAAAAAAACTCAAGGAATTCATTGAGATTGAGAATTTTAGAAATTAGAGCATACCTCGAATTGAAGGTATCTTCACATTTTTGTCAACTACAGGCTTTCGTATATAGAAAAAACTGATTGAATTGAAAGCATGGTGAACATAATTTTCTTGTAAGTTTTACTCTGCTAATGACTTCTGCCTGTTGCATATTATAATGACTATTCTGAAGCACCAACATGATTTGAAGCAAACAAAATTGTAGTTCTTATTTTGGCTAATAAATTTGTATAATATTGTGTGATTAGAATGTGTCGCTTGAGACCTATTTTCAATAATTCTGTGAAAATTTATGTGCCTGGCTAAGTAAGCTGTGACAGCAATTTATTTTGTACACTATGCATTTCACCTTTTTGGAGACAGAAAACTTATGTTTTCTTTTAGCGTGGGAGGGGGGATCACAGGGCCTCAGTAACTAAAAATCATGCCAAAGAGAAAACTTCCATGATAGCACTTCTTACATGTTTGGGCCCGTGACAATTACCATGTTTGATGCCTCGGAAAGAAAGATATTGTTGGGCTGCAAAAAAGAAGTTGGGCAACCAAAGTCTACATGAAGTAACCATTTTGAGATTATCAAGGAGAAAAATATTGATGTTCCTAAATGAGATTGAACTTCACCAAGTAATGAAACTGATGAGATAAAAAAGGAAACTCATACAATGAAGTCGTTGTGTATACTTTCTAAAATAGGGTGTCTTCCAGCATCAATCGCCAATGGGCCATTATCTGCCAGTAGCATGACCAATCAGGCACTTGGCCCACTTCAAAAGTCATGGATATATATTTGCAAAGAGACATTAACAAAATGTTTACCTGTAAATTGAGGTCTGGTATATCGATCAACAGGCTTAGTGGATATTGTATGAGCAAATGAATTAACAATCATATCTAAAAGGCATAAGACTTCGGCAAGCAGGGTGAGCACAGAAACGTCCTCCCGTATGGCATCCATTAATGCTGCATGTTAATACAAAAGGACCATATATACTGAATCTAGAACGCATTCCACCAAATAAATAGTTGAAAGATAAAGAGTATACCAACTGTTGATTGCACACACTGAAAATTATGGTGAAAACACCCAGACATTTCTAATCTATTAAATTCTATGAGCTGGGAATGCATAAAAGCTAATGGAACTACAGCGAGAAATGCTTAACAAGGACTGTATGAACTTCAAATTAGCGCAACAGCAAAAAGACTTTTACTGGCAAGATGTTCAACCGATGCATGTGGGAAATACAGAAATTAAAGAGAAAAAAGCATGGCTAGAAGAATTGTGTGAAATAAGAGACGTTATCCAGTCGAGAGATTCTTGATCAGAAAAAATGATTCCCTCAAGATAGAAAGAGTATCCTTTATGTACAAGTGGTGAAGAAGTTTAAAGGAAGTATGGGAGAAAGAAAGATACACAAATAAAAAACGGTGACTTCACAAAAAAGCATCCAAATTATGATGGAAATGTAAAACCTTTGTCCTATTACATGTAAATAAAATGTTCTGAAACACAATTTTGACGGGGTTTGGTGCATCTGTAAAATCTGAGTTATTCAAAGGATGCAAATTATCTGGCGCAAGCAGCGTAAGGTACAAATGCCACTTGAAGTTTTTATTTCTTCAATCACAAGAGAAAATCCCTATCCAAATAAAATGAATGATTCTGTTAGTGTTGATGGTAGCCTTAACCATGACCCGAACTCAGACTCTAACATCCACCTTCCCAAATCTTAAACATGTATGTTCCACACAATGGTGATTGCTAACTCTTGTATGCTCATTGATGGAGTTGATAATAATCATGCACTTGATTGAGTGAAAGAAACCAGTAATGCTTCAATAAAGCGTGACATGTTAAACCATCTAGCACTATGGCGCATTATAGTAATCAAGTTTAAGCCAACCTTCCAGGCAAAGTTCTGTCCGCATGTAGCATTCCACAGCTGCAGACTTGTTCCTCACATTTAACTGCAGATTCCATGTGATAAATGAAGACAAATGAAAACAATTTCAAAATCTGGGCATGCTCAGAAAATCAAAAGTCAAATTTTGAAGGCAGTATCATAGAATCCACACAAAACTACATCCATTAGACACACAAAAGCACATGCACAGGAGTGTTATTTCTCTCAATCCTTATTCACATGCGATGCTCTAAACCATAATTGTCAGATGTCACAATGTGGCAGTTTAACTTCACTCAGTGACATACATTGAAAAACTGGAACCTAAAATAAGTTATGCAAAGTCGCAAGAAATGGAAATATATCAAGGCAAATCTAGCTCTATACAGCACAAACAGCTCATCAGATTTTTGAATGGTGGGAAATTTTATTATCGTCGATTCTTATCCCAGTTTTCTCAACTGACTGAACAAAAGGCCCACTGAGAATTTTAAAGAACTGATGTAAGTCCTCTGGGTGACAAAGAGATTATCAGGAAGTGGCCTCCTGCCAATGTTTTTATATTGGTGTAGCAACTCATGGAGAAATTATAAGGCTCGCCAATTGCTGGCTAGTGTCATCACTCATCAGCATTTTCATTCTCTTGTAATCCTTGGTATACCACAAAACTTGGGAGGCAAAGACAGGTTGAAATGAAACAATAAACTGCCCAGAAGGAACAATATCTGACGAGATTTTAAAGAAGGTTGGTGGGTTTCCCAAGTTATTGAAAATTAAATCGCATACAAATACCAAAGTCATCCTGGTGCTTGATTCCCTGTGGATGTGGGCCAAGTGCCAAAACCACATCAATTGAGTGTCTTACACAGTGGCTTATTTTCTTAATTTATTTTTAGATTCCTTGGGTTTATTCTTGCATGCAACCCTTAGGGTTTTAACTGTCCATCGAAATTGCAAAACTACATTGATTTGCTGGTTGGAAATTTCACTTTTGACAACTGATTCGTAACAAATTTGATACCTTTCTGGCAGGCATTCAGTGGCTCTTCCTAAACGCACCATAGTCTTAATTCTTAGCAAGCTAATAAAGATAAGCACACCCAAAACCTCTTGCCTGAAAGTACCTCAAAACACCATGAACTTTATTTAGCACATGTCAGTGACAAGTAGGCTGCTGCACTGGCTGCATCTCACTAACATATACAAGTATATAATTTGCATACTACAAAAATTAAGTGAATCAGCTTGCATTAAAGATAAAAAGGACACCAAACATTTTGATGGTCTCCGTATAATACAGATTACACATTTATCATATTTCTGAAATGTAAGAAAAAAATTATACTCACAGAAGCTAGTTCTAGAGTTGAGCAATGTATGTTGTTCCCATGCTTCATAATCTGATTTTTGTCGCACAAGTAAATTAAAAGAGTCGGCGAGATTCACTAGAGGTCATATCTACTCTATAGAAAAATATCTGATTCAAAACCTGAATGAACTTGCTCGGAAGTTTCTCCTGTATGTCCTTCTGTGGAATGCTAAAGTAAAATCCTTGTCTATTGTTAAATGGGATTTTCAAATTTGGCAGCCTAAAGTCTTCACGATACTTATTTGCGAGGTTGTGTATAGCTGTCAATTCAATGTTAGTTATACTGCAGGCACAGTAATGCATCTGGAACAAAAATGAATGATTTAACAAACCTTCACTGGTGTCACAAAAAGATCTCCGTGCAATATCTAGAAGTCCATCTATTCCAGCCTTGACAGCAAAACATTGCTGCGTCCGAGCTACGAAAGGAACCCTTGCATGAAGCACATCCTCATCGATCACCTCTCCGATTCTGAATAAAACTCCAAGAAGGTAAGTACTTAAAACTGACTACATCCTTACAATTCCTCTGTTTAAATAACCATTTCAGTGGTAAATATTTGTCATAGTTGAGCACTATAACTACAAACTAGTGCATTCCCTCTACTATGATCACACATTTACAGTTAGTGGCAAACTTTCCAACTTCTAGATTAAGTTATTACTTTTCTCAACAAGTTGGGATAAAAAAATAGAGCAAGAACTTTCTTTGATAAACACATTCTCCATCATCGTCATCATTGGAAAATGGACCGCCAACTCAGGATACACATCCCGTTCTTTTATTCCCCTGTAGCTAGGTTTATTTCCTTCTCTACTGTACAGGTGCAACAGAGTCAAAGCCAAGTATTTGCCTGAAATACCAAATCTTAGCTAATCTGTTTGTCAGCGATAAGTGGAACTCCTTTAACATTTTTTTACTACGAATGTATATGAAAGGGCTTGGCAAGGGCAGAGTTGGTATCAAATTAAGAAAACATAGGAGCTGGAATAGACTTGTCCGTTAAAGAGGACATTTTTTTCCATTTTTCTTTTAATGGATCAGAGAGGGCAGGTGAGACTAGAAAAATAAAAGTGAAAACATAACGTGTCACATCTATTTTGTGAGGGAAAAGAAGCAGCTTTGCATTTCATTTGCGAAATTGTGCTTTGAAATCCGTTTACAAAGCGTGATTGGAAAATGATTCTCCACACCGTTTCTTCCTCATACTGAATCAGAATCCATTCAATAATTTCCAGACCAATTTGGTCTTCAAAGGATAAAAAAAGGGGGGAAATCCGCGATTTCAAGATTTTCAACCATCTAATAATGTGTTTTAAGACAAAAACAAGGATAATATGAAAGCAGAAGAAAATTTGCAATTATACCGTTTCCTTATAGTCGCATATTTTTCATTCTCACATATGGACTTGTAAACATTTGCAAGGAGAAAACTCTTGGCATCTTTAAGCACCTGATATGAAGAATAATTATTGTAATTTCAAATCAGTGTGGCCACTAAAATATTTTATGAGTAGCTAGGAAAACCCTTATACCTTCGAAAGTAATGGCAAGGCATCTAGAGCAGTTTTTAGAAGAATAATGGAAGATATCAAAATTTGGCTCTTCCTAGCGCCACCAATGCCCAAGACTTCGCCAGTTACTTTCTTTGGCTTGAAGCAGAAATGACAAAGTACCCTATCTGGAGGAAAAGCATTAATCAGTTTCAATTATCTGAAACTACCTAAAGATATATTAGCCCACTAGAAGTGCGACACAAAATTTTCTCTTTCTTTTTTAGTTTATGCTTACCAATTTCTTTTGGAAACTTCCGAAGAGCCTGGGACAGACCGAAGAACAGCTGCTCATTGCTCATCAGTTCATCCTACAGATGAATGTCAAACCTAACATCAAATTAGTAATTGAAATAGAGCATATGTATCTTGAAAAAAAAATTGCTACAAGCTGTGCCTTGATTTCATCAACAAGAAGCCAAGTTCAGGTCATATATGAACCTTACTAGAATGAGATAAGCTATTTTTGTACCTTTTGTTTAACTTACATGAACAAGAGGGACAAAATATCTGTGATATAGTGGTTGAAAAGAATCTTTTGGAACTCACATTCTAAAGTACTGGCCAATGAGAAAAAGATAATCCATCTGGATTGAGGAATTTATTGAAGACACTAACTTTTGAGAATTGAGAGTCCAGGTCCATTAGCCCAAGGGACAAGTGGCACTTCTCAAACTATAGTACATCTGAAAGATTACTGCCCACAAGAAAATCTGGTTCAAAAACCTTGAAAGTTATCTGATGCCGCAATAATCACTTCGAGATTTCACTCAAACCTTGAATACTATCTATTCATCAAACAGTTCTACGAAGATAGAAGCAGGTGACTATAGATAATAACAGAATCATCCTACTAGAAGATTAATGCAAAAAGTATCGGCCTCTTCGACCATATAACAAGGGTTAATTCCTCACATTATCATTTTATGTCTAATTTCTGACACATTTTTTGTTCAGTTATTTGCCTCAAAAAAAAATCGCATAAGCACTTCATTGATCTCAATATTGATACTACAAGCACTTGTTTTAACAAAATGTTGTAGCAGCATTTCTCAGGGACATGCCAGGCATATTTCCTCTTTCTTTGTTAAACTTGCCCTATGAGTGAGGGAAACATGAATACATGGTTCAAGGTCGCAATATCGAACACTAACTCAGAGGACTCTGAGATGCATCAGTGGCGGTGTCGCAGAATGGTATCGGGTGATATGACTTAAAAAAAGAAATTGAACATAACGAGAGATGCAGTCCATATTGTGGTATCGCATAACAGTATCGGCCAATTGAGTGACTAACTTGCCGACTCTGATAGACTCGAAGTTCACTTATGGTTTATATGTAACATTACTATCGGACGATGTGTGTTTGATATAGCCCAAATACAGAACTAAAAATTAGCTATGTAGAATAAGTTGTTGAGGAGAGATGTGATTAATAATAAAGAAAAACACAGTTTCCTTTGACGACATAATAAATATGACTCAGCGCACTGTAATCCACTATAGGGCTATAAGGCACAAATACAAAAGGTAATAGATGGGTAAGCCGATAAGTCCTAACAAAGACAATATAACAACAGTAAATAATAGTTTGAATACAAACATACTTATTGAGTGGATCCAATTATAAATGGAATTTGAGTGCTCAAATCAAATTTGATCATAAATCAATCCAGGCTCAAGAAAACAACATTCATTACTGACCAGGCAATCAAGTCGAGCTTTAATAGTTTCACTGTCTTTCAAAGGCTGCAAAAGATTGGCCCGTAAAAGTCTAGTACTGCAGAAGATTTGAAAGCAAATTACATAAAACGTAATGAAAACATGAACTGTTCGCAGATGCATATTATGCCAAAAAAGTCTGCACTCTGCACTGATGGCTAAAACTTACATCGTCTCATCACCACTAAGAAACAGAAAGTGAAAGAAAATATGTAGTGTACAAAATGCAGCAACTTATTGTATATTGTAATCGCTACATACATTTTCAAGTTACAATTGAAAGCATAAGCCTCTAGATATGCTTCATTTCACCACTTTAAATAATTCGTATCTGGTCCAATACAGAAAACTAGGAAAGACAATGCTGAAACTAATATTAAAACATGACTTCAGAAACTGATTGTATGATATGTTGCATCAGCTTATCAGTATGGTCATTGGCATACCCTCCAGTAGTTCTTGTTGTCTTAAGCATGTGGAACAGACTTCTCTTTTTGTTGCTTGTACCCCAAAGAGAAGAATGCATTGGCTCTATAATTTCCAAGTTCTGGACACTGTCATCAAATTTCAACTATTGAATTTAGCAGCAAAATGATCCTAAAATGATTGGCAGTTTCATAGAGTTTCTTCCACAATGTCATCCTGGAAAAATTTTTGGAATTCCTCCTCAAACTTGTAAAAAGTTTGAATGCACATGATCATCTCCAAAAAATAAAAAATAAAAAAATCAATCGCCCTTCGCTTTCACCAAGGGTACCTAGTAGCATCAATATTCATGTGGTCGAATGATCCATTGAAAGTAACCTGGGAAAATATCAAAAGGCACAACAAAAGTAAAGGTCTGATCCAGAAAAAGAACAAGAGTTTAAATTGTATTATTGAATCATGATCAAGAATTATTTTTTTGAACTTCTAGAGCTATTCCATCCCCTTGTTCTTTTTCATTTTTACTTCTTACAGACTAAGACGTACAAACATAAAACATTAACTTACGGGAATAATTTCTTTAATAAAACTTAATGTGCATACATGCATGCATTACATCTATACAACTACACATACCCTGTGAACCTTAATATTATCAATAAGGTCATAACTACCAAATTCCCACTGCCACTTCTCTCCGTTTTGTTTTCCCTCCGCAATTCAACTTTCACTGAAAGTGGATGACCAGCAACTTGATTGCCAGCAACATTATACATTAGACATACATGAAATATTGGAGTGTTATTTGAGTTCAAAGACCACAAAACCTCATGCCAGGAGAATTTGGAAGATTTCAAATTACAAGGTATCACAAACCTCATGCCAGGAGAATTCAGAAGATTTCAAATTACGAGGTATCACAAATGTTTTTGGATTCTTCACCACCAACATATGGACACATAAATGCTCACTTGATGGCGCTTTGAAAATTTGAACAAATGGCGAAAAGTGGCCCAACACTATGAAGGATAAAATGCTTTAAATTTGAGTATGATTCACAAGGAGTTATGTTTTTTTGTGTCCTAATAACATAGGATTCCACTTCTGGCATTTGTTTCACATATTATTGGAGACAACTATATAATGTTAAAAAAATGAACTCATTGGGGTTCTGTTACTGGTAGGAAAAGCTGAGAAATGCATTTGAAAACAAACACATACCAATAATGAGTGGTTTGTAATGATGACCCCCTTCTCTGCTTCTGTCCTGTGCATGATGCAAACATGTGTTTCAAATGTCCACAACTTAAGCAAGGAAAATATCTAATGCATACTGTGTTGCACAATGTATTACTGGCGTTCACAGTTTGAGACAACTTAACTGAAAACTTAGATGACAAACAAGTGACCAATTATACTTTTTGACTAGACAGTAAACTGCCCATTAATACAAATACAAATAAAATCTGCTGCAAAACATTCAGGACAGAGTTTTGAAAAGCAGACCAACTGGTTGTCATCGGGAAACAAGTACAGATCAAGATACATATTTAGGCCTTGTTCATGGAATGAATAACATTTTATCACGTCTAACAAGTGGGAATCCAGAGTTTTGAAGTACCACTTGATGGTTGCAGCGGCCGCAGCCAAGCATAGATAGTATTGCTTGTAGTAAGTATCTAAACCAAGCGCAGACGGTTCTTTGGCAGCTAAATTTTTAACCAGCACAGCTCCCTTTAGTATGAAGTTGCAATGGTATTTTCAGGAAAGAAAAATACATGTCAGCATCCAAATTCAGTTGAAAATGCTCAAAAGATGCATAAGAAGTTGGCACTACCCTGGTGTCATCGAAGCAACCACGGGCCATTATGGCCTGCACATGTCAGCATATAGGAAATTTCTTAGCGTCTTCGACATTAACATGCATGAATATCACACATACTCAGAGATCACCTTTTTGATTGAAGAATAAAATTTGTCCACCAGTTCTGAGACTCCAACCATACCATCGGGCGCCAGCTTATTGGGAGAAACAATAATCACCATGGGATCATAGAAATGCAGCAAGGTCTTTGAATTTTGATACGAACTGCTGGTTTCAATGTATTGAGAAAGATGCAGCGATGCGGATCTTAAGTCAAAAGCAGCCACTCCAACCTGTCATAAATTGCTACTGTCAGTTAGGCACAATACATATTGCTGGTAATCACAAGCCAAATTCAGCCACTTCAACCATTTCCACAAGATTGCTCCATTTGGCATCTGAACCTAATATCTATGAATACCAGTGAATATTGAAATTATTTCGATATCATTCACTAAATTTTTGAATCAAGTTTCAAGTCTCCAGTCATTTTGTAACAATATGAAGAACTATTTCTCTAAACATAATAGATGTGTACAGTTACACCGGTTGCATTATTGAAACATGTGTCCAAGAAAAGTTACCGAGGGATATAGCAAGAATCTGATTCTTCCAAAACGTGCAAGTAGATCAGTTGAAAAAATTAGTATCGCAATATATCAACTATGAAAGAACGCAAAATCAAATCTGACCAAAAGCTTCTCAGAGAGAATAAACCACAAACTCCACTTGTCAAGAGAAATACACAATCGTTCTGATAAAACCTCCTAACGAAGATTCAAAACCTAAATCAGTCGCATCCAACCACCCCTTTGTTAATATACACAACAGAAAAGTGTAACTTAAGAATAATAATCTCCGAATTCATTTATTATCTTCATAGGTAATTGCCAGACAGAACAACAAATCAGGACATGACAACTACAAAGAAATAGTGAATCAATATAGGCACTATTTCAGCTTCTGAAAATTTCCACTAAATCAGATTTCTCTGAAAACTGAAAGCAAAATTCGAATTCATTCGTATAACCTCATTTGTCCATGAATATCCGCAACTTTCTTCACAAGATTGCCAAACAAATATTCAAAAATCTCAGATCATCTCTTCAGCATAAATTCATGCGATTGTGTACGGGGAGAGAGAGCCACACGTATTGTGCGTTCCTATACACACACACAGAGTATATGCATAAATTCATGCGATTGTGTTACTGTGTACGAAGAGAGAGAGAGAGAGACCTCCTTGGCTCGGTTCTCAATGAGACCGATGACGAAGCTTGATCTCTCTCCGGTATCGTCCTCCATTGAGTTCCACTCAGTCTCAGCAGTGAACTACTGATTCTGAAGTCAAGTGCGCGCCATTTTGTGTTTGTTTCATACTAGCAACGTGCCACGTTGCACGCGAAAATTTGTATTGAAAGTACATAAAAAAAAAATCTAATTATATATTTAAATTAGATATCATTTCATATTTATTATATTTAAATTATTTATATTTTATTCACAATTATAAATATTCAATTGTCTCATTTTTTGTGTTCTTTCATTCGATCTACCAAATAATAAGGGTTATATGATTTTATTTTCTCGATTATTTCTTTTTTGTCTTCTTGTTTTTACTTGTTTCAATACTTTTTTACCAAATTATTTTGAGTGTGAATAAAGAAAAAAGAAAAATATATCAGTTTTTTGCCATTATAGATGATATTATATCAATAAAATTATCGATGTGTTTTGGGATAATGTTGTTTTTATATATCATGTTAAGCATAACATAATCATTCAAAAGTCTTACAAAGATAGAAATATTTATATGAATATGTTAGAGATTATTTTATTATTTAAATACAAAAAGATATAATCGTAATTTATATATTTAAATATCAAATGACATGTTAGCCTTTATAGTTTTTTATAAGGGCAAAATAGTAAATTAAAATTTTTTCATGCTAAGGTACTTTTATTAGTAGTATATAATAGATATATACGAGTGCCTACCTCATCCTAGTTCTATGCTGGTGGGTGCATATTTAGAGTGACATGGACGAAGAGTGAAAAATTTATTCCCCCTAAATTTTATAATTTTTGTATGAATGGTTTGATTTTGATTAGATTTAGAAATGAATTAATTGAAGTACGTGTAAATTGGGCCGAATAGACCTTGACCATTGGAAAAAAAAAAATGAGCAATGTTGTAGGGACCTAATAATGTGGTTTCAATGTAACCATTAAATAAGTTGTGAGTTACAATGTTAGATGGAGCCCACAACCAATCTAATGATTGTATATCATTAAGATCTTAAATAAGGTCCTCAAATAAAATTCAAATAGTATTTTCCAAAAAAAAAATAAGATTACCAAAGGTGCAAGTGCGACAACATAACTGTATCATCCGTCGTATGTAAATTTTTTTGATAAAATTAATTCAAAATTTTAAACAAATAATCACACTTTAGTCGAACTTGGCTTCATATGATCAGGAAGTTAAGGTTTCGCTCTCAACTGAAAGATTTTTAATGTTTGGATATTGTGTGTTTTAAAAATTTATCAAACTAGGTTGATCCCCACAAATTGTCTAACCACTCTAATTTCTTTCCCCTTTAGGAATAGCCCAGAAAGAATAACGACTCTAATCACCATTGATCTAAAACATCAACGACTAAGATTCATTCATACCTACTATAATATTAACATAAAGTCATAAATAGAGAGCATAAATAAATTTCTCCAAACTTGAGAGGTGAGAAACGAGGATCACATATTCAGATAGGCTCAATATCCCCCAAACTAAATTAGAAAAACTAGGCAAAAAACCTAGACTCCCTCACATTTAACATATTACACCTAGACTCTTTATGACTGACGATTAATCGACAGATACAACAGAACAAAGCAAAAGACATAAAAACCCCTGGATATTTTCTGAATTTCTTTATAATGATCAATCTACCCTTCTTGTTGAGTATATAAGTTTTCCCGGCTTAGTCACTTTCCTAGAGTGTCTATTGCGCATTTAGACCTTCTTATTGAGTGTGTTCTCCTCCAAATGAAGAACACTTTGGGGCATCTGAAGATCCTTGGTGTCTGACAATCTTGATGTTTGGAGTTCCCTAAGTGTGATCATAGAGTCAAAGTCGTTCAACTAAAAAATGTATCCAAAATGTTTGGTTCAAAAAGGATAGTTTGCTAAATTACTTGTATCTGTGATGATGACATAATGAATTTTTAACAGTTATCTTAACGAAGATTGGTGATAAGGGTTATGTGTTACACATACACAAATTTTAGAGGTTTAGGTGTAATATGTCAAATGTGAGGGGGTTAGATGATTAAGTGACAAACTTGGGGGAGGGGGGTCCGGTGTAATTTAAGCCTATTTATACGTGAAATACGGCGTCGTTTGCCCATCCCCACTGGCAAATTGACCATTGGCTCTTGGCTGTCAATTGGCAGGTGGTGGGAACGTAAGCTCCAACCACTCAGGCATGTGGTGGGTGGGTGGCTAAACATTGAGATAGAGAGAGAGTGGTAACAAGAGATAAAGGTTGGACATGAGCTTTCTTCGAAGAGTGTCGTCAAGCTTACCTCAAATTCTGGGATCCAGGAAAAGGTCCTTCAAATCTCTGAAATTCCCAGGAGAGTCCCTCGACGCCTCTACTTCTCCTTCTCTCACCCATGGCATTCACGTCTTCCAATGCCCTGTATTTCTTCTCTCTCTGTCTCTCTCTATCACACACGTGGTTTTCAAAAGAAGTTATCTTTTCGAATGATTGGAATTGTTTATGTATGCATTGTATTTGTACGAGAATCGAATTGAGTTCGTTATTTCGATGGGAACATTTTTTTTTCTAGGACGCCGTTGGAGTTGTTGCAAAGCTATCGGATTGTATTGCTTCAAATGGTGGAAACATACTCGTTGCCGACGTTTTTGTCCCCGAAAACAAGGATGTCTTTTACTCGAGAAGGTTTCTCTCCTCCTACTCCCTGTCTATTTCATGTATTAATTTGTTTTTATGAGACCTTTATTAACTTTTTTGTATTCATATTTTGGCTTTACATTGAACTAATTCTATTTCGGTTCTTGATAAAATTTCTAGCATTAACTGTTTTATTTTTTTTATTTTTTTTTTGTTACACTCGTTCTGGACTACATTTTATTAACTTAGTATGTTAACATGCTTGATTCTAATACAATTGATTTATTTTGATTTTATTGAAAATTTGTATTGCATTTGGAGGATTATTATATTCAGTTTTAGAGATACTTTGTTATTTTTAAAATCAAGGCTTTGTTGTAAGTTTTGACTTTAACAGAATTAGAAGCCAGTGGGAATGTAGAATTTGAGATATTGATCCTCAAAAGATTATAAGAATGCAATTTGATGGAATATATCAGCATTTTCACATCCAATTTTATATTGCAATGACATTTTGAAACGAATTTCGAATCTGAAAAAAGGAACTCTGAGAAGGATGGATTTGTTCTATCTCAGCATTCTTGCATATTACGAGAAACTGAAATCATAATTTTCAAGGTGAAAACATATTTCTCTAAATGTAGAGTTTGTGGCCAGATAATCAGTCATTGGCATGCAATTCTACATTTCTGTTCGCAAAAATTAGAAAGCAATTTCAGATGTACAACTGATTTCAATACAATAACAGACTTTACATTTAAATGTCAGTACTATTATAAGAGATCATAATAGTATGCAATTCTACGTTTATGTTAGTGAAAATTAGAAAGCAATTTCAAATAGCCAACTGGGTTCGGTGAGAGATTTTACATTTGAATTTCAGTACTTGATTTTCTTCGCAATTTAAAGTCAATAATTCTTAGTTCGGATGGAATAGATGTATCTTCAAAAACATTATTATTGTGTCTAGTTGGGTCTCTGTTTTCTATATAGTATGAACACACAAATCCATTTGAAGCTTGAGAAAAGGGGATTTCAAATTATCTGTCAAAGAAACTAAATGCTTCTTAGTATCTGACTGTATTATTAAGTTAAAGAGGCCTGCAAGTCTGTTGTATGGTTCTTGTGGGGTGGATCACTGATCTGGTGACTAGACAAATGCTTTAAGCGGTCTAAACAATCTCAGCATATGACAAAAATAATAACAGTGAACCTAACATTTATTAGTTGGTACCTAGACAGTGGAATATTAGTAAGAAGTATTGGCACGGAGCCTGCTACTTGTATCTGGCCTGTTTCCAGGTTCTTGTAGTTTTCTGTGACATGAGATGGCATTTAATACTTGATCCATGAAAATATAAGAACAAAAGTCTGCTGCTACTTACAGTGAATTTGTCTTCAACCCTGCTAAATGGCCGAGGTTGCAAATGGAGGAGGATTTCCTTAAGATATCAACAATATTCAATGCAAAGAAGTGTGTTGTTCGGGTGCCTGCTGTTGACCCCAAGTACAAGATCGCGGTTCTTGCTTCAAAGCAGGTTTCTTTCTTCGCTTTTCGCTCCCTACTGGTTTGTTTTCCTGATATTGACCAAAAGCTTGGCTAAGCTGAATACTGCAAAGTCAGATAAAATGTGGTTCCTGTGCTTCACATATAGAAGCTTTTGTTATGTTGATGCAGGACCACTGTCTTGTTGATTTGTTGCATGGCTGGCAGGATGGAAGACTTCCAGTTCACATAACTTGTGTAATAAGGTAAAGGTTGAGGATCTTCATCCTTTTCACTGTCCAATTGGTTTCAAATGTGTTGATAATGATCTTGACTGCATTTTTTAACAGTAATCATGATAGAGGCCCAAACACCCACGTGATTCGATTTCTTGAAAGGCATGGAATCCCGTATCATTACTTGCGCACAACTGGAGAAGACAAAAGAGAAGAAGAGATCTTTGACTTGGTTAAGGATACTGACTTTCTTGTACTTGCTCGATATATGCAGGTAATTTTTTTAATTACCTTGAGTTAAAATATTTTCTCTTGTTTTTAGTTAAACAAGAAAAAATTTGTGCGGTTGTATTCTCGAAGGTTAGGCATGTAGTGGGAGAACCAGCTTGCCCTTGTATTCCCCCTTCATCTGTCTATCAGCTATATGATTCGTAGAGACTTGCTTGTGTTTTCAAATCGCCCACTGCATTGACTGTAGTCCACAACTTCTATTGAGTCTGCAGATATTATCCCGAAATTTTTTAAAAAGCTACAGGAAAGATATAATTAACATTCACCATGGCCTACTGCCTTCATTCAAGGGTGGGAATCCGTCCAAACAGGTTCGGTTTTCTAGCCTTCTTCATGGACTTACGATGGTTCTAGGTCAGGCATTTCAAAGGCTTTCATGTTACATGTATAATCTGTCATACAATGCTGACAGGCCTTTGATTCCGGTGTGAAATTGATTGGTGCAACAAGTCACTTTGTCACTGAAGAGCTTGATGAAGGACCAATCATCGAGCAAATGGTGATTATTTTCATGTTTGATACTTTATTGAATTTTTGCTTGTTTTAGTTTTTAATACCTCCTGTAGCTGAAGATTTTTAATTCCTCCTGTAGCTGTACCTGCTAACCATTTGTGCAAGTTGTATATGTTGTTTAGAATCACGAGGTGCAGCTTACTAAAAATGATCGAAGCTAGACATGTAATACCTTTAATGACAGTGTCATATCAACCTGCAAATTGGTCTAGCATGGGGGTGCCCAAGCTCTATCAAGACAGAGAGTGATTTGTTGATTTAGTGACATATTGCCACGTCTATGCAAATGTTATCCTAACCCATGTTGTAATCAAACGTTAAGGTGCATACCCAAAAGATAAAAATAAATAAAAAAACCAAAGTCTAAGGTATTACTTGGTTCTCATTTAGAAATCATGTATCTTGCTTCAAATTATTTGGAGAGTTTTTTTCTCTTTAAGTAATGATTATCTTCAAATGTTATTTGAATGGTACCTAAACTTAATCTGCATTTTACTGCAATTTATTATTGGTCACACTTGCTTGCATTTTGATGCTGCTCTGCTAGAAGTTTCTGCATATTGGACAAAATAGTTGTAGTTGATATTCATTTCTTCTCCTTTAAACCTTGCTAGTTTAATAACTACGTGCGCTCTCATACTAATACATAAATGTGCATATGTTTCAAACATAGAAAATTTTCATTTGGGATTGTATTAAATTACTTTAGTGTTGTTTTTTTTTTTTTTTGGTCAGGTTGACAGAGTCTCCCACAGAGATAATTTGCGGAGTTTTGTACAGAAATCTGAGGATCTTGAGAAACAGTGCCTTGCAAAAGCAATAAAATCTTATTGTGAGCTGCGAGTTTTACCTTATGAGGAAAACAAGACTGTTGTATTCTGAGAATTTTTTTCTTAAAAGTTCGTGTCTAGCGCATTAGGCTTTCCGCGTACTACAAGGTATGGGAAAGGCATATGGTAGGCAATATTATTCTTATTTTGGAGGAGCTGATTTCCGGTACATTCCAAGTGTAATGAGTTATGTGTGTACATTCAATTTTAATAAAAATTATCTAATATAAAAGTTTCATCGCTGCCAATTCATGATGGTGATTACATAGATCTGCAGTCAAACTATCGTCACAATCTTCTTACTAGTGAACTGTGCATGAAATACTGTTTTTTTGTGAATTATTAAGCATTCGAGTGTCTTGGAGCGTTCGATTAATCCTCTCGAAAACATGCACATCTGATATTTAAATGCTATAAAATATCTTGTTTGCTCATAATTTTTCTCAGCCATTATGTTCTAAAAAATACAGTTTTTAGCACGTAAGCTCACGTTTTTTGTCTTGCTAGTGAGAGATGTCCTCTTTTTTTCTGCTCTTTCTGTTAGCCGGTTTCAATAGCGAGTAGTTCGTGATTGGCGGAAAATAAAATTTGACCAACCCACCATTTACTTGTGCCCAATTATGAAAAAAACGCCTCACAAAGTTACTAACCAGTCAACTAAGTAAGCAACATACTGGCACTCAATAAGGGAAAAAAAAAAGGAAGATAATACACACAGAAAAATACATTTCTTCTTATTCACAAGTTGAAAATTACATTCTCAACCCCAAAACCAGAGACCATAACACTTGACACCACCACAATACAACAATACAAAGAACCTCTTAAGCATAGTCTTCAGAGGCTGGGAGATGGGCATAGGACCCAATGAAGATGTCACCATAGATCAACCCAGCCAACCCGCCACCAATGAGTGGACCGACCCAATAGATCCAATTTTCCGAGAAATCTCCGCTAGCAACTGCTGGCCCAAATGACCGGGCTGGGTTCATTGATCCACCACTGAATGGGCCAGCAGCTAGAATGTTCGCACCGACGATGAACCCAATTGCAATGGGCGCAATGATTCCGATTGAGCCCTTCTTAGGGTCTGCTGCAGTTGCATAGACAGTGTAGACTAGTGCAAAGGTTATGACTATCTCCATTACTACTCCTTCCAATGCATTCATTCCTGCAGCAACTCCATGGGTAGGAATAGCCTGCCAAAACGAATAGAAATATTAAGTTCAAATTTTGATAAATTCTTAGGGGATTTATTTTTTATAAATATTTTAATCTCGATGTGTAAGTCTGTCAATGGATCAGATTTAGATCAAATTTTGACAGATCCGAATTCGAATTCAAAAGTTTCGATAATCCGGCTAATTTTATCTTCGTGATCAATATCTGAACCCATTAACAATCCAAAATCCGTTTTCCATTTTCCGTTTTCGATCCGATCCGATTCGAATAACTTAATTAAATATATTTTAATAAATTATACCTAAATTTTAACTAATTTTTTTAAATAATCACTTAATTTTTTTAATATTATAATAAAATACATAAATAATTCGAATCAAATCATAATCGGATCGGATATATGTATTTCAAAATCTGAATCTGTGAAATATAAGATATCAGATTCGAGTTCAGATTATCGATAAAAAAAATAGTAATCCATATCCGTCTAATCAGATTTAAATTCGAATCAAAATTCGATCTATTGACAACCTAACGACGTGGATGACATACTTTTCATTAAATTAGACAGATAATTAGTTGAGGTGCGTCAAGATTGCGCATAAGTTAACCCGAATACTTGACTGTTGAACCGGGAAAAAAAAAAATTGTAGTTTTTATATTTATTGGGGACCTTGGGGTGAATATGGAAAATGATTTTCTTACTATAATTTTTGGGGTTATGTACCTCGCCATTAGTAACGAACTTGAGGAGGAGGCAAGCGACAGAGGCACCAAGCAATTGGCCAATCCAATAGAAGAAGCCAGTGAGGATGGTGATGTTGCCTCCGATGGCCAGGCCGAAAGTGACGGCCGGATTTAAATGGCCGCCGGAGATGTTGGCGGCGATGGAGACCCCAACGAACAGTGCAAATGCATGAGCCACGGCCACTGCTACCAAACCAGGTGGGTCTAGAGGTGCATCCGATGAGAGCTTATCTGCAACCATCACAAATAAAATCTCATAAATATTTTAATTGATATTTTATAATTAATTTTCCAAATCTAAAGTTTTTGGAAGTTTGGAACACTAGTTTTCTACAAGAATGATTAGAAAAATTGGGCTAATTACTTTATTTGTTTATAATGATTGCTCGTGGTATGGTATAACCACCTCGCTCGCCCCATTTTATTAAGGGGTGACAATCAAGTTGGGTTGGCTCTGAATCATGTTGCAATGATTTCATGTTGAATACTAATTAACGTAAATTTAAATTACTTAACGAATAAATTTACATGATTTAATACTAATATGATCTGTTCGTTTATCGTGTCTTATCTAAGTTAACATGTATAAATCGGGAACTAGAAATTTAGAACTAAAACACTATTCGATCTTTTGCAAACCAGCATAAAATCTACTTAGTGTAAGATCCTATGAAATCGTGTCAGAATTCTAAGTTTATAATCATTCAAAAAATACCGAACTTAGAAATGGAAAAAAAATTAATAAGTTTTTTACTATATTTGTTACTATGTTAGAAAATTATGTCATTTTCGATTTCTTACTGAAAACTAATCAAGCATAACATACTAGTTTGGTATTCAATGGGCGTCATGTTAATAGCACAAATAAAAAATGTTCACCTCTAGTCCGGAATTTGGTCCCCTATGAGATACCCCGGATAAGCTATAGAAGCTATTATTCGTGCTAGTTAATCCATAATAAACCTACTGAGTGCTAAAGAATTTGTCACTAGCAGGGGCTACCCGGGGGGGAGGGGGGTGGTTGTATTATGGAAGTACTTACTGAAAGCAATGGCGGAGCCGACGCCGGCGAACACGAAAAGAAGGGTGGCAATGAACTCCGATAAATAAGCCTTTAGGGACGCAACACTAAAAGAGTCACCAACGCTACCAAAAGCTATCTTCACCATTTTTACTCGCTTAAAAGAAAATTACCCAAATAGCTTTCTGAAGAGAAAAAGAGAAACACTCAAAAAAGGAAGCTCAAGAGTCCCAAGGTTGCTAGCTACAACTCTAGTGTGTATTAAGCTCCACTCTTCATGGTATATATATATATATATGCATTGAATATGTCATAGGTGCATATTTTATTCCAAAAAAGTTGAGTTCTTACTTTCATTATTTTTTACGAACAATAATATTTGTACTTAATTTATTTATCTAATAATTTATAATTATTAAATTAACAGTGAATCTCAATATTTATCAGAACTCACAATTAATCTAATGATTATGATGAATTATGTCAGTAAATTATGTATACGTAGTATTATTATTTGGGCAAATGTTGGATGACTTCGAGCTGTAATAATGACAAACTCAAGTCACGGTGATTAGTCGTTGAATTCAAGAAAATAGTCGGCGCAAGTTTAGATCTTGTAACAAAAAAAAAAATGATAAGCGCTCATCTATCCAATTGATATGCCACAGACTAAAATTTGAGAATTAATTTCTCCAAAATAAAATTAAAAATTCCGTAGTGCTATACCACTTTTCTTTATTATAATCCGTTATGAGCGGGAGTCTTGTACATTAAACACAGCTTTTGTTTAAATTTGTCTGTAAAGTGCAGAGTAGGCAGCAAGAAGAGGCATTGCGGGCACCGACCATAGGGCCTACACGAGTGAACAAGAGCCACTAATCGGTGCCGACCCACCGGCCTTGCTTCAAAATAATACACACGATGAACATGGGAACAAAATTAAGTTAATTCCAAAGTAATGGGTATACAAACAATTAATTTCAAATCCTTTTATAGATAAGCTTGATTAATATAAAAAATGAATAGATTAAGCTCATTTGAATTAATTAATTGATAGCATGACCATTGCAAATAATAAACAAACCATTAAAGAGATTATTTTTATGTCCCAAACACCTAATAATAATAGCTATACCAATCATAATTGAGGGGACTTAACGAACCAAGAGTCATTAGATAGTGATGGATGAGAGAGGTTTTATTGAGGAATTCAAAATTCCCGCCCTCTCGACATGATTGGATGGTATTGAACTTTAATAAGATTGCTTTATTTTTTAAATTACTAAGCGATGATGATGAGATTTGAATTTTAACGTTTGTTCTTTAAGAATTTCATTTTTGTCGTTACATTATTAATTTTTGATACGTTATTATTCCGATTACGTGAAACACCTTGCTGTGAGGGGATTGACCTTTCCAGCTGAGGGGGAATGATCCTTGAACACCCATTTTTTCGGTGCTTGGCGTCAATGTGAGGGCAAACCAAAGTCATTGTCCCCCAATTGAAAATGACTATCCAACACATGTTCTAGTTATGATATCCAAATACCACTTTTCATCTAATAAAAACCTGTCACATGCAACTGAAGAAGCCGAAATCATTATTCGTTTAAATCTATTCCCTACCATAGGCTGCAACTCTTTTTGTCCTTTTTGTGTAGAGCTCATATGATCTTGCAGGACCTAAGCTACTCAAAAGCAGTAAAAATGGCAGGACAAGCTCAATTTATTATTCATTTTACATTTACAAGTGGACAATGGGGGTAAAAGAGAAGGAGGAGAGAGAGAATTCAAGACGACCATTCAAAATTTTATTAGCTGTGAATGATAAATAGATGGTTCTTCCACTCATTTTAATCCGTCCATTAACTTCAATTTCTCTCCATTTTAATCTATACTCGTAAAATTATACTAATCAACCCATTTTGCTCAAATCACATGTTTAAACTAGCAAAGAAGTCATAAAAATTAGAGTAAATTGCACTGGAGGTCCCCAAAGTATGAAGTTTGTCTCATTTTAGTCCCCAATGTTTCAATTACATCATTTTGGTCCCTGAAGTATTGAATATGTTTCTATATAGTCCCTCAAGCAGACAGTGTCTAGATTGCTAATGATTTTTTATCATAAACTTGTCACGTGATACTTAAATATGGACAAAAAAATAAATTGGATAAGCCTTGACCAAATTTTTACTCAAATTTTGGTTAAATAGCTACTTAAATTATACAATTTTGATCGTAAGTTATCCAAATTTTCATCAAAAATTACCCATATTACATATTTTTTTGTCAAAAGCTACTCAAATTTTTTTTAAGAGCTATTAAAATTATTTTTTGTCCATATTTAGATATTATGTGACAAGTTAATGATACAAAATCGTTAGCAATCTGGACGTTGTCTGCTTGAAGGACTATATAGAAACATATTCAATACTTTAGGGACCAAAATGATGCAATTGAAACATTGGGGACCAAAATAAGACAAATTTCATACTTTTAGGACCTCTAGTGCAATTAATCCTAAAAATTATAACCCTTAAGAGGGGTCTAATGGTTAAGCTTGCAAGTTTAAAAAAGGTATTAGGTTTGATATTTATCATACTCCTTAAGGGTCGACCCAACCATTTTTATAATGGTTGACTCAGAGTTTGAGGGAGTAATCGACACAAATCTGAACACCTGTTAAAAAAAAAAAAATTCATAAAAATTATAATTGACAAGGTAAATTTTAAAAAGTGGCTTGGGCTTTTCCATTTAATTTTTTCTTCTTTGTTAAGTGCTTTTCGATTTGATTTTACTTGAGAATGATTGGTGCAATTTTAAAGAGTATTAAATTAAAATGTTTAGAGGCGATTTGAAATAAGCAACAAAGTTCATGGGGCATCAATGTATTTTTTCTGAAACTTCCTACACCGTCAAAGCAATAGACGGCCCACATGCGGCCACGAGAATTTTCCGGCGACCAACTGTTCAGAGGGAAAGTTCGAATCCAAAGCTCCGATTCTCTGATTCCACAGTTTCCATCTCTCAATAAAAAGTCTACGTTTCTGTAAGGTTTTAGAGAGAGAGAGTGTGTGTGGCAGGTGAAATTAATAAACTCATTGAATGCTCTCAACGACGCAAAACTGATGGAATTCAATTCTGTTGCAGCTAACCGGGTCCCATCTCTCTTTGAGGTATGTGTATGGTTAGTTTTTCCACTTCACATTGCCTTATTCATTACAATTCTTCTTGTTCAAAAATCTTCACAAAATATAGTTAATTCATAATGCTAATACATGCCCATTAAAGAACCCACCCTCTCTATTGGTTCCTTCTCATTGATTTGAGTCATTTTCCTTCATACCCACCTCCCAATTTTCTGCACATAATCTCTGTCGGAAACCATTTATATCATATTTGGCTACTTTTTTTGATTAACGGTCATATATACATGTACATACATGTATATGGAATAGAGGAATGTGAGAGTTTTGGTGTCTTGTTGACATTCAAGGAGGAAAAGTAATGGTTGGTCTTGCTGTAGATGAAGATGAGGAGAGAGCTAACAGGAGAGAAAATGGGGATTCTCGGGCATGTACACATGGTCATGCCCATCACAGGCGGTCTAAGAGGTGCATTTCATTCAATTTTCTTTGAAAACTCTTCTCTTGATTGGTGAGGAGGATCCGAGAGTATCTTGTGGGTTTTCACTAGCTTTTCCAAGGCTGTGAAGAATAGTATGATGAACTAGGATTTGAATGAAGTTTTGTCAAAAAAAAAAAAAGAGAAAAGAAAAGAAAAAGAAAATTGTAATTGATCCGTAACGGTAGGGATGAGGTCGGTTGAGTTTCAGTTTCACCATGTTTTTGAACTGTAGTCAATAGCTTTGGACTTCTTGCTGTCCCAAAAGCTCATGCTATTACTAGTTAGTAGTTATATTACGCAGCTATTATCTTCATAATGCATAGCAGTATAAGACCATTTGTCATGTCTGCTTCTGAAACTAACAAGTATATATGCCTTTTGTTTCTAGTACTTCTGACAGGAACTTGGAACTTTCGAAGAGTAAAATATTACGTTCCATAAGAAAGGACCTGGATGAATCACCTGTAAGAAGACTATAAATTTTACTTCAATTCATGATCAGTTCATGTAATTTGTTCATTTTACATCCAGACAGTGCTTTAATTCCGAAATGTCCAGCATTTTTCAATCTTATGCAGTGTTGTGATGATCAAGGTGAACACAAAATGACTTAATTTTCTCACTCATACCATTTAATCTAACAGCAGTTGCCACGTTCAACAAGGAATTGCAGGGCACAGAGTCCCTTTCATGAATACGTCATTAATACCAGCACAGATGCTATATCAAACCAGAGAGCCTCCTTGGAAAAAGATGTAAGCATGGAAATTTCATGTCTATCTTTAACATCTTTCTCATACGGAATGGTTGTTTGAAGTCAACTACATGTATTGCATAAATATAATATCAAGTGGTTTAACAACTCACAAATTCCTCTTATGGGATGATTGGTAATTTGGTCTCTGGTTATTCTCCCTTTGAATTTTATTATGAATACTAAAAAGTAATAAAGTAAAAGAATAGTTCCTAGGTTCCTATTCCATAAATCTATGGAGATCGGGTTTGTTCGTATCTAGGGTTCAAACTTACTTTTGTACTAACTATCATTGCCTTGTTAATTATGTAGCTGTTTGAAAAAAGCTATCTCTGCATTGAATGATCATTGCAAGTAGAACTGTCATGTTTTAAACCAATATATATCAATGGATGTGTATAGATCTGCAAGTTCTCACTGGATTGGCATTCTCATAAGACTGTTTGCTATCTGAGAGAACTTTTGCGGACAAAGAATACTGCAAGCATGCTCTTCTTTGTCCTAGCATGACTCAATAACCCCAAATCTTGTCAAATATAACAGATTCATATTGAACCTCACCTGCAGATAACATTGCTTTTAAAGGTATAAAGTTTGTTTCATAATTGATGAACCAATTTGCAGATTGAGCAGCTACAATTGCACTTGCAGCAAGAGAAATCCATGCGAATGTTGCTTGAGAGGGCAATGGGCCGAGCTTCTAGTACTTTGTCTCCTGGACATCGGCATTTTTCCACTCAGGTAAGTTTGATATAAGATGACAAATCTTTAATTTGATTTATTTCTTCTTTTATCTACAAAGCAGAATTTTTTTACTTTATAGTTTGAACATTAGCTACTGTTATGGAATTTATCAATGTGGCAAAGCCAATTTTACTTTCCCATACTCATCCAGTATCCTAATGATGTAATTCCGATAACTTAATAAAATATCAGCATGGTCGAGTGGCCTTGGTTCCATCCATCCAATAAGTGGATTCCTGTTATCCAGCTCTTATGACCATCCAGAGAAAATTAGTTGGAAAAACAACCAGCTGATGCCAATGCTACAACTTGAGTTCACGACTTTGTTCCATTTTTCTTTGTGGACCCCCTTCCCTTGTTGAAAGGTTATATCTATGTGAGCTTGTGAGCAGAAGACAAGTTAGAAAGTATTTGACTTGCTCAGTGTCAGTAACCAGGTCCAAAATGTTGAATTGTGAAGAGGAGAGGATTGAGGGTTTAAAGGCATAACCCATCAAACTCGGAGTCACCTTTTAGGGGGTTTATATTTGCATTGAGCTAATCTGTTCTGCACGTTGCTCAAAAGAGGGTTATTAAGCATATGCATGCTTTCCCAATACTGACCAAGTCTTTTCAATAGCATACTTTGTCAAACTTGTGCACTCAGCAATTGTTTTTTTCATAGATATTCACCGCATTTTGCATCGGGGCCTTTTTTTTTAATCTATGAGCCTCAAATGTGATGAATATAGTGAAAAATAACACCCAAGTTCTGGCTTAATAGACAAAGGAGTTGATAGCTGAAATTGAATTGCTTGAAGAAGAGGTTGCAAACCGTGAGCAGCATGTTCTGTCCCTGTACAGGAGCATTTTTGAACATAGTGTTAGTCGGCCACCTTCTGGACAAAGCTCAGTCATGGCTTCCCCGGCTCACCCAAAGAAGGAATCAAGAAAACACCCAAGTATAATTTCAAGTGCTTTTTGTTCCTCCAAAAATTTCCCGTTAAGACCTTTCCAAGCTCTGGCTACGATGAATGACTCGGGGAAAAGAAACTTGTTTCAGTCTAAGACAAGGCATGCTTCATTGTTTAATGGCAAAGCAAACATCCATTTTGAGAAGACTTGTTCAGATCATGTTAAGGTATGCTAACTATTTCACTTTTCATAATAAAGGTGATCTTTTTTGTGGTTTAGCATCTTAGTTGCTTCAAATCTATTCTTGAATTCAACACAACTCTCTTTCATCAGACTAAACAGTCAGGAAATGCGCAGAACTGAATCACATACTTCATAGATATAATTATAGTGTAACCACTGGAAAAGGGTGCTTGATGACACTATACTTCTTGTCCATTTAGGGTGACCTAGTCAGGTCCTCAATACTTGTGTCACTGCATCATGCAATGCTTACTGTTGAGTTAATTGATCTGTGTTTAAAATTGCTTTGATAAACGAAAATGGAATGTTTTTTCTGCTCATCAGTTTGGATGTTCAAACATCTAAATGTGTGCACAACTGCACATAATACACTAAAACTCATGTTTCGTTACACCGATGGTCTGCTATATTACATTACTCCAATATCCAAACTGATTCATCTCATTTGTTCGAGACAGAGACAAGATCAGCGACCGACTGTGGTAAAAGCTCCTGTACTGCAAACTCTTAAAGACCATCTCTATCAGTGTCCAAGCAAGTTGTCTGAGGAAATGGTTAGGTGTATGGCTACAGTATACTACGGCCTCCGAACTTCAGCATCTGAAAATTCTGAACAAAAGCGATCACCTTTGTTGTCAAGGTCATCCACTAATGTAAAGCTTCCACAACATGGTACTGGTGTGGCCAGGGACTGGTCTTGCAACTCCATAGTTGAAATATTGCGGATATCAACTGATAAGAACAACTTCTCTTGTGCATCTTATGCCATCAACAACTACAGGTGAATTCCTCATGCATCAAAAATGGTGGAAAAAATATGGGAAGTAAAACACGAGGGAGTTGATTCTTGTCTTTTGCGTAAACTGAGATGTCCATTAAGGTTTATAATGGAAGAGGCTCACTTGAAATCCTATCTTATCCACTAGAATTCTCATTCATGGACCCCAATTCAAATGGATTAGTACTGTCTAGCTTTAGACTATATATTTCCAGATGGTTCCTCCTCCCTTTTTTTCCTCTTCCCAAAGAGGAAAATAAGGGCTTCCAGGCCCTTTGAGTTGTTATAAGTACTAAGTTAGATTTGTTGATCTTGGTTCTAATAGAGACCATAAATATATGGAGCAGGTCTACATCACGTTCTTATTATCAGGTGTATTCCTAGGTCCCAGGTCGTTTCAGATGTGAATTTTCAGAGATGAAACAGTTAATTAACCTGGACTCCTCCATTTCATGTCTCCATGTCCATAAAGTAGATAGCACGCTCCAACAATATACAAATAGCATTGAAGTGAGGACGCCCTACTTGTACAATAAATAAAATGAATTATTCAAATTTATGTAAGTCTACAATTTTGGGATCACAAAGTGGATCACTCCTTTTAGCATGCGGTGATCCTCCAGTTTGCTGTGTTCACGTCTAGTTGAGGTCAGTATGAATGTTAGCATCACATCAGGCACACACACACACAAACAAAAGCACACACAAAAGGAAAATAATAAAGAGAAGAAAGCGGAAATTAAAAAAAAAATTAACATATCCAATTTCACTAGAATGTTGAGTGCTTCAAATCAGAAATGATAGTGCTTATCAGATGGTTAGAAAATGTTCCATCTGGTTGGTTTTCTTTTCTTTACTCCAGTTGAAACAACATGGGTATATTCAGATGATAGAATCACAAAGCTTCAGAAAATTTAAAGGATCAGTAGTGAGAGTTTGATGGGCAGGAGCTACTTCTATTGTGTAAACATGGAAACCCTCACTCAGGTTTCATGAAACTAATCGTGACCCCCTTTGTGGTTTCTAGAATTAAATTTAGCTCCTTTCTGTAGGGTTTGTCTGAAGGAAAACATTTCATTTCTGAAAAATAGAATTATGCGTATTGAGGGTTAAAATTCATTGTACAGCACATCTTGTTTTGCGCGTTGGGGGTGGGGGTTAAAGTGTTAGTTTTAGAAACCCTTACAGAGTCTGTATGTTGCCTACACCCTATAGTTCTCCTTCCTTAACCGTGTTTTTCCTGGTGGCGAAGGGTGGATAATACATGACATGCTATTGTGCATTAGTGAGGGTGGCCATGCTGCTCCAAATTCTTCATACTCTTTTCATGACCTCTCCTCTGAAGGGATTTGCATCTGGATAAATTAGATGTCATTTTATTTTAACATGATCCTCTCCCCTTTTACTGTTTCAGACTTCTAGTGGAACAACTGGAAAGGGTGAATGTGAGGCGGATGGAAACCAATGCCCAGACTGCATTTTGGATCAACTTGTACAATTCCTTAGTTATGCATGTAAATATTTCATAACTGGTAAACAAGCTGTCTTCCCAACATTGTACTTTCTGATATCTCTACTCACATGCCTTTCTCCTTTGTCTCGTTCAGGCATATATAGCTTATGGAATACCCCAAAGCTCTCTAAGAAGGTTAGCCATGTTTCACAAGGTAGTGCAATTCTTTGTTTAAAATCCATCATGAATGTTGCATTAGCTGGTTTGGATTGATCTTTCACTTTCCATAGCACTTGTGGGTTGTGGCCAGTGGTGAGAGTACTTCTAAATTATGGTGCAAATATTCCCCTCCCACCCCTAGAGAGAGAGAGAGAACCTTTAGAAACATTTGAGAAATTAAAAATGTCTATGAGGTTTGATTTTGTCATCTGTTCAGTTACACTTGTTTCTAATGCTGCAAGTATGACGGAGTTGGTGAAACGTGTTATAAGTGATCAAATCAAATATAAATCAACTAAAACTTTTTCTTCTTTGTCTCAATCCTCCATGAATTCTATGCTGAAATGAGCAATGAAAGAGACAACCAGTATCAGTGGCAGCTGCTATCTAAAATTCAAATTTGCTGTTTTAATGATATCATTCTGTATCTCTTTTTATTACTAACATATTTGATCCAATCTGAGCCAAAATTCCAAGGACAAAATTCTTTTATAGAAGAGTTCAATGAGCTTTCCGTGGTTGCTAATGTTTGACCTCTTTAGTTATATTCTTATTTTCATATATTCTATTGTAAATAACTGCTGGGTTTCTCTCTGTATAGTGCAGGCTGCTTACAACGTTGGAGGTCACATCATTAGTGCAAATGCCATTGAGCAGTCAATATTTTGCTTCCGAACACCCAGAGTTGGACGGGTACTACCTTACTCTCATCTTTTTTTTTTAGGTTATCCAAAAGGCACCCCGCACCAACATGGTGCCTGTTCTTTAATTGACCCACTCTTATTAACAAAATAGGTTTAGAAAAAAAAATATATGTTGAATATAGTTCCATAAGCTGGTTTCTGGTTCTGGTCAGCTGTGGGTTTTCACATTACCCAAACAACATGCATATGCCTTGTGCCATGGGTTGTATAAGAAAAAAAAGAAATGAAACTAGTGGTCCTGTAACTCCTGTTTGCTAGTTAGAAAAAACAAATATGTTGAATGCCTATAGTTCCATAAGCTGATTTCTGGTTCTGGTCAGCTGTGGGTTTTCACATGTACCCAAACAACATGCATATGCCTTGTGCCATGATTTATCTTCTTTTCTTGCCAAAAGAGCATGGATGAAGGTTGATTTTAACTTTTTAGTTCAGCAGTGAGACAAGGGCCTTTGCATAGTCCAGAGGTAAAACCTCATGCTAACAACCATGAAGTAGTGAGTTCAAACTTGAGACTATTCACATTGTGCCGATAACATCAAATGTTAAATCTCTTCCTAGGGCATCTCTCCTAGCACCCTCTCTTAACATTAATGAAACAAGGCAATGGGATAATCATCTATTTTTGACATTTATATGTAGCAACCCACATCTTGCACTGACGTGTAAACTAAATCCAAAGATGTTGAAGTTCCCACCATTAGTTATTTCAAAATGGAAAAATTAAGACCTTTTCTTGCACAAATGACAGTGGCTTGAAACCATCCTATCAACTGCAATGAGGAAAAAATCGGGAGAAGAAAGACAACGCATCAGTTCGAAATTCAGTCTTCACAATTGCCAACCCCTTGTTTGCTTCGCCCTTTGCACTGGAGCTTTCTCTGAACCCGTGGTAACTTCTTGATTCCATGACCGGTTTTTATTTTCATATTCATATGGTAGCTTAAATGCAATGAATTAGAAACTGCATTTCTTGCATCATTATTAGCGCATAGTACTTTGGTTTAACTACACTGGGTCTCTGATCAAGTCTGGTTATAAATTGAAAATATGTCCACCTCAGCTGAATTTTTTCATATATTGGGACTGTTTGGAGCTAGTTTTTTTAGGTGAAAATTATGCGGTTTGAAAAATTTCGCAAAAAAATCAAACTTAAAAAAGTCCTCCAAAACCGTTTGAGGTATTCTTTCAAAAGCTGGAAAAGTTGAAAAAAGTCCATTTGGGATGACTTTCTAGCTTTTTTATATCAAAATAAAAACATAATTACATGTATATATAGATTATGTATATTAGCTCCTAAAATATGAATTTTAAATTTTTTTACGTCATTAATAATATTTTATGAATATAATAAACTAAAAAGATATGTGGGATCCGTGACAAAACTCCAAAAAAGGGGAAGAAAAGCTCACAAAATCACCTTCTTGAATCAGTCTAAATAAGTCTTTTTTGGGTCCAAAAAGCTGCTGCATAAGCTGATACAAAAGCCAAGGTCCAAACACACCTGACTTATTTTACTACAAATCCAGTAAAAGCTACCTATTTAAGTTAGCTCCAAACAAGCCCATTGTGTGTTTGGGTGTCACGCAGAAGTTGAGCTTGTCCACAGTGATGTTGACTATGTTTTGGATCTGTTTTCATCTGGCTTTTTCAGAACATGGCAATCGACATATAATTTCGCTATCATCACAATGACTACATATTATACTAACCAATATTGTTGTTTATTGGCTGGAAATGGTAACTGGACCAGTTTCGACAGGATGTTTCAAAAGTTATTCCATGTTATTTTTTCAAGCAGCCTTTAGCAAAATGACTACCATTTCTTTTCCTGGTTTGACAATTCAAGCAGAATGACCGTGGTTGACAAAATAATTGTAATGGCCTCTCAGATGCAATTTTGATGAAGGGTGTCTAAAATTGTGAGTGAAAAAAGAGGCTTAATTTCTGCTTAATACTTCTGTTTCAACCTCCGACATAGCCTTTCCCATTGTTTCTTCATGGATGCACATATGCTTCTTTTAACAATTTATTCACTAGTGTGATTGTTCTTCTTCAAAAGAGTACAGCAACTTACTAATTTCAAGTCAGTCACCTTGGAGTTGCCTCCACATACACTTTCCTTTGTAACACCCATGTTTGAGCACATTGTATTGAACATATTGTTTTTTTTCCTTTTTTAAAGCTAAAAGTCTACACTGCATCAAATATTCAAGAGGAACTGGAAATAGCAAAAAAGGAATTTCTTCAAGCAAATATAGTCGTGAAGAAGTCCAAGAAAGTGTTCCTTCCACGGGTGCTTGAAAGATTTGCAAAGGAAGCCTCTATTGCCTCTGATGATCTTCTCAAGTGGGTGTTGGAAAATGTTGATAAGAAGCTCCATGATTCAATACGGAAATGCATTGATAGGAAAAGCAGTAGGAAATCATCTAAGATTGTAGAATGGTTGCCTTACAGTTCAAGGTTCCGGTATGTGTTATCTAAAGATTTAGCAGAAAAACCTTGGTGGGAGTGAGATCCTTCATCCATGCTTACAGGAACCTACTCTGTCCTGAGCTTTTTAGTATAGCTAGGCTGCATGAGCTAATATTTGGATATCCATAAACTTGTAATTGAAATCCTTCTGATTGTCTGTTAGTCTTTTGATCTTTACCAATCTCTAATTCAATTTTATGATTCTGGAATTAATATGTTCAACCTTTGATAGGCTCTAACCTAGTTGATGTATTATAAATGTTATCTCCAGTCGTAGTTTGTTGAGATTCTTACAGAGAGACGGTGCTCTAAAAAATTGTTCCTTGGGATGTATTCAGAGGACTAGTGCTAAAGGAGCATCAGTATTGGTAATTGCTAATATTTCAGTTACAAGTTGTCTTTAGTTGGGGTTTGAGTTCAAGTGGCACAAAACCTTCAATCGACCATAGGGCGTATTCTACACTTACCGAATTCATTATATTGAAGCAAAGCATAAAAAGCTCATTCTCATGTTGCATTTCTTTGGTTGGAAAGTTTCATAATGTTGTCTATGGATTTTTAACAAAGGGTTTCTCCTCCTTTATTTCTTGCTGTGTTTTGTGATGGTTATGTGAATTCGTAACAACATATGTATACAAATAGATAGTGTTAAGCATCAAAGTAAAAAGGGGATATGTCAGTAACTTGGCATGGCAAAACACTCTCCGAGAGCATGAAATGTCTCATTTTTTTGTCAGAATTTTCATAGTAATGTATTTGTTAGATTCTCTGGTCGAAATTCAGTAAAACTTCATTCAAATATCGATAGAAAACATAGGAGTGCCAACCACAATTATTAATATGAAAAAGTGCCTTTCTTGCTCCAACTCTCAAACTAGGTACTAGATTACCTAGTAGAAAATATTTAAAAATCATCATAAAATCTCTCCTTTTCTTTTCTAATGCAATTTTTAGATTATTATATGATAATTTTTAAAATTTTCATATATAAAATATAAATAAAAAGAGATAGGATAGAAATGACATCTATTACATCAAGATAAATTAAATATCAAAAAATAAAAAACTTGAATTTTTAAGATCGGAGAGTTTAGAACCAGGAGAGGGAGCGCTAACAAAGTAACAATCTATTCAGTTGATCTCAAAGAGCCAACCAAACTAAAGTCGATGGACAAAGATAAATTAAGTTGGGATAGGTCCGAAATTCATACCCTAATCCTGATGAACAAAGAGAGAGAATAACGTTTTTTATCATTGGGTACTCACCCCAAGAAAAAGTTGTATCCTTGGGAATGAGACTTGACTACGGTATAGAAAAATTTATTTGGGTATCGTACATCTAATTTTTATTATTTTAATTGGTGTTTTTATAATTTTTGTGAATTATTTTATAATTTAAAAAATTATTACTTTTGTGGGTGATTTATTATTTTTGTGAGTATTTTTACTACTTTTTTTTTGGTACAACAAAATTTATCATATTTATGTATATTTTTATTATATTTGTGAATATTTTTACCACATTTATGAATATTTTTATCACTGTTATAATAACTATTTTTATCATTTTTAGAGTACCATAACAATAATAAAAAAACTCATAAATATTATAAAAATAATCACAACAGTAATAAATAAAGGGATGGTATAAAAAAATATATTCCAATATCTCAGTCAACTCCTTAGAAAGGAGGTAATAATTTGAGATGTGGGCCCAATTGCAATAATGAGTAATTTATCATTACACAACAATTTTTCATGGGGGTTATTGAGGCGGTAAAACCCCCCAAATCATAATTCTATAGCACCAAATTTGTGTATTAAAATTTGTACTAAATCAATTGAATAAGTGATAGAACTTTTTGATCTAACAGCTATAAATGATTTTGTGTAAATTTTGGTGTACATAACATTGCTCTCCAAAAAAGAGTGACTTGACTATGGTATCGTAAAAAAAAAAATTTGATATTACATCTCCAAAATTTATTACTTAAAACAGTATTTTTATAATTTTTGTGGATCATTTTATAATCCAAAAATTTATCACTTTTGTGATAAATTTATTACCTTTGTTGGTATTTTTTTCAATGTTGGTATTTTTTTTTTGTTGGTATTCTGAAAAGGTTCCTAGAGGTTTGTAAAAATGTAGTTTATAGATAAATCCAGTTTAATCCAAATGTCAGATCAATCCAGTTAACTCTAAATCAACACCTTTACAAGTTTGCCGATCCTACAAACTTTAGCCCTCAATTATCAACACTACCAAAATGGTAGCTCCTCTATAAAATTATCGTTGTATATACACAATAAATTGGCAAAGTTCCTATGTTTACAACTCCTAAATTTCATTTACTTCTCGATGCCTTGCTGTGAAGATGGTATCAAATCGTCTCCCACAGTAATTCCCACTTGTTTTAGGCATTGGTGCACGCGCTGACAATTAGAAAAACCGGCATCATGCTCACCCATGTTTTAGCATTGTATTGATGATCCCATCCATGTAGCGACCGGCAGCAAGGTAATCCTTCACCCATAAGCTGCAAAGCATATATGAAACACAACAAAGAAATTAAGATGGGACATGAAACTGTTTTTAAGAGAAAACAGAGGGGGAAAAAAATTAGTTAAGATCTTATCTTACATCACGACCAGGTAGCGAATATTGTTTTCCATCACCCCAGACAAGTCAAGTAAATGAGTCAAATAAAATTGAGCTTAAAAGGGAAGAAGGGGGGGGGGGGGGGGGGGGGGGGGCACCTTTTAAGCACATATTTCACCAGGTGAAGTTTCCACGATAAAAACCGAAACCAATATGGACAAGCATAGCAACATTGCATTGACCAACATTCGTGATAATTCGACTTTCCTGCAGAATTTTGTAGAATCAAATATACAAGATGTTGCAGTGTTTCTATGAACGAGCAAAAGTTAATACATCCGCGATGAAATGCATGTGAAGTTGGTTGACGTGCACAAACCCCATTAAGTATACAAGATAATCCTGTTGAAACATCTAGTGTAAACCACCATCAATGGTCTCACATAACTGACTTGTGCTCCTTGTATTTGGCACAGCCTGCATAACAAAAATGCTATCAAGATTTCGTCATTGTATAACAGTAGCTCGAGCAAGCTTTTGTAAAGAGAAAATCAATAAGCTGGTAAAGCTCACCCAAAAAGATAATGTCTTTGAGTCCTAGAAATTGACTAAACAGTTGTTTTTAAGTTGCCAATACTCGAAGGGTAACAATCCCGAACAGACTAGTGTAGCACTGAAGTCGAGATACTTGCCAGAATCGAGCATATATATCATTCTATTTGAATTACACAAAGACTGGCCTAAAAAAAGAGAAGAAAAACATAATATAGGCTCTTTCACAACAAAGAAAGCAAGGCAACTCCTCAAAACATACAGTTTCTCATAGTAGTCGGATTAGCTAACATATATTAGATAGGAAGCCAAAACTAAGACGTAGAGTTCCTATGTATTTTCACAAAATCCTATATCATATTGAACATTATGCATGAAAATAACAGGACAACCTGAAACTCTATATTGCGATGAATAACAAACCGAAATTAAAGCTACTGCTGGCACAAGCAACCCATCACTAGCCTTGGTTCCAAGGCCATTCCAACAAAACACCACCCACCATACCAGCATCATCCAAAAAAAAATATATTTGAGAGAGAGAGGTGGTGTCTGCCCTTCAAAAAGAAAGACATGCAAACAACATCCAACCAGAGGCCATATTTAGGTTCACTTGTTAAAAAACCCACCCAATCACCGACTCAGGAGACCACAAATTTCTTGGTCATTCATGGGTGCAATGTCCCACCAACCAAACTAACAATGTTATCTTAATTAAGTATACACAAACAAAATGGCAATAGCCAGATCTGTGCATAAATATGTCAGGTCACACTCGTGAAGGGTCAGTAAAACAAATCAATTAAAATTATTAGTCAGCTCATAGTTGCAAAGAACCAAATATGAGGAAATCAAGCATATTACAAACGTGCCTTAAAAATCTCACAATTTAAGCCTTAAACTATGTTGTTTCTCCTGCAAGGATATAACTCTCCAATCACCGACTCAGGAGACCACAAATTTCTTGGTCATTCATGGGTGCAATGTCCCACCAACCAAACTAACAATGTTATCTTAATTAAGTATACACAAACAAAATGGCAATAGCCAGATCTGTGCATAAATATGTCAGGTCACACTCGTGAAGGGTCAGTAAAACAAATCAATTAAAATTATTAGTCAGCTCATAGTTGCAAAGAGCCAAATATGAGGAAATCAAGCATATTACAAACATGCCTTAAAAATCTCACAATTTAAGCCTTAAACTATGTTGTTTCTCCTGCAAGGATATAACTCTCCAATAAATATCAATCAAGGGAATTCGTTTGATTTCAAAACTCCTTAACTTGTCAACCTACCTCTTTCTTTAGATTTCTTCAAACCTTTTTTTCGATGAAGACTTAATCGTTAGATTTTGCCCAACCCACTTACTCTTTAACCACCAAAGGTACTGCAAAGAGGCTTGATCCGAGCTCAATGTTTATTTGATTATTCTTTAATTAATGACAATGATTTCCCTTGGAAATAAGTAAAAACGACAAAAACCTACAAGTTGCGAACATGCAAAACAACAACAAACAGTAGGTAGAAAGAAAACACACCTGAAGATAGATCAATAAAGCCCCATTTTTCCCATGTGACTCAACAAAAGAATTTGCATGATACAAAAATCTCCTAGAGAAAATAAATAACAAATGCCACTTAATAATGATTTTTCCAATTCAGCCATCCCTCTATTCCTTTGACAGTCGACATGACTGCTATTCCAACCCAATACAATCTACCACTAAACCAATGAAGGATCTACACCTCATTCCACTTTTTACCCACACGGTATTAGAGATCTGGGCTCTCTATTTTCAAAAAAAAAAAAATGACAGTATCCTCTAAAAACAGGACCCCCCAAAAAAATCTCAACCTCTATACCCAACATATTTCATAATCCTATCCTAAAACAATTACTGGACTCACCCACTACCGCAACATCATCTACAAATTAATAGTCAACATGCCACCAAAACTAAACAAACAAATATCTATTTTGCACCAGCCCAAAATGAATCAACGAGATTCATTTCCCTTGGAAATAAGTAAAAACGACAAAAACCTACAAGTTGCGAACATGCAAAACAACAACAAACAGTAGGTAGAAAGAAAACACACCTGAAGATAGATCAATAAAGCCCCATTTTTCCCATGTGACTCAACAAAAGAATTTGCATGATACAAAAATCTCCTAGAGAAAATAAATAACAAATGCCACTTAATAATGATTTTTCCAATTCAGCCATCCCTCTATTCCTTTGACAGTCGACATGACTGCTATTCCAACCCAATACAATCTACCACTAAACCAATGAAGGATCTACACCTCATTCCACTTTTTACCCACACGGTATTAGAGATCTGGGCTCTCTATTTTCAAAAAAAAAAAAATGACAGTATCCTCTAAAAACAGGACCCCCCAAAAAAATCTCAACCTCTATACCCAACATATTTCATAATCCTATCCTAAAACAATTACTGGACTCACCCACTACCGCAACATCATCTACAAATTAATAGTCAACATGCCACCAAAACTAAACAAACAAATATCTATTTTGCACCAGCCCAAAATGAATCAACGAGATAATGTAACAAATTTACTTGCCTTCTAAACAATCTATTTTGCACCAAATGTCTATCGCAAATTTAGAAGATCAAATCAAAATTGTATCAATAAGATAGTTTACCATGATGTGTTTTAGCTCAGGCTCTAGATGTCTTCCTTGGTGTACTCCCATGCTCCAATGACAGATATTGAAACATCATGGATTTTCATAAAATGATGGTTATAATTGGTGATAAAATTTTGAGGATAAAATGATTAGGTAACTTCTTTGGATATTTTTAATAATTATATGGACCTAAAAATGGATATCTTTTATAAAAACGGGTCCAATGACTATAATATTTTTCTCTTGTTGGAAGAAAAATATCATGATAAATGTGCCAGCAGTATTTGAAAAAAGTGGTAGCAATGTATGTATCACAAGTATCTACTTTTGTGTGTCATAGAACACTTGTCGAAAACAGAATGTGTAAGAATCTAGAGAAAGACACGTAGTAAAGGGTATCTGAGTCTTTTAGTTATATTTGGATACATATAGATACATGGAGTGAAAGGGAGAGAGATTATTTTCTTTGCGTCCTTTATTATTCATCTCTCCAAGACACTATTTCCCTACTTTCAATCAGTATCAGAGCACAACTAATGATCTGATTTAGGGTTCACAATTGCATGTAAAATTCTGCAATTAGGGTCAGAGTTTATGCAAGGCAAATTTACAATCTTGCTTTCTCCCATCAATCCATTTATGCGAGACTTTTGATTGAAAGTAGTGTCTTTTTAGGATATTATGGATTTTCTACTTACCTCTTTTACCTTCTTTTTTTGCCATTTTCTTTGTTGTGTGTATCAGTTTGACTTAGATGCGAATCAACCGAATACTATAAAGAAGAAGAACATAATAAGACGACGACAATTACAACAAAGAAAACGAAGACTACAAAGAAAAAAAGACAATGACAAAGAAGAAGAACAAAACAAAGAAAAAAAAAATTACAAAGAAGAAGCTTATAAAGAGGAAGATGATAAAGAAAAAAAAAAGTAGTAGAAGAAGACGACAACAATTACAACAAATAAAAAGAACGAGACAACTACAAAGAAGAAGAAAAATACTACAAATAAGAAAAAGAAGAAGAGAAATACTACAAATAAGAAAAAGAATAAAAAAAGGCAAAAGAATAAAAAAAGGCAAAAGAACAAAAAAAAAGAAGATTACAAAGGCAAAGAATGATAAAAAAAATAACAAAAAAAAGGCAAAGTAAAAGCAGCAGAAGAAGAAGAAGAACTGCAAAGAGGAATATTACAAAGAAGAACACTACAAAGAATAAGAAGACACGGAGGAAAAAGAATACTATAAAGTAACATAAGAAGACGACTACAAAGAAGAAGAACAAGAGAAAGAAAAGAAAACTACAAAGAAGAAGAAGAAGATGACGACAACTATAACGAAGAAGATGACGACGACAACTACAATGAAGAGGAAGAACAAGACGACTACGAAGAAGAAGAAAAAGACTACAAATAAGAAAAAGAAGAAGAAGAAGAATAAAAAGAAGGCACACGAAATGGGAAAAAAAAAAGAAGAAGGCGAACATGATGAAGAAAGCGGCGAAGACAAAGAAAAAGAAGACTGAAAAGAATAAGAAGAAACAAATTGCAGAGAAGAAGAAGAAAAAGGCTACACAGAAAAGGAAGTAGACGACTATAAAGAAGAATAAGCAAAAACACTATAAAGAATAAAAAGAAGACAACAACTGCAACACAAAAATAGAAGACTACAAAGAAAAATAACAAGACGACTGCAAAGAAGAAGAAAGATAATTACAAAGAAGAACAAAATTAAGAAAAGAAGACAACACAAAAGAAGATTATAAAGAGTAAGACAACAAAGAAGAAGATTATAAAGAGTAAGATTATAAAGAAGAAGAGAAAGACTACAAATAAAAAAAAAAGAATAAAAAATACGGAAAAGGAAAAGAAAAGGACTACAAAGAAATAAGGACAAAAAAAATAAGAAGAGAGAAGAAAAAGAAGTCGAAGATGAAAACGAAGGTGAATGTGAAAATGATAAAGAAGGCGGCGAAAACAGAAGAAGAAAAAGAAGAAGAAGAAAACTACAAGATGACGAGGTAGAAGATTGTAAAAAAGAAGAAAAAGACTACAGAGAGGAATACTATAAAGAAGATGAAGAAAAAGAACACTACAAACAATAAAAACAAAAACAATGAAAAGAAGACTACAAAGAAGAAGAACAAAAATAATAAAAAGAAGACTACAAAGAATACGATTATAAAAAGGAGTAAGAAGAAGAAGAAAAAGAAAATGATAACAATAACGAAGAAAAACAAGGCGACTACAAAGAAGAGAAAAACTACAAATAAAAAAAAAAGAAGAATAAAAAGAAGGCAAAGGAAAAAAAAAACAAGAAGACAACGAACAAAAAAGAAGACTACAAAGAAAACAAAGGCGAAGACGATGAAGAAGAAGGCGAAGACAAAGAAAAAAAAGGAAATAAAACAAATTGCAAAGGAGAAAAATAAGACTACAAAGAAGATGAAATAGAAGACCATAAAGAAGAAGAAGAGGAGGAATACTATTAAGAAGAAGAGGAGGAAGACTACAAAGGAGAAGAAGACAAATTACAAAGAAGAAGAAGAGAAAGACTACAAATAAGAAAAAAAAGGAATAAAAAAAAGGCAAAGGAAAAAAAGAAAAGAAAAGAAAAGAAGGCGACAACGAAGAAGATTATAAAGAGGAAGATGATAAAGAAGAACAAGAAAACGACGACGACGACAACTACAACAAAGAAGATAAAGACTACAAATAAGAAAAAAAAAAGAAGAATAAAAAGAATGCAAACGATAAAAAAAAGAAGACTGCAAAGAAAAGAGAAGAAAAAGAAACCGAAGATGATGATGAAGAAGAAAAAGACAGAAAAAAAAAAGAGTAAAAAGAAGAAGAACAAAATAGATAGCAAATAAGAAAAGGATTAAAAAGACTACAAATAAGAGGAAGTAGAGTACTATAAAGAAGAAGAGGAAGAACACTACAAAGAGGAATACTATAAAGAAGAAGAAGAAGTACACTACAAAGAATACGAAGACGACAACTACTACGAAAAAAAAGAAGACTACAAATGAAAAAGAAGAAGCAGAAGACGATGACAACTACAATGAACAAGAAGAACAAGATGACTACAAAGGAGAAGAGGAGAAAGACTACAAAGAAAAAAAAAAGACGACTACGATGATGTAGAAGAGAGAAGAAAAAGAAGGCAAAAGAAAAAAGAAGACTACGATGATGAACAAGAGAGAAGAAAAAGAAGCTAAAGATAATGAAGAAGAAGGCGAAAACAAAGAAAAAGAGTACAAAATAAAGGAAGTAGAATATTATAAAGAAAAAGAAAACTACAAAGAGGAATACTATAAAAAAGAACACTACAAAGAATAAGAAGACAATGAGGAAAAATTAGACTCTAAAGAAAATAACAAGACGACGAAGAAGAAGAAGAAGACAATTAAAAACAAGAACAAAATAAAGAAAAGAAAACTATAAAGAAGATTATAAAGAGGAAGACGATAAAGAAGAAGACGACGACGACGAAGAAGACGACAACTACAACGAAGAAAAAGAAGAGAAAGACTACAAATAAGAAAAAAAAAGAACACGAATAAAAAGAAGGCACAAGAAAAGAAAAGAAAAACTAAAGAAAAAGAGGGATAAAAAAAAATGAGGCGGCAAAGGAAAAGAAGAAGACTACAAAGAAAGAGAGAAGAAAAAGAAGTTGCAGATGAAAACGAAGGTGAACCATGATGAAGAAGAAGACGAAGACAAAAAAAAAAGAAGAAACATATTGCAAAGAAGAATAAGAAGAAGAAAAAGGCTACAAATAAGAGAAAGTAGACAACTATAAATAATAAGAAGAAAAACACTACAAAGAGGAATAAGAAGAACACTTCCAATATTAAGAGAAGACGACAACTACAACGAAGAAAAAAAAAGACTACAAAGAAAAATAACAAGACGACTACAAAGAAGAATAACAAAACAAAGAAAGGAAGACTATAAAAAAGAAGATTATAAAGAAGAAAATGATAAAGAAGAAGAAAAGAAAGAATACAAATAAGAAAAAGAAGAAGAATAAAAAAGATGGCAAAGGAAAAAAAAGACTACAAAGAAGAGAGAAGATCAAAACGAAGGCGAAGATGCTGAAGGCAAAGACAAGAAAAAGATTACAAAAAAGAGGAAGTAGAAGAATATAAGAAAGAGGAGGTAGAGGACTTAAGAAGACAACAACAACTACAACGAAAAAAAGAAGACTACAAAAACAAAACAAAAAAAACTAGACGACTACAAAGACGAAGAAGAAGACAATTATAAAGAAGGAGAATAAAATAAAAAATAGAAGACTACAAAGAATAAGATTATAAAGAGAAAGATGATAAAGAAGAAGAAGAAGACGACGACTACACAACCTACAACGAAGTAGAAGAACAAGACGACTACAAAGAACAAAAAGACTACAAATAAGGAAAAAAAGAAGTCAAAGAAAAAGAATAAAAAGATTACTATAAAGAAGAAAGAAAAAAAATATAAGAAGAAGAAAGTAAAGGAAAAGAAAAAGAAGACGACTACAAAGAAAAGAGAAGAAAAAGAAGATGAAGATGATGAAGAAGAAGGCAAAGACAAAGAAAAAGAAGAAGAAAAAAACTACAAAAAAGAGGAAGAAAAGTACAAAGAGGAATGCTATAAAGAAGAAGAAGAAGAACATAATAAGACGACGACAACTACAATGAAGAAAATGAAGACTACAAAGAAAAATAACAAGACGACTATAAAGAAAAAAAAGACAAGTACAAAGAAGAAGAACAAAACAAAGAAAAAAAGACTGCAAAGAAGAAGATTATAAAGAGGAAGATGATAAAGAAAAAAAAAGTAGTATAAGAAGAAGACGACGACAATTACAACAAATAAGAAGAACGAGACAACTACAAAGAAGAAGAGAAATACTACAAAAAAGAAAAAGAATAAAAAGAAGGCAAAAGAACAAAAAAAAGAAGAAAAGGATTACGAAGAAGAAAAATGATAAAAAAAAATAAGAAAAAAAGGCAAAAGAAAAGAGGAAGAAGAACTACAAAGAGGAATATTATAAAGAAGAACACTACAAAGAATAAGAAGACACGGAGGACAAAGAACATTATATAGAAAAATAACAAGACTACAAAGAAGAAGAAGACAATTACAAACAAGAAGAACAAAAGAAAGAAAAGAAGACTACAAAGAAGAAAATTATAAAGAGGAAGATAATAAAGAAGAAGAAGATGATGACGACAACTACAACGAAGAAGAAGAAGAACAACAAGACGACTACGACGAAGAAGAAGAAGAAGAACAACAACAAGACGACTACGAAGAAGAAGAAGAAGAAGAGAAAGACTAAAAATGAGAAAAAGAAGAAGAAGAATAAAAAGAAGGAACATGAAATAAGAAAAAAAAGAAGAAGAAGGCGAACATGATGAAGAAAGCGGCGAAGACAAAGAAAAAGAAGACTAGAAAGAAAAAGAAGAAACAGATTGCAAAGAAGAAGAAGAAAAAGGCTACAAAGAAGAGGAAGTAGACGACTATAGAGAAGAAGAAAAACATTACCAAGATGAATACTATTAAAGTAGAATAAGAAAAAATACTATAAAGAATAAAAAGAAGAGAACAACTACAGCGAAGAAATAGAAGACTAAAAATAACAAGACGACAACAACAAAGAAGAAGAAAGATAAAGAGTAAGATGATAAAGAAGGGAAAGAATAAAAATAAAAAAAATAAAAGAAGAAGAATAAAAAATACGGCAAAGGAAAAAAAAAGACAACAAAGGAGGAGGGCAAAAAAAAAAGAAGAGAGAAGAAAAAGAAGACGAAGATGAAAACGAAGGTGAAGGTGAAGATGATGAAGAAGGCAATGAAGACAGAAGAAGAATAAGAAAACTACAAAGAAGATGAATATGAAGAAGAAGAGAAAGACTACAAATAAAGAAAAGAAGAAGAAGAATAAAAATAAGGCAAAGGAAAAGGAAAAGGAAAAGAAAAAGAAAAAAAAAAGACTACAACAAATAAGAAGGATTAAAAAAAAAAAAAGACTACAAAGAAAAGAGAAGAAAAAGAAGCCGAAGATGATGAAGAACAAGGCGAAGACAAAGAAAAAGAAGAGTAAAAAGAAGAAGAAACAGATTGCAAATAAGAAGAGGAAGTAGAAGACTATAAAGATGAAGAAGAGGATGGACACTACAAAGAGGAATACTATAAAAAAGCAGAAGAAGAAACACTACAAAGAATAAGAAGATGACGATAACTACAACGAAAAAAAAGAAGACTACAAAGAGAAATAACAAGACGACAACAAAGAAGAGGACAAAACAAAGAAAAGAAGACTATAAAGAAAAAGAAGACAAATACAAAGAAGGAGAACAATACGAAGAAAAGAAGACTACAAAGAATAAGATAATAAAGAAGAAGAAGAAAACGACGATGCCAACAACTACAACGAAGTAGAAAAACAAGACGAATACGAAGAAGAGAAAGACTACAAATAAAGAAAAGAAGAGGAAGAAGAATAAAAATAAGGCAAAGGAAAAGGAAAAGAAAAAGAAAAAAAGAAGACTACTACAAATAAGAAGGATAAAAAAAGAAAAGAAAAAGAAGAAGACTATAAAGAAAAGAGAAGAAAAAGAAGTTAAAGATGCTGAAGGCGAAGACAAAGAAAAAGAAGAGTAAAAAGAAGAAGAAACAGATTGCAAATAAGAAGAGAATAAAAAGATTACAAAGAAAAACAAGTATAAGACTAAAGAAAAAGAAGAGGAAGAACACTACAAATAAGAATACTATAAAAGAGAAAAACACTATAAAGAATAAGAAAACGACGATAACTACAAAAAAACAAAAAAAGACTACAAAGAAAAATAACAAGATGACTACAAAGAAGAAGAACAAAACAAAGAAAAGAAGACTATAAAGAAGAAGATTATAAAGAGGAAGATGATAAAGAAAAAGAAGACAACTACAATGAATAAGAAGAACAAGATGACTACGAAGAAGAGAAAGACTACAAAATAAGAAAAAAAAGAAGAATAATAGAAAGACTATAAATAAGAAAAGAAAAATAAATAAAAAAAGACTACAAAGAAGAAGAAAAAGAAAACTACAAAGAAGAAAAAAGAAAAACAAGTCAAGGATGAAGATGAAGAAGAAGAAAAAAAGACTACAGAAAAGAGGAAGTAGAAGATTATAAAGAAAAAGAAGAAGAAGAACACTACAAAGAAGAAAAAAAACACTACAAAGAATAAGAAGACAACGAGGAAAAAGAAGGCAATAAAGAAAAATAACAAGACGACAACAAAGAAGAAGACGACAATTACAAACAAGAAGAACAAAATAAAGAAAAAAAACTACAAAGAAGAGAATTTAAAAAAGGATGACGATAAAGAAGAAGAAGACAACTACAACAAAGAAGGAAACAACTACAACTAAGAAGAAGAACAAGACTAAAAAGAAGAGAAAGACTACAAATAAGAAAAAGAAGAAGACGAATAAAAAGAAGGCACTGAAAAAGAAAAAGAAGACTACAAAGAAGAAGGATAAAAAAAATAAGAAGGCAAAGGAAAAGAAGAAGAACAAGACTACAAAGAAAGGGAGAAGAAGAAGAAGCTAAATATGAAAACGAAGCCGAAGATAATGAAAAAGAAGAAACAAATTGCAAAGAAAAAGAAGAAGAAGACGACTACAAATAAGAGGAAGTAGAAGACTAAAGAAAAAGAAAAAAAACACATCAAAGAGGAATACTTAAAGAAGAATAAGAAGAACACTTCCAATATAAAAAAGAAGAAGATAACTACAACGAAGAAAAAGAAGACTACAAAGAAAAATAACAAGACGACAACAAAGAAGATATAATTACAAAAAAGAAGAACAAAACAAAGAATAGAAGACTACAAAGAAGAAGATTATAAAAATGAAGATGATTATAAAAAGGAAGGCAAAGGAAAGGAAAAAAAAAGACTACAAGGCATTTCCACAGGTAGATGTGCAGGTTGTTGCAGTGTTTGTGCAAGATGTTATAAAATTGATCGGCCACCTGCAAAATTGTCCAATAAATCATATAACTTCAAGTACCCAATATAACTAAAATGATATACAAAAGAGAAAGTGGTTAGCATTCCCTCATCCATATATATGAAATTCAACACTTAAAATTACACCACAAATGTATACCTCCTTTTAGGCATCAAGTCATAAGGAAAAAACTGACAAGATGAGGGCAGAGAGCTTTCGCATCCCTAACAAGTATTGCAGCCTGTACTCTTGAAAAAACACGACTTATCATTTTCACAATGGCATAAAAGACTTGGACCATGCATAAAGAATCTGAATGGAATGGATGTTACTCTGCACAAGGAGTAACCATGATCTCGAACAAGGTAATTTGCAGATGAAATTTCAGCAGTTCCAAGTGGCTTATCTGAATGACAAACAACTACAAGCGTATCCCCTAGTTTAGGAAAATTTGTGATGACCACTGAGACAAGAACGCATTCCTAAAACATAATATAATCGACCCCAGTATTCAATGTCAGCTGAGAAAAACTTCTCCAGGAACTATTAAATAAATTATCCCACCCATTTTACAAGTACAATTGTGATATTGCTCCTAAATAATTACCGTAATAAACTATAAGCAATTACCTCCAATTTGCATAGGAAAAAAAAAAGAAAGAGAAGATAGGTAAATCAAATTTACTGGAAACCCGGAATGCAGAGATTACCATGTCCACATAGATAATCGCAATCTTCTAAGACACAAAAAGGAAGCACTACTATTGGAACTTGTGCATTTGAATCCATTAGACAAGCGGGGAAAACACTTACGATACCGATTTCTCCAAGTACCAATGAAGTGCAACCAAGAGTGCTGTAAAAACCAAATCCGGTTGAGGATGTTCTAGAACAAGGCTGCACTTCAATATTGTTTAATATTATATAACAATAGAGAACAAGAAGCACATTATTAAGTTATAAGCATGCAACGTAATACATCTATGTCAAGATTTTCTGGAGAAAAAAAAAAAAGCCATTGATTCAACTAAAATTGAAGCCTGGTGGAATTACTATGATGAAGTAAACAAAATATAGACAAAATAGTCCAATGAATGCAAGTCAACAAACTATATCCATGTAAGCTTTTTCATTATGGAAATAATTCAAAGCCAAATAAAATTACCCAGAACTAACACTTAGGCAAGAACTAATTAGCACTTACAGTATCCTTCTAAACTAGTTTCGGTCTTACACATGTCAAAGCAAGACCAACGTGTCCAAACTAGTTGTTGAAATTCTGTGTAGGTGTATGGCCTTAACTACTCTTAATTTTTGATTTATTTGATGTACACGTGAGGCTTTTCATCAAGGTTCACAGTGAGTTTGGGATGGAATGGCCACATTGAGAGAGATTGGATAGTTGAAGGCCTAAATTGATGTAAAAAAATTTAGGGGCTTAATAGACAGAAATAGAATAATTTAGAGATCATGTAGATAGTTCTCTTACTTGCATGTGTCAGCATAACGAGATAGTCATTTTGGTGGTCGCTTGTGCCTTTAAGGGAGTTAATTTGGTTTATAATTAAGAAAAAGGACTCACATGTAGCCACTATCGTGACATTTGAAAGTCGATATTTCAAAATTCATTTACAGAAAAATGAAAAAAATTACCATTTTGATTGTTGAAGTCTTTTGTGTTCGTAGACTATAAAATACACCAATGCCTAAAAATTATCCTTTTGATCGGTTAAGTCATTTTTCATAGTGTTCTTCTTCGTAGTTTTATTCTTCTTTTTCGTAGTATTATTGTTGTTGTTTTTCTTCTTCTTCTTCTTCGTAGTCTTCTTATTTTTCTTCTTCGTACTATTATTCCTATTTTTATTCTTGCTCTACTTTTTCTTCTTCGTAGCCTTCTTATTCATATTTTTATTCCCGTTCTTTTTTATAGTTGTCTTATTTTTTGTCATTCTTCGTCTTAGTCGTCTTCTTCGTAGTCATTATCTCCTTATTTTTCTTCCTCAGAGTCTTCTTCTCCATCATCTAGTCTTCTTTTTTCAGTGAACTTCTTCATAGTCTACTTCTTCTTCATAGTCTAATTTTTTTTCTTTTTCTTTTTCTTCTTCCTAGTGGTGGTGGTGTTGTTCTTTTTCTATTTCGTAGTCTTCTCCTCCTTTCTTTGTAGTCTTTTGTTTCCTCTTGTCGTTCTTGTTCTTATTCATCTTCTTCATAGTCATCTTCTTATTCTTTTTCTTCTTCATACTCATCGTCTTCTTCGTAATCTTCTTATTTGAATTCTTCTCTTTGTAGTCTTCTTCTTCTTCATAGTCTTCTTTGTAGTTTTTTTTTTTTTTGGAGCCTTGTTCTTTGTAGTCTTCTTCTCTGTCGTACGTCGTATTCGTTTTGTTCTTCGTAGTAATCATCACTTATTCGTAGTCTTCTTTTACATCTAGTCCTTTTTTTTTGTATTCTTCGTCGTCATCGTCTTCTTCTTCGTAGTCTTCTTATTCTTCTTCGTAGTGTCGCTGCTACTGCTGTTTTTTTTTTCCTTCTTCGTAGTCATTTTCTTATTCTTCATAGAGTTCTTCTTATTCTTCATAGTCGTCTTCTTTTTCTTCAATCTTTTTTGTAGTCTTTTTCTTCTCCATCATTTGTTGTCATAGTCGTCTTCTTATTTTTCTTCTTCGTAGTCATCTTCTTCTCTACTCCATTTTTATTTGTATGCTTCTACTTCTTCGTAGTCTTCTTTGTCATCGTCGTCGTCGTCTTCTTCGTAGTCTTCTTATTCTTCTTCATAGTGTTGCTGCTGCTGTTTTTTTTCTTCTTCTTTGTAGTCATTTTTTTGTTCTTCATAGAGTTCTTATTCTTCGTAGTCGTCTTCTTTTTCTTCAACCTTTTTTGTAGTCTTTTTCTTCTCCATCATTCATTGTCATAGTCGTCTTCTTCGTAGTTGTTGTCTTCTTATTTTTCTTGTTCGTAATCATCTTCTTCTCTGTCATCGTTGTTTTCATAGTCGTCTTCTTCTTCATAGTCTACTTCTTATTCGTAGTCTTCATATTCTTCTTTGTAATTTTCTTCTTCTTCTTCATTGTATTCTTCCTTCTTATTCGTGGTATTGTTCTTCTTTTCCATAGTCGTCTTTTTGTTCTCTTTCTTCTTCACAATCTTCCTCTTCGTAGTCTTTGTAGCCGTAGTCTTCATCGTCGAAGTCTTCTTCTCTATCATTTGCTATCATAATCGCCTTATTCGTACTCATCGTCTTCTTATTTTTATTCTTCGTAGTATTTTTTTTGTAGTCATCTTCATCTTTATAGTCTTCTTCGTGGTCATCTTCTCTTCTTCTTCGTAGTGTTGTTGTTCATCTTCTTCTTATTCTTTTTAACAGTCTTCTTCTTATTAGTAGTCTTCTTACTCTTTTTCTTCTTCTTCATGGTGTTCACTTTCTTGTCCTTGTTCTTCTTTTCCGTAGTCAGCTTATGGCACTTTTTCTTGTTTGTAGTCATCTTCTTCGTAGTCTTCTCATTCGTATTCTTAAACTTCTTTGTCGTCTTCATTGTTGTAATCTTCTTCCTCGTAGTCATCTTTTTATTTTTCTTCTTCGTAGTCTTCGTGTTCTCCATCTACTTTCTTTGTTTCTAAACTTCGTTAACCACAATGAACACTTAACTAATGCAACCTTAAAATTTTCTTCAAGAGAAATCAATTCAAAAGCTGAGTGTATTCTTGTAATTCAAAAAAAAAAAAAGAAAATCAAAACAAAGAAGTTTCAAAGTCAAAACAAAATTTGGACTGAAGTTCAAAGTAAAATCTCAAATAAAGACCTGTCTATAAATGCTGTTGATTAAATAACTAGGCATGTTACAGGTGCGCCATTTGTACTACTTCAAAAAGATGCATCGAACAGTAAATATACTAATTAATAAGCAGAGGAAGCAATATTTACAGTCAAAACATGCAAAAACCTTCCATGTGATGAAGTGACCAATACATCCTTTACATTTCTCAAAAGGCAATAGAGAACAAATAAAAAATAAAAAGACAATGACAAGAAGAATGCATCCCAACTACCATGAACCCTAATCAGCATTTTAGAGATTAAGAGCACAATGTTTAGCGTGGCAGTGCTGCAACGTCTACATTCAATTTCGAGCAGCACAACCTGGCACGATTGGATTAGAAATTCTTCAATTTCTCTAAAAAAATCACCAGCAAAAAAAAAAAAATCACAATACCTCTATTAGCACTCTCTTTGGCAAGGTTATCTATTTGACATGTTTCTTTGGTGTTTGCTGAGTCAGAGGCAAGCCAAGAATGGATAGAGTTTCTTTCGTGCCCTTGAATCCAAAGTCAATACACAGTGCTGACTTTTAGAGATTATCAAAGACAACTAGATTGTAATTATGGAACATAAAAGAACTTGTCTAGCAATGGGTTGCAAACACCAATACACCAATATACAAAAAAGCGTAGTAAAATATAAGGCTGTAATATACAAACAAAAAGCGTAGCCCCTGGCCTCCAACACCAAAGCCAAATTGATTGGACTTCGCAAAAAATTTCTTACAATGATCTTACACCAAAGCTGTATCAGCTTGACATAGCTAAAATCCCGCTTAATAGCACCCACTGTCAGCCTAGTAAAATAGATTAAAAAAAACCACTGCCTGACAGTTACAATCTCTTAAGCAACCATGAAAAAAGTATCAACTACTGGATGAGTACCAACCCTTGAATTTAGACGAAGCTTTGTTTATTAAATTCACAGTCAAAGAAAATCTTATCAGAGGTCAAAGGATATAATTGTCATTAAACCTAGACTACAATGATCTACATCTATATCACCATAGCACTTGTTGGATCATTGGCATCACTTCTTGTCTCAACACGTCTACCGGCATTCTTTCAAAACATTTTAAGTCCTCTGGTCCCAGTAGCCCCTTCACAGAAATTAAATCACTCATCTTTACTTCTTCATTTATTGGTGTCACAATGTGCATGATCAATCGATCATAGGTGAACTCCACTTCTATTATCCTAAATTGGTGCCCCTTCAAGGTTTGAACAAAGAGCACATTAGTTTTCTAATCTTCACATTCTCTAATCCACACAATCACAAAAAAAAAAGAAAAGAAGAAGAATTAGAAAGAAGTTGTCCTCATTACCTAGAAAGAAGAGGAATAACAATTAGTAAGAGTAACTGACCAATGTGGTTAAAAATGAATTATAAAGATCAAAACATCTTGAACGTACCATTTTACCAATGTGGTTAAAAAATGAAATTCAAAGATCGAAACTTCTAAAAATGAACCCAATGAAAAATATAAGGCTGTAATATATATCTATATCTATGACATTTCTATGATGTGACCCTCACTTTTTGGCAGACTAACTCCCTTAAAATCTAAGCTAATATTTTACTAGAGAGCTTCCTCATCTACTTCAGCTTGCTTTTCACTTTCCCCTGGGTTAGAAATACATGTCATATCACTTAAACAGATCATGCACGTAATGAGATATCAACAGTCTCACTTTTTCAACATGAATCTAAACTAAGATAAGAAGATACCGAGGAACATAATTGAACATCAATGACCCAGCTGAAAGTACCATACTGAGGTAGAATAAGAAAGGGCAAAAAAGGTAGTGCAGAAAATGAACCACACCTCTTTGAGTAATGATGAAACCTGACAAAGCTCATCTTCCTGCATGGCTATTGTCCTAAAGGCTGTCAAGAAATCCTCAGGAAATACTCGACGGTCTGTGCACTTATTGTTGCTTTTGGTTTGTGGTGTGCTGCGTCTGCATGCTGGAAAAAAACCATGATCTAGCAAACTTCTTGGTAAAAGACACCTCAACTCAGCTTTCTGTAGTACTTCCTCTCATTTCATAGAACTCAACAGTGTAATCCCATGGTGTGATCATCTTCAGCAAAAAAGTGCCAGCGAATATGCTGCCAATACCACAAACAGGATTTTGGTCATGACAAGGTATGCCCATCATAAGTACGGAAATAACTATCCAAGCAAACTAAAAATATTCGCTAAAAGATAAAAATGACAATTAATGAAAACAGGATCAACACTCTATTATACCTCCATTTCAGGAATGGTGATAGTATCAAAAGAAGACCTCTTTCACAGACTGCAGATAACTCTGTCAGACAAACTCCCATGGCATGTTTGACAAACACCATGCTTGTTTGCAGGACCCTGAAAACCCAACAAGAAAGTACCTTTGAGACACAAAGAATTAAATGTAAAAAAGCAATGGTCAAGCACAAGTAAACATTGATGTCTTTCGTTAGGTAAATTTAGCATGTGAGATAAGTCAATGACGAAGAATAACTGGAATAAGGCAGGACACAAAAGACATATATACTAAAACTCAAACCCGATATATTGGTCGTTTAGCTAGCAGTTTCGTGCTGAGCATCTGCACTCTAGGAAGAAAAAGTTACATTAGTCAATAAGATCATATATAATCCAACAGAACAAAGTGAAAATGAGACCAAAAAAAATTACATAGCTAAGCATTACAAAACCTTCACCCGTAGATGATCTCCAATTTCAGCAGCAGTTTGTCCAATGCTAGAAAGACAACAATCTTGCAAAGCTCTTAAACAAGCCATCTCCACCATTTTCCAGCTGAAAATTGAGACAGACATGAATCGTGGCTAATAGTACATCGACCATGTATCAAATTTTGAATCGTTAGAAAGATCCACAATATTTTCAGATAAATGTACATACCGACATGATTATCGGCATAAAGTATAAAACTTCACCCAAATACAAGGTAGAATCAGTGGGATAAAACTACTCAAAGAGAGTTTTAAATTATTAAAATTGTGGAACCCTGTCAAAATATCAGGCTGTTTAAAAGAAATTGGCTCTTGTGTACAATCTACAAATTATTTTCGATATATATAGGAAACGATATGACTAGAGGAAGAAGATAAATTATTGTGTATACGTATGGATGTATGTATTGAGAAGCAACAGGTAGCACTCCTTACTAACCACAGGTAGTGTCTTGCGGTGCTTAGTCTTCAGTGGCAACCTCTTTCTTGAGATTGGTAAGCTTTCCATCAATTTTTTACCAAACATAACAAAGTCATTAAACGAAACGGCCCAACAAATGATCTAAACGGACCCGCATGTAAACATATACCTGCTCTCAAATATCAACCAACTGCATACAAGAATTCTTAAACAAAGTCATTAGCGTATCAACTTCTGAAACTAAAAGGCTTGATAAAGCGGACATCCTTGCATTTGACAGAATTCACAAATAGTTGTAATGGATTTGGTCATAAAAGGCACACTCTGAAACACAAAAGGCACACACATAGACACTTCGATAATATAAAAATATGCACACACACACTATACACGCAAAGAAACATTAAAACACATTGTAAAAAGAAAAAATACACGCTATAATAAAAACAACCCCACCCACACCACACCCACACACAATACACCTAAAAGCACATGTACAAAAATATGTTGATAAAAGAAAATGCACACATTTTGTGCACATAGAAACACATAAAAACAAATTGATGAAAAATAGACATACGCTAATAAAAACACACGGACACACACAAACTAGACACATAAAAACACACAAAAACATGTTGATAACAAAAAAATACACACACAGATACATAGTAAAACGAAAGAATAAACACACGTTGATAGAAGAAAAATATACGATGCACAATAAAACACACATAGACGCATTAATAATTATAGACTTTGAGTGATCTATCTATGTCCAACCGACATTGACTTGGAGTGATCTACTGGCGCATATATCTTCATTTGGTTGAAATATATGAATGGCATTTTCAATTGATCGTTGAAGAGTGTGGGAGAAATCTTATTAGGATGATGGTGGTGGTGTTTGCATTGGCGTAGTGAGGATTAAGGATGAGTACTTATGTTCCAACCCATTGGACACCCATATCTAACCCACTTTATTAATTTGAGTGGTATTACCCAACCTGATTACAACAGGCAATTAAGTACCTAACCCGCTAATTTGTAAACAGACTGGCTACTAATGGATAAGGATTATCACTCCTACATGTAGCCTTGTGGTCTTGCCTCTAGCTATTCCTTAGGATCAAGTATAACTAAGAAGGATAGTTCATATCACAACTAGAAAATATTATAAGTATTGTTCACATTGTTATATAGCCTCCTTTGTTTCTAGAGATTAAAAGTGACCAATGATTAAGAAAATCTGACATCAATATTTAATAAGCAACAACGTGACTCGCGTCATTATAGGCACGTATGAATAGTGTGATTTTAAGAAGATGGACTACGTTCCCCACAACCACTATGTAAACATGATTTTACCACAATGAAGACATGAAACTTTTAACAAGATGACCAGATTGTGATAAATTAAAGCAAGATATTACCTAAGATTGAAGGCCAACAAAGTTGCATATAAAAGGTATAAACGGAAATAACCAATTTTCGGAAGGCACTGAAAGTGCTTGTACAAACTTGATGGTAAACTAAGGCACAAACTACTCTAGTAGCTCTATCAACTTCACCATGTCTACATTATCAATGACTGAGTGCAAAACCCTCAAAACGAGAGGTGGCAAATTCAAAAGTTGGGTAGGTTATGGGCGGATTGATGATGAGTTGGGTGTAATCCATTACCAATTCATTTTCAACCTGTTTGAGTTGTACTTGTAACTAATTTGGTCATATCCTTAAACCCGTAAATAAATTGTCAAAAACATTAAAATAGGCACACACTATAAAAATACACATATAACCATAAAAAGAAACACACTGACACATAAAAATCACACACTAAAACACAAAGAACACACACATACAACATAAAAAATACACATAGTAATAAACGCACGCTAATACATTACACAAATCAAAAACACATTGAGAAAATAAAGATGCGCAAACATTAGAATAAAAACGCACACACCTACACACAATACACATAAAAACAAACACACAAAAACAAATTGATAAAAGGAAAACACACACACAAAAATGATAAAAAACACACACAAAAACAACATAAAAATGCACAAAAACATAGTGATAAAAGAAAACTATGCACACTATTACACAGTCAAACACAATAACAAACATAACACACGTTGATAAAAGAAGAATATAGGATACACAATAACTATGCCTTGCCATGTAAAAGACACCTCCATAACTTCTGACAACGCGATAGGGCACAAAAGTTTTGAAACAAGCCAAAGATTAATTTTATTTTTCAGTTCAATTAATGTTTCAATAGGATCCTTTTATAAACCAAATGTCAAGAACTATCATACCTTTTTTACAATGTCCTGTGCAGATCATTCCTCTAGTACTTGCACACATAGAAGCTACAGAAGCTTTTAAGAATCACCTAGCAAGATGGGTCGGCACTATTCTTTTCTACTTTACTTCCAATCCTTCCTTATTTAGGTCCAGAACCTTCTATTTTGTAACTGCAAAAATGGTATCCATGAAAACCCTGATTGATGTTGATTCAAACCTTGTTGAGAAATAACAAAGGCAAGATAAATAACAGTTCAAGAAAAAAGGTCAAGAAATAAAAAGTTAGAAATGTACCTTTACACCCTTTTTGACATGAAATAGAAGTTTGAGTATCTTGCTTATATCTGAAATTCACAAAAGTAATAAAAGTCTTGTAATGAAGATTTTGAGTAGACCACGCTAAGTAATAAGAAGGGGGTGAACAACATAAATTCAAATTGTCTTACTTCGTTTCATCAATACCGCCCTCATATTTATAGGGGATCTTTGCATATGACAATGTCTCTTCTGCATTTTCAGGAGAATAAGGTGCTTTTAGGGCCTCCATTTCTGAAGTTCTATCTTTTGGTTCCTTGGAAGGACTGTATTGGCATCCATTCGCTTACCATTTTTTGAGGACAAGTTGTTGCTGCAATTGCCAGAATCATCCTTTAGCTCAAATTTTCCATCGTCTGTTGACAAATCTTCTCTCCGTCTTGGTAAACATGTTCTTTAACTGTTATTTTAGAAAACTCCATACCTCCCAACATAAAATGAATCCTGATATATGCATTCCCCGTTGAAGTCTTGAGATAATTTAGGAAAACTAGTGTTTTTATGAGATTGGTGGAACTCAAGCTTTTCATGGAAAAAGCTATTGTTGGGTGAAAATTCGGTAGGACCATCATGTTTGCCGCTCTCACATGTGGCATCAACGAGTAATTTGGGGATCGGATATCCATCAAAAGTATCTTCAGTCAAAAATATATAACCTGAAGATGTACTATTTTGAGCCCCTGAAGTTTGGTAGAAAGTACTGAAACATGAACTCATCACACTAGAGGCATATCCTTCTTCAAACAACCAACCGTCATCTGGACCGGACTTGTCCAGGGTAGTAGTCGGGAAGTAAATGTTGGTGTTAAACTTGATGGATTAGACAACCTTGTAGACTTCCTAGGCCCACCCGTATGCTCCCCTTGCTTGAGACTATCCCTGTTCCTGCATTGTTTTTCTCTGATATTTATACTCTTCCCACCACATATATTTCCCGACTTTGCTAGGGGATTCTTGGTTGCCTCACCCCTCACTGAACTAATAAGAAGAAGACATTCTGCAGAATGTTAAAAGATTACAAAATTTGAAAAAGAAAAAAAATGAATAATCATCCGATGCCATCGATATATAACCTGCACTGGATGAGCATGACTCTTTACTGTCAACAATTCACAAAAAATTACAAATCCAAAAATTTAGATGACAAGCAACAAAGGACAAACTAACTGTCCATGAACAAGATTAGCAAGGAATGCAAATCTCAACAAGCTCATACTTTCTCTTGCATCTTCTCTTACAAAGCGCAACCACGTTGGTTGGTTAATAACATATCCAACATCAAACGTTCTTCCAACTATAGGATACCTGGGGCATCATGTCTGACATCCTTAAGAATAAATTCCATGTTACTCACATTACCCTATGCAAAATTGACATTACCATAGCCCATCTGTAAATATGGTGGATGATTGTAATATGGAGCTAGCAACTCCATATATACAACAAGAAAAGAGAGAAGAAATCAATCATCAAAAATAAGACCAACAAAAATGAATCACCACACTTCATCATAATAAAAATTACATCAGATTATGGAGATTTTTTTTGAAGACCAGAGCGAGCACTAGATTAAGTTGTCATGGTACTTACCCTCCAAAGCGCAACCACGTTGGTTGGTTAATAACATCTCCAACATCAAACGTTCTTCCAACTATAGGATACCTGGGGCATCATGTCTGACATCCTTAAGAATAAATTCCATGTTACTCACATTACCCTATGCAAAATTGACATTACCATAGCCCATCTGTAAATATGGTGGATGATTGTAATATGGAGCTAGCAACTCCATATATACAACAAGAAAAGAGAGAAGAAATCAATCATCAAAAATAAGACCAACAAAAATGAATCACCACACTTCATCATAATAAAAATTACATCAGATTATGGAGATTTTTTTTGAAGACCAGAGCGAGCACTAGATTAAGTTGTCATGGTACTTACCCTCCATCTAGATGCTCCTTAAATATCCAATCAAAAGTATGAAAAAGTTCCAGAGAGGTGTACAATTGACCCTAAAAAACAGAAATTCAGAAAGTGATAAGACACATAAGGTATAAATTCAGAAACAGTAGTAAGAGATAAAAGCCACTCACCCTACATCAACATCAATAGGCCTACCGAGGTGGTCCATCTCAGCTTCCAGTTCATAAATGCTTTGAGATTAAGTTGTCATGTTACTTACCCTCCACCTAGATGCTCCTTAAATATCCAATCAACAGCATGAAAAAGTTCCAGAGAGGTGTACAATTGACCCTAAAAAACAGAAATTCAGAAAGTGATAAGACACATAAGGTCTAAATTCAGGAACAGTAATAAGAGATGAAAGCCACTCACCCTACATCAACAGCAATAGGCCTACCGAGGTGGTCCATCTCAGCTTCGAGTTCATAAATGCTTTGACGTAATACCTGGTATTCTCGTCTTAATTACATACACCGAGTGCAAATAGTAAAAGCGCACATCTAGTTTACCTTTTTATGATCAATAAAAACATAAAAATTTGAACAAATAAGGTCCCACAAAATTATACCTATGAGAAGTTTTTCAAGATACTTTGAGCCCATTTCACTAGCTAAGTTCCATATTCAGGACTTGTAGTGAAGTATTTGCATTCTTTCCACGTTGCAGCAATCATATCAGTGTTTTTATTTATATCAGCTTGTGAATGGGTCACAATTCCCACCCAAGGATGTTGCCACCAATATGATCTTCCTTCAAGAACATTCGGTGGGGAAGAAGAATGTCAATCATCTAGACTACTAAATACGAAAATAAAGGAAACAGAAAAACAAAAAGAGGAAACTCTTCATCAAGAAGTATATGGTCTAATGTCCTATCAACTTAACTGTTGACATAAAAGGAGACAACAGAAAATTAAGGATAAAGGACGCATCCAAATGTCCTTTCACCTGGGCAAGCCACATATCTTGTCATGAGGAGAAAACTGCATAATATAAAGAAATTACGTAGAGATTCATAAATTGACTGCAAACAAAACAAACCCGATGGATCCACTTTCCTAGAAAGCTTGATAGCATCTGATGGTGCTATATCTTGATTGGCAGGGGAAATTGTTAGTCTAATGCTGTTAGGCTATGGCAAACATAGTTTCATCAATTTCAACAATCCAAAAACTGTACAACAGAAGAAATTTCTATAGAAAATGACAATGCATCAGCAAGGATGGTACGTGTAGACAGCAAATGAAATAGAGGAAGTTAATGGTACAAAGGTGAGTATCATATTTGTGGAACAACACAAAACTTCTCCACTAGTTGTAATAAGCTGCAGTAACTTCCACAACATTATGAAAATCTAAAGATCAATAGTATATTGGAATGCTGGAAATCCCATAGACAAAAAAGGCATAATGAGGAATAAGGAAAAAATGCATCAGATTATGGAGATTTGTCAAATCTTAAGAAGTACCAAGTCATTCAACAAAAGGGAGCACACTTGAAATGAAAGTGAAAATTTATCTTGTAAATTGGAAGTGAAATGTTTTCAACTTTGTTGGAACACAACAATTTGCAACCTAAACTGACTTGGGAGGTATACAGAATTATGCAATAACTTCCACAGCATCTGAAAATCTAAATATCAATAGTATATTAGAATGCTGGAAATCCCACAAAGACAAAAAAGGAATAAGAAGGAATAAGGGAAAAATGCATCAGATTATGGAGATTTATTAAATCTTAAGAAGTACCAAGTCATTCAACCAAAGGGAGCACCCTTGGAGTGACAAATTTCCAATGTAGGTATTTTTCTGAGTAAGTTAATGTAGGTCTTATAGGCATCCATTTCAAATCTTATTAGCAATGGGTGAAGAGGCCCACAAGGCTCATATACAAGTTTGGGTCGTGCAATTATATGCATGTGGGATAATAAGATATAACATCCCCACAGGCACAACCCCCTGTTGCACATGGAGAGGCAGAAATAAAAACCACAAAACTCACTCAAAGATATAAGAAGGTGCGCTTACAGTATGAACAAAGGGAGAACCAAATACCAAATCAATGAAGTTGAGAAACGAGTCTTTCCTAAAACCTCCCTAACTCTCCCAAGATAGTGTGTCAAAGGCATCCACTCAAAACCAGTAGGCAATGCGTGGAAAGGCTCACAAGGGTATACTAGTTAGAAAGATGCCATAATGTCAAAGTGAGATAAGCTCCAACAATAAGTGTATTGTATTTACAAGAGATGAATTATAGTACCTTCCAAACATAAGATCGAACAATGGTTTCAATGTCTTGAACAATACTTTCCAGCTGGCCCTCTGCAAAGAATAAACCACTTTTTATTAAATGCAGTTCAGCTACACTTACGAGATCCGAAAACATAATAAACTAAATATAGGGGATACCAACAGTCACTTTCGTCAAACCAGGAAAATCTATCAAGAGAAAAAATGTAAAATAGAGTTAGTGGAAGAGAGAAAATAAAAAGTTGGCTAGCAGGAATATGATATCATTATACTGATATAGAGCACGAAATTATAGCCTACTTTATGTCATTGAAACCAAAAACCAACATACTAACCATAATTATTCAATGTTTCAGACTTCGATTCTCATAACTGCTCCTCATGCACAAGATAGATCTTATTTGACAAACTTTTTTTCTAATTTTTTTAATTGAAATTTGAAATTATGCCTCACAGTACAACATGTAGTATACTCACAACTTAACAAAGCCCATAGCCAAAATGGAAAAACCATCAACCATTCCATGTCATATTCATAGACAAAAACAGGGATGGAAGCACCACATCCAATGTATGACTCATTAGCTGCAACATTTGCCTAGAGAATCAAGTAAAACATGTGGTATACTCACAACTTAACAAAGCCCATAGCCAAAATGGAAAAACCATCAACCATTCCATGTCATATTCATATACAAAAACTAGGATGGAAGCACCACATCCAATGTACAACTCATTAGCTGCAACATTTGCCTAGAGAATCAAGTAAATTTTCTCCCACACAGAAACCAAATAAACCAAGCAATAAGCCCATGTCAAAAATCTTTAAGACATGTCACTATGACAAGTTGGAGGAACAACCAAGGAACTTCAAGATTTATATTCCATGGAAAAGTAAGGCAATAACAGTGACTTCAAAGAAAAACCTGAAATCAGATTTGTCATGACAGTTTTTCCGAAATTATATTAAAAGAATAACACACTATTGGGGGAATAGTTTCTGAGATGGATAGGAACGGGACAAATCTGCTTTATCTTTCCTGTTATTTTATCAGTTTCATCCATGATTTCTTTGGCGAACCAAGAACTGCAAAAAAATCAAACAGCTTTGTCGACGTGAGAGTCCATATTACGAATTCTTACCGACAAAGAGAGTCCATATTATTAACACATACACACAGATAGAGACATGGAAAAAGTCCTAGAAGAAATCTAACAAATAAACTAAAGGAAATACTTCGCACAAGGACAAACCAAAGGAGGTGGAGCACAAAAAAGTTGCAGCAACCATCGACACATATCGCAATAGAACTTCGTTTCTTCTTTTCTAAGTACAACAATTTAGAGTTGCAACTTGCAAGTCTAGGTATGTGTTATTCTCCTTTCATTTCGGACCTGTTGGTGATCTTATCAAACTAATAAGTTCAGCGAAAGAACTAACCATGACTGATTACTGCCTAATACCCTGATGTTGTAGCCAACTACCGAAAAAAATAATCAGGTTGGTCTCAATATTCAATTTCAATCTAATGATATTGCACTCTCCTCATTGCAAGAAGACATAGGGGAACAAAAAATGTATTTGATTGAGCAACAAAGGCAAATTCAGTGAACTGAAATTCAATCATAACACAATCACTGTCTAATCCAAAAATAGCCAAGCACATAAATTAGTTAAAGAAATTCTCAGTAGGAAATACATACAAAAATCAGTGGATCTCCTGCGCAGTATATGAGCAAACTTGGCATGTCTTCTGCAGTAGCAACACCACAGGTCGCCTCATGACCATCCGGGCAAGCCAGCTTGTTCAAAGACCTTAAAAGGGCAGATTGTAGAACTCATAAACTACAGAAACATAACGCAAAGAAGAAGAAAAAAATTCATCTGAAGCTTGAAGATGCCACAAAAACAGGGGGAAAAGGAAGAAAAAATATTTCAAACAGTAAGAGAAGAGATAACGATTAAATCTGATCCAAATTAACCTACTAAAATTTATCTTCTAAAACCTGATATAATAGCAGAAATGGTCAGATCCAATCAACAATCACAAATAAGATTCAGATAGAAACAAGCAATTCCTAATATGCTACATGACCGGATGTATGTTAATGTTACCATAACAAACCCTTCATTAATGGCACGATAAACTTGGCCTTGGCTAGCCTGAGAAAACACCCAAACTGAGCAAGTAATCGGGGAACTCTGGGTAAGTGAAACACAAGGAAGTAAAATGCAGAAGTTAGTAATCGACATCTTCTGCAACAGAAAAAAAAACAGTGAGAGATAAATAAATATATTAATATCACCTGAATGAGAGGAAAAGAAGAGAGAAAACATTGACAAAAATGGATTTACAGTCATCTGAGTTTGTGCTAGTAATAGTGAAGTGAATGTTAGACATTTGCACACTTTTGTGGTGAATTGGGTATGATTTTCATTTGAATGAAATAAAAAAATGCGAACACAAATAAATATTCACATGGTATCTTAGGCAAATAAACAACAAATGAATATGAAAATTTAACCAAAATCCACATTTGCCCGAAATGCACCGGCCTACATATTTGAACATTTTGTTTTTCTTAAGAGCTATGTCATTTAGTCAGTATTTTAGGGTTATACTAATCTATCCAATGTCTTTAATGGTATTTTTGGTATTTATAAAATTGTTATTACTAATATCATCAGACATTATTGTGCATGTTAAAAAGGGGAAATTTGTTACTAACTTTTAAATAGTAGGGGAAGTTATATAATTAACGAATATGTGGAGAGATTTATTATTATAAGCTATTAAAAAGGATGTAGTGTTATGAATGATACTAATAATAACGGGACACTATATTTGTTATTAAGTATTTTGATAGGGACATTTTAGGTGATCAAAAGTTTTTCATGCATCCATACTTTTATTAATAGTATAGCTATATATTTAGATATAAATGAAGGAAGCATTGGTAGTATTGTTTCCGTGAATAAATTTTATTCTACCAAAATTAACTGTGACTAGCTGCATATAGGGAATATGGAAGTGAATAACAAGCAAGAGTCAGGGCACATACAATTGGATTTAAGGATATGTCGGTATTCTATGCTGGAGCACTAGCAGACAGGCATAAGAGTTCCTGAATATGTGTGTACCACACAGATAGTTGTCATTCGCTTGTTCAAATAAGTGTAAATACCTAAGTGCACCCCAATCACTAATTTTACCTGAGGATATAGAATATCAGTCCGAGCTTTACATTCAGAAAGAATCGTGTTACTATGAAAAATCTACATCTGTATAATTCTGAGATGCATTTGTAAGTCTGTAAAGTTGGCTAACTCATAGTCAAATTTCAAAATTGTCGCAATGTATGACTACCTCCACAAAAAGAAATGCCAGTAACATTCTAACATTCATGAAACTCCAACCCCACAGCAAAACCGAAGAAAATATTTATGCAGACCCACAAAAGTTCCAAAGATATGTTTGAAGGAAGTGTCAAAAGTTGTACTGTCAAACTAATCGTGGCACCCACACCAGTGTAATCATGGTAAGATCATCTTTAGCAAAAATGGCCATGCAAAAAGCTGCAAATACCACAAACATGATTTCGGTCATGATAGGGTATTCCCATCGGAAAGAACTATCCAAGCAAAATAAAAAATATATGATAAAATAGGATCAACATTCTAGTATACCCATTTCAGGAATGGTTATAATTATCAAAGAATACCTTTTTCACAGACTCTCTGTCGAACTGACTGCACACTGAGAATTAAGCTAACTACACTACATCACAAATGATCACATCTAAACAATGATTAAGACACTCAGCAAACAAATCAGGCACATGATAACAAACCCCAATTATTAAACGAATTAGATCCTCTTAATTTCAAATTTTGTTAATTTTGGTCAAGAATGATCATCCATTTTAAAATTAATTGGATCCCACTGACAAAACCATAGGAATCCACAAGTGGTAAATATATGTATGTATGTAGGCTGAAGTTTGAAAAAAAAAAAAAGGGAGCAAGTTTGGATGATAAAAAACAAAAAAGCTACTAGAACAAGTAATCTAAAGAAGGGGAAAAAATAAAGCATTGAAAATAATATTACAACCTAAACAACATCATAGAATTCAACAAAAAAGTACCATAAGCTCACCAAAACAAAACTAATTGTCAATGCGGCTTGCGGCAACGTTCCATTCAGGATCTACAATCAACCGACGTGATCCCATTTAACTTGGCATGCGTATGTATGCACCACTATACATGTGATTACGCTTCAAAAGGAGGAATAAACAGAGGGAAAGGAAAAACAAAGATTTGCTACTTCAATTATGCTACTACATATGCGATTAAGCTTGAAAGAATACCATGGAAATGATTAAAAGCTAATTACAGAGACACAAATCAAGAGATCAATTATGCATGTCATTCCTCTTCTTCTTCCATTTTCCCAAAATAGAGTTCTATAACTTTTAAACAAAATCGGGATGTGCCTACATTCATCTACGTTAATTTTTTTTTCTTGCAGACCATTACATCTTTACAAAGGATAGGTTACTGCCCTCCTCTTGATCTAGCAACTATTTTGGATTAATAAACTCCTCTCCAGCATGAGATTCAAAAGGTAAAAACAAAGAGAGAGAGTAGCTTGTGGCGATAAAATTGGGGTAATTTAAGAATGACGTAATTTGGGATAAGATTGTAGTAAACAATTGAATGAAAGAAAAATTCAACTAACCATTTCTTAGTAATAAACAAACAGCTCAAATGAATAAAGCACACAGCACAGGTTTTATACAGCCCCTACGAATGTCAATAAAGGGGATGCCCCCAAAAAAAGTTGTATAATAAACTGAAGTATGCATGACAGTCGGTCGGGTGCACTCCAACAAAACTTGCCACTCGATATAGTACAGAAGCATAACCTTCATGACACAAAGAAATGAATAAAAGAGGCAAAACAACAGTCAAACAGGTTGCTTTCAACAATGAGAACCACCATATACAATCAATGTCCCTCGAAAGTTCATCTATTTATATATTCCAAAGAAGCTCTGTACCAACCCCTTAGGATTGACAAAAATAATTATAGAATACACGTATAAGGATGCACAGCATACAATAGTAATAAAATACACCCTCTGTCCTAAAAAATTGGCCTCCTATGCTCTTTTAGGTGTGTCAGGGTGTCCATTAAAAGACAATTTAGATAAGGTCCGCAAATCTTCCCTTCATAGCCTATGAAGTAGATTAAGTAACAGCACTAATCAGTACGAAAACCATGGGAAGGAGTGTTAATACAAAAGAGCTATTCATCAAAGGAAAATGTGTGCAGGTGTTGATTGTATATCTTAAAATATGAGCATTTATGACAATGGACATTTTGGGACATTAGAACTATATCCTAGCCAATAATTCAGACAAGAACAAGCAAAATTATTATAATAATAGTAACAAATAATGACATAGATGAAAAAATTACATTGAATAGACAATAATTCTCCATACCTGAAAATAATTCATGTCACCAGTTGGGCATGGACAAAATAAAAGAGTTCAGCAAACAAACATAACAAAAGTACGAAAGGACAAAGGAATAAATATACTAACCAAACGAAGAAGTTCGTGAACAATATTATCGTCGGGCAGAGTGTTTTGCTCAATCAATCTCTTGACAAGAACATATAACTGCACCTTATCTAAACAATGAACCAAACGAAATGTATACCGTTCTATAAAACAAATAGAAATAAGATGATAAAGTGAATTTAAAAATTCCAGTATTACAGTACATATGATAATACCCCCCCCCCCCCCCCCCAAATCACATTGCACTTGGCAACAAGGCAAAATTTGTGGGTTGGCCTCTCAAAGACTCAAGTATGATTATGATGGTTTTTCTTTTGGGATAAAAAGGTGAATTAATACTGCATTTTTAAATACCCAATGCTTGCGCTCTCAGAGCCAATTGCCATTGGCAATGCCGCATATGGTTTTTTTCTTCTTCTATCACACAAAGAGAGGATAAAAGAAGAGAAAAACTAAATGCAGCACTCTAGTATTCATAATAATGAAAAGTGAGTACAAGGGACAATATAAAAGGAACCTACAATAACGAAAAGACTAGACTACCCTTAATGATAAATAAATATAATTACACTCTTAACATCCCACATCCACATAACAAATTGCATACTCCTACGAGTGAAAGCATGAAGCAGACAAGATCCCACTGAACTTTGCATCATAGCCTAGAACTTACCATGCGTTTGCATCATAGCCTTGAACTTACCATGCGTTCGGATAGCTAAAGGATAGAAGGTCCTGGAATGTAGACAGTAATCTACTTTGCAGTCCATAAAAAATCAGCTTATGCACCTCATCCCTCATGGCATGACCTTTAAATCCCACACCAACATGTATTTACCAAAATTACCAATATTAGCAGGAAGCAAACAACCTAATAGTGAATACATGAATGAGGGATTAAGATAAAAAGTGAAGGCATAATAGTGAATACAACCTTAAGATAACTCTTCACTTAGGTAATTGACATAGGAAAGCAGTGAAAACGAATCCATGTATCACAATAATAACCAAAAGAACAGGAAGAAAAACTTTAATATTGAAAAAGATTGTCTACCCCTTCAGAGTCTTCCAAATCTCATTGGTCTACATCAACCCTGGGAGATGGATATATGGTAACAGTGCGACTGCGAAGCCATAAACACGATTAACTAAAATCAGAAAAACAAAATCACATACAATAAAGCAGCTACAAATTGGACGATTGTATTGATAAACGTACAGCTATCCAATTTATTATTACCGAGTACATTCGAAAGTTCTTTACGAACCCCCAGACTTCTCTCCATGAGCAGCAGCAGCACAGCTTCTGCGACAGAGCATTCAAGAAAACCCTTTAAAGCCCCAAATCTCCACTGACATTGTTAATCGCCGACATCACAATCTCTCCCATATACTCCACAACGTCCATGGCAAAATCCGAGGACAACTCACTAGCTTTATTCACATAACTCAAGAAATCCTTAAAGAACGAAGCGATTCCAAACGACTGTGGCAAAAAATATTGAGCGAAAGAATATGGAATAGACCTAAAAAACCCTAGGACTGCCGGTTTGGGCCTCATGTCATCGAAATCTAGCCGTGGCGAGTACTGCATTAAGTTGTGACCTCGAAACCCTCAAAGATCTGGCCGGAACAGAGTCAATTGGTGGACGTCGGCCACAAATCCAAGCCAATTTATCAGCAAACTGTGAAGGATTTTGTGCAATCAGATCGCAGAGTTCGATCAACGACTCCATTGCTCTACAATGCTGAATATTTTCGGAGAGAGGAGAGAAAAATCAAACAAACGGAGGTGAAGAATTGATCTGGTGGTGGAATTTAGTGTTTACGAAGAGACGATCGTCGTTTCTATCGAATCGTTAAAGATACAGTGAGAGAGAGAGAGCCGTTGAGATTAAAGGAGAAGAGAGACTTTGGCTTACATTTATAGTTTGTGAACAACCGATTAGGAAACCAAGAGAGGAGAAGACAGGTTTGGGTGTGAGCTAACGGCTAACTCGGATTAGGAAACCAATTGAACAGTATTGCCTTGTAGACGTTTTTTAACTTTGTCCCCGCAATTATCATGGTTTTTAATGGAAAGTTATTTCATTTAACACCAAATTATATAAATTTTTTTTTTTTTCTTGACACATCAGTAACTTTCGTCTAAAAATAATTGACGTCTATGATTAGGCAATATAAAATAATCAAATTAGTTAAAGGGTAGTGTGAAAAATTCAATAATTAAGAAGATAATGTAAAAAATATATAATTGATGGAATAAAGCAAAAAACATAATTTAAGGGGTCAAAGTGTAATTTAACTAGTGTATAAATTCAACAATTTTTTAAAATTTTTTGCCTTTTTTGCAATGATACTTTTATAAATACTAGTTCATGGGCATGTGTGTTACACGTGAATAAATTTAAGTTTTTATTTGATTTTGATCTTTTAATTTTTCAATCTTATTACCTTTAGCATGTTAGCTGATGTAGTGCTTTTAAATGGCAAAAAATCAACCAAAATAGAAAAAAAGAGACAATAATATACAACTTCATCGATATTCTATCTCCTAAGTTTGTAACTCTATGAGTTTCCAAACAATGTTTATTACTTTTTTCTCCATGCTAAATTTCACTCTTCACCGCTCAATTTGTAACATAGATGAGTCTTTTTGCTCCTAAATCAATGTAGTAATTGATGGGTCGGGCCCAACTCATATTATAAGCCCGGTCCGAGTTTATAGCTCAATTCCAATAGATCCAGCAAGTCCAGCCTAATGTGGTCAACCCGGTCAAACTCATCAGGCTCAAGGAGCTACATCAACAGGGAGCATACAAGGTCAGGTCATCCAAGAGCCTCATCTTCGCCGCCTTGAAAATAGTCAACCTCCACCTCATCATTTGACTGAGTCCTACGAAGAGCACTATAACTGCATCGCCCGTTGAGAAGAGGTCGCAAAGCTATTTAATCACTATTAAGTCGTCTCAATCCGTTATGACTATTAAATTGCCATAATCCGTTATGACCGTTTAATTAGCTATTTAATTACTATCTATTATGAGACGACTATAAATTGTAAGTCTCGCCAACACTTGGGGGGCATCACACTCAATCGAGTAAATCTCTCATCTCCCTCTCATAGCTTGTAACTCTCTACTCTCCCTACACACCAGAGTTAATAAAATATTCGACGACCCTTGTCATTCAAAATAGACGTAGGTCACATTGACCGAACCACTATAAACCTTTTTTTGCTTTTGTCTCTGATGATACCTAAAAAAAAAACCCAAACATGAGCTCAGGAAGTGAGCTCAGCTCGGGAGCTCAGGTAGGGTGCGCTGAGCTCATCCAACCGTAGTCGGAGCTCATCCAGCCGGTACTAGAGCTCCTCCAGGTAAGAGAATAGGAGAAAGAGGCAAGAAAACAGCAAGATGACAACAGACACCCCCGAAGTAGGGGTCAAGCTGGAATCAAGGCATAAAACCATCAACCAACCAAGATCCTCTCTAATGATTAAGGAGGATCCCACGGTAGAAGGCAAAGATCTCGGGATATAGACCATTGAAGCCAACCGAATGGAGTTATGGTAATTCCAGGATTGAAGAGAGAGAGAGAGAAGGGAAATCCCTTCATTATAGGAAGAAAATTCGGGTTAGAGGTGAGCAAGAGGCTATAAGAGGGGGTTAGGCCTCCATTGGAAAAAAAGGAGGCGATAGAGCCACAAAAAACCCTAATTCCCTCCTGATCACACTGTAATACATTCAATACCACAAATAAGAAGAAAATGAGCTAGAGACTCCATTGCTGAGTGGACTAGCCGAGCTCAGGCCGGTGAACCACTATAATTCTGTCGTGTTATCATCCCTATCCTCATTCCCCCAAACATCAACCAGCATTGTTAGATACGAGTCATGCAGCTCAGACACCCTACTTAGCCCCACGTAGATTGTTCATACGAATTAATCATGTTCAATAGCTCATTCGCGTAGATTTACACCATCAGTTTGGCGCCGTCTGTGGGAACGACTGTTCCTATTACAAATAAGCTGATCTCTCAGTGACTGATGGTAACAACTCGAAATATGAGTAGAAGTCAAACAAACCTACCACGAATGCAAGATCAGCAGGAAGCCATCAACGGCAGACAACCCGAGAACATCCAAGAGACTAATTCCCCCATTAATAACGAGATGGAGGCCCTTCGCCTCGTCAACCAATGCTTGCTAAGGGAGAATGCAGAGCTATCGAAGCTCATACAACGCCCACATGAGGCACGACCGGCCCAAGAAGGCCAGAATAATCCCCCTCAGAGGGAACAACGACACTGGGACCCCCTTAGAGAGGTCAACGAATGAGGAGAAAGCAGTCAGACCAGGGGGCATGTTCCTTACCTACCCCCTAGGAATGGCCACAACGAGGAAATGCAAAGTTAGAACGATGGGGGTGAGAGAGACGATTTCTTCCCTTACCCGCAAGACAGGAGAGAGCAGCACTGGGAGCAACGCTTCAAAGACATCCAGCAAAAGCTCAGCCACATGAAAGAGGCTGTAAAGAGCAAGACTCCGGTTACAATGGATGTCCTAGTACAACAAACCGAGTCCCCATTCACCACTGGAGTGCTACACTTTCCTCTCCCACCAAAGTTCAGGATGCCACAAATAGAGGTCTTTGACGGGACGAAAGATCTCGTAGATCATCTCAACACCTACAAGAACCAGATGGAGCTGCATGGATACCAGGATCCTGTACGTTGCAGAGCTTTTGCCATCACATTGAAAGGCTCCGCCCTAGCCTGGTTTCACAGGCTCCCACCAGCCTCGATCTCATCCTTTAAAGAGCTCTCGATAGCTTTCGTATCTCACTTTATAGGAGCCCGAATATATAGAAAGCCGAGCTACCACCTACTGAATGTGAAACAGGGGCCCCAAGAAAACCTGAGGTCCTATGTCCAAAGGTTCAACTCGGAGACACTAAAAATAGACGTCCCAGACGAAAAATTTGCCATAACTGCCTTTATCGCAGGGTTAGGAGTGCAATCAAAGGATCTAATGTTCTCTATATCGAAGAACCCTCAAGCAAGCATGGCTGAGGTGTTAGCCAAGGCAGAAAAGTATATAAATTGTGAAGAGGCACTCCTCTCCAAGGTGGGAGGTACGCCCACACGAAAGAAGAAGGAGAAAGAAGAGAAGAAAATGGACCAAAGTCCAAGGAAAGAAAAGGGGAGAGAAAGGTCTCCAAGGAGGGATAGAGATCGCTCCCCAAAGAGAAGAGGAAATGTTAGAGACCGCTTGGGTCCCATGCAGCATGAGCTACAGCCTAGATACGGACCTCAGCGATACACCCCGCTCACCGCCGCTGTATCCCAAGTTCTGTATGAGGTCCAAAACGAGAAGTTCTTAAGATGGCCACCTCGGATGAAGGCAGATCCGGTCAAGAGAGACCCTACGAAGTATTGCGATTATCACAGAGATCATGGTCATCACACCGATGACTGCATTCAACTAAAAAAGGAAATCGAGTTCCTAATTCAGCGAGGACAGTTACGTCGCTTTGTAGCCCATGACAACCAGAACCGAGCTCTTCCACCTCCGCCACCCCAACAGCAGGCACCTGCGCCACATCAGCAGCCTCTAGGTGAGATTAGAGTAATATCTGGAGGATTTACGGGAGGCGGAGAATCCAGCTCAGCCAGGAAAGCACACCTCCGACGAATCAGAGCCGAAGAAGCTCTCGAAGTGCACACTGTATCAAAAGCACCACGCTTAGATACAGCTATCATTTTTTCAGATTCTGATTTAGAGGGATGTCAGTACCCTCACGACAATCCACTGGTGGTACGAGCTGTGGTGGCTAACAGAACCGTTCATCGAGTTCTGATCAATAACGGGAGCTCGGCAGACATCATTTTTGCACCTTCATTCGAAAAAATGGACATTGGATGGGGAAGACTCGAACTTGTAAGTACTTACTTGCTGGGGTTCTCAGGAGAAAGGGTGCTCCCCCTAGGCTCAATCCAACTCGTGCTCACCCTAGGAGACCCACCTTGCCAAGCTACCATAACCGTAAAGTTCCTAGTGGTCGATGCACCTTCTGCATACAACATCTTACTTGGAAGGCCATCCCTTAATTCTATGAAGGCAATCCCATATGCCTATCACTTGGTTGTAAAGTTCCCTACAGAGAATGGAATAGGAGTGGTCCGAGGAGACCAGCGTGTAGCAAGAGAATGTTACATGGCTTATGTGAAGATGAATGAGGTCGAGAACATCCAATTAGATGAACTCGACATGAGAGATGAGATGGAGACAAGGCCAATGCCATCAGAAGGGCTGGAACCAATTCAGCTCGATGGGGAGCCAGAGCACCTCGTTTATGTAAGTTCCAGACTGAACGTTGAGCTCAAAGGTCTCCTCATCTAGTTCTTGAAGGAGAATAGGGGGTGTTTGCTTGGAAGCAAGAAGACATGGAGGGTATTGACTCTTCGGTTATTACCCATAAGCTAAGCGTGAACCCAACTTGCAAACCCGTCAAACAGAAAAGAAGGAGTTTTGCTTCAGAAAGACAAAGGGCAATAAATGAGGAGGTCGGCAAACTTCTCCATGCCAAGGCCATCAGGGAAGTTGACTACCCTACCTGGTTGGCAAATGTGGTTCTTGTCAAAAAGACCAATGGTAAATGGCGACTGTGCATCGACTTTACTGACCTCAACCAAGCATGCCCTAAGGACAGCTTTCCCTTACCTCGGATCGACTTAATAGTGGACGCCACAGCCGGGCACGAGCTCCTTAGCTTCATGGACGCCTTCTCAGGTTACAACCAGATCAGGATGGATCCCAACGACCAAGAAAAGACCTTCTTTGTGACTGAACATGAAACGTACTGTTATCAAGTCATGCCTTTCGGATTGAAAAACGCTGGAGCCACTTACCAGCGGTTGGTGAATAGGATGTTCCAAAAACAGATAGGTGCATCCATGGAGGTCTACATCGACGACATGTTAGTAAAGTCACTAAAGGCAGAACTCCAAATCGAGCACCTAGCTGAATCATTCCATATTCTAAAGGAATACAAGATGAAACTCAACCCTGCGAAGTGTGCATTCGGGGTCTCAGCAGGAAAGTTTCTGGGATTTATAGTTAGCAGCCGAGGAATTGAAGCCAACCCAGAGAAGGTTAGGGCGGTGTTAGATATGCAGCCACCATCCAACACAAGCGAGGTACAACGCCTGACAGGTAGAATAGCTGCCCTGAGTCGTTTTGTGTCTAGGTCAAGCGACAAATGCCAATCATTCTTCCAAGTCTTGAAGAAAGCCTTCCAGTGGGATACCAAATGCGAAGAAGCATTCAAAGCCCTGAAAAGTTATATGAGCTCTCCTCCTATTTTGGTGAGCCCTTTAGAAGGAGAAGTCCTTACTCTCTACCTGGCAGTTTCAGATTTTTTAACAAGCGCAGCGCTGGTCAGGGAGCGAGACAGAGCTCAGCAACCAGTCTACTACTGCAGCAGAGCTCTGAGGGAGGCAGATGAGAGATATCCAAAGATGGAAAAACTCGTTTTGGCTTTGGTCACAACAGCTAGGAGACTTAGACCATATTTTCAGGCTCATACCATCGAAGTTCCAACAGATCAACCGTTGAAACAAGTGCTACATAAACCAGAGTCTTCGGGGAGGTTAGTCAAATGGGCCATAGAGCTCAGTGAGTTTGATATCAGATATAAGCCAAGAACTGCCATCAAAGGACAAATTCTGGCGGATTTCATCGCAGAGTTCACAGCAGCAGCACCTATGAAGGCCGCAGATTTAGTACCAAACCTCCCCATATGGAGGCTTTCGGTGGATGGAGCTACCAATGCTCAAGGAAGCGGTACAGGTATGATCTTGACCTCTCCAGAAGGAATAGATGTCGAGTACGCCCTTAGATTTGGGTTTAAAGCTTCAAATAACGAGGCAGAATATGAAGCTGTCATCGCTGGACTCAGTCTTGCTCATTCTATAGAAGCAGAACAGCTAGAGATTTGCAGTGACTCTCAACTAGTGGTAAAACAGATAGAGGAATCTTACGAAGCGATAGGCGAAAAAATGATCATTTATCTCAGAAAGGTACGAGAACTAATAAAGAAGTTTGTGCAGGTTAAGGTCAGACACGTGCCCAGAACAGAGAATTCAAGAGCAGATGCGTTAGTAAGGTTAGCAACTGCCTCACAGGAAGACTTGGATAGGCTAATACCAGTGGAGCATCTTCCGGAGCCTTCAATAAGCATTCAAAGGGAGGACGTGCTGCCAATCGTAGTTCAGCCGAGCTGGATGGACCCTCTCGTGGAATACCTACAGAAAGGAACCTTGCCAGGCGATGCTAAGGAAGCCTCTAAGCTCAAAACTAGGTCAGCCAGATTCTCGGTGCTGCAAGGAAATCTATACAAACGAGGATTTTCAGCTCCTCTCCTTAAGTGCGTAGGAGATGAAGATGCCAATTATATACTCAGAGAAGTTCATGAGGGAATATGTGGCAATCACATTGGAGCTCGGGCTTTGGCAGGAAAAACGCTAAGGCAAGGGTATTATTGGCCAACCATGCCCAAAGATGCCACCGAATTGGTCAGAAGATGCAAGACTTGCCAAGAGTATGCCAATATTTCCCATTGTCCACCCGAGCTGCTAACCTCGGTGGTAAGCCCATGGCCCTTCCAGCAGTGGGGTTTGGATATTCTTAGACCCCTTCCCACCGGTGCGGGACAATGCAAGTTTGCTATCATAGGGGTGGATTACTTCACCAAGTGGGCAGAAGTCGAACCTTTGGCAACAATCACCGAACAAAAAGTTCAAAACTTCGTTTGGAAGTCGGTAGTTTGCAGATTTGGGGTTCCCAGAGCAGTCGTGTCTGACAATGGGAAGCAGTTTGACAACTCAAAATTTAAAAGTTTTTGTGCTGAGCTCGGGATAAAGAACTATTTCTCAGCTCCTGCACATCCTCAATCCAATGGGCAAGCAGAGGTCACAATCAGAACCATAAAGACAGCTCTAAAGACCAAACTAGAAAACCTAAAAGGCAAGTGGGTGAAGTACATCCCTGAGGTATTGTGGGCCTACAGGACCACCGTCAGATCTGCAACTCAGGAAACCCCATTCGCTTTGGCCTTTGGAACCGAGGCAGTAGCCCCTGTTGAGGTGGGGCTCCAATCACCAAGGGTGGAATTTGCAGATGCCGAGCATAATGATGAGTCTCTCCTATTGAACCTCGATCTCCTGGATGAAAATAGAGACAGAGCTCTGCATCGCGTCCAAATTTATCAAAGGAAAACTGCAAGATACTACGACAGGAAGGTAAGGCACCGAAGTTTCAAGGTTGGAGACTTGGTGCTTATGAGGCTTCTGCTTACGAAGAAGGATCCTACACATGGGAAGCTGGGACCCAACTGGGAAGGTCCCTATATCGTGTCAAGGGTAGTCAGACCGGGAAACTACGAGCTACGAACAGAGGAAGGAAAGATCCTACCTCACTCTTGGAATGCCGAGCACCTTAAAAAGTTCTTTCAGTAAGTTTTCCATGTAACAGAGCTATTTTTAAAAAAAAAATAAACGAGTCTTTTCCTCACATGATTTCCGAAGTAAAAGAAGGGGCAGAAAGAACGATAAGCTTTTCAGCTTATAAAATTCAAGATGAGCTCTTCAGCTCATAAACAAACGATAAGCTTTTCAGCTTATAAAATTCAAGATGAGCTCTCCAGCTCATATACGAACGATAAGCTTTTCAGCTTATAAAATTCAAGATGAGCTCTTCAGCTCATATACCAACGATAAGCTTTTCAGCTTATAAAATTCAAGATGAGCTCTTCAGCTCATAAACAAATGATAAGCTTTTCAGCTTATAAAATTCAAGATGAGCTCTTCAGCTCATATACAAACGATAAGCTTTTCAGCTTATAAAATTCAAGATGAGCTCTCCAGCTCTTCAGCTTATATACAAACGATAAGCTTCTAAGCTTACAAAATTCGAGATGAGCTCTTCAGCTCATGTACAAATAATAAAGCTTCTAAAATCCAAGCTGATCTCTTCTTGGAGACACCAACAGTCTTTCCCCCACGACCAGTGGTCCTTGTATGCTGCTTACGCATGTCTAGTGAAGTGGAGATCATCTGGGGAACCAGTCAAGGACTGAGGTCAGTGCAAACATGATCTTCTGTTTTCCATCCACGTTCATGTCCTGAACACGAAGAATGTGCTGAAACAAGCCTACAGAATTCAGAAAGAACTACTTAGCTCATAAGAGATGAGCCCCTCAGCTCATACGTCAACATGCATATTCAAAAAGAAAGATTTGACATTCAAAACATCCAAGAATACAGGCGTTCAAGGAAATGCAAGGAGAAACAAAGTTTGACATTAATACAAGGGGGTAGAGCTCCTAGTCCTTCTTAAGCTGTGACCTCAGCTCAGCCATTTCCTCATTCAGGCGAGCATTATTCTCCTTCAGCTCATCTCTTTCTTGCTCAGCCTTATAGAGTGAATCAAGAAGCTTTTGACCTGCTGGGGTAAGGAAAATGGTGGACAGAGATTCAGGAGAGAAAGAGTCATCCCTCTTACGCCTCTTGGAGCTCGCACCAGCGTCCCCATCCTCGTCAGAGTCAGAGAAAGAGGTCCAGGAAGAGTAAGGAACGGAGGAAAATTCAAATTCAGTAGCCTCAGCCCCAAGCAAATAAAAGTTTGCACTCGGAGTGAGACCTAGGCTCAACAAGCAGCAATTCATCAATGTTTATCATCTCGGGCACATCCAGATCAGGGGGACCTGAGCAACAAGGATATAATAAGAATATATCTTCAAGGAAAGTATATATTCAAGAGAGCTCAACTCGAACCTACCAATACGAGAGAAGCTCTTCTAGGACCGTGGGACCCTAGCTTCACGACAACGATCCTCAGTAGACCGCCAAGACTCCCCAGAAGCGAAAAAGAAACGTTTAGACCATCTTTCAGGATTGGAGGGAAGGCCTAGAACCAAAGGACGTAATTTAAAATTCCTCCAACGGAAGAAGCTGAAGCAGGGGGCATCGTCTTCCTCGATCTCGAAGAAGTATAGAAACTCGGAGACATAAGGGAACCTGCCGATGGCATGTAGGCGGCAGAACAGGAAGAAGCTTACCATAGCGGCCCATCCTCGTGGGGAAAAGCGAGAAGGGCATAGGCCATAGTAGGCAAGAACTCGCCCTATGGCCGGATGAATGGGAATGCGAAGTCCCATGTCCATGGCACCTTCAAAAAAATAGACTTCCCCTCGAGGAAGGAAGTTGCAGGGCTCATCCGGAGTAGGGACTCGCAAAGGCAAATCAAGATCAGGAAAGAACTGTTTCTGGATGGCTTTCAAATCAGAAGGCTCTAAGGTTGAAGGAGATAGGTAGCGACAGTGCCACTTCCATTCGATTCCAAAGGAAGTGCGCTCCTCGAACAAATAAGAAGTAGGGGCAGCCATTAAAGATCACGATGAAAACAGAGAGTAACCACAAAGGATCAAGAAAAAGGAACTCAGAAGTATTTTTCGCAAAAGAGAAAGGGACTCAGCAGATGATAGGAGACTTAAAGAAGATTGGGAGTTTTTAGGAAACTAAGAGCCACGTGAAAGGAAGTCGGCTGTCTTTTTGGTTTCTTAATTAATAAAGGTGGTTGCGGTTATGGAAAACGGTTGGGAAAAAGGCGGGAAAAGGAATCAGCACAAGACTACCCCTCCTATTGCACTCAAAGCAACCGAAGGGAATTCTGTCCCCACCCAAGCAGAATATTCCTCATATTTGAGCTCAACCCGGTCGACAACATATCACCTCTATAGCAAGTCTTTGAGACCTGCAGTTCCAAGGACCTTGCACACATCAGAATGATAAAATTCCTGAGGGGTTCCTCAGTTCATCAAAAGAACTTGACAGCTCATGAAGTCCATAATCTTGCTTCAAGAAGGACTGAAGTACTTCTCAAAGCAACTGGGGCAAGGGAAATATAAGAAAACTCATAAATTTTTTTTCTGAAAAACAGAAACATATGAGTTACGTCTCAAATCGCAACACATCATCACAATTCAAAACGAAATTCAGAAATTACTTCATGAAGTTAGTATTCCAAAAACACAAGTTCGAAGTACAAGAATAAAAAAGAAGATAGGATTACATGAATAAACAGAAAGAGCTCTAAATATCTAAAGAAGCAGTAATTGAAGGATCTCGCAGCTCGGTAGATGAACCCTCAGCAACAGAAGCAAGGGAAGAGCTTCCAGAAATGTCTGCCACATGAGTCCCTACTTCCGTCAATCCTGGATCTCGAGCAAGGGCCTCAGTCACCAAGTCAGCTGAAAACGGCGTAGTAACAGGAACAGCAGGAGCTGCGGTGGGGAGCTCAGGAATTACGGCAAGAGCTCCAGAAGTCCCAGTGGCAGGAACGTCTTGATTCAAAGCTTCAGCTGGTGGGACCAAGACATCTTCTCCGTTATCAGAGTCTGAGCCCTCCATTTCTTCCTCAGTAGGGATAGAGAAATTGAAGTCGAGGTCAGGAAAAGCTTTAATAGCCTTACGCCTAAAGGCGAGCCACCCAGTAGCCCATAAGGTGGTAGCCTCATCTTTCAGCTCGGCCACCTCACTGTCCCTCTGCTTGACCAGTTTTTTCTGCACCTTGAGCTCCTCGCAAAGCTTGCCATTGGCTTCGCTAAGAGTGAGGTACTCCTGCCTTGCCTGCGAAAGGGAGTTTTTGGCATCAAAAGCTTCCTGACTGGCCTTGGACCACGCCTCAGTCTTGAGATGCAGATCCTCCTTAACTAGGCGAAGCTCATCCCGAGCTTTCTTTTCCCCTTCCTCAGCTCTGACCTTGACGGTTAATGTATGTTTGAGGTCGGAGGCCTGCTTCACTGTTTGCTCTCTGAGGCTTTCCACCTGAGCTCTGAGGTCCTCGTTCTCAAGGGACAATTCAGTAACCCTGACCTTATACGTCTTCAGAGCCTTAACAGAGCTCTCATGAGACCGAATCCGGTGCAGCAGACCTCTCGCATGAAGGGCAGCCTGAGAATATAAAGAAAGTTCAGCAAATTGCATGAGACCACAAAATAAAAATAAGTAAAAAGGGAAAAGTGCTAGCACTTACAACAGCTGCTCCCTGAAGAGCTGAAGAGATGGATTCCTCAAGGGGCATAGAAGCAGCCTTCAGGACATCAGAGTCAGAGAAAATAGAAGAAAGGGCTCCCGCAGCAAGATCCATGTTATCAAAGTAGGAATCTTCATCTTCCTCTTCGGATCTTTCCTCTTTCTCAACTCTCTTCCCAGAGGCACTGTACGTGAAATTGTCGGGCTGGAGTTCGGGGATCAGTCTAAAAGCTTTTTCGACCTCGGAAGAAGAGGGGGAAGCCTGACCTCCCGTCTGAGCTGGCACCAACACAGGCTGGGCCTCTGGAGGAGAGGAGGTGACTGCAGTGTGAGGGGTGCCATGTGGAAGGTGGTGCATTGAGGGGAGTCGGTTCTTTAGCAGGTAAGGAGGACGAAGGCATCTCCAATCTCGAAATTTTAGCCCTAGTGATTGGGCCACTCCCAGAGCCGACCTGTGCCTTCCGTTTGCTGGATTTACCACCCCTCATCAGCTCCGCAAACCTTTGCCTGGAGCTTTTCAGGAGTAGACTTCATGGTAGAAGGACCTGGAAGGTCTGATTGGAATCAGGAGGTATAAAAAGAAAACGAAAGAGGAAAAGAAAGAAAGTGACAGTAATATTACCTTCTTTAGCCCCTATTACAGATATTGGAATAGCTAAAGTTGCTGAAAGGGGACTCAGACCTAGCTTCACCAGATTTTGAGACTCGATAAGATCAGCGTACCTCTCTGGCTTGATTTTCCCCAACTTCACCAGCACCTTCTTATCTTCGGGGCTGAGCTTAGGCCCGCCACCTAAAAAAAAAAAGATATATATGTAAGAGACATGCAAGAGGCCTATAAATTTCAAATCAGAGCTCAGTTAGCTCGAGTAAAGACTCACGCAAGTTTTCTGGGGTAGTCCAAGCTTTAGGGATACCAAGAGTATTCGTTTTATCTGCAGGATTGTACTCCCAGTTGGTACCCCCAATATAAAAGAAATGTTTTTTCCACGCTTTGTGAGAAGAGGGGAGGTCGGTAATAATCTTCCTAGCATTAGTTCGCTTAGAGATATATAGACAACCTTCAGAAGAGGTCAGCTTGACGTTAAAAAGCTCCATAAGCAGAGAAATGCTAGGAACCCCGAGTTTATGCTTCTTAAAGATGACTAAGAGGCCTACCATAATGCCAAAGAAGTTGGGAGAAATCTGGGAGGGGCATACATTGAAATGTTGGAGAACGGCCTTGATAAAGGGATGCAGAGGAAAGCGAAAACCGTTCTCAAAGGCGGCAAGGAAGAAGCAAACCCTATTACGCACTTGTTCTACATAGTAGATAGATCTATCAGGACACCAGGGTTCAACCCAGGAGGAAAACCGTAGCGAGCTTTGTAAGCTCTCATTAACCCAGGGACCTCTTTACTATAGCCCACGGACTCGGCATGCCTAAAGGCAAGCCCCAAGTATGAGGTTTTTTCTTCAACCCCAACTCCACTCACCTTGCCCTTGCCTTTGTCAGGTCTGGGAGGCATGGGAGATGGTGTAGAGGGAGGTTCCTCGGTGTCGACCTCGGCTTCTATAGCCTCCACACCAGGAAAATTATCAATTTCGTCACCTACGTCCCCTAAATCAGTGTCCTCAGACTGATCGCCTAATAGGGAAACAGAGGAACGGGTGGCACCGGAAGAGGCAGACATGGCTGGGCAAGAATATGGGAGATTAAAGGAACGATAAAGAGGGGGAACACCAACCAAACACTCCCTAATAACCCTGGGGTTAGCACAGAAACTCCCAACAGCGAGTATGTGCACAATGGAACTCCAATCCACGAAATGGGGAAGAGGGGATAGGCAACAGTCATGGGACCAGAAGTAGAAGAACCTATAGGTCCAAAAACGCAACAACCACCTAGAACTCAAAGGGTCCAGAATTGGAAAGTTCGAAAAGAGAATAGGGAAAGCGTACCTAGTTGGGGAAGAGCGACGAACAAAAATTCGGGAACAAATCAAGAGAAGAAGCGCTGCGAGTCCTCAAATCGAACACGGAAAGACCGATTTTGGGCAAGAATCAGGAGGCTTCGAGACAAGGAGTCAAGAATTCGCAGAGGCAAGAAGTTCGAAGAGCAAAGAAGAAGGTGAACAGTGCAAAAAAGCGGTTCAGGCAGCCGTTTGAGTATTTAAAGCTTGAAAGACGTGGGCTGAGACATACGCGGGAATCAAGGAATGCCATGAGTGCTGCAAACCGTCAAAGGGCTTCAAGTCACGTGTGAGGCTAAGGGTAGCCACGTGCAGATCCAGCTCGGTTTGGGAAGCAGATCAGCCCCTGCCTAAGCTAACTTAAGGCAAGGGCTGGGGGGCAACTGATGATACCTAAAAAAAAACCCCAAACATGAGCTCAGGAAGTGAGCTCAGCTCGGGAGCTCAGGTAGGGTGCGCTGAGCTCATCCAGCCGTAGTCGAAGCTCATCCAGCTGGTACTAGAGCTCCTCCAGGTAAGAGAATAGGAGAAAGAGGCAAGATGACAACAGACACCCCTGAAGTAGGGGTCAAGCTGGAATCAAGGCATAAAACCCTCAACCAACCAAGATCCTCTCTAATGATTAAGGAGGATCCCACGGTAGAAGGCAAAGATCTCGGGATATAGACCATTGAAGCCAACCGAATGGAGTTATGGTAATTCCAGGATTGAAGAGAGAGAGAGAGAGAGAGAAGGGAAATCCCTTCATTATAGGAAGAAAATTCGGGTTAGAGGTGAGCAAGAGGCTATAAGAGGGGGTTAGGCCTCCATTGGAAAAAAAGGAGGCGATAGAGCCACAAAAAACCCTAATTTCCTCCTGATCACACTGTAATACATTCAATACCACAAATAAGAAGAAAAGGAGCTAGAGACTCCATTGCTGAGTGGACTAACCGAGCTCAGGCCAGTGAACCACTATAATTCTGTCGTGTTGTCATCCCTATCCTCATTCCCCCAAACATCAACCAGCATTGTTAGATACGAGTCATGCAGCTCAGACACCCTACTTAGCCCCACGTAGATTGTTCATACGAATTAATCCTGTTCAATAGCTCATTCACGTAGATTTACACCATCAGTCTCTATCTCTCACTTATCAATTACTGCATTTTTACTGTTCAATTGACAAGTGGTGTACAAACCCAATTTGTGTATCATCAGTAACTAATCTACATATAACTTATGAAGCAGGTTTCTCTCAATCATGTCCATTTGTTGTACAAGTGAGATTTTCTTTATGTGTATCGTGAACTATTTGTGTTTTTCGAATCTCGTCATTTATAATCTTTGTATGTATTGGTGGAACATTGAATATAAGTAACCTATGAAATATTTCTTCTTCTTTTTTTTTGAGGGGGAGGGGAAGAATAACTTGAACCCTTGATCTCAAAAAGTTTTCACAAGATAGAAGTACCATTAGATCAAAGGCTCATTGGTTGAAATCTTTTTTAGTATTAGCCTTCCATTGGCAATAAAATTTAAATGATGAAAAATCATTTTAAAATCTCTACTATTTAACTACTATTTGTTTAACAGGCATCTCATTTGCGTGTAGTGCATAATAACTCTTGCCTCAATGAATATCATTGTCCTTCAGTGCCAATTTTTGTAATTTGACTGTGAACATAGGACCTAGAAAGAAAAGAAAAAGACAAAGAAACCTACTACTCGGTAACATTGTAGCATCTTGCTCTGTGCAATTTATATAGACAACCTGTCACTTTCAACCTCACCAAGCATCTTATATTGTTTACCTAAGTCCATTCCCGGTTTACAAGAAAGATCATGTACATAGGCAGAAAAAAATGTAAAAATAATCCCCTATATAAAATACAAACTTTATCACAACATCTATAATTACATATTTTTATCAATTGTTCAATGTTATTCACTTATCTCTCTGTCTTGTGGAATCCTTTCCGTAGAGGATGGAGTGAGGTTGTTTATCTTATATTTCTATGCTTCAAAACGTTGTAAGAGTACATTTTTCAACTATATTGTTAACCACAAATTAAGTGTTCAACCATGGTCGTGGACATTTCATTTTTTTTTTCTCCATTACTTTGCCCTCTGTCTTTTTCTACTCCCAACATGAAGATAAATCCTCCAACCATACCCAAACCAAAAACATCAGACTCAGAAATCACGTGCACAGTTGAAAGAATACTTCATCAAGTTGTTATGGAATTGACTCAACACATGAAGATAAATGTACAAGTCATTTAAATTTTGTTGTCAATGGCATGAAATAAACACCAGTAACACTATGTACCTTCAACAGGCCTAGGGGTTATTGTGATGAATTTTGGCATATGTTGGAGTTAGATTTCATGCAAATGTCTGTAGCACAATAGATTTCTTAGCAAGCCTTGGTGCAACCTGGGAATCGAAAGAAACCGTACATTGAAATGATAGATCAAGAAAAAACATAACATTAACAAAATGTTGATTCCACTAATAAAAGGTAGCGTGAGAGAGGGAAGACATGTCAAAATCCCAACCTTTATTCAAATAAAACCTAATTAAGATTCCAGAAAAATTTAATAGTCCTCACGCACACTCACACACACTATAGAGCTTTCATATTTGGAGCATAGGCTATCAATTTCTCAATTTTCTGATGACTCGATGTCAAGATCTCTCAAATATTGAATTTTTGAACTCTAAGAGACCAAATGAAAAATATTAATGTACCAAGGAAATACAAAAATCATGAAGAAAAAGACAAAATCACCTTTATATGAATGTATGCATTATCACTTGGATATGCATTAGCAATGACACATACATTTTGCTGAGGAATTGCACCAAAACCTGACAAGGCTAGGATGTGGGGAAAACACAGGAAGCGTTAAACGTGCAACCCTTGCAAAAACAAGGGGCTGAATTGGAAAACTTTTGAGGCCTCGTCCATTACTCGGGACCGGGTGTTTGACTTTGTAGCCGAACTTACCAACTGATTAGATTCATAAGAATGATAACCTTCAAATGGTAACTATTGAAATATTTACTCAAGGAATTTATAGGGCATAATATTAGCTCCCTTTTAAACTTCCTAAAACAGGTTCCTAATTGAATGACACTCATCGGTTAAAAATCTTAATAGGCTAATACAAAAGTCTTTTTTGAGATTATGAAGGGCAAAAAAGGGAAGTAAATGTTTTTCATGGTAACCCACACTTTAAGAGTAGTATAAATATAAATATAAATATAAATATATTTTTTTATTTTAACCCCATCACACACATTTTAAACTAACTAGTTGATGCCCACGTGCGTTGCACGTGGATCATTTTAAGGATGAAATATTGTATACTAATTATTGTAGGTGGAAAAAGACATGGTGGCTGTTTTGTTATCTTAGCAAAGCAACCTCTGCAATTTTCTTCCTCATCTCTCTCTTTGTTTAGAAGAAGAAAAAAAATGATGGCATGATTTTTATAAACTGAGATTACCTGGGAATCTAGTTTAGACAACACCAACCTACCACGCCTTAGTTATAAATTATATTACTTAAATCTTATTTCTCTTCTCTTACAAACTCTAACAAAATGATACTATGTTTGGAGACAAAAGATCAAACTCGTTCTCTCAAGAAAACTAAACCAAATGGCTGAACAAAATAATTGTGGCATACAAAAACAGAAGAGCAAGAGAGAGAGAGCTGAGTTGGGAATAGAGATGGTATAATTTTGTCCTTATAGATTTTTTTTTTGGGGAGTGGCAATCACTCTATTTTCCTCCATCCAACCATCAAACCAAATAGGTGCATACACAATGATGACATTTAAACTTGGGAGCCATGATTGACAAAATTCACTCATTATTCTAATCGCATGTGGTCATGAAAAGAAATCTTAGATTTTTACCCCAGCATGTCTTGGCTCTAATTACACAATTGTTTTTTTATTTCTTCGAGAAATAAGTTCAAAGCTACTGGCTGTTGAGAGAGAGAGAGAGACCATGATGCTGCTTCTTCAAGAGCAAAGAGGACACCACCAACTGGGGCACGGAAAGCAGCCGCCACACCAGCAGCAGCTTCGCAGGTGATTAAATCCCTTCGGTCTCTATCATTTTTGAAGTATCTGAGCCATTTCCAAGTCAAATGATACTTGCAGGAACCTCCTTGTCCAAGTAAGGCAGCTATGCGAGTGCTAATGTGAACCACGAGTCTTTCCTTGCCCACAACAAATCCAGCGGCAACTCAAAAAATGGATCCTAAAATCTACCAAATTGGAATTATTTTTTAGTAATCGGATATTTTAAGATAAGTTCTTACTGAAAACAGGAAGCTAATAATAAATTAAAGCCAGTATGAGAAAGAATTTTTTATGAAGTTCATTCCTAAAGAAACAGAGGAACTACATATATGAAAAAATAAAACAGAGAGAGAGTATTATTGGAGTTTGTGGCCCACCTTTACGAATAGCGTACTTGGTGTCAATATAGAGTAGGCATCCACACCATTAAGATAAGCTTTCACCTCAGGTATGCCAGACCCAGCTGCTGCAGGGGCAATATAAGCACATAGGGCTGCAACACACATTGACAGAAACATGTTGCAACCGACATATGCTGCAAATGCCTGAAAATACCTGCAGTGAGATCAAAATCACTTCATAGTTACTTCAAAGTGGGAGAAGCTAATTGTTAAAGGTGGATGCCAAACAGGAAAATTGTTTCAGGGATAAACTTTTTTAGTAGACTATAAGGAGAATCACTGTATCATGTATTATTTTAGGCAATAAAAGAACAATCCAAGAAGAAAACCAAACTTCCAGAAGAAAGAAAAACCATAATTATAGCATCACCTATAATTATGATAAATCTTGAATTCTTACTCAGGGTTAAGCCATGGGTGCTAAAAATGCACCTAAAATCTACCACTCCAACGTGGAGTCACATTACAGGTTGGAAGATCTAGATGGGATTCAATAGGCAATCTCTCCAAATAGTGTGCATTACAGCAGATAGGTAAGCACAAAGCTCGCAACAGTTTGATAGGTCAGAGTAAATGAGAAATGAGATTAGCCAAAAACTTGTTCCATGATTCAGAAAAGTAAGACATGTCAAGTATAAATGATATCGACATAAATTTCCTGCTTATGAAGATAAAATTAAAATCAGCAATTAAGAATGAGGTTTTATAGTGGCATGGGCATTATATTTATACAAGGACATGACGTGTGAATATCACAAAATATTATTCCAAAGTAACACTGAAACATTCTTGCAGAAATATCAAAATGAACTTTCTATAAAAGCAAAGAAACAAATCAACAGAGAATGATTCCAATAAGAACCTCAACTATGCTTTAGCAGTGAAACTTATGCTTACTTTCGCTGAAACATAAGATCGGTGGTGAGTAGCAACTTAAAGCCAGCAATATTCTCCACCGCGAGGTTATTGAAGAAGACAACAACACCTGTACTCAATCCTATAAGAAGTGAAAGTGTCCACTTGAGTACGACATACTGAAATATTTGAACCTTACTCCTAGACCTCCAAGCTTGCTTAAAGAGGTCGTTTTCAACAATTCTGCAAAAATGTGTTCCAACGTATGAGATATAAAACATTAAATTCTTACCAGGTACCTTTTCCAAACAAAAGTACTACCATGTTTGACATCGCATACTTTAGTCCGTAAATTGTGATACCATTTCAACTCACAACACAACATTGTATGAAACGGTTTTGGCTTTAATGAAATCACCAGTAGTCTATCATTTAATTCGGAAAACAGGGTTTATGCTTGTGATGTTTAGTAAAGCGCCCCAAAAACTAAACCAAGGAACCACAATTTTGCTGCACTTTTCTGATGTAAATTTCATCAAAATTAAAACATAATCAAGGCAATCAAATGATGTTGGCAGATTTTATCTTGTATAGGCCTCTTCATTCTACAGGAATCATAAATCATATAATGCCAAGCATATATACCTTGTCAAAAAAGAACTAACTAATTTAAGAATATAGGGCAAAAATCTTTAAATAAAATTACCATGCACGATCAGAATTGTATTCCATCTCCAAATACATACATTCAGTTATCTCTTGATTGTGGTCTTTAGACAGATAACTTGTGTTATCTTCTCCATCCTGGATACAACCAAAAGGACAGAGCAAATTTTTTTAAACACGTTGGGAATTTTCTGCGGAAAAATTAAGTGGATGCGACTTTCCACCATATCAAGAACTTGAAGATCTAACTGAAGATCCCGATGCCCGTATGGGTACTGGAGAAGGAGGCACGCTGTCCCAGGGAGATGCAACAGGTTCTGTAGATATTCTAGTATCTTGTTAATTTCATGCAGCTCCCATTAGCATAAGGAAACAAATGATAGACATCTTCAATCCAAAAACAAGTAGCTAAGAGATTACACAGTTTCACTGACTTACCAGCAAAATGAGGAGTATGCCCTCCCAACCATGGGGAAACCAGTCGTACATCAGGTGACGCCCCAACTAACATTGGGGACCGTGAAGGTTGATGGTGCCTGCTGCTATAAGAACGATTATCCCGACGAGGTGTATCTTCCCATTCCCATCTCCCATCATCCCAGTCAGATCTGCTTGCAAAATCCGCAATGTAAATATTATTAGACTTTACAAAATCACTGATAATAAATTAGTTATAAACGTTAAGCGAATAAAATATTTTTTTATCACTAAATGAGAAAACATCCTTCCACATAGTCCATAGATTCACTAAGAAATAAGAAATAAATCAGGGAAACCGAAGGTTGTCTAGCCATAAGCAAAAAAGTTTTCAAAATTTTGGAAGAGTTAATAATAAAATTGGAAGGCATAAACTTCAACGACTACTGTTTCTCTTGATTTTGGACCATGCTACGGAAGAGATTGTCCCATGGAGATTTCTCTTGATGCGCTAAGATAATTGCCTCTTTGAACTTTTATGTCTTCTGAAATTGTAACATTTTAGGGTAGCATGCAGGGGTATAAAATCAGGTTCCACTGTTTCTGATAGTGACCTATCAGCCATGGGGATATATAATGTTCTGGAGAATCAATTATTCTTTTTTGTTACTGTCTTTTTTATTGTGGAAAACAAGACAAACAAAGAGAACAACAATTTAATAGACATATTGTTTAAAAGTTGAAATAGAATTTGCAATAATGAAAACATCGAGAACAATGCATCAAGTTTAAAACACAAACCAATTCAACAACAGAATAAAGAACAGGTGAAACACCAACAACCCAAATACCATAAAACTCACATAAAACAATAAAAGATCAGAGAATGAGAGAGACCAACCTGAGTTATCTCCAGAACTAAGAATCTGCTAAACCTCAAGAAGCTCAAGCTTCCAAGCTTTGTTACGTACAGAGATAATCAACACAAAATGTAAGAACAAGTAGCATATACACGTGAAATAACAATATCAAGAAATCCAGTGCTGGGTCCAAAATAGAAAGGCAGGCGGAATGTGTGTTTCCAATGGAGAGAGTGAATCAAATTGCAATTGGTTGCATAGGATTTGCTACAACCCAAATTGATTACTGATATAGGCATTGTAAATTGATACACTATGACTCAGAATACGTAGAGGCAGAAGGAGTGAGGGCAACAATTATTGAAATTGGTAACTGATGACTGAGACGTTATGTATCAGTTACTGTAGAAGGACTGCGCTTTCAACTTCCACTGAACGAAGCCAACGCCAACACGAAGCCACTGACATGGATGCCCCAGACGACATAAACAACAGTTGAAACCTGAGGAGTCGGCTTATATCTAGACCGGCGGGGGTGGAAGGGGGCGGTGGAATTTGACCAGCCACGATGGGAGTAAGGACATGGGGAGAGGGGTTACATTGGTTTAGAATTGGAATTTGCATTTTATTCGGTGGAGAAGGGAGAGGGACAGAGTACAGGGCTTTACAATAATGATAGGAGGACATACATAACTTTAACGAATTGTTTATGGGTAAATTAGGTATTCCAAAGTTTTACATTTAGCTTCATTTTATTAGTAATATAAATATAGATAGTGAATTTATAATTAGGTTTTATGTTCAACAAACGAATGAATGAATCGCACCCAGATAGAGATGGTAGTTTTCTTCTAATGTCTCTAAGTCGACCATAATAGAGTTAAGACTAGATTATGGTAAAATAAAAATATGATGTTGCTCACGTATTACTTGCATTAATTAAAATCAAACTTAAAATGCATGAATTTAGGGTGCGTTCGGTAACGTTTTCGTTTTTTTTTTTTTTTTAATAAAAATTAAAAATATAAAAAATGTTTGGTAGTCATTTATATTTTAAAAATTGTGAAATTAAAAATAAAAAACTTGTTTTGTATTATACAAAAAATTCATCACCCAAACCCCACCACTCAACCCCACTGATCACCCAAAACCACCTCCCAACCCCACCACCGAAACCCACCCCTAACCCCACCGCCGAAACCCACAACCCACCCCCACCATTGAAACCCATCACCACCACCACCGAAACCTACCCCCACCACTAAAATCTATCACCACAACCACCGAAACCCACAACCACAACCACCGAAACCCAACCCCAATCCAACCACCGAAACCCACCCCGACCATCGAAACCCACAACCCACCCCCACCACCATAACCACCGAAACCCACTACCCACCCCAGAAACCCATTACCCATCCCTGAACCCCACCACCACCCACAAAACCCAACCATGAAACTCCCCCAGTAGAACCTATCAGAGAAGGGCGAGAGAGAGCGATAGAGATAAAGTGCTGGCTTGAGAACTGAGAGCTCATTCATAGCTTTTTTGTCGCTGGCCTCGTGAGAGAGATGAATGAGATAAGAGTCAAAAAAGGATAAACAATGTTTTTATAGTGGGAATAAAAAAAATTCATTTTTTTGTTGCTAATGGAGTTCGAAGGCTAGACCTCATTAAATGGTTTAAAGGGGCACACGTGTTTTCGTTTTTAAAAAACACTTATTTTGATGTTTTTAAAATTTGGGGTTGTTTACAAGACAGACCAACTAAAAAAAAATAAAAACACTTTCCAAACGCGTTATTGTTTTTTTAGCAAAAAATGAAAATAAAATAAAATACAAACAGTTGGTTACCAAACACTACCTTAATTATTGATTTTTATTTGTTTATGGAGTCAACTCATAATTCTTATCGTACCACTCGTATCGGTATCAACCGATATTTTGAACCATGATAAGCTTGACTTGATTATTGCTGATTAACCTCAGACAAATTAACTCAGATACAACTCGATCGTATCGCTCAAATTATACAAAACTCAAAATTTATATGCATCATATAACATTTTATATCGATATCAATTAATGTTTTAAATCATGATAAATTCGTCTTGATTATGACAGGTCAACCTCTGACTCGAGGTGTGGTCAACTGTTAAGTTGAGATCATTATTCATGCCATTGCCTAGTGAGTCCAACTTCATTTTGATTTTATTTTTATATTTGGTTGGATAAGGGTCATCGGAGAGGAGGGAGCCGACTCAAGTCGCTCAGATTTTTCACCAAGTACAAATTATCTACCGTCACAAACAACAACAATATTTTCGGTCACAGGCTACGTTGAACTGTTTATTTTGATCGTATGTTAACTCTGTTTGGACTTTGGTTTTGACCAATTGGGGTGTAATAAAACAGCTCTCCTTGTCGGACAGGTATTCAAATCAAGCGACGATAATGTGCTTGTGACCTTTTATGTCTCACCTACCCGTGACCACAAATGACCATTGCTTAAACCTTCGAACAACAAAACCCACCCGATTGGCTCCCTCTCTCTTTAACCAATAAAAAGAAACCACGTTCACATATTCACTTCACGTAAAGAGTCTCATTATTCTCTGGAAAATACCCCCAATTTTTTTCCAATTTCCATAGCGATCACACGTTTCTCACACCCTAGTGCTTCGCCAAACTGCATTCTCTCTCTCTGTATTTATTTTTTGTACTTTTTTGTTCCTTTTGGTTCGCTGGGGAACTCATTCCGGCGGACTGGAAATACCAGGTTCCGGTGTAGTTGTTTCTACGACGGCGTCGTTTCGTTGAGTGAATTAGGGTTTGGTTTACAACTCTAGGGTTATGAAGCAGAAAGAGAACGTTCGATTGGGGCTGAGTTGAGAGGTCAGATTTCGTCTCCGGATGGAGGGAGGTAGCGTCTCTAGACTTACTTCTTCTGGTAACTGTTCATTTCCTCTTTCGACTGGGTCGTTATTTATGAGTATTAGTTGATAAAACGAGTGTAATCTCAGTGGAAGTTGAGGGATTTTTTTTTTTTTAATTTTGTTGAAATGGTAAGTATAATCTGCTAAGAGATATATTTTTTTCCCCTTAAGAAGGTTTGAATGGATAGAAAGAATCTAGTTGGTATAAATAATTGGGATTTTAGGGTTGAATTTTTAATTATTTATCGTGTTAGGAAAAGTTTGCTGTTTTGTGGTTCTGAGTAATTTTTTGGCGGATTTAGGTCAAGCATGTGTGTTTTGTTGATTGGCTTGAACTAGGGTTTGTGTGGAATGTAGTATTGCTGATGGTTGGAAGTTGAAGGCCCCTGGAATATTAGTTTACCATTAACGATGTGTGTGTTCTTCCTCCCTTTTTCTTGTTGGTTTGTGACGATGTTGTGTTAATTGCTGTTGTAATAACAGTACAGTATTTGAAGTAGTGATGTTACATTGTTTTGAGTGCTTACAAAGATTATTTAAGGTTTTTTCACAGCCATAAATCATGAATGGCCCCGCTCCACCACACAAATACACAAACACCCCTTATAAGTGAACTTGACAAATTGAAATCTGATGCTTAAGTCTGTTTGGAGTTTTGGGATATAGTTTTGTTGCCTTGCATACTAAGAGTTTTATGAAGGAAAATGCTTGCAGGAAATTGGAACCTTATTTGAAATCTCTGAAGTTGCACATATTTTATGCGCAGTTTTCTTTGTCTTTAAAATGTCCTTGAAGTTGTCAATTAGTTATGAGAATGGCATGTGGCATTGTACTTAAAACATTCCTTGAAGTTTTCACTTAGTTATGCCAATGGTGTGTGGCTGTATCCCCTAAAACCAAATTTAATCTCCGCTTTAATGATGTAGTTAGCAGGAATGGCTAATAATAAGTTTGGAAAAAGTGCATATACCCTGACCCCTACTTAGAAAGAGAAACTCCCTCTCAGTTTGTTGTGTACCCAAGATGCAGAGGGTAGGTGCAGAGCCCATGGGGACAGGAGAGTGGAGTGGGAGAGAGAGATTTTCGCTGGGTATGCTCAGTTGAGTGGAAGCAGGGCTCTCCCTGTAGGTTATGCAAGGTGTGACGCGAATTCGGTGCATTGGGTTTAGTTTCCTTTCCTTTTTAAATTATTTTAGTTTATCTGCCAACTTGACTACACCTGTTTGGGCATGGGAGGGTTGGGTGAGTGGCAAGGAATTTCTTGCTGAATGCTGATGAAATTAGTCCCATCGGCGAGGGAAGTTGAATTCTATAGAACAAGACCAAATATAGACACAAATGAAGTTTTTGGAGTAAAGGTATACAATGGAGGGGGTATTTATGATGTATTTGTGAAATCAGTAGGTCCCTCCCCAGACCCTGATGTGGCAGGAGACTCGTGCGCTGGACCACCCTTTTTATGTGGAATCAATAAGTGTTGTGAGGTGAAGAAGACAGGGGTCAACAAGTGACTATGGAGTGTGGATGGTGGCAACCTTCTTTGGTCTTGCTCTCCTTCACATTTTTAGATGACTGGTTGTAGATGGTCGGTTAGGTGGCATTTGTGCAGAATCCCGACTTTAGCTGGGATTGGGTAATATATTCTTTGAACTTGCCCCTAATCTAAATAAGCTACTCTGAACCACATCCCACTACATGTGGGCAGGTGGATTATTCAATAATATTCAATAATCAATATCTGCCCCCTGTCGTCCCTGAAGATCATTACACAGTTGAATAAGCTGATACATACAGCCTTCCAAAATACTTTCATATGTTTCCTGCATGAGGGTGGTGAATCACTTGAGCTTTTTTTGGTTATGAAATGTTGGAATAGAGATTGGTTATGCCTAGCAACATACTTGCTGATCCAACAATGTCAGTTACTGAAAATGCTATCACATCTGTGCCCTTAAAGTACAATTCCGGCAGAATATTGTCTTATGAGCCTCAAGGCAAATACTTGAATAACTACGAAGCAATTAGGGATCCCACATTTTTAGGTGTAGTGCATATGGTATTCTTTCTTTTGATGTTATGTGTTTATAGAACTTAGTATACTTGACCGAAAGTTCTGCTAGATATTGTTCTCAATGGTTTTAATATAATTTTCTTGTGAATCTACTCTCTGTACACAAAAAAGAAAAGAACAAGAAAAAAAAGACGCTTTCTAAAAGCTGTGCAGGATTTCTATTCTTTTTCCCAACTTTACCTTTGTTCCCCTCTTTAGGGATACACCGATGGATTATGACGACAATGATTTTCAAGGCCAGAATCTCCACTTAGCTGGTGAAGGGAGCTCTAATTTTTCTCCTGTTTTGCGCCCATATGCTCTTCCCAAGTTTGATTTTGATGACAGCCTCCAAGGGCACCTAAGGTTTGACAGTTTGGTTGAAAACGAGGTTTTTCTTGGTATCCCAAGTCCGGAAGACAATCATTGGATTGAGGATTTTTCTCGGGGCAGTAGTGGGATAGAGTTTAGTCCAAGTGCGGCCGAATCTTGCTCCATTTCAAGGCGTAAGAATGTGTGGTCTGAGGCAACATCCTCAGAAACTGTTGAAATGTTATTAAAATCTGTTGGGCAGGAAGATATGGTCCCTGGAGAAACTATAATTGAGGAAGCAGATGCAGTTGATGAATTGGGTAGCTTACCCAAGGAAATGGAGCCTAATTTGAAGCAAGATGATAGAATTGATGAGGTTACAGACTCACAGCCTGCAGTACCCCCAGATGAGTTTGCAGAAAACTTTTCTGGATTGACCCAGAGTGCTCGATGCGAGAGACCTGTTGTTGAATGTACTTCGCTGACTCAAGAGGCAGAACTGTCTGCTTATGGAAGTTCAAGCGAGTTGGATCCAAATGCTGTCAGTGAAAAGGGTGGGTCATTTGTGATGCAAGAGAATTTGGGTATTGACAGGACATGCAATGATGCAAAGCTAACGAATGTTGATACTTTAGTAACTAAATCTCTGGTATCCATAACGCAAGAGGATTCTGGGATGCAAATTAATAATGTAGACTCCTCTTCAGATAATGTTGTTGGAAGCACGGCGGAGTTGAGTGATCAGGAAATCCCCCATCAGGTAAGTGGTACTACTTTTGAAAACACAAAGGATTTATTAAAAGATACTGATAAGGGAGTGGAGGAAGACAGTGTTCCTAGCAAAGCAAGCAATATGGGTGATCCTTCTTTGAGGGGAACTGTAGTTGAATCTTGTACTTACAATTTGGATAGTCCTGTTTGTGTTGCTTCAAAGGTGGAATGTATAGAAGACCATGCAGTGGGAACTAGTATCACTAATTTGGAGGAACCTTCCAAATTGGTAACAAAGGGTAGTGATGCCCTCAAGACAGCTGAAGCTTGCAATGAGGATGTATGCCCCACGGACCCTGATGAGGGCATCGAGTGTAAAATTATTGTTCATTCTGAAAGCAAGGAGGTTAGTCGGCAGGAGTCTCTTTTTGGAAGTGATAGCCAGATGAATAGAGGGGCTTCAGTTGGTGGTCCTGAGGCAGTTTTGTTGCCTGTAGTAGAGAATGAACCTTTTAGACAGGGTGATGGAAGCAGCACAAATCGTTTGGGTGATCTTGCTAGCTTCACAGTGGCATGTTCTTCGGGCGAAGTGCTTAAGGGAAAATCTGGATTTGAAAACTTAAAAGGAGGCAATGATGCTTCTGGAGTCCACCAAAAGGACCTGAATTCTGTAGATTCTGACTTGTCACCTGTTCTTGATGAATCCATGCAGATGTACAAAGAGAATAATTTCTCTGAGCAGGATGAGGCTAGAAACAATGACAGAGCTGCCCCTTCTCATGAAAATATGAATGCAAAGGTGTCTGTTGAACCTAGTTATGTAAAATGTGAGATTATTGGATCTCTTGACATTGACAAGACGGTTGGATCCTTGTCCACTGGTAAATGTATCAGAAAAGATGTATTTAACTCTGATGTATTTGAATTTGATAATACGTCTGAGAAGAGACCAGGTACATCATGGAATTATTGATTTTGGATGTTCAAACAGTGAATCAACCATAATATATAAATGTTTATTCACCATTCTTTCATTCTTCTTTGCAGCATTGGAAGACACATCCCGTGGCATTTTGGATGATGTGTCCTTGCTTTCTGGGAATGGCAGTAGTGCCAATGAAGTTATTGATCACAGTAAGGAGCAAAAGTCAACCATTCCTGTTGTAGGGCTTGCACAACTGGATAAGAAGGAAGAAATGGAAGTTGAAGTCCCTACAGAAGCAAGTTTATTAGACCTGAAGGAGTGCTCACAAGTGGCAAGGGAGCTAGGTTCTGTTTCTAAAGGTCCTCTTTTCGAATTTGAAAAAGGTTCATCTCATGATTGTGCTGCGCCAATGCTCAGTGAGACAGCTGATCAGTCAGTGTCCTTGGTGGAGGCTTGTGGTACAGAAAGCCATGGCTCGGAGGCTCTGGAAGTAGACCCTGTTCCCTGTGAACCAAGTGTAAAAGAGGGTGATGTTCCTGAAGCAGTAGCTATCAAACACCATAATGAAATGACGGAAAAAAGTCACAAAGTGGTACCATTATATGCAGGTGATTTGTTCTTTAGTAATTTGAGATGTTTTGTTTCTATGTGAGGTATTTTATATATATTATCAGAGTTGGGATTGGCCGCCTTGATGTTGTTTTATTATGCTGTTCCAGCAAGATTGCTACTTTCTAGTTGGGGTCATGATGTCGTTTGGCTATCAATGTTATGTCCATGTACTTTTTTTTTTGTCTCTCGTTCTTGCTCTACTTCCTGGACCACATCATTGTCGATTGGTGCACTCGTTGGTCTATGTGGCGAATTTATCTCAGCGACTTCCTGTCATCTTGTCTTTGAGTATTTTTACATGTAACTTCCATGAAATATGCAGTTTTTCTAATGCACGTCTTGTTAAATTATTTTAATGCCGCAACGGCTTTTGCGCAGCTCATTTTTTGTTCCTTTCGAGTCCCTAGTCCCCGACATTCTGGCCTTTTATTGATAGGGATTTTACTGATGCTGAAGGGCCTTTTTTCCTTCTATCGTGTCTATCTTTCCGGCTCCTGACTGTTCTTCTATCATTTGAAGGTTCTTCTCGATCTGGCTAGACGCCCTTCCTTATGGAGGTTATGTGTAGGATTTCAATCTGAGATTCTGACTCTGAAAACAAATTAGACTCTAGGTATAGCGTTGCCCATGGATGCTCCTCTCCTTGCTTTTGAATGCCATATTTGAGAATCTATTTTGGACTTGAGTTAGAAATGGTATTTTTCCATTCGAATTTTTTGGTTTTGGGCTTGAGCATTCCCAATCCCTTCCTTAATGATATGATTTAGTGGTTGTGTGGTCAGCTCCCTTCTATACCCAAGTCTGTGTGTCTGGCAGTGCATGAAATAGAGACCACTGTTACGGCTTGAACGACCATAACATTCTAATCAACAACTGTAGAATATAACCAGGTGTCCTTAAATAAGATGGTGTGTGTGTATATTTAAAATTTAAATATTATATCTTGGATAAGGATGTGTTTGGTGTTGGTACATACAATCAACGCATGTCTGTGGATGTCTGTTATAATGCATTTATGTTAGCTCGATCAAGGTATGTAATATGCAATATTTGATAAATTTTGAATCTGATTATCCATTGTACAGACATACATTCAACTCATATCAACGATGCTTGCCATTGTCAAGATTTAGATGACAATGACTTTGTAAGACAATTTTTTAAACTTCAAGAAATTGTGCTTGAGAATGTTTAGTTGATTGCTTATATAATCAACTATTAGTTGTATCTTGGTGTCTATGCTGCTTTCCTTGCGTGAAGTCGTCGAGTCAACGATAGTAGCTGTTGATAATTATTTATGTTAATAAGTGATTTTTATATGAGTCTATTATTCACTTTTCTTTAATGATCGGCATTGACAAATGGTAGAAAGATTTAGTTAAGTTGTCTGTCAATGATTAAAAATTTCTTTTGGATTTTCATATACTACTTGCAATTTTGATAGTATTTCAGCGCAGGAATATCAAAATACAATTTATTTTGAAGGTTCTGCTTCCTTAAGAGCATCTCCAATAGGCTTTTTATTGCCACTCAATTCTCTAAGATTCTTTATTTAATCTCTTTAAAATAAAGAGTCCAATTTGGCTCTCCACATTTGGAGAGTCAAACTGACTTTCTGCTCTATTTTTTTGGAATAGAAAAAGGGTATATTTGTCTTTTCATCTAAAACATTCCGGATAAAATATATCTCAATGCTAAAAAGAAGTAAAAAAATGAGGGAAGTCAAATTTATTTCTAAAAAGGACAAAGCATAAAATAATAAATTGATGAGAATAAAGAGTCCTATTGGAATGGTATACAGCATTTTACTATCTATTTTAACTTTTATCCAAAGATGCCCTTTATTTTAGAGAACACTATTAGAGATTCTCTAAGACTTGATATATGTGGGTGTACCGAAATGCATAAATGAAAGGAAATACAGGATAAAACTTCAAGAAAGAGTCTGAAATGAAATGATTTGACAACTATGATTCAACGGCCATGATCCTTTTATACAGCATAAGTGATGCTTATGTTTCAGTAATCATTCCCTTGTTCCCTGCTCGTGCTTTTACTGATTGCTAGAATGGGTTCTGCAGCTGATGCTTCAGCTGACCATCAAGTGCCCTCTGATCTTGACCGCCCATCTGAATGTGGTGCTAATCGCATGCTTGAAGGTGGAGGAAGCTCTGCCGAATCTGATAAGCCTAGTTGTGATTCACCCACTGTTTTTAGTTTCACCGAGCTTTCTCAAAGCGAAAAAAACAAGCAAGAGGGGCTCAAGGGGGTGGTTGCTGGGATTTCTGAGGTTGCTGAGACAACCGGTGTGGTTTCCCTGAATCAGAAAGAAAATGACTCCTCGAGAGAAGAAAGGGGCTTTACCTTTGAGGTCAGTCCAGCGGTGCATATCTCTGAGGGAGAAACTGGCAAGGTTTGGCAATCATTTCCCATTCTTCAGGCTTGTAACATATCAACGGTAATTTTAATGTTAAGACTTTGTTCTGCTCTAATAGCCACCTCACGTTTTAGTAGTTTGTATCTATTTTATTCTTTATACTTCCTAAGGATTGTTGTCATTAATTTCATTGAAGATTGTGGAGGGATCACCTTTAACATCTGCTGCCGGGCAAATGGATTCTAAGATGGTGCAGGAAATTTCTTGTGGAAGTCCTCAAGCACTTGACGAGGGAATTGCCGGTGGAAGTGCCAAAGATACCTCTGAGAGGAAAAGAAGGCGAGCATCTGGAAAGGCATCTGCAAAAGGCAACTCAAAAAGAGGAAACAATGCGAATGAAATCACCCTTGTGAAAATGTCAGAAAGAGGGACCAAGTCATGCAATAGGTCCAAGAGTCCCTCTGGGACCAGCCAGCTTGTGCAATTCGAGGAGTTGAAGCCCTATGGGAATCTTGAACACAGTGGCCCAAAACCATCTGTTGTCATCTCTATTCCAACTTGCAATCTACCAGATTTGAACACTTCAGCTCCTTCGTCTGCATTGTTTCAACAGCCTTTCACGGATTTACAACAAGTGCAATTGCGAGCGCAAATATTTGTTTATGGATCTCTTATGTGAGTCCTGTGTTTTGTTTATTGTCATGCCTATTTTGATTGAAGAAATATGAAAAGAGGGGAAGTGCAATTGCGAGTTAGGCATTTTTTTATGGTTCCTGATGTAAGTCCTATTCTTAGTGTACACACATTTGATTGAAAAAGAATTTTATAAGGGGGAATGGAAGAAGTGTGGCTTGTAGTATAGCTAATTTTATGGCTTGGGGAGGAGAGGAAGTTAGGGCTCACGACCGTCCGTTGATGCCATTGACTTGTCAGTGGCGGAGATTTTAAGGAACACAATGGGGTCCTCGGAAACTGGCTGTAAATTGATATCTTCAATTTATAAGATCTTGGGTGACTGTTTCAAAAGAACTTTGCAGTTTGATGATAGTAGTTAGTAAGTGCATCAACCTCTTTGATGAGGTGGGGATTGATGGTTATGTGAAATTTACACAAGTAAAATGATTATGTAGGGAGTGTCAAATGCGAGGTTTATGGAATCTTCTGTTGTGTGGATTGGGTCATTACTCAGTTTAGTGTTTCTTTTTTATTATGTCTGTCATACGAAGTCTAACTCACTCAATTATAAATCGTTATTGTTGCAGACAAGGAGCAGCACCAGATGAGGCTTGTATGATTTCGGCCTTCGGGCCATCTGGTTAGTTTATTTGCACAAAATGGTTTTGCTGCTTGAGATAAACATGCAGGCATGTGTTCAGCATCTGACATTTTTTATTTACAGAAGGTGGGAGGAGTCTTTGGGAGCCTGCATGGTGCGCTTGTGTGGAAAGGCTCAATGGTCAGAAATCCCATGCCAACAATTCTGAACCCCCTGTGCAATCACATTCAGGTACCTTGAAATCCTCAGTGTTCCATTTTTTATTACTTTTGGCTAACATCTAATGGAATTTAGAATTGAGAAATGCAGGTGCTAGAGTTCCTGATCAACCAACTAAACAAAGTTCACTGCAAAATAAATCTCTTTCTTCATCTATTGGTCGAGCTAGCAGCAAGGCTTCTCCACCAACTGTTGTGAATCCCGTAATACCCCTTTCGTCACCTCTTTGGAATGTATCGACCCCTTATTCTGAAGGTTTGCAATCAAGTCGCGGCATGCTTTTTGATTACCATCAGCCTTTATCTCCCTTGCATCCTTTTCAGACTGCACCTATTCGAAATTTGGCTGGACATAACTCTTGGATATCTCAGGCCCCATTTCCTGGTCCTTGGGCTACTTCTCCACAAACTTCTGCCTTTGATTACAGTGCTCGTTTTTCTGCATTGCCTTTTACAGAAACTGTAAAATTAACTCCTGTCAAGGACTCTGGCATAAAGCATGTGGCACCTTTTTCTGTGGCTCAGACTGGGAATCCTAGTGTTCTTTCTGGGACCTCTTCTCCACAAGAAGTGAAGAAGGTGACAGTGTCACCTGGGCAACCTTCTACTGAGCCAAAGACTAGAAAGAGGAAAAAGACTTCTGTTTCTGAGAATCTGGGCCAGATCTCTCTGCTTGCTCAAACTCGGTCAGAATTGATGTCTACCCCTGTTGCTAGTAAAAAGGTTTCCGTTTGTGAGGGTACTGGACAGATCTCTTTGCTTGCTCAAACCCAGACAGAATCAGTATGTGCGCCTTTTGTTACTGGTCATTTTTCTACAGCAGTTGCTGTCACAGCTTCTTCATGCTTTGCATCTAAAAGCAGTTCCAGTAAATGTCTTATAGCTGCATCTCCTACATCTTCCACTGATCATCCAAAAAAAGAGGATCAGAATCTGGAGAAGAGGGTTACAATTTCAGAGGAGACTTTTACTGAGGTTGAGAAGGCTAAGTTACAAGCAGAGGATGCTGCTGCTCATGCTGCTACTGCAGTTAGCCAATGCAAAGGTGTATGGAATCAGTTGGTCAATCGGAAGAATTCTGGAATGATTTCAGATGTTGAAGCTAAGTTATCTTCTGCAGCTGTTGCAATAGCAGCTGCTGCTTCTGTGGCAAAGGCGGCAGCTGCAGCTGCCAAGATCGCATCAAATGCTGCAGCACAAGCAAAACTAATGGCTGATGAAGCATTGGCCCCAAGTGGAACAGGCAATGCTGTGCAATCTAATGCAATGTCTCATCTCAATGTTGTGAACAATTTCGGGACAGCTACTCCTGTATCCATTTTGAAGGGTGGGGATGAAAGCACTTCTTCCAGTTCAATCATTGTTGCTGCAAGGGAAGCTGCTAGGAGGAGGGTTGAAGCTGCTTCAACTGCCTCAAGGCATGCAGAAAATCTTGATGCTATAGTAAAAGCTGCTGAACTGGCAGCAGCAGCTGTATCACAAGCAGGAGCAATTGTTGCTATGGGCGACCCTGTGCCTCTGAGGGAGTTAATAGAGGCGGGTCCAGAGGGCTATTGGAAAGTTCCCCAGGTATCTTTTGATCAAGCAGTGAAATCAAACAATGCAAATAGAGATCAAGTGAATGTAAATATTGCTGAAGAGAGTCCTAGTATTTCTGCTAGACAACCTTTCAATCAGGGGATGCAGACCACAAACCCTGGTATGCCACCTCGTCCAAAAGAGGTTTCCAGGGATTTGATGGAAAGCAATGTGAGGTTGGTGGATGGCATCTCGGGCTCTGTTACTAGCGGTCAGAGGGATTCAAGAGGACAAAGGGCTCATAGAGCTTCCACCTTGGCCAAAACCATTGGGGTAGTTCCGGAATCAGAGAGTGGATTAGGATCTACTTCTGTATCTGTTGAGGATGAATTTGAAAATGTGACAGGGATGTTGAAAGATAACAGTATCAGGGAGGGTTGTCTTGTTGAGGTTTGTAAACTTTTTAAGTAATTAGAACCTTCTGTCATTGAAGTTGCCCCACTTCAAAGAGCAGATCATTCTGTGTATACTCTGTTGATTCTATTCATGCTCCTTCCCGACCTTTGATATTTTGCCATGTTTTAAGATTTTGCTTGCATATTTTCTTTTAGCCACTTCTGTTCATGTTATGTTACAGGTTGTCAAAGTAGGTGGTGATGGTAAACTAGCCTGGTTCCCAGCCAATGTACTAAGTTTGAAGGATGGAAAAGCATTTGTCTGTTACACCGAACTGCACTCAGATGAAGGTAAGTTTCCCTGGTCTTGCCTAGTGTGTTACTTATAGTTATTGGAAACTGATTAAATGTGTGGACCGCTGAATATTTAATGGAAAGAACTTGAAAAACGAATTTTATGAATGCACAATGAGACAAGCTATGTGGCCATTTTTGTGTTTGCATTAGAGTGACACCTATGAAGGAATCTGGTGTGTTTTTGTCCAATTTTGTGGAAAAAAAATTTAATTTAATTTAAACCTGCCCTGTACATTGGAAAAGATGCTACTTGTGGGTCAGCTTGTTTGTTTGACTATTTTTTGTAGACTGCTTTGGTATTGGCATCGTTATTCAAGTTAACAAACATCTAGATTTTGGTGGTGATGCATGGTGACAATAATTTCTAAGGTGGTAGACAGTCAAAGAGTTGGGTTCACTGCCCCAAAAAATGATTTAGGTCATGCCCTAAACATCGTCCCAAAGTCGCAAGCCTGTGTATCACTTCTCATGTTTCATTGTGATGCTTTGAGAAACCTAAACTTCCTAAATACGTATGAAAACAACAATTTGCCATTTATACTTTTGCTATGGATCACTTGTTTATCGCTGTTATTGTACTTGACATGATATTCGAAGTGGTTTTGTTTTATGCTAAGGAGTTGAATAGAAATTTGCATTGTCATGTGTTATGTATTTTTTATGAGAATGGTCCCGGTTTACGTTGGCTTTATTACAACTATTATTGTTACTTGATTTTTCTTTTTAACTTTTCTGCTCTCCGTGTATGTGGGTAAGAATTGTCCTGACTCAGATCTGCTCATTTGTTCAGGGTCAGGGAAGCTAAAGGAATGGGTACCACTTGAAGGTGATGGCAAAAAGTCGCCCGGAATTCGTATTCCCCACACTATGACTAGTGTTTGTGTTGACGGAACAAGGAAGAGGCGCAGAACAGCTGTGAGGGATTATTCTTGGTCTATTGGAGATAGAGTTGATGTGTTGATGCAAAATTGGTGAGCATGTGTATATTAGCATTACATATTTTGCTTGATGAGAAGATGCCTAATTGAGTTAATATATTATGTCTTTTGGTATACTTATTAAAATATTTGTGATTCCCCTGTGTTTTAGTTGATAGTGAATAGTGTTCTGTGGCAGAAGGCATATAGACGCACTACCAACAGATCTACAGCTTCTATATTTAGGCGTGCCCGCATGAGGGATAAGCCTCTTTCCTTTCATGATAATCGTTTTTGTCATTAGAAATTCAAGAAATTTTTTGAAGAATGTGCCAATATATTCTGTTCATGCTTTAGTGTAGTGGTATTTTTTCTACTCCCGCTTCAGTTCTATGTAATGTCATTGCCTTTTGTACAAAGGCAGTAATATACTGAGGCGTGGATGTCATCAATAGTAATATACTGAGGCGTGGATGGGATTAATGATGACATGTCAAAAAGACTCCAGCCCTTGATCCCTTCCTCATTCCATGGGAAAACCTTTATGGATAAAAGTATAGTCTTCCATCTGAATTGACCAATGATAGGTGTGGCACTCCACTTCACCGTGTTTGCTCCTTCCGATGCATCAAACGACCTTTCACTCCATTTTATAGAGTTGACCCCTAAGTACTTGTGACAGGTAGCATGACATCCTGTTCCCCTGCGGTGGTCTCCTTATGCCACTAAAAATACTTTTCATGAGCAACTTCTCCCATATCATTCTCCGAATCCAAGCATATGAGTAGGAGCCCAAGACACACCTCAAACATCTGGTACCAGGGTAATTGACTATGCCCACGTCTGTTTTGTGGCTTCTACTCTGGGAGCCCAAAAGCTACGTGGCATGGCAGCTTGGACAGAGGGCTCGTTAAGTTGTCAGGCATGACATGATACTTTGGCATGCCCGAGATGATAGAGATGCCAGAAAGGTTTAGAACACACAAAGTAGGCCTAGTCAGTAGAATATCGCTTCATAACGAAATAATAGAACTGTCACATTAAGAAACCTTTCGTGGGTGTCCAACCCATTTCTCTGTATGAGTCAACTAGACACATTTTCTTTCATTCTCGTACTTTCCTTTATAGCATTATTTGCATTTTCTCTTTCCTGGCATGCAAACACTTGTACGCTATGTAATCATCCAGATTCTGGAGCCACTCTGTGGATATCCTTTTGTCTTTGTTTTTTTTTTTTCATCCAGAGCTGCCCCTTGATACTCGACTTCATCACCTTACTTCGGGTGTCATCACGTAATGCATCCATGGACTAAAATTCATTACAAGGCCTAACCTTAATAAAGAGTTACACCCACTACACCTTTTGGTAGATAAGTGTTAATGATTTGCCTGGTAAACGAAATACCTGTTTACATGCTAAATAGTTAAAATGATATCATGTAAAGGCTACAACTTCCAGCACAATTTGTTTCCACCAGGACCCAACATGAAATTAGTGGATTTGGATTGAGGCTAATCATTCTCGCATCGCATTTAAATGTGTTGTGTACGAGTTTTTAATATCAACCCAGTTGATACGTGTATGTCCCATGACGGGAATATGATCCACGTGGGCAACATGAGTATAACATGTGGAACTAGTCTAATGAAAGAATGGTTCCACTGCCGCTTGAGGGACTGACACAGACATGCTTCATAGATTCATAGTTTTCAAAATGGAACGGTACAGCTGCCTGGCAAGGGGCAGGTCATGATTTCTTGGATCACTCTCTGGGTTGATTGGTTGGACCGATGGTTTATAATTTAGATAAATGGAATAGGTTTCAAGTAAACTGTTCGCACACCGGAGTAATTCCTAGTATATTTAATGAGGTTCACTCTTTAGTGAAAGTAATTGCTGGTCGAGCGGCTCATAGTGTGTGCTGATTAAAACTAAGGACTCAGGTTCAAGTCTCAACATCCTCTTTGGTCAAGTTTTCTTATTCATAACCTATAAACGATTTGTGCTGATTCAGTGATTAAATTGCTGGTTCACTCTGGTTCTGCTTGATTCAATTGCAAGACGGAAGCACACCAGAGGCCAGCTTCTGGTTGAACTGATCTGTCCATTTTTGGTTCTTTTAAGATTTCTTAGGAGTTTTCATTCACAGTGCTGCTTCATCAGTTGAAGAACTATTTTTTAAAATTTTTTATCCAAAGTTGCAGCTTCATTATGATGTGCTTTTTTTTTTTTTTCTGTCTCGCTAGTATAGGCTAATGATCAGTATGTCTCTTGGTAAAAAAGCTAGGTTGTTTTAGAAGTGTGCACTCAAAATACTTAAACTATGATGCCAACATTATGCAAAATCCAATTTTGCAACAGGTCATATCATTGTTCATTGCCTCATTTTTGATTTTTGAAGACAAATGAAGGGTTAACATTTACTACAAAATAGCAGAAATGACCCAGGTAGACTTGAAATGATTTCGTTTTTCTCTGACTAATTCGACTTGGAATTTCTAAAATTATAATTGTGATATTAAATCGAATTCATTTTCCAACTCCTTTTGTTTATGCTACTACATGTGTTTTATAGCTTGCATAAATTCTAATTAGGGTTAGAGAGAAGCAGAAAAATTTGCCCCACAACACATCTTGTATCAGCCCCCAGCCACTAAAAAAAAGGCCCACAGACAAAAGAAGAGAAGATTAAGGCAAAGATAAGCACATCCACCACGAGTTCACTAGAAGGTGTGGTTAAGTGGACAAATCGAATAAAAAATGCCTTTTTCTAAATTTTACTGTACTGCAAAGGAGTGTTTCCCATTTGATATATGGCAGTAACACCATACTTGCTATAAGATATTCCGAGCTTAATCAAACTGTTGTGGATCCTAATATCACTTAGCTAGTCAAAGAGGAGCATTAGATATTTTCTTCACCTTCTGCACTATTCTCCTTTTGGAACCTATGGAAGTCATGGTTAACAGTTTCCTCCACGATTCACGACCAAGTGAAGGTTTTTTTCCCGATTAGAAACTTATCTATTGTCTTTGATGGATGTTTGATTTTGCCAATATTCTGAAATCCTATGGCATCAAAGGTAAACTATGCTCATACACATTGTGGGCATTAAATTGAAGTTGGGATGCCAATGTTTTTTTGTGTTTGATATTTCTTGAGTCTGAAATTAAGTTTGCCTTCATTTGAATAAGAATCTTGCTCCTGAGCTAGATAACCTGGTACGTCTTAGTGTGTTTGGTCTTAACTCATTTAAGTTCTTGCTTTTAAACCATATGTGTCTTTTCTGTGTCTCATATACTTTGTTGATATATTGTTCAGCTGGCGTGAAGGAGTGGTCACAGAAAAGAACGAGAAAGATGAAACTACACTGACTGTCCATTTTCCAGGTATCTGTGGTCAAATCATGTTGTATATGAAGACATCCAACTGTTATGTGTTAATTGCATAGGTGCGAATATTAGTGGTTCAGAAAGATTTTTCTTGGGTTTGTTTGCAGTTGAAGGAGAAACATCAGTTGTTAGAGTATGGCATCTTCGACCAAGTCTTGTGTGGAAGGATGGGGAATGGATTGATTGGTCTATTTTAAGAGAGCACTGTTCTGCCCAGGTCCTAATTTGCATCTGTTTTCTTTCCCTTATTGTTTGATAGAAATGTTTATGTTGGCCAGTTTTTTTTATGGAATTTATATCTCGTTTTCAGGGTGATACACCACAGGAAAAGAGATTAAAGCTGGGTAGTCCTGTTGTAGAGGGCAAAGCAAAGGATAAGATGTTAAAAAATATGGATCTGGAAGAATCAGAAAAACACGAGGAATCAAGATTACTACCATTGGCCAACAATGAAAAAATATTCAATGTTGGTATGAATACTAGAGATGAGAATAAGCCTGGTGCACCAAGAACAATGAGGAGTGGTTTGCAGAAAGAAGGATCAAGAGTGATTTTTGGTGTTCCAAAACCTGGAAAGAAAAAGAAATTTATGGAAGTAAGCAAACATTATGTTACAGACAGGGGTAATAAGAATAATTTGGCAAATGATTCAGTTAAGCTTGCAAAATACCTGATGCCGCAAGGGTCAGGATCCCGGGGATGGAAAAATAGTTCTAAAATTGACGCTAAAGAAAAACAAGCAGCTGAGTTCAGACCGAAGGTTCTCAAGTCAGGAAGACCACTTGGTGTTTCAGGTAGGACATTACCTCAGAAGGATAACATCTTGGCCACCCAAGTATCTGCTCCAAATAATGCCACCATAACAGATGTTATAGTCAAGGATGCTATTAGCAATGAAGAAAGTGAGTCCGGCCAACAGAACGTAAGGGAATTTAGATCTTTTTCTAGCACTGAGGAGGCAACTGAAGGCCCAATTTTATTTTCTTCGGCAGCTCTTCCACCTGATGCTCCTTTTAAAAAAGTGTCCTCTTCAAATGCCAAATCTGAGCGACAGAACAAAGGAAACCTTGCACCAGGTGGTGGCAAGTCGGGTAAAGTTGAAGCGAAGGACAAATTAGTTCCTGAAGTTGCTGAGCCCCGTAGATCTAATCGCAGAATTCAGCCAACGTCAAGGGTACGTATTTGGATCTCTTGACCTTCTATCTGTTAGCAGTGCTTTTGGATCCATTTGTCCTGCATAATATTGATTGCTGCATAATCTGACCTTCTATCAGTGACATAACTTTTACCTTTCCCTACATTTTCGAACAACTGGCTTAGTGTCTGTCTCCTCTGCCCCCTCTTTCTTTCTTGGGGGGCGTCTTTTTCTCTCTCTATCATTGCCCTCTGTGTACATTTATAAATTTTTTCTTTCTCCTCAATATAGTAGTAGGTATACCTCTTCTGCCAATAAAAAGTCCCGAGTACATCTTTCTTTTTGGTACATAAAATGGATAAGCAGATAAGCTCACTCCACATTGCCCCTCAGCACCACACAATTATTTGCAGGAGACCTCACCGCACCTACATTGGAGCCGAAGCTAAGGTTCTACCTCGTGATCTGGACGCTGAAGAATAGGTTTAGTCCCACCGAGCTGCCTTAGTTATGGAAACTCGAACCCAAGCATTGGGCGAGGAAATCCGAATTCTTACCCATTGTACCAACTGCTTAGTTGTGTTTAAATATCTGAGTTGTGTTTTTGATTACCCTCCGTGAAGCCAGACTTTTCTTTAGATAGTGCATTGTTACATGCTCCAGTTCCAGTTGCATGCCTATTTAGTGTCATACCTTGAGTTTGGAAATAAAATGAATCAAGGATGAGCTGTCATTTCTCTTGAGAACACATTGATATTATTTTTCTTTTTCTGATTTCATTCTCATCTAACTTTGACATACGTGTTGATCGCCAGTAGCTTGTGACTTGTGGAAATAACTTGATTCCCCCCTTCTGTGGTCACCTTGCTCTCCCAAAAAATCCCCTTGTTTAAGGTTTTACATTTTGTTGTTACTGTATTGTTCTGTTAATTTCCGAGTATTCTAGAAGCTCTCGTGTTTGAAAGGAGTGCATTCTTATATTTCTACTTGCATGTGGCTTCTCATTAACAAGCCAATCAACATGTATTATTATAAGCCTAGGATCTTCTAGCTATAAGGTCCTTGATAACAACCACCTGCTCGACAAGTTTAAGCCTCTGAGAAGGTAGGGGGAATATATTTTGAACTCCACTTGGTCTTATTAGCTTACACTGTAGCAAATTTTTTTCCCCAAAATATAACAATTTTATATAAAGGTAACTTAGTTACCCGTCTAGAGAAGTTATTTGTTCTTCTAAATTCTCATCACCACATTTCTCCCTTTCACACACGTCACGTGTGCATGGTACTCTAGTAGTGTGTGATCCTTAGTCCTCATTCAAGATCTCCGCTGCTGTTGAGTTCTTCATTCACTTTCTCCCTACTATCCTTCAGCAGTCATCTTCTGAAAACGAATAGAGTCTTTGACTTGGAAACTTTTTCTCTATTTTGATTTTCTTACTTATATAGGATGTTTATCAATTTGATACAGATGCATCTGCTTTGATTTTGTCTTTCACAACTCTCTTAACAACATGACTAAAATAAGTGGAGTTGTTCATGAACAGCTTCACCTTAATTCAACTTTAGAATTGGAAGCTTGAAGAATTAATTAGAACAAGGAAACCATATGGAAAGTGAAGCGCAGGCCCTCACACATAAAAGAAAATGCATATTGCGTTATGAACAGTAACCAACCCTTCATTGCTTCATATAAGAAAGTCGGTGCATCATCCTGTGTAGAGGACTTTTGAACGTGGAAGCTAAGGTAACAGGCTGGCCATGTAATTCCGAAAGCCAAGACAGCAAAGTCTTTTTTAACTTTTGCCCAGTATGCCTCTATTGTGGCCCAAATGCCTACCACTTTTTTATTCTAGCCCCAGCCCACTATGGGAGCCCAGTGAACACTACAAACCCAAAGTAATCGTTGGTGCATTAGAGTAAAGTTTTTTTTTTTATGAGTAGTAATAGAACACAAGTGAAACATTACGAAGACTAAAATATTGTTTTAAATTCCAAACTGGTTAAATCCTTTTTGTCTGATTTTTCATTGCATCAATTGAGCATGGTAGTTTTCATTTGCTTCTATCCCCAGTCTATGAACATTGGATATTTGCTCTCCGACCACTCTACCACCATCAGAAATTTGCCCCTTTCATCAGGACTCTTTTTTCAAAAAGAAAAATTGTGCTTCTAAAGTGGTATGTAGGACTTTTTATTTTGAACTGTGGTATGTAGGCCTTCACTTGAACCTGTGTGGGGGATTGTCTTTGGATTTTTTGACAGACTTTGGTGTGATCTATATCTGTGTGTTCATGAGTAGAATCTACCATTTTAGTGGTGAAGGACGATGGATATGGCATTGTGACCCTCATCTTTCTGCATTATCAATTGTGGATACTTGCCTCTAAAAGTTTCTTGTGTTACTGCTTACTTTTTTCGCTGACAGCTACTAGAAGGATTGCAAAGCTCTCTGATCATCTCAAAAATTCCTGCTGCTTCACATGACAGAAGTCAAAAAAGCCAGAACAGGGGTACTTCTAAAGGTAAATCTTAATGTTTCGAATTGGAACGAGACATTTTTATGTTATGTGCACATTCTTTAATGGTTGTTTGGTTGCAGCTGATTGTAATTATGTTTTGATTTTGTACTAGGGAATAGTCATGATTGAGAGGAGCTTTCATACTGACAGAATCTTGACGGCAACACCCAGCATATGCTTGTGTATATTTATAGTAGAAGAGAGAATTAGGAATGGAAATTATCGGTTCCTGTTGCTTCAGCTGTAAAATTTAGTGGGTAGATGGTGATATTGGATCTAGTTACTCACACAATTATGATACAATCACCTTAGGTTCACCGTGTTCGGTTGTATATGGAAATTCTCCATGTAGTTGGATTAGTAGTGCAGGATGGTTTTGTTGATGATCGATTACATACATTTCGCAGTTTCAATTAATCATTTCCCCTACGTTTTCAAACACCTTTTTTTTCAGATATTATGCCTACTTGGGGCATGTTGATGTTGCATTACTTTCTTCAAGTCTTTTGTAGTGGTAATGATTTTCAGTCGTTGTGCGCAAGACCTTTACTCAGCTGTCCCTTGCCTCGATTGCAGGAGCAACACAGATTTGCTTTACCGACCGAAAAACGTGAGCAAAACACTGGTATTACCTGATCAAGCAGTATGGTGGCCTCGTTAGTCTACATTAAATTATGCTGTGATAGTCGATTAATAACCATATTTTTGGGTTTTCTCCACCCAGTCGGGCGGAAAATAATCACCGGCGAGTTTATGATAAAAAAATTATTAACAATTTAGATGTTGTCCGTTTAAGGGATCACATAGAAATATGAGTATTGCTATTTAGGTTTAAAAATTTAATCATATTTGTTGACATGAAGACGTGGATTCATTAGAATTATTGGATGAATAGTAAATTTTAATATTTAATGGGATCCACAATTAATTCAAAGGTTATAGTGAATTAAGTCAGTAAATAAGGTTAGATTTTTAAGTGCAAATAACATTACTCTAGAAATATATTCAATATTTCTGAGACTAAAATGATGCAATTGAAATATTGAGAATTAAAAGAAGACAAATTTTATGTTTTTGAGAACTCCAGTGCAATTAATCTTATTATTAATTTTTTTTAATATATAATTATGAAGGATCAATAAACAATGATCAAAATTTCGTTTTGAAACGAACGAAACGTTTAAAACGTTTTCATTTTCAAAAAGACCGAAACGAATTAGTGATGAAATCAAAATTTTAATATTTCGAAATATCTTGTAATATTTCAATACATTTACACAATTGTTTTGAAATGTTTTAAGGTGTTTTAAAATGTTTTGGTATATTTTGATCAATATTTTAAAAAATAATTCTTAAAATTTTTATTTTTTTTATTCTATTTTTCACACAGATCAAAAAATTTATAAAACATATTAAAACATTTCTATTTCTTAGGTGACCGAAACAATTCACCGAACGAACTAGCCACATACGCTTTTAAATTCTAAAAACAGGAATGTGTGGTTGGGACTTCTCCGGCTTCGTAGATGCATTTGTATCGTATACAAAGAGAGATTCCATCCGCAAGTTTCACCTACTTCGAAGCAATTATGAAATAATAGAAATACAAGTTTTGTACGATACCTTCCTGTAAAACGAAATTGGAGGGCCACTGTCCTTGCGAATATCTGCTGAAGAATGGTACACAGAGGTCAAGTTGTGTATGTTGAATGGTAGCTGGTTTCAAAGAGACACACGCATACGCTAACCTTCCTTAGTCTAGGAGAGAGAGAGAGAGAGGATAAAGGAGGAGGAAAACCAACCGATAGCCAAAGCGACAGTTGAAACAACCACCATTGGAGGGAGGGAGAGAGAGAGAGAGAGGGAGGATAAACAAGGAGGAAAACCAACCACGACCACGAGCCACAACCACCATTGGGGAGAGAGAGAGAGAGAGAGAGAGAGAGAGAGAGAGAGAGAGAGAGAGAGAGATAGGGCATGCATGTACGAAAGGATACGTTCAAGAGCTAGGGTGCAATAAGAGAGGTTTTGATTTCCCAAGAGTTTCTCGGAAGGAATTAAAATGATAAAAACTGTGAAGAGAGAAGTGGTTGAAGACTTTGCAATAATATCAGGATTGATAGGGGTGCAATTTGTGTACGCAGGAAACACAGTGGTGCTGAGTTATCTTATGTCAATAGGAATCCAACCTTCCTCTCTCATCATCCTCTCTGCCTTTTCCACATTCCTTGTCCTCTCTCCTCTCTCCTTTTTGCTCGAAAGGTGGCTTCTCTCTCTTTCTGTGTGTGTGTGTGTGTGTGTGGAAGATATGAATGTTGATATTTTGTGTATATTCATGTTTCAGGAGTAAATGGCCCAAGAAATTCTGTTTGAAGCTGTGGATTCAGCTGGTTTTAATTTCTTTTGGAGGGTAAAGTAATTGATATATTTTCTTGCTACCTGATCAAATGAAAGGAATTTGCATGTCTTTTTGTGTTCATGTTATCAAAACCATTGCCAGAAAAAAAAATTCAGATGACCTGCTGGTGTTGTTACTTCTTCTTCTTCTTCTTAATAAATTATTGCATTGTTAATAAAGATAAATCTGGTACATTAAAATTGTGAATCTCAAAATGTTCAGTAATGCACAAGTCGTTTAATTAATCCTCTCTGCAGACAAAGGATTTTGCCCATTTATTTTTTTTGTGTTATTGGGCGTACCGGTGCAGGATACTCCTGCCATTGCGGCATGTGGGGTGGGTTAGATGTACTTAGCCTTTCCTATGTAAGTGTTGTTTTTTTATTATTATTAAAGGGTCTATTTGTTTTCACAGCCACATAGCACGAATCTTTGAGTTTTGGTCTTAGCAGACTTTGAAGCATGCTTCTGATCTATGGTGAACTTAAGGTCCAGAACTATAACTACTTGAGAAAGAAAGAAAAATAAAAATGAAAGAAATTGTTTATTCTTGTAACTAGAAACTTTAACACTTATGATTCAAATAGTTTCCTATTCATTCAAATGCTCAATTAATCAAAGCAAATGGTAAATTGTGTGGTGTTTATTGGCAGGGTGACCTTATTCCAGAATTTGTTCTTGAAGGGGATTAATCTAACTTCACCTGCAATGGCAACAGCTATGCCTAACCTTGCTCCAGGATTTATCTTTGTCATTGCTTGGGCTTTTAGGTACCAGGTTTTACTCTTCAAATTTCATTTACTATGGAAAAGAAACTACAAGTAAGATATATGAGGAAACAGGCTTTGATTATTTATCTAACTTACACTAATTAAGGTGAAGCCTAGGGAAATACATGGTATTGTCAATGAGGTTCTTCTTCTGGTGACGACAAAAGGAAAAACAGAGAGGAAGGAAGATTGTTGGTGTTTTGACAGTACTTTGCTTCTGAGAAAGTTATCTATTTTTCTTAATCTGATTGGAAAGCCCTTTTACTTTAAGGTAGGGTGGATTTGGGTCAGTCTTAGGTTCAAATCTCTACTGGTATTAAAGTTTGTTCCACGCTGTGAAAATAACCTCACAAACTAGTATATGAGATTTGTGGGCATCTCCACTAATTGTTGAATTACATGCTTTAACTTAGTATCAAAGGTGGGGTTTAGGAGGTGTTCAACATGTCTGTTTATTTGGTAATTCTTGAAAAGTATACTTCCAATGAAAACCAAAGGAAAATTTGTACCCCTGAAGAAGAAGTTGCATCCAATGGCAAGATGTAGTAAAGAAATACAGAAGAAAGCCACCCCCCATTTGATTAGATTGTGTTAACCCATGAATTGAGTGATCACAATTGGACATGTGACTCGTGAATGGATGCAATGTTTGGCGGTTATTTTTCCATGCATGAGGAGAAAGATTATAGAGAGAGAAGTATAGGTGGTTTGAATATAAATCAACACAACCCTTGGAATAGTTATTATTGTGTCAAGAGTTGCAACCTTTCCAAAGGGTATGTCCATTCACTTCAATGAATGTCTTGCATGTCTATAAATACTAGTACATGAGGGCCTTGAGTATAGAATCGAATACTTACTCACCCTAACGACATTATGGTGATTTCTCTCGGTGTTTGCATCACTTCGATTTTCGCTCCCGGGATTGCATGTGATCTTCAGTCTAATGATAGATCACCGCCAACATTGTTTCACCCGTCTAGGACCAACAGATTGCACTTCTCTTTGAGCTAAATGTAGAGCACACAAGCTATTTTTTAGAATTGATTATTGGTAATGGGCTAGGCCCAGAAATATATAGGTAAGTTCAAAACAGTTCAGTGAGATTTTGGAATATTCAAGTTAATACTGAATATTGAGAAATCTTGGCGGCTAAGATTCAGCTGTCTATTTATTAGGGAAGTATCAGTATCAACACGATAAAAAATTTTCAATTCATGTTTTATTTTCTTGTCCATGGCATAATGATTTGGCTTCTTCATGCAGGTTAGAGAAAGTAAATCTGAATTGCATGTACAGCAAAGCCAAAATCATGGGTACATTGCTGTGTGTTATTGGTGCTCTGACCATGAGCATTATGCAGAGTACAATGGACAATCACACCGCCAAAGAGGCTGAATTATCATTACCATCTCCACCAGCTGATAACATCTTTGATAAACAGAAGATCATCGGTTGCATGTATCTCATTGCAGCAGTCTTCGTTTTATCAAGTAATGTTGTCCTGCAGGTAGTTTGAAAACTTGAATCTGCAACACTGATTTTAAGCAGTGTGTCTCTTTTTTGGGTTATTTCTTTGTTTTTCAACATCTTGATGTATTGCAGGCTAGCACATTGATTGATTTTCCAGCACCGATTTCCTTGTGTGCAATAACATCTTTGATAGGTGTAGTAATTACCGGACTGGTACAGTTGATTCAAGATCACAAATTGGAGACTGGATGGCCTCTGTTGAGCGCATGGGACCTGCTTGGCTTTTCTCTACTGGTAAAATTATTTCCCTCTTTCATGTTCATTCAATTTCCGGTCACAGATGATGGATAGGAAACACATTTTCCAGCCATGCGATAGAATTTAGGATATGGGAAATGGTTCGTTGAGTAATTGCTTCAATAGCACAAATTAGTCTGACATTCAAGAACCAGATATTAACTTTTACACTGTTAATTGGTTATCCATTTAACATATCAAACTTCATTATTTTCAATGTAACAGGCAGGTACAATCAGTGGAGTGTGTATAAGCTTCAATGGATGGGCAATGGAGAGAAGAGGGCCAGTCATGGTGTCCATGTTTAGTCCCATTGGAACTGTGATTTCAGTCATCCTCTCTGTTATCACCTTAGGAGAATCCATTACTATAGGAAGGTAAATGAACTAGCCTTCCCAATTAACAATTTTCCAAACTCGAAAACTCAAGTGGCTAAGCAAATAAATTGTCTCTGATTCTTAAGATTGTTCTCTTCATGCAGCCTTGCTGGTATGTTTCTCATGTTCAGTGGTCTCTATTTAGTGCTATGGGCTAAAGGAAAGGAAGGCTTTTCAATCCCAGATGACAACCTCATGGAACGTGAGTATGAGGCGAGCAAACCTCTGTTGTCTTAAAATTTGTTTCTCGGTTGGCTTGTATGCATATTTTTTGCATGATTAGGCTTGGGAGAATGGAACAGGCCAAAACAATGTTATATCTCGAAAGCCTTAATACATGCACCTGTGCTAAAAGTAGAATTTGTGGAAGCTGACGACAAAAACTATATGTACATAATGTTCATAATGAATTTGATTAGTTTTATGCTAACAGTCACAATCTAGCTACATTTTCAAGGATGAAAGCTTGAATCTGACCCTGGTTTTTAGCAGACGAGAAAGTTCCAACACTTGCTTCTCTTGCAGTAACATGATGGAACCACCGTGGGTGTTGCAGCTTTTGTAGCTTGGAACATCTTATTTAATCATTATCTGTGGATATAAAGATCAATTTCTTTGGAAGGAAGATCTGTTAGGTTAAAAATCTAGATTTGGAAGAAGTGGCAGATCAGTCCTTTGCCAGATGAACTAGTAGTGCTAAACTCTTGAGTTTAGGCCAAATTTCCTCACATCTAACCATCAAGAAATGACCCATTGCGGGAACAATTCAAACTCTTAGTAAGACTAGGGCTAGGGCAATTCATTCTATCGAACATGACACATCCACTGTACGATTCTTTGGAGCCATAGTTTCGGGATTGGATTGCAAAGGGAGCGGGAATGCTAAAGCCCGTTGACCTAGGAAGGATCCATGGAGTTCTGTCTATCTTCCCTTTGCTTGAACCGGACTTTTCCGAAAAGGTGTATTGCACTCTATGCTGGCTCACTCGATCAAGCTCTTGGCTGATGCATCAACTTTTTGTTGGAAAAAACTTAATATATAGAGCAACCCAATGCACGACACTCTCACTGACACGAGATCAGTTGGGATGGAAACAATCCTATCACGTGTATGGAGAGCCTGTTTTCAATTCATAACTGCTATAATTGGCCTTTTTTGGTGTGTATTGCTTTGTATAGAGATGTGCAAAGTGTTTTGGTTGTGGTGGTTGAAAAGAGGTTCTTATACCTTACGTTCATATCATTGTGTGACGAGGTAATTATAGTAGATTCTGGACATTAAACTATCTCAACTATTGCCAATGCTTCACTCTTTTGGGTGGTTTGAGTGGTTCAGTATACCTAAGATTTAGAGCCTAGATGTGGAATTGTACAGCAAGGTTTGATTAACTACTGCGGAGACTTCCTTTGATGTTTGGTTTCATTTGTGCCTTTAATGTGGACTTTGTGGCATTAAATGTGCAAGAGAAGTTTTCATTTTGCCTTCTAACCTTTTATAGCAACCATTTCATTGCTTAGGAGTCTAACTCGGGTAGCTTGAGTTGAAGTTGCTTCTTAAACCTAACCCAAGTTATAAAACTTTCAATCTGAGTTTAATTCAAAATTCGATTTCAGCTCGAATCCCCTTTTAAACATCTATTGTGACATTGATAGAGATCTTCTTTAATATAATTTTTGTTAATACTAGGTCACTCCGCATATCTGTTGGCGGTGGACCTACTTATGCATAGTAACAGAGGGGTTGAACCTAGCACATCTAGTGTAACGGAGACGCGTTATAAATTCAGACATTCTAAGTTTGAATCTTGACAATCCTTCAGGGATAGGTTATAAGGGATTTATTCCTCATAAATATTTAATCCCAGCGTGAATAGTCTTTTTTTGACCGGACTGACGAGGAGATTAGTCGAGATGCGAATAAGTTAACTCGAACACTCTTGACTATTGAACCCAAAAAAAAAACCAGGGAAAGCTAAAGCATTGCTTTGTACCGTACGTAAAAATAAAATTATAACACTATATCAAAGGCTATTATTTTTAAATGTGAAAGTTATTATTTTTTAAAGAATTATAATTGATTGAGGTAATTTATAATTGTTCATAAAATATTGTGGTATATTATGAATTACTTAAATAAGTTATAATTTTTTCTTTATAAATAATAAATTAAATTTTATAATTTATAATTTTTATGATTAATTATAATATTTTGATATTAATCAAATTTTTTATAATTATAATATATATCTGAAAAATTTACAAATATTAATACGATACCATCTTTCAAACCGTCGTATTCCCCGTATTGTAGAGGTGTGTTTATCAGGTTATGTGACAGAGGTAGTTATTATAGGCCAACCAACACACTTTGTGTACTTCACTTGCAGTTTTACTGCACTACAAGCCGTATGGTATGGACTGGGTATGTTATCTTCTGAACGCACACTGCAAAAGCACCCACCCCCCACATGCCTCGGGATGTGTTTGCACTCCAAATCCAGAAAACATCGCTCTACTAGACAAAAGAAAAAACATTAATAACTTATTTATTTTACGTTTCAAAAAATAATATATAAAAATTATTTTTAAAAATAATTTTGATTTTTTTTGTATATCACATAACTTGTTTGGTTATATGATTTTAAAAATATTTCTACGAATTAGAAAACAGTAAAATTTGTTTGGACAATAACTTAAAAAATAATAAAAAACATAAATGTGGTGGTGGTGATAAAAATGTGGTGGCGATGGTGGGAGTGTGGTGGTGGGCGTGGGCGTGGGGTGGTGGTGATGGTGGTAGTGTTTTCTAAATTCTAGAAAAGTTATTTTTAAAAATAGACAAAACAGTCATAACTTGTTCTCTAAATTTATTCACTTTTTATTCTCAGTTTTTAAAAAACAAAAACAAAAAACAGCTGGCCAAACAACTTTTTTCTCAAAAATTATTTTCGAAAACATAAAACAATTTCTAAGATGCAAACCAAGCAGAACCTTAATTTTGCTATTCACCGACCACAATTGAAGTTTGTCATCTTCTCATAATTCATATAAACTTTTGTCATTTCGAGTTCGAAACTTGATAATTTGTTTAGATTGAATTATAAGAGTTTTATTTTTCATGAATTTTTAAATTTCAGCATAAATGATCCAACAACGGGTGAGACACATTCCATTAGCTTTAGGGTCGTGCCCTGACCCTGATTAATGACAACCATTAATTGTCGAAATTAAAACTTGATGGAGTTGATTGCAATTTAACCTAAACTTGGAGAAATATTTTGTAATTCCATCTTTATATGAGTTTCCCATTGTTCCAAAATTATCTAGATCATAACAACTATGGAATAAATAACCTTAACGTTTCAAGTGATTGATGAGGGGCCTAATGTGAAAATAAATCAAAATAAGCAATTAATCTAAAAATAATAACTTACATTTTGGCCGTAATTAAAAAAAAACAGTCTAATTTTTTTGCCCCATTTTTCTTTTTCCCCCATTAAAAAAAGTCTAATAAATGCTTGTCACTTATTACACATGCAAACTTAATTAAATTATATTTCAGTTATAATATAATTGTTTAAAAACTTAGCACTACATCCATAATTCCATATATCATCAATTATCATAGTTATTAGCTATCATTCAGAATTTTAATTTTTAATCATCGTATCTTGAAATACATAAATATTGTAAAAATAAAGTTTCTATAAATGAAATTTAGGTAAAAAATAAAGTTGGTGTTCGGATCAAAGTCTTTTTTTCTCGGTTGGACACTATTATAAGGAGGGAGACGATGAGATTCGAATTCCCAACATCAAGGTTAAATAATGGGGACGATGACTATTAGATCAACCATTAACCTCGATTCGGATCTAGTCTTCGACGAGGTAAAATTAGATAAAACTTGGAATTTTTAATTGATAATGCATAAAACAAAAGAGAGTAGTAGCAAAGGAGTGTTATATTATATTAATATTTAGGTGACAACTTGGGATCAGTAGTGCCGTAGTGGGTTGTTCAAGATAAGAATAAGAATTGATGAACTTTTTTGAAAAATAAAATGTTTGTCCTTCTTCTATGGCAAGCAATGTTATTTGGATCAAATTTATTCATATTATTATTTGTTTAATCACTCTTTATTATTAGATTGATAATAAATTTCACTATTAATTAAAATTCATTATTAATTCAATAGTTATGATACATAAGAATTATAAACTCAGACGTATCGAGTTTGGATCTTGACAACTTGAGGCCAGATCATGACTAATTTATCTCTTATGAATACTCTAGTTCCGACATGAATGATCTGCTTTTGTCTGGACTGGAAAGTAGATTAGTTGAGGTACGTGTAAGTTAGGCTAGACACCTTTGATCGTTGAGCAAAAATAATAATAAATCAAGTTCAAATAACAATTTTTTTTAGACCACTACGTATTCAATGGTAGTGATTCATCAAATATAGTTTTTAAGTCTATTTAACATTTTCTTAAAAGTATCAAATGAAGCTAATAGTAAGGATGACAGTGGACCGGGACAGGGGCGGGGAAAGTAATTTCCACCCTCGTACCCGCTTCAAAAATATTCGTCTACTCTCCTTAGCGGAGAAAATTTTAATCCCGGATCCAAAAAGCAGGGAAAGATGAGGCTATTTGGTAAATAAAGACAAATCAACATGTCCCATTCCATACCTTCCGTAAAAATTTTTAAACCTTCCGTAACATGTCCCATTCCACGGGTAAATTTTGATCCCCATTTTCGTCTCTGCCATAACAATTAATTTATATGATTTTAATAAAAAAAAAATTAAAAAAACCATAAAACCTCACAAATAAATTTACAAAAAAGATGAAAACTCATTATATAACAAATGGATCAAATATAAAAACTCACAAAAAATAATTTATATAACAAATGTAAAGTAGGTGGTGGGTGATATTAATGATATATATATATACTAGTCATAACTCGAGTATGGAGGCACAATAAAATATAAGATTTTAGAATTGAAAAAATTGATCATACTATACTAAATTTAAAATTAATTTCTACATATTATTTTCTTAAAAATAGCATCAAAATTTTCTCAAAATGCATAATTCGATAAATTTTTTTCAACATGTGTACACTATCGTGTATGAATAATGTATGAAATAAAAGTTATGTTAAACTATAAATTAACTAAATATTAAATGATTGAACATGTGATATAATTTGGTGATGTGATATTTTTTTGGGGAAAAATGTATAGGGGATAAAATTCAACTTGCTATGTGATTTATTATATAGATACTAGTCATAACTCGTGCCTGAAGGCACGATAGAATATAAAATTCGAGCCCTAAAAAATAAATCTCACTATATTAAGTAATAATTTTTCTTTCCTTTATTTATTTGATTACATCATTCAAAAATTATTTTTATCCATTATTTTTTAAAAAATATTGACAAATTTTTTTCAAAATATGTAATTCGTTAAAATTTTCTAAACCACATTGAACCGCAGCCTTAGCTACATAACCCAAATGAAACCTAAAAATTAAAACTCAAATGCATATCATCATTTGGATGAGTATGAGATGAATGAGCCTCACTGAAAAAATTGATGAGATCTACTCATCTAAAAGATGATATGCATTTAAATTGTAATTTTTTGGATTTTGTAGCATTGCTCATATATATATATACTAGTTATTGTCTGTGCCTGAAGGCACACCGTAATAAAAAATGGTAAACAATAAACATATTTGTATTCATATCCAAAATCAAATCACAAACATAAAGAAGAGATAAAAGAATTTAAGTATCGGTTCGTAGTGGGGGTGAGAGGTGGTGGGTGACAGTGGTGATGGTAGGAGACGGTGATGGTTGTGGTGGATGGCAAAGACCGTGATGGCGGCGGCTGCGGCGACGGTGGTGGTGGTGGTGGCGGCGGCGGTGGTGGCGACGGTGATGGTGACGGTGGCGGCGGCGTTGGTGGTGATGGTGACGGCGGTGGTGGTGGCGGTGATGGTGGGGGCAGTGGTGGTGGGGGGGTGGTAGAGGTAGTGGTGGGACGGTTTTAAACATTATTATTTTTTTTAAAGTACTTGTGAGAAATAATTTCTAGAAGTACTTTTAAAAAATCACTCCAAACACACCCTTAGGGCCTATTTTTCCTATTAAATTTAAGGTGTTAATATTAGCCGTTAGATTAACTTTAAAGTAAAATTTAAAGCGATCTCAACCGCGAAAAGCAAAAGTCATTTTGTTTATCTTTTGAGATTTGAATTGTAAGCTACTTTATTATATAGATATATCCAACAAAATTTAAATAATTTTGAGGATAAAATGAAATGAGAAAAAAAAAGGTAATAATTACATTTTTTGTACTGTCGCAAAAAAGTTGGGAGTAAAGGCATTTATTACGGAAATGGGCAAGATTTGCATGTTGCTTGTCCCTCTTTATCCTCCCCGTGGTCATGCTTTATTAATTTTTTTTTACTCTTTTTGCAGTTCCTACGAAATAATTAAATTCTCTGTTAATAAACTTACAGCTATACCTATACTATACATACAGACCAGATCTCTACAATGCAAAATCGCATTTTTGGGTTGTGTGTCTTTTGGTGGAGGAATGCTTGTCACCTACTCCTCTTAAGTTCCCACTTCCCACTCTCTCCTGTACTACTTCCTCATCCTCAAGCTTAGAGAGAGAGAGAGAGAGAGAGACATATAGTCTTGTGTGTTTTTCTGGGGAAGAGATAGAGAGAGAGAGTTGAAGTTTGCTTGATTTTCTGTGTGGTGAGAATGGAGAGACACAAATGTAAGCTCTGTTATAAGAGATTCACTAGTGGTAGAGCTTTGGGTGGGCACATGAGGACTCATCTTACCACCTTACCAATTCCTCCAAAGACACCACCGCCACAACTCGGTGAACGTACTGAGTCAGCTTCATCTCTGTCTTCTTCAGAAGAGAGAGAAAGTGATGAGAAAATGTTGGTTTATGGGTTAAGAGAAAACCCAAAGAAAAGCTTCAGAGTGGTAGATCCTGAGTTCTTGGATGCTGGATCGATTGTTCAAGACCGAGAAAGTGAGACTGAGTCAGTAAGGAATCCAACTCGGAGGAGATCCAAGCGGACTCGGAAAATGTGTGTTGCAGAAGCAGAGAATCAAGAACTGAAGAAGCCTAAGTTGGGCAAACCCAGTTCAACTCAGTCAATGACCGAGATAGAACCAGTGAGTTCAGTTTCTAATACTTCCCCAGAAGAAGATGTTGCTTTGTGTCTCATGATGCTGTCAAGAGATGTTTGGAGTAGTGATGACTCAGAGGAGATGAAACTGAGTCAGACTCGAACATGCAACAAAGTTGCCAGTTCATTTCAAGTATTGGGTGGTCACAGAACTAGTCAGAAGAAGATCGAGAAGTGCTTTGAAGACCATGAAGGTGAGTCAAAACAACTCAGAACTGTCCCTTCCAAAAATAAAAAAGGCCACACAAAACACGAGACTCTCACCATTGTTGGGTCTAAGAATTTACATCAAAAAGTTCATGAATGCCCATTCTGTGGCAAAGTGTTTGGGTCAGGACAAGCTCTTGGTGGGCACAAAAGATCACACCTTTTGGGTTCATCAACAACTGCTTCAAACTCTACTAAACTTGGTGATAGTTTGACAGATCCAAAAACTGCTAAATTTGGAGTTTGTTTCATAGATCTTAACTTGCCAGCTCCAATGGAGGATGAAGCCTACAGCCAACAAGAGTTGTCTGTATGTAATCTCTGATAGCTGAATTATATATCAATCCCATCAAACATTGACACCATTCTTAGCCATTTGACAAGTTTGATAGGTGAGCTTTTGTTACTTTTTCTCTACTGTATTAGAGCTATGGTAGATTGTTTGGGCATTGGACTGAAATGGGCTCTCTTCATTTACTGATTTTTCTGCAATTTTTATTGATAGATCAACTGTCATGTAGCTTTTTTGTGAGTTAATTACTTTCTTGAAGGAGGGCGGACCTTGACGAAATGATAAGATTGTTCTATTGTGATTTAGAGGTTACGTTTAAATCACGAAAATAACATTTTTGTTTATAAGAGTAAGACTACATTCATCTAACTCTCCCCCAATCCTACAAAGACGAGAACACCGTGGATTGGGTACACCCTAAACCCAATTACTTTCTTGAAGTGGTTAGTTGTAATACATTGCTTTGAAATGTAGACAAAGTCACTAGCAACATTTGTGTTGTTAGTTGCTGCAACAACTGGTACAGTGGGGCGCACCTACTTGGAATGGTGGAGGCAACAGAAGATCAGAACTTGCTCCAAGTTCACGTCTTTTACACTCCATTGTCTTTCTTATTTTCTTCTTTGGTTGAGAAAGAATCGTTCCAACCATACGACTTTTAGATTTGTGATTACACACGCATATTTAAATGCACATAACTATTCACAAATTATATTTTTTTCGAAATTCTTGGAATTTGAAAACCCGGGATAATAACTCATAAAATCTTAAATTACAAACTATGCCAACTGATATTACAAATGACCATTGACCAGTGTACTAAGTTTTGGTTGAGGAACAAGAACTTGGTCTTTTATATTTTTGTTAATTGAAAAAGGAAAAAAAGGAAAAAAAGAGTGTCCAGAAATCAACCCGATAAGTCATCACTAGTGGAATTATGAGACTTCTGACCATTCTTGTTACTGTTTTCGAAAACAAACTTAATTAGATCAGTATAACAATCAATTAACGAGTCTTAATGTTGACTCTAAGATTTAAAAAAAAAAAAAAAAAGAATAATAGAAAAAGAACTTGGGCTGAGAAGGTACTAAAGTGCAGTTTCAGCCAGAAAAAAAACAGAAAGTACCAGGGTGGTGAATGCTGTCAGCTAGTTCTGTTTTTGTTTCCAGCTGTTGTTTGTGATCTGTTCTTTGATTTCTTCTCTTTATTCAAAAAAGCTCTTTAAAATTTCAGTTTTTTTTATTGATCTCATTATTGCCTAGCTTCGTGGTTTTGTCTACTTTGAGGTATGGAGAAGTAGTTCGGTTCTCCTTCTCTCTCCCCCCCCCCCCCCCCCCCCCCACAGATTCTGCAAATGAGATTACTAAAGTAACCTCAGTGGAGAATTTTATTTTTATTTTTATTTTGTGAACACACAAAAGAGAGTACATATATATTTTGAATATATTTTATTGAACATCATACTACAATAACAAGAGCTTAATAAGACCAATAATCTCGAGTCCAAACATTTCCTTCAAAAGAACCTAACCTTTAAAGAATGGATGAGATCTTGTTAATTAACTTGAAACTCTTGTCGCAACCGAGATAAGATTTGAGTGGAGTATCTTGCCCGTTGTTTCCCGGCTTGGGATTTCCCCAATGGTGGGCATGATGTATGTATTCAAATAACATTTTTCATAAGAAAAATGTTATTAAGACCTAATTTAATGATCTGATTTGTTAACTTAATTCACTATAATTTTTGGATTGATTGTGGGACCCAATAAATATTAGAACTTGATATTGATTCAATGATTACAACAAAACCACATTACTAGGCCATGGTTATTAATAAACCACATGATAAAATCAGGACATAATGTATAGATTATGAGTAATGTTATTTGAATTTAAAATACTAATTTGATCAATTATTATAATTAATTTAACTACGAATTTTAATATTTATTAAAATTTATTACCTATACAAATGATTATGATTGATCAAATCATTAACTGAAAATTTTCACAAATTATAATGGCGTGGTGGGTGGAGTAATGGCATACAATTGTCATGGACAATGAATAATTAGTCAACTAATTAATAGAGGAACTTTCATACATTGAGGGCAATTTTGGTAATTCACTTTCCACATTGGGACAGCGTCAGTTGTGCCACTCTTCACGAGAACTGGGAAACAAACAACTGACCAATTAGTTGAAGTGCTTTTTAGTCAACTTCTATAATTTCTTTTGTCAGAGTATAGCGATCGCTCTAATAATTATTGTTTGGCTAAATTACACTCACTCACATTTGGGTTTATTACACGGACATCCCTTCATATTTTAAAAATAACATCAAATTTCATTGACATTTAAAACTTGTAACAGTCACATCTCCTCCAACTAACGGACGTTAAACTTGTTAATAGTCAAAGCTGAGGTCATCAATTATAATTCTCAAAATACTAAAAATACTAAAAATACCCTTCAAATTTATCCAACCTCTCATTTATTTTTTTAATCTATATATGAAATATATATATTAAAATTTAACACTTATATATTTAATTTCTAAATACATTACATTAATAAATAAAATATTAATTTTTTTTGTTTATTAAATAATATTTGGTACTATTAGTACAATTTAAAAAGTAATCATTTTTTTAAAACCTTAATAATTACCTAATCCAATTATCCAATATTAATTTTTTTATTATTATTTATCTAATTGCATAAATTTTTACTCTCACCACCAGTTCCGCCACCATCACCACCAGTTTCGCCATCACCAACAGTTCCGCCATCATCACCATTGTCTAAACCTAACCACCGCAATAGTGTATCTGCCACCCAACACATCCAAACACCACTAAGAGAGAGAGAGAGAGAAAAACCACAACCCCCTGGAAACAACCTCCGCCTCCACCATTGAAACCACCACCTAGCCAAAACCCATCATCAACCATATCTGTACATGACATTTCTCCTTCACAACATCGCTCTCTCTCTTTATCTCTCTCTCTCTCTCTCTCTCTCTCTCTCTCTCTCTCGTACACACAAAGCACCACCATTGCCCGTAACGGAGTTAGCCCATCAACGGTCCACCACCATTTTCTTCATTTTCTCCTCCACAACGACACTACACACACACAACCATCACAATCAAGCAACCCCACCACATTCTTCTCCTCCATCTCCATTTCCAACTCCTCAACCACACCACACACACAAACCCAATAACCACTAGTAAAATCAAACCCCAAACCCCCCCCCCCCCCCAAAATCATCCATGCAGATTTTTTAAGCGTCGGATCCTTTTAATTTTTCAGATCTTCACATCAGATCTTTTTGATTTCTCAGATTTGGATGAGGGTGGCTACTGGAGGATGTTGCAGTGGTGGGGGAAGGGCTAGCAATCTTCTGCGATTTTGGCCCCTAAATGCACCATTAGCACCATTACCCACCACCAATCGTTGCCTCCACACCATGGAAACCGCCACCACCTCCTCTTTCTCTGTGTGTGTGTGTGTGTGTGTGTCTATATATATATATAGTATATGCATACATACACACACGTGCACACACAGATATGGGCTAAGGGAGAGAGAGAAGACTGATGATTGGGATTGCTGGGATCACTGAGATCGCTAGTGGGAGCGAGAGAGAGAGAGAGAGTCAGAGAGAATCATTGGGATTGCTGGTGCAGAGGAGGTGAAGATTAGGTTTAGGGATAGGGATTGGGGTTTGGATTTAGGTTAAATAGAGGGGCAAAATTGTCTTTTGATTAAGAGAGTTAACTCCGTCTAACCATTGGGGTCTCAGTGTAATTGTTGAACTGTGAGGGAGTGTCCGTGTAATAAAGTCAAATGTCAGGAAGTGTAATTTATCCTTATTGTTTCATAGTTATTAAATTTTAAAATCATGAATATGAATTTTATTGTTTCTCACTTCTATAATAATGTCTCATAAAAAAAATATAATATATTTTCTCATAAATATGTACATATCTTTCCCTCTCTCTCTATATATACAGTGGTTATCAAATTGCATATAACTTTGGTGTTTTCTTCACAATTAGCTAATACTAATACCTAACGTAAGAGTGAGACTAAGAACCTTAATAGCTTTATTTATTTATTTATTTATTTTTTCAACAGTCAGGGATGTTCGGATTAATTTGCGTGCATCTCGATTAATTTCTTCTCCGGCTCGGTTAAAAGTAAATCATCCACACTGAGACTAGAATATGACTTGATCCTAAGGAGTTATCAAGATTCAAATTCAGGACGTCTGAGTTTATAACTTGTTCCTATTATCACTTGAACTATCCCTTCAAATTTTCTTGAAAATTATTTGAGGCTATTAGTGTTTGCCTCCTAAATGATTAAAGTTGTAAATACCCATCTTGTGCCTTAACAATGAATGAGTAGAGCCTCTTTTTCTTTCACATAGTTGTGGATTGCTTCTCTCAATCCTTCTCTTCCCGTATCAAATTCATTTATAATTATTTATTATCTAACTCGTCGTGTTGGCATATCTATTGTTCAAGTCTAACATTATTAATTAATTTTTGATTTAAACCCGAAAAAATTAAACTCATATCTAATAATTTTGTACCGTACCGACACAAAAAAAATCTCTCATGCGAAAATGCTTTAGGCATTCCTTGATGCACGCTACAAACACCATGATTCGACAACCATTGCAGCACAGAACGGCTCGTCCAGGCATGCGATGCGAGTAAGAGGTGGCAGCTGACAGGTTTTAGTGACAGATTTTGGAATAAAGTCCAACACCCATAATAACCCTTCTCCCTAACCATACATCTTCCTCCTCAATCAATTATCTCTATCAATTGAAAAAAAAATAGGGTGCTTGAGCTCGATTCCTTGTATATAATTTTTAATTTTTGTTAATGTTAGATTAAGTTTCACAACATCGAAGAAAATATGTAGTATGATGGATCTGGATCTAGATTAATCCTTATATACAACTATATAAGCGTAATTGAGAATCAATGAGAACATTTTTACATTATAAGGTTAAAAAGCTCAAAATGATCTATTCATCGTGAATTTTCTTCTTCTTTTAGTAAAAAATGCAATAATCTTGGGCTTGTTTTATTTCTTTTGATTGGACGAATATGTTATTGTTTAAAATTGTGACAAAAATCAACAATTTAAGAGAAAAAGATCTATCGCTTGTGAGAGAGAAAATTATCACGATCTAACTAGTGAAAGATTGTCACCTCATCTATATACCTATGTGTGGACTTCCTCATCTTTGGACAAGTCCGACATCTTCCTTGGAGTATCATTCATATGCCCTTTATACTCGGTCATTCTTGATTCAAATCTCGTTAGGTTGAACAGAGCCGATGAGCTTAAAAAATCCATTGGATACATTGTATTTTTTTCTTTATTTTTGAAAAGTAAATAAAACATATGGTGTCACCCCCCCCCCCCCCCCCCCCACCCCCATTTTTTTCCACAAACCAAATGGTTTTCAGTATATTTCATGATGGAAACAAAGGATGTACTTTAATATTGCATGTACTGCCCTTAGCCTAGGCTTTTCATGTTGGTCCCCTCTCTGTGTATTGCAGAGAAAATACCTAGGGAACAACCGTATCAAGCTTGATCTACCCTTCTAGGCACATGCACCATATTCTCTTGGCTGACGTATAAGTATTGACTCTTTGAGAGATGGGTTCCAGCCATCAAAGCTATGGGACATTGGATCACCCAAGCTTGTTAGGCATTGTGGTTTATGTCATTTACTAGTATCCAACTCTCCTTCGTTACAATTCTTCTTGATTTTTTTTTATAGATCACTCACCGTTCCTTAATAAGACTGTCTCACTTTAATTTATGACAAATAATTATCTTTTAGATATGAATACCAAGTGTCTTTCTTAATCAGTTCTCGTGTATTAGAGAAACTTCAAATACAATTTGATTGTGAACATAAAGTATTGCTCAATATATAAATCCATTTGGTCGCCTTCTCTATCCTTTTTCGATAAGTCGGTATACCTTTTTTAACTAGAAAAAAATAGGGTCTTTCTAATGTTTCCCACACAAATCATGCCATATACATTAATTCCAAGAGTAACTCAAGTAGTAATAAAGACGAGCTGTAAATTCAGACGTCATGAGTTTGAATTTTGAAAATCCTTTAAGGTCGAGATATGCGAGATTTATCTCTTATGAATATTTTAATTCCGATGTGGATGATTTGCCTTTGACTAGGTTGAAGAGAAAATTAATCAAAATACGTGTAAGTTAATCCAAACATCCCTGACCATTCAACCTAAAACCAAAAAAAAAAAAAACAGAAGAGACGGAAGGGGATGGTTTAGTTGATTTCAAGAATTACTGCAAGAAATCTTGTGACCAGGTCATAATGATCAAGCTCGGATTAGGACACTGACTCTCTTGATTCGAACAACCTACATTTGTGGCACCAATTATGACTCTGGTTCTAGGCAGTAGTCATGAAGTTTCAAGATCTAATTAATAAAAGGTAGGCAAAATTAAGACCCTCTTGGCAGCTCTGGTCTGCCTTGGGCCCTTTTCAAGCCTTACTTTGCGCTCGTACCTAATTTCTCGGTTTCTGTATTACTCAATACTTAATTTGAACAACTAATATATTATAGTCATTGATAGTGAATTTTATTAAATGTTGTGATATATTGTTAATCCATTGGGTTTCATCAAAAATATTGCTTATAGTTTAATAAAAGAAAAATGTCTGAAAGGGCATTGTTATAGAAACTTAATTAAGGATCTAATTTATTGCACTCAATAAACTAATTGTGAATTCCAATATTAAAGACAACTCAACCAAGAACTATAATTAATTATATATAAAAATTAAAAAATAAAGGTATTTGAACATAAAAATCTGACATAATTTATTGACATGATAATGTGGTTTTATTGAAACTGTTAGATCAAGATCAAGTTCTAATATTTTATGGGGCCCACAGTTAGGGGAGTTAATTAAGATGAGCTACTCGGACTTGACTCGGATAAGACTCGGCTCGAGCTTGACTAGTGTTCTAAACAAGTTAAGTTTGAACAATTTTGTAAGCTCGTTTTCTTAAGTTCAGTTCGGACTCGGACTCGGGCTCCGCTTATTTTCTAAACAAGTCGAGCTTGAATAATTTTTCTAAACGAGCTCAACAGACTTAGGCTCAAGCTCGTAAAACTTAGCTTGATTAACACCCCTTACTCACAATCAATTCAAATATTATAATGAATCAGGTTAGGTTTTTAAGTCTAAATAATATTGCTCAAAATTAAATTTACAAAATTAGGTAGATGCAGTATTTTCCAATCTAAAGCCCACCAAGTTGGATAATTACCATGGTCAAAGTAATGATAGGGTGGCTGGGGCATTTTCTAGTCTCAAATTTTGACGTTTATGCTTCTAGTTAGGTGACAATTTCTTTTTGACTTTCTGTGTGTTACACTATTAAATATATGGATTATTATTGCTTCATGACTTAGAATCATTCCAACTATTTATTTTTTGGACTTGGTATGTCCTCAAAGACTCGCTAATAACATTTATCAAGTAATCTATACCTCTTTTACGATATTCAAATTTAAAAATTGAATGTTTATCTACTGAAACTCTGTTAATGAAAAAAGACAATGCGGATATAATTAGACTTGTCAATTGTGTCGGGTGATGTGAGTTTGTGTCAGTTCTTACGGATTCATCTTAAAAAATATTTTACTCATATCCGATTCGTTTATTAAGTCGTGTTTAACGAATTGTGTCATATCAAGTTCGTTTCGTCTATAGATTGTGTATAATCGGTATATAAACGAGTCATGTATTTTCTTTTGATTGATTTTAACATATCCGATTATTTTATTAATCGTGTCGTGTAAAGTTTACTAGTTTATGAACTGGGTGACTTAAGAAAGACCAAAACTCTCTAATTTCTTATTGTGTTTGTGTCATATTTTAATTCACATCGATACAAAAGTTTCTTCTTTATTGCCGAAGAACATATTGATTAAGCTTGTGGTTACAAATTTTGCAAATACTCTATACATATATAAGTTCCAATTGATGTAATAATAGATGATCATTGAAAAAACTTAAGAAAATATAGAATACATGTAATCTAAATGGCAGATTCACATGAATAGATATAATCCCACAATTTTTTTAAGTCGTCGTAATAAATAGGATAATTTGTAAGCATGTGAATCGTGTCGAGTGAGGTGGGTTCGTGTCGAATTTTAATGAGTTTGTGTTAAAAAATATTTCATTATATCAGATTCATTTTATTAATTTGTATCTAATGAATCATGTCATATCGGGTTCGTGTCGTGTATAAATCAGGTATAACCGATTAATAAATAAGTCGTGTTGTGATTTCTTTTAATTGTCTTCACTCATACCTAATTCGTTTATTAATTATGTCGAATTAAATCATTTCGTTTACGAAATGAGTGGTTTAAAAAAGATTCAAACCCTCTAATTTCGTATCTTGATCGTGTCATATTAACGAGTTATGTCATATTTTAACACTCCTAATAATTTGTACCGTCTTTGTTATGCAAGTTACCTATATGTCCACTTTCCATTTCTAAGAAAATGTTAAATTGTGATAAATCTAAGTTAAAACTTTAAAATCTCTTTAAGTACATTTTTTTTTAATTCTATTTGAATTATATATCATTCATTTAAATGAAATCTATTTTATATAAGTGAGTCTCTCACGTATTAATGGTGGATGATCGATTAAGAAATAAATTGAAAAAAAAGTGTATTAACTTGATCCAATTAAGACAAAAATTTATTACCAAAGACAACAAAACTTGAGTTCGAATCTTAATAATTTATTAGGATCAGGTCAAGAGGAATTTTATTCCTCATGAATATTTTAGTCCCAGCACATATGATTTATTTTTATCAGACCAGGAATGAGAATAGTCAGAGTTGCACTAGTCTGGATAAAAAAAAGGATAAATCTCAAATTAAAATACAGAAAATAGCAATGAAAATATATATTATATAAGATGAAAAAAAATAGTAATAAACCAAGGTCCAAGCTTCTGGTGGGTTGTTGAATTGAAGCCCCTGGTGCGAAATCGAGGGTTTGTCTTTTGCTCATACACACTCTCTCTCAATTCGATCCTCCCCTCTTCCCTCTATGTGTATGTAAGAATTTGCTCTGCAATTTTTTCGCATTGCTCTGTAAGTTAGTTGATTTCTTTATGTTTTTTCCTTCATTAATGATGCGTTGAATTGGAGCAGAAGTTTGCGATTTTGCGGCAATTTGTTAATTTAAGATTGAGAAATTGTGATCCAAAAACCCTAGTTTTTTCACTTGTTTTGTGCTTTAAAACAGTTAAATATAGGGGGTTTTCATCGAATCAGCCAACCTAGGGGTCAATCTGAGTTGGATCTCGAGTTTTTGTAACGTTGTAAGCTCGAATTCCAGAGTTGAGATTGAAAACGTGGCGAAATTTGGGTGATTTTTTGGTGAACGGCGTGGGGTCAGAGGGATTTGCTAGGTTTGTAGTTTGTGAAATGGCTTCGAATCCTCCATTTCAGGTGGAGGATCAGACTGATGAGGATTTCTTTGACAAATTGGTCAGTGACGATGATGATAGTGATTTCAAGGTCACTGCATTGTCAGCACCAAAATTTTCGGATGGTAATACTTTGGATGAGGATAAAGCATTTTTGAATTTAAGCGTGAATGATGTTGGAACTGTGTTTGATGACATGGGTGGAGAAAGTGGGATTGAAGCTAAAGGGGAAGGAGGGCTTGAAGTTATTGACAGAAAGGTTAAAGGGGCGCCAGTGGATGGGTGTGTAGAAGGGAATAGTAGTTCATTAGTGTCATCAAGTTCATTTGGGTTTGATAGTATACTTGAATCCAATAATGATAACATAGAAGCAGAGGTTACTTCGGATACAGGGATTAATTCATTTGGGTTTGATAATGTGATTGAATCTTCTAAAGCTAATATAGGAACAGGGGGCATGGAGGATTCCACAATGAGTAAGAGTAGTGGATCTGTGGGTTCAGGTGTTAAGGAAGTGCAATGGAGTGCGTTTAATGCTGATTCAAGACAAAATGATATTAGTGGGTTTGGATCGTACTCAGATTTTTTGACAGAATTGGGAGATGGTCCCATGGATTCAACTGGCAAAGTGGTGGACAACTTGAATGGTGATATGAAGGTTGTGTCTAGCAATGAAGCACACGAATCTGCTTATTTGGATAACTCAAATAATTATGGGCAATATCAAGACGGTTACAGTCATGATGCGGCTGCAGAAAAGAGTTCAGAAGGACAAGGTCTGGATAGCAGTCAGTATTGGGAGAATCAATATCCTGGGTGGAGGTATGATCTGAATACTGGGCAATGGTATCAAGTGGATGGTTATGATGCCACTGCAAACATGCAAGGGGGCATTGAATCCAATTCAGCTGCAGATTGGAATGTCTCTGATGGGAAATCTGAGGTATCTTATTTGCAGCAAGGTGCACAGTCTGTTGCGGGGACAGTTGTTGGGGGTGGCACAATTGAGAGTGTCACAAATTGGAATCAGGTTTCACATGCCAGTGACGACACCTACAAGGTTCCAAATTTGAATCAGGATTCACAAGCGAGTCACACTACTGGAATTGTGTCCAATTGGAATCAGGTTTCACAAGACAATAATGGTTACCCATCGCATATGGTTTTTGATCCTCAGTACCCTGGTTGGTTTTATGATACAATCGCCCAAGAATGGCGCAGTCTGGACACATATACTTCATCAACTCAATCAAGTTTCCAAGCACAAGATCAATCAAACCAAAATGAATTGGCATCAATCAGTGATTTTTCTCATGAGAATGATCAGAAAACATTCAACAAATATGAGCATCTTGATAACTATGGGTCAGATGGCTTTGGTAGCCAAGGCAAAGATTACAACTGGGATGGGTCTTCCAGTAATAACAATCAGCTGGGTTCAACGACTATGTGGCAACCTAAGATTGTTGCCAAGAATGAGACTACTTCAGAATTCAGTGCAAAGCAACAATTACAGAATCATTATGGCGCAAATTTTTCTGTAAGTAATCATGTTGGTCAACAGAAATTTCATGTTTCTGGGGGAATGGTTTCATCATTTGAGGAAGTTCAACATGGGTATGATGACATGGCAATTTCTGAATCACATGGTTTTGTTTCTGGTGGGAACCTCAGTCATCAGTCTAACCAAAGAGTTGAGGAAAAAGGGCACATGCATGTCTCAAATGATCACTATGGCAATCAAAACTCTGTGGACTTTTCCCAGCGATCATTTCAGGGTGTCCATCAGTTTTCTTATGCTCCTGTGGCGGGAAGGTCATCTGCAGGCCGTCCACTGCATGCTTTGGTTACTTTTGGTTTTGGTGGGAAACTAATTGTCATGAAAGATAATAGCTCTCTTACAAACTCATCCTATGGAAGTCAGGTTTGTCCAGGAGCATTCATCCTTTCATGTTTTCATTTGAAATTTTATTCATTACATCATTCTCACTGAACATTGAAAATCTGTGTTAATTTTATGTGAAGGATCCTGTAGGAGGCTCAGTATCTGTTCTCAACTTGATGGAAGTTGTTGCTGAAAAAGTTGATGCCTCAAGCATTGGAGCGGGCGTATGTGATTACTTCCGCACGCTCTGCCGGCAATCCTTTCCTGGTCCACTTACTGGTGGGAATGTTGGTAATAAAGAGTTGAACAGATGGATTGACGAGAGGATTGCAAACTGTGAGTCTCCTGATTTGGATTACAGGAAAGGCGAGGTTTTGAGGTTACTTCTTTCATTGCTCAAAATAGCTTGCCAGCATTATGGAAAACTTCGTTCTCCTTTTGGAACTGACACCACATTGAAGGTGAATTACTATTTGTTCTCTAGACTTGCCTCCAATTTAATTATGTATATTAACTATAATTGGCAAAATGGGGAAATATGATTATTGTATCTTGATCTTCTTCTGTGCGTCATTATTCATAGACAATTTCTTTGTAAAGGGTCACATATTTATCTTCGATGCTTTGCGGTGATCAAGCTCCTTTGACATTGAGCAAAAGCTCATTTATTGTTATGTAAGGCTTTTGATGCCTGGCTCTTGTAATACTCTGTTATGAGTCTTTTGGCCTATTCAAATTCTTTTTCCTTCAATCTTTGAAGTCGCTTACATTTTCAATAATATGAGCAATTACTTACAATAGTCTGGAACTTATAGGCCAGACAAGCTGCAACATTGCTCCACCATACCTACCCACCCCCCCAAAAAAATAAACCCACCTCCCACACACCCTGTCCAGGTCCCTAATCACAAAATCCAAACTCAAAACCAAGAAAGGATTGAAGGAGGAAGAAAAGAATTTGGTAAGTGACTGCATTAGTTTGGGGCAAAACGTTTCAGTAACTGCTCTCACCTCTCCGCACATGAAGGTTTGAAGAGTGCTGTGAAAGACTATTGCAATAAAATGAGGGTAAAGTGGCCTTGAAATCACGTTCTATTTGTAAGTTCTATCCCAAGATGTGATGAAGGTTGAGGGTCTGGGGCACTTTTAGAAATATGAGAGGTACGCAAAACTATAACTGTGAAACTGCCAGTGTCCATGCTTAAGCATTGGGCCTATATCTGAAGGTTACTGGAAATGTGTGGGACATTTCTAGTTGGGCGTCCACCATAAAGTTGTCTTGCAATGAAATCATGATATGTCTTATCAGGATTGTTTCAGATTTCGTTTCCTAAATAGCTTTTGTTACTTAAGCAAATATTAACCTAGGAAATAAAAGAAGAATGCTAAACAAACTGAATATATAGCCCTGCCTCTAGACTAATGACCACAGCCAGGACTCTTACGGTGTTACCCAATGTCATCTGTAATAGCTTGGGGTATATGTTATAGCCTTTTTACTATATCTCCCCAAAAAATGGGTGCTTATTTCTACTATCATTCTTCATGAGCCTTTTATAGGCATGATTGATCTGGAATTCGATGTTATGCTGGGTTTTGTTATATTCAACAGGAAAGTGATTATCCAGACTCAGCAGTTGCTAGACTTTTTGCATCTGCCAAGGGGAGTGGTGCTCAATCGAGTGAGTACGGTGCTCTTGCCCACTGCTTGCAGAAATTGCCTTCTGAAGGACAAATGCGGGTATTCATGATTTACACAGCACATTTTACTTTCTTCTTGACAATTTGTTCACCTAATAATAGTTATTGATATATGTTTTAGTCTACTGCTGCTGAGGTTCAAGGTCTTCTAGTTTCTGGTAGAAAGAAAGAGGCCTTACAGTGTGCACAAGAGGGTCAGTTGTGGGGGCCGGCACTTGTTCTTGCTGCACAACTTGGTGATCAGGTCTCTCTGTGTGTGTGTGTGTGTGTGTGTGGAATGCAAGATGTTGAATTAAAAGCTTGGATTCTCAATTTTTTTCTCCCTCCTTGTTTCCACTTCTTTTTCATTTTGTTTTGGTATTTTTGGGGGTTGTTGTTGATTGCAGTTCTATGTTGAAACTGTCAAGCAAATGGCACTTCGCCAACTAGTAGCAGGGTCGCCTTTGCGGACTTTATGCCTACTAATTGCTGGTCAACCAGCTGATGTATTTTCCACAGAAACCACAGCTGATGGTGGCATTCCTTGTGCCATAAATATGTCTCAACAGCCTGCACAGGTAATATGTCTATAAATTTGCGACAAGTTTATTGCTTCCTTGTCACTCTCATTTAACATGCTTTATGTTGGTATCAGCTGATTTAGTATGCACTTTTTGTAGGCACTGAAGAGGTATTTTTGAGACCTCTAGGGACAGTTAAAATATGATGCACTATATATCTTGCCTTCAATATCCTGATTATTGAAGGCATTTTTGGAATGCATATATGTGCTTGCTTATTTACTATGAATTTTAATTGAATTATTTCCATGATTACCCATCACTTGGAAATCTCAGCCTTTTTTTATTATGGCTAATTATTGCAGTTTGGTGCTAATGGTATGCTTGATGACTGGGAGGAAAATTTGGCCGTGATAACTGCAAACAGGACAAAAGATGATGAACTTGTTCTTATTCATCTTGGAGATTGCTTGTGGAAAGAAAGAAGTGACGTATGTTTTGGCCATTGTGTATCTTGAAATGATTTTATATTATTGTTCTTGGATGAGTATTTTGTATCCTAACATTGGTTTTGTGCTGTGCTTCCATAAAATTAAATCAGATTGTTGCTGCGCACATATGCTACCTAGTTGCTGAAGCGAATTTTGAGCCCTATTCAAACAGCGCAAGAATGTGTCTTCTGGGTGCAGATCACTGGAAATTCCCCCGAACATATGCTAGTCCAGAAGCTATTCAGGTGCTACTCAGTAGCCACTTTCTCATGGAAATTGTTTCTTTTGTAGGATAAATTAAACTTGCTTATCATGCTTTTTACATCTTGTGCTTGGCTACAAATTTGACTACTTGTAGTCTTCTAGACTTCTGGTTTTAGAGTGAGCATTCACTGAGAAATGGTGGTTCTTATAGGTTGCAAGGTTCATTTTGGTCTCCTCCTATAGCCAAAAATAATAATTTTTTTTTTGGGTTCTGTGGCTGTGCATGTGCGACTTGACACTAAGTATTTAATGCTTGGCCAGAGGGGAATCGGCAATGCTATACGGTAGAGTATTGGGCAATTAATAAACAACACACTTAAAAACTAAGTGTTGTAGAAATGATGATGTTAAGATTAATGTGTTGTGAAAAAAGAAAGGATAGAATTAGGAATGAGTATATTTGTGAAATCGCAGAAGTAGCATGAGATAAATTAAGAGATAATCAACTTAGGTTGATTGTATATGTTTATAGAAGGGACCTAGTAATGCACCAGTGAGGGTGAGTGATTTGATACATAGCAATAGTAGTTTGAGAGGTAGAAGTAGACTTGAAATTCACTTTGAACGAAATAGAAAAAAAAATATACCAACTCACGGTTTAATGGAACAATATTGTTAAAATTATAATTTACACTTTGCACCCGACACATATGGCCTTTGATGAGCATAATGGAGAAATGGGGTTTTGTAGTTGACCCTAAATAGGGGTAAAGGCTTTGTTCAGTTGAGTTGAGATGTGTTTTTTTTCTCTATGAAGTAATGCTTGTATCAACCTTTAATTTGCTCTCTTGTTGTTGAAAATGTTGGAAATTTGTTGCATCTTGTTCTGTTTGTTTTTTATTAGATTGATTGACAAGTCTGTTAAGCTTTCTTTTGGGCTGCATGTCATAGCCTGTGTGGCTTTTGGAATCAAAACTGGGAGCTCAATGAAAATGCCTTGTGATGGGCTCTGTGATGTTTCAGTTCCTGATTTACTGACATGCATTTGTATTGACCCTTGTCTTTTGTTAGAAATACACGTCTCATGTTTGTGTCTCCATTTAACAATATGTAATGATTTCTCAGCTAATGGTATGATAAGCCTGCTTTACATAAAAATTGCATTTTGGTGGGGATGCACGCCTCATACGATCATAGGGTTTGTCATTTCCGTTCCAACCTTGTTTTGCTTGCAATTTCTGAAGTCTTAAATCTTATGGAAACAATTATCGTGTGTGGTTATACCCCTGGCCTCTGACCCATATTCATCTTTGTTATTATGTGTAATGGTTTGTTGTCACAATTGTAATGTTTAACTCCTAGATTTCTCTATGTTAGAGCTATTGCTGTTAATAGTCATGTCTTATTTATTGATTATTACCAAAGAGCCATTTATCCACAGTATGTGTAATTTACTTCTTTTTGCTGTGTAGCATCATTGAAATCTTTGACATGAAGTGACCATTGTTCTACTTGGTGGTTTGATCTTTATGGAGATGGTCCTATGTAGATTTCATGATAAAAAATACATTTATATCAGCCTTGTTTGGGATATCTTTCCTCTTAGAGAAAGCTTGGAGTACCTCCTCTTCTTTATCTTTTCACTATGTCTCTTGTGCGTGCATATTTGTCTATGGATGTTCCATCATTGCTTATCTTAAGATTTTAGTCTAGCCGCATGTACCTTCTGCGAAGCCGTATTGGGAACCATTGAATAGAGTTCTGTAAAAGAAATTTAGCATGGTATAACTTTTCTAGAGAACATGGAATGGTGGCCTTTACCATATCAAAAGCTTAACAAATATCAGAAGGTCGTAGTCGCCCTTCAGTGACTCTAGGGAAGAGATAGTCAACTTCTGCACTTGCACAATGTTCTCATTCATCATTAGTCATTTCCCATTTTTATTTGGGTTGAGAACTACCTCAATTTACCTATGTGATCTTAATCTATATAGGCTGACCTAGTTTACCATTTTTTGACTCTGGTATAAAATGCTTCGGTTTCATTCCACGTATTAAAACAATAACCTTTACTGTAGGATTCGTATGGTAGAAACCTAACTTTTTGCTTGGATACCATTTCCAAAATTGCTAGATTCTATGAATATTGTAGCCTCTGTTGCCAGACATCAGCTTGTCGGCATTGCACTTTAATTTCTCTCTCAAAACACCCAGTTTTTATTTTAATATTTGTGGTGTAGTTTAAGTGCATCTTACTGAACTGACTTATTTGGCATTTGGACAGAGGACAGAGATGTATGAATACTCAAAGGTTCTTGGTAACTCGCAGTTTATCCTACTACCGTTTCAGCCATATAAGCTAGTATATGCACACATGTTGGCTGAAGTGGGAAGGGTATCAGATTCATTGAAGTATGTCAATGAGACTGCTAAATTTTAGTAATTCCTGAAATTTCTGCCTCTGGTTTTATGAGCATATTCATTTAAATTCAGGTACTGTCAAGCAGTATTGAAGTCGTTGAAAGCTGGTCGAACACCCGAAGTAGAAACATTGAGACAATTAGTGTCATCTCTTGAGGAGAGAATAAAAGCTCACCAACAGGTACTTCTCATTACTTTAAGTAATGTCTTATCAACGAGTTATGGATCCCCTATAAGAGCAACTTTCTACATCCAGGGTGGATTCTCGACAAACTTAGCTCCTACAAAATTGGTTGGTAAATTGCTCAACCTTATTGATAGTACTGCTCATCGTGTTGTTGGAGGCCTACCACCACCTGTGCCATCAACGTCTGTTGCTAGTGTACAAACTGTTGAACATCACCACCAATCAGTGGGGCCTCGGGTATCAACCAGTCAGTCAACTATGGCAATGTCATCATTAATGACATCAAAATCTAGTGAATGGGCATCTGACGGCAATAGAATGACGATGTATAACAGAAGTGTTTCAGAGCCAGACTTTGGAAGAAGTCCCAGACAGGTTGGTGGGCTGAATATTTAATGCACATAAATAAACATGTATTCATAGCCTAGATACTTGAATATTCTTGTTTTCTGATGATATCTGTAGAAAATGTGGGTTGTTGCCAATTTGATGTAGGATCCCATTGGTGAGTGAATAATTTAATGCACACAAACGTATATTTATTATGCAGTTACTTGTATTACATGTTTTTTAGATTGTGTTGGTAAAAAATAAATGAGATGTTGCCAATTTGATGTAGGATCAGGTTGATTTGTCAAAAGAAGCAAATTCTGGTGATGCACAAGGCAAAGCACCAGTTTCAAGGGTGACATCTCGGCTTGGTCGTTTCGGTTTTGGCTCCCAGCTATTTCAGAAGACTGTGGGGTTGGTCTTAAAACCCCGTCAGGACAAACAGGTAGGTTTTTTGAGTTCCTTTTGTTCATTAGGATTCCCTCAATGATTCTTTTGTATTTGAGAGTTTCATATTGTGTCTCATTGTTTTTTGGTACTAATTTTTCTCCATGTCCATCTCCCCTTTGTTGCATTGCTCTGAAGGCAAAGTTGGGTGACACGAATAAATTTTATTATGATGAGAAACTTAAGAGATGGGTAGAGGAAGGCGCTGATCCTCCAGCTGAGGAAGCAATCCTTGCACCCCCACCAACTGCAACCTTCCAGAATGGGATGTTGGATTACAACTTGAGGAGTGCGTTGAAAAGTGAAGGGTCTCTCAGCAACGGAAGTCCAGAATTTACAAGCCCAACACCCCAGGAATATAGTTCGGGAATCCCACCACTTCCGCCCACCGCAAACCAATTCTCAGCACGTGGACGGATGGGTGTTCGATCAAGGTAACTGAAAAACCAGTTTCTCGTGTTTCGTTCTTTCTTTTTAAGTTTTTTAAACTTCTACAGAAGAATATTTCTAATGTTTTTGCTGATACTGCATTTAATTCATGCACACAGCCCACACACCTTACCATAACAATCACACCCGCAACATGTGCTTACACAGCCCCCAACCCGTGGCACACACACTACCATTGGGTTCATCAGAGATGTTGGGTGGGTTCAGAACTGACCACTCAGATTCATTGGAGATGGTCCAAGCCCACCTACCATCTCTGAGAGGTTCAGACTCATTCATTTGGAGCAGAGAGAGATGATCGGTCGGTCGGTTTGTATATATGACCTTTTTTACTTTGGTATTCAGCTTCTGACGGCAGCCTCTTCCTTCCGCCCCCCTCCACCCTCTCCTCCTCTCTCCTCTTTCTCTCTTAGGCCTTGTATTTGATATTGATGTCTTTAGTCGTCCCTCAGAAGCATCAACACTAAAGCAGTTGGATTCCTTGTGGAAACCCAAAAATTAGGCCAGCCAATTATTGTCTCGGCCACTGTTGCAGAAAGTTTTTGATTTTCAGGGTATAGATTGTTTTCTGATGGATCTTGAAAATGCAGGCTGGAGTGGCAACATTTGTGGACTATTAAAATTTATTCGACTTCGTTAAAATGTATAAATGAAATAAGGATGAGAAGTGTAATGCTTTGGTGGCTAGGTAGGTTGAGCTAGAAAGTTGGCTGGGTAACTCTTCTCAGTTCCAATGTGATTTTGTTTGTGTCAGAAGTATTTTTCACTTCCCCTTTTTGTATACTTTTGACAACACGTCTAGTTAGAGGAATAGTTTTTTTCTGTTTCTTTTCTTCTTGTGTGAAATACACAATTCATCTCTGATTGGGCTTTTGGCAGGTATGTAGACACCTTCAACCAAGGTGGTGGGAACTCAACAAATTTGTTCCAGTCCCCCTCTGTTCCTTTCAATAAACCCTCTACTGGTGCCAATCCGAAAATTTTCATTCCCACACCAGCATCCTCTGTTGAGCAGACAGTTAACTCTACTGCAGATGGCATGCGAGAAACTACAGTTACCGATGAATCAGTGTCCTCTATGGACATCTCATTCCAGTCTCCTGCACCTATGTCATCGACGACTATGCAAAGGTTTGCAAGCATGGACAACATCTCTAACAACAGAATGGGCGGCAATGGCTCCCTTTCATCTCAATCACGTCGAACAGCATCCTGGAGTGGAAGCTTTGGTGATGCTTTTAGCCCTCCGGCTAGGGCTGAAGCAAGGCCTCTAGGGGAGGTATTGGGTATGCCCCCATCATCTTTTATGCCTAGTGGCCCCTTTTTAGCACACTCATCAATGAATGGTGGCAATTTTGGGGATGACCTTCAGGAAGTGGAACTTTGAGGGAATAGGTATGTAAATATCAGGTTTTGCTTCTCCTTACAATTTCCCATTACTTGGTTCAATCTTGCTCGTAATCTCCCCATGCAAAGGGCCATAAGCAGTGGTAGGAGACCCAATTGCTGTTTTGTCTTTTCTCTCTATATTTTCCATGTTGTATGTTGAAAACTAGTTGGCTCACCTAGTTGTATACTGTAACTTTTAGAAGTAGGTTTTTATATTTTCTGAAAGTTGACATCATCTGGTGCCTGAGGAGCCTGGTGTTTACAATATAGCAAAGAAGGTGTGCTAGGGCACCGTTGTACAGTTCATTTGTTCATTTATTCAAGACAGAAACGTCTAAAAGTTCATTGAAGTTGTTAAGGGAAATGCTTTGAAGAATTTCTTTGGGGTGATTGGTAGGGATAGTGTATGAAGATGGAGGATAGATGATATCTTTGTTACCTTTCATTACAGTGCTCCATGAGTTTAACTTGTGTAACGTGATCCCTTAACAAAGGGTACGTAGTGAAGCTTGAGCAGCCAGGTCCTGTTGTTAATATTGGTGGTTACTCTTACTGATGCCACTAGATATTGGTGGTTACTCTTACTGATGCCACTAGATTAATAGTGCATAAATGTGATACACACGGCATTACTCGGTTATTTTTACAAGTCATGGCTTGGTTTGATAATAGCTATTGGCAGTTTGATATTTGCGACCAAAACTGAGCACACTATACCCAAACTATACCATTGAAGGCAAGAGCAACTGCAGTTTGGTACAGAAGCAGACAAGTACTCGAGCCGACACTGAACAAAAGAAAATTCATCATTATAAATAACTGTAAAGAATACGTGCAAAACAATTACTAAATCAAGCAGGCTCTGATTGCAAACATCTCTACAATGCATTTGGACTGTTTGCTGTCATTCAGGTGTGAATAAGACTTAAGACTGTTGATGGACCATGCGAATGTTGGAAGCTTTCAGGCATCGCATCATAATGACAAAATTCACATGAATAAGACTGTTTGCTGTCATTCAGGTGTGAATAAGACCGTTGATGGACTAAGCAAATGTTGGAAGCTTTCAGGCATCGCATCATAATGACAAAATTCACATATTCATGTAATCCACGTATAATATAATCCATTATACAAAAGCGATTTGATAATAATAATACAATTATTGACTGATACCTAATATACATCAATTTAGTTCAGAATGTGATCCCATTCCGAACTCTTCGCCCAAAATGCTATCTTTCAAATTTCATTAAAGTTCTCCACCTTAAACTTAGACTAAGTTTGTCCCCAAAATTTTGAAATCGGGAAGAGAGAGAGAGAGAGAGAGAGAGAGAGAGAGAGAGAGAGAGAGAGAGAGAGAGAGAGATCAAATTACGTGAAGAATGAGCAATTATAACCACTTAAACAGTGAAACTAAACCAAAATGCATGATGAAGGTGGGACATCAAAATTCAGCTGAGCCAGGTGCCCGTGGGAAAGGTATTGTATCTCTTATATTCTCTATTCCAGTTGCAAATTGGACAAGCCTTTCAAAGCCCAATCCGAAGCCAGCATGAGGAACTGGAAGACATGAAAACATAAGAACACTGCTTATGACACTAATGACTCCAAAGTACAAAAGCAAAAGGTTAAAATTTTCAACTGTCTCTAAAGAAAAAAGGCAACAGAGACAACTCAAAATTTTAAAATTGGCATACACAAAATCATAGATTTTGTGTATATCTAATTTGCCAAGGACATAGATTCTCTTGTTCCATTCCATGCACACATTCTTTAGTTTCTAGGAAGGGATACGGGCATTTTTTCCAGTTTCCGAGTTGTCCAAAGGGGTTTAGCATTGGCCTGCTTTATGGCCTTGGATGTCTCTGATCCTAGAAACTAAAGAATGTGTGCATGGAACAAGAGATGGATATCTCACCTGACCCATAACGCCTTAGATCAAGATACCACCAATAACTTTCCTTATTGAGCTTTAATTCATCCAAGCGCTCTTCCAGATATTCAAGACGTTCTTCTCTTTGGCTTCCACCAATAAGTTCACCCACCTGACAACAAAGAGCACTTCGTAGCATAAGGAGAAGAAATCAGAAAATAATTATGTATCAGACCCCAAGCAGTTGAAATTAGCAGTGGTTCAAAGCATGACACCCAATTTCATCCTTGAACAAATGATTGACCCCAAATATTCAAACTATTTGGGACAGGAAATCAATTTTCTAGTTAGAAAAAAATATATAATTGACTACCATCTAGTTTCTCGTTTAAAGGTTATTAAATGTCCATTTCTCAATTTAAAATGTGCTTGCTAGATCAATTTGATTGTCATCATATGATCAGATGCATTCTGCATCCCTGTACAACCAATTTACAAATGCCATGGACACGCAACATTAGAATATATTGTCATTCCCCCTCCCCCCTTCCAAACAAAATTTTAATTGTCTCACCATAAAAGGTTGAGGGTAGAGAGAGCTACCATGTTGAAGCAATGAATGAGTTGGTGAGATCAAAAGTGTTAGAGAATATGTTTTCCAACCAAGAAAAGTGGGTGTCCTTCAATAATTCACGTTGTACAATGGTAAGCGAAATTCCGTCAATAGGATACTGCAGAAACACACATATTCACATACACAAGCATACATATATATGTTTCACTGGTAGACCACAAAAGAAAGTTTATAACTTTATACATGCACACATATCAATATATACACATTTAGACATATTTTATCAGGATTTCATCCACTAGTAGTCCTTTAGTTGAGTGGGGGGGAGGATAATTAAAAAGAGAATGCAAAAGCATTAGGTATATAAGAATAACCATATAACACGTAACATAGTACTGCAATCTTCGAACCTAAAGTTCCCCTGACGCATGTAGACTGCAACTTTTAAGTCTCCAACAAACGTATACACCATGACAAAAAGAAATGAAACCAGAATGCAGATTTTACCCGAGGAACCAACATATCCATGGCTGCAACCGTTTTTCCATCATCATTTTGCCGCATATAAAATGCCTTGATATCCTGAAAGTTTTTAATAAAAAAGCTTTCAATATTAGCATTCTGGCATTTTCCATTGTTAAGGTAGGTTGGAAGGAACATGCCTTTGGATAGTCTCGTACAATTACTGGACATCCACCAAAAGCTTCTTCCGTGATGTAACGTTCATGCTCACTTTGCAAGTCACATCCCCATTTCACCTATGAGACACACAACTGATAATGCATAAAAAGTGTGTTGAGCACAATCCTATATTGTGGAGAGCCCCATTCTTTAATGTAGTAGTTTCTTTATGGAGAAGGAAATAAAGAAACACAATACTTTGATCCACATCAGATGGAATTTATAAGTTGTATGTATTGCAAGATTACAAAGTTATTTAACTGAATATACCATGTAAACCGTAAATAATCTAAAAAAATAATCACGACATTCATTTAATTGTAGTACATTGAATGTAATATCACTAACTGGCTGCAGTTGAATAACTAAAAATGGATAGAGAACGAAGTCTTATCACAAAGGGATCGAGTGTCAAAAAAATACATACCGGAAATTCAAACTTCTTATTTGCTTTTAGAAGAAGTTCAATTGCGTCAGTGTAAGTCAACTGCACAAAGTTTTTCTCAACCACATCCTGTCAGTTAAACAAACAATTAAAAAGGAATCCAAAATATCGGGCACATGTAAGAGAATCTATGTCCTTGACAAAGAAGCCAGAACACAAAATCTGAATAGAAGACCAAGTCACAATGCAAGACAACAAGAAAGGGAATCATTTAATGGATGGCTGAGGATAAATTACGCTAAGAACTCATACACTGAGTCGGGTGATAATTCCTTTCTCAATCCAAGTATTGAAGAAATCCATATCTTCCTTGCAATTTTCAAGAACATGTTTTACCTTGCACAAGAAAAGTTATATTAGTTCAGTGCCCAAATTATTACCAAAAAGAAAAACGAGATGACCATATAAACGTCAGATATGGTCCAACAGATGTAACAAGATTACAACAGATGCGAAGTAACGTACTACATACTGGAGATAGGCAGCTGCACAGGCCATGTCATCATTTAAGTCAGCAAATGCAAGTTCTGGTTCAATCATCTTAAACAAAGGAGACAGCAGAAAAAAAAATCTCAGACACAGGAGATAATCAGTGTTAGGCATTCTGCTATATTAGGCATAACCATAGAGCCCGGATTCGTTAAAGAAACTAATGAAGAAATTGAAGTCCTAGACAAGAAGAAAATTAGTGTTGGGCACTCTGCTATATTATGCATAAACCATAAAACCTGAATTTGTGAAATAAGCAAACGAAGAAATTGAAGCTCAAAATAATTCAAAAGCTGAAAAAGTTGAACAACCAATAGATACCCAAAATTCAGCCAAGTGTCTGGAGGTGTTAGAATTTTCAGCTCGAAATGTTGGACCAAATGTATACACCTGGTAGAAAGTACATGTTGTAAGGCTATGATTTTGAAGAATAAGCAGATAACATACTGTCACAATTTCTGCCTAACAAGTACATTAACTTGAGGAATAGAAGGGACAAAAGTATTTACATCAGAAAGCGCAGTAGCATATGTTTCGGCATTGAGTTGGCCAGAGACAGTTAAGAATGCTGGCTTCCCAAAAAAATCCTGTAAAACGAAAAATCCAAATGACATACATCAAAAGCATTCTACAACTACAAATGATTTCAATACAAAAATTAAGGAACTGAACTAGAGTGTAATGGTAACAATTATTGGCAAAAAGGATAGTCCCTCTACACATGATATTTCCTTCCTTTAGAAGATGATATGATTAAGGAATCAATGTATTTTTCGGAACTCATGGGCATCACATCCAGCAAACACCAAAAACTACTTACCAAAAAAGAAGATTGCTACAATCCAACAATTTATAAAGTTTTGACATCTGATCATTAAAATATTCATACCAAAAGTCCACCCTAAACCTCATTTTTTTTTTTCCAATTTGTAACTTCTACGACTTCAACCATCAATACGTCCAACACTTAGTTGATGTTATGCTTCCTGTTTCACATCTTAAAATAAGCCCACTGTAAGCCCCTAAGTTCTTCTGTAAATCTAAATATTTTGGACTTCATAAGGGAGGAAATTAAAACTTGTAGGACAAGATTGATGCCCATCCATAAAAATAACACCTCAAGTTGCTGGGCTTGCAAAAGCTAGTACCATTTTCAAATTATCATAATAATTTAAAATAAAAAACCAGAGTCCATCGAGCTCCTCAACCTCCAAAAGAAGTACTTTCAAATCCACTTTACTTGGTGTGACATGATGAACTACAGAAACTACACCCTTTAAGCAAATTTAACTAATGTTACAATTGCATTTCACAAAAGAATGGAGAGAGAACAAAGGTTTGGATGAATGTCCTTGAGAATGCATTAGCTGAACCAGCCACGAAGACACAATTTAAGCAATACCCAAAAAGCCAGCTACATACAAATATGAACAGTTTAATTTGCTGGACACACACACACACACATACTATTTTGTCCCAAGAACACAAGGAAGAACTAAGATATGAACTCTACTTACTTGTGACCAATCAATTAAACCAACATCAGTTTTGGGGATGGCATCCACGGGAGAATCAATTGCTTCTCTGGAGCTGGGAATCTGTTCAATGAACAAAATCTGACAACACCAAGGTATGTATAGGACAAATGAAAGTAACAATGCTGTAGCTTAACCCAAATTACATTTTTTTTTTGGCTGATATTTTGGCTTCCCACATAAACAAGCAGAAATTATTTTTTGCACTGTGTAGTTGGTTCATTCACAAGCATTAAAAAAAAAATGCAGCCATGCATCTCTACAGATCCTACTAGTTAAAGTGTCAAACATAAAACATGAGACACTAACCACAAAAGTGAAGGAAAACCTATTGTACCAAAGAGCATACCAAAGTGGTCACACAAAACTGTTCACCAGCTCCTTCACAATCTGAAGCAGTAATAATTGGACTTGAGATCCATACAAAACCATTTTCTTGGAAAAACTTGTGCGTAGCATAAGCCAAAGCATTCCTCACCCTTGCAACCTAAAAACACTTCGCACATAAGAATGCCTAGCAATCAAACTGAAGGATATAACTCCAAATAAAAGTTATTCAGTTATTGAAAAGGAAGAAAGCATTAGCAATCAAACTGACGGATATAACTCCAAATAAAAGTCAATCTTACACCTAGGAAGTGTAGATACCGCTCCCATGTCTACGTATCAGTAGGTAAAATCAGTGGTGGTCACGTCTAGGACCTTCATAAATGTGTCAAAAGTGTAAAAGGTGTGCAAATTATTTTTTTTTGTTTTTTGCATCTCAGACATTCTGGGAAGACGTTCAAGACGGGTTTTCTTATTTTGGAAAGAAAGAAAAATGAGGGTCAACTATGAATAATTAAACCCTTGAACTAAGAATAAAATAAGTACTAAAAAGAAAAGAAGATAAGAAGAAGATGCGATCACCTTACAACCATCCGCTCTAAAAAAGTGAAAAATCAGGAAGAGAAGAGGAGAAAGAGGAAACTAAAAAAATTATCTCTGACAAACATGACATCCAACGATGTCTTCCAACAGCCTCCAGTGATGACATACTCGTCATGCTAAAAGCTTTCAGACTCAATACCTAGTTTACATTGCAAGACTATAAAAGACAAACAAATTTTTTTTGCACCAATGAGCATTTTGCAGGAGAAGATATATACAAACCTAACTGACAGTGTGTACAAGCAGTAACTACGACTGCAGAAAATAGGATGGCATACTAAACAAAAAAAGATGAACCATACCGCACCAAAAGTGTTTGTTCTAGGCCGAAGATGAGCCTTGGTTCTCAAAAATTCTCTGCTAACCCTTTTCTTTTGGATTGGATAGGAAGGATCACTCTTTCCGACCTATAAAAATCATGGGTATGCAAAATAAGTCGAAAGTTGCCTAACATCATATAGTCCTAACATATAGCAAAGGAATTCAAATATTAAAAGAAGCCATAAGAGAGCACAAATCTAAGTCCCATTTACCCAAGATCTTTGTTTTCAATTTTATGTTTCTTCAGAGTGGTTTGACACATCCATGCTTGTCTTTGCTTTATATGGGGAAGTCCATAACCGCAAGTGTTTTGAGGTGGCTAGACACTCTTGGATGGCTCCAAGGTCCATTTCATCTATGTTTGGTGGGGACTTCCATGGTTTTGGAAAGAAAGAATAGCAAAGGAGTCACTCTTTGGTTGTGTACAATTTTTGCGACTATGTGGGTGATTTGGATGGAGAGAAATATAAGAATCTTTGAGGATAAGTGCGAGGTGGTTGCCGGTTTATGAAATTGTATCCATTTCCTAGCTTCTTTTTGGGCATTGATCAACAAGAAGTTTGACAACATTGCTTTTTTTGGCATCTTGGGAAGTTGGCCTGCTGTTTGTAGTTGAAAGATGAATGTTATGTTTAGGTTTGCTGCCTTTGTGGGACTGTTATGAGGATTGGACTGCTTGTCCACCCTTAATCTTTTCTTGTACTATCTATTTCTTCTTAATATTAAAATTTATACTTATCCGAAAAAAATAGCGACATAGATAATTTATTGTCTGGAAACAAAAAAGTTAACAAAAATTCAACAACTTGTGCTAATACACCTTCCTATAACATCTATCTGTTTACGGTCTGAAAATAGTTTTCCTTAAACAACTCAAATCAGTATTCCATTCTAGGGAATGCTATCCATTTAGAAGCAAACATAGCCACAGGTTTAATCACAATGAAACAATATGACATGATATCTTAGGAAGTACGGATACTTCTCGGAGGGTGCTGTGGCAATGTTGGACACGAATCCGATAAAGACATATGTTGAACATGACCGGACACATGCCCAACATGACTAAAAGTGTCCTAAATGGTGAAATCAGTTGGATACGGCCAAGACACGACAGGATTTTTATTTCTTTTTTTTACCAAAAACGACTATTAACTATTAAGAGCGGTTTGATTTCGTTATTTTTTATGTGTTTTTTGTTATGTAACTCATAGACTATGAATGTTAATGGATATAATGATGTTTGATGAAAATAGTGATTGTTTATTTTGATCTATCCCAATTTTAATCAAAAAATTAAAATTTCCTAGATCTGATTATTAATATTTTTATAAATATATGCTTTGTTTTTAATATATTATAATTTTATTATTATTTAAAAAATATATAATAATATTTCAATTTGTCGTAGCCGTATTTATATTTTGAAACTTTGATGTATCGTCATGTCCGTATCGGTGATTTCTAGCTGATATCACACCTTTCTTTCTTTGTCCATCGTGAAGGATTTTAAAATTTAAGGCTCTTTTACCAGACATGGCTACTCTAGAACCAAGGATTTGATATGATGAAATGAACCCCAATTATCCAGAAGTAAACAAACAAATGGTAATAAATCAAGAATCACCCCCAACAATACTTCTTTAAATAAATTAATTCAATGCATTCAGGTCAACTTATCATCTTAAGGACAGTTGAAGCCCTAGGTTATATGTTAAGCCCTGCTTTCATGCCAACCTTTGGACTTTTAAACTTTAACACCTCAAGGACCTCAACCTAAAGCAATGGGGAGGGCATATTCACAACTTGGTGTCCCAATTCAATCTTTATTAGTTCGAAAAGGGAGCATAACAAGGCTTACCAACATGTGAAATGATGGCCAGATTTAAAGAAGCTTCAGTGCAATTAATAATTTTCAAATTCTGCCCAGCTATGAATTCTTTCTGGATGTACAGGACAACTTATAGAAGAGATATTGCGCAAAAACAAAATAACTAATTATATGAACAACTAAAGCATAAATTAACACGGACACAGACCTACCCTTGAGTAACTCCCACAAATATATAAGTGAATTACAAAAGATGCCCATGCCTAATTTGCGACCATTATAAATATGGGAATATCAAATGTTTCTAACTACACATTTGCAGAAATAATAGAAACTTCAAAACAGATTTTAGAAGTTTTCTGTATTGCAAATAAACATTTTGTAGTTACTAATAACGAATATATAAAAAAAAATCTTGTCCAAATTGTCATCCAATTCACAAAGAAAGGGGAGCTCTTTACCGATACAAGTTTATCAACCCTTAGCTCTACTTTTTGCTTTGATCCTTGGCTGGTTACTAATATCCCTTGGACCCATATCGATGCACCAGTTGAAATCAAGCCACTCTCCACCTATAAACAGCTTCAATTTGCTTAGAACTATGGAACAATAGCATGAAAACTATTTTCATGATGTCACCGCCATGTGAAAAGAGATGTCGGCAATAGCACACTACACATTATATATCACAAAGAAAACAAAAATTGCGCAGTATTTTACCTGTTCATAACCCTCAGCATCGGAGTTGATCACACATTGCATGTTTGAAAGGCATGAACCATCATTAATCTGTACATTCAAAATACACATAAAACAGTCCTTACTACCCTAAAAGACACTGCCCATTTAAAATGTCCATTTTCCAACTAAAACTCAAAGAAAAACTATATTTTTCATTTACATTATCAATACCTCGATAAATGTAACACTGCTCTGCACTCGGAGTGTCCGGACCCAACCCTGAACTACCAAAGTCTGCCCCAATCGATCCAAACCCTCGTCAGGCCCTCCCTTTATATCCACAATCCTCAATCTTGTACGAAATTCCCCAACTTTTTCACCAATTTCAAGGCTTTGCTTTTCTGACAACTCAATTTTTAGACTCTCGACGGCCTCGCCTGAGGAGAGAGCTCCGGCGATAACAGTGCAAAAGCACCGACGATTGGTTACGAAGATGGACGAAGCGGCTCCGCAGAATGGTGAGGGAATGGACGGAGTGTGGAATTTTGGCGGGAAAATAGCACTGGTTGCTAGGGTTTTGGATTGTGTGGGGAGAGTTTTGGGATATAATCTCCGGCAGACGGAGAGGAATTGAACGGCGGAGAAGGGTTTTAGGCGGAGAGAAGTAGCTGGAGACAGAGCAACAGCCATTTGGCTTGGGTAGCTCTCTCTCTCTACGTTGCGTTATAGTGGCCACTGCACCAGGCTTGGTGAATATTGAAAAGAGATATATCCCTAATATTTTTCGTCAAAATATATAAAATTAAATGGTGGTAAGATTATTTTTTTTTTTTTTTTGATAGTGAAACGAGAGTCAACACCAAATCACCTCTTAAAAGAGGCAACCTGGTGAAGACTTATACATATGATTTATCAATTTGTAATTTATTATTTATAATTAATTAAAACTAAAAAATAACCATTTAATCCTACATTGACCATAAAGTCCTCTAAAATTCTATAATCCCTACTTTTTAAATATAATTCTCTAAATTCTAATTTCATGATTAACTCTAATTTTTTTATATTTTTTGAATAATAATTTATGAAATAAATATAAAATAAAATTTATGTAAATATAAATTAAATTATATATTTTTTTAATTAAATAATTCGAATCATGCACACTTTAATTAATTTTATTTTTAATTTAATTAAAAATTAGTTATATTTATAATATTCAAATTTTCGATCCCAAAATATAGCACTTGATAATTATCTGTCAGAGAGCAAACCAATAAAGCTCTGGCAACAGGGGTTCTTCGTGTATAAGATCTCAGCAGAACATAATTCTACCAGTTCAAGTCGAAGTAGTCAAGTCCAGCTCAGTCGGTTGGTTAATCTCGGCCGTCCGGTTTTGTTCCATCCCCACCTTGGAGAACCAAGCTCAAGGTCCTCATCAACGCCTTGTGGGTTGCTCCGTCGATAACCCCCCCCCCCCCCCCCAACGCACTCTCTCTCTCAGTTGCCTTCCCAACAGCAAGGAACAATTGTTGTTCGTGAGAGAGAAACTTGTAAATTTAAGAGAGAGAAAGTAACCGATAGGCGATACCGAAGAGAGAAAAAACTATTGTACAAACCGATGGCTGACCACTCCGACGATTTAGATGAACTTCTTGACAGTAAGAACATAAACTCTCTCTCTCTCTCTCGCTCTCTTTCTCTCTAATTCAACTTATAATAATTCAAGAGTAAATTATTCAAATTATTTTGAATGATTTCAGGCGCTTTGGATGATTTTCAGAGCCTCAACCTGACCTCTTCTGCTCAAAGGTTCAAACTTTCTCACTCGATATTTATATATTCACTTATATATGGATATGTCTTGGTGATAAGGTTTGCCATTTGATTTAAACTATGGATTAGAGGTTTTTTTTTTTTTTCCCCAAAAACTAGAAGTGGAGATGGTGATGGTACAAAGCAAGAGTGTTTTTCAATGCCTAGCGGAGTTCAAGGGCTTGGGATGGGTTTACCTGATCTGAGAACTAAGAAAAAGGGCAAGCAACAGGTTTCAAAAGAATCACATGTTTCAGAGGCTCTTGACAAGCTTAGAGAGCAGACTAGGGAAGCTGTTAAAGGATTAGAGTCGATGACCAGTGCGAAACCCGGTGGAGAGAATTTGGAGAATGATCCAATGATGGAGGATTTGGTGAAGCAATTTGAGGAGCTTGCTGGTTCTCAGGTATTTTCTTTCAATTCATAAAATTAGGGCTTAGGGTTTTCATTGATAATTTGGATTTAGTAGTTGCTTGTTTGATTATGTTATTGTTGTTTGTGAATTATTTGTTAGAAGTTGATATTGTCTTGTACTTTTGAGTCGAGAATTCAAGGATTAGGTGGAGTTTCCAATACCATTTGTCATTTGGATGTATTTCTGTCAATAGGAAAAGCAGAGGCTTGTGGTAACTCGGAGAAACCATGTTGCTTTAATAGAAAATCATTACATTCAGGCATAAAAGATCTTGAGGCTGTGTTTTCAAATGACTTAATTGTTGTCAAATTCTAAAATGTGTTGGTTAGTTGTCTAAGAATGTGAAGTGGCTTACAATTCCTGCATCAATTGACATAGCAATGTGTTTTGACACTGCCCTGAAATTGATAGGATCCCCCGCCCGTCGACAGAACAGTCCATAAAGTTTAAACGACGAAAAAAGATCAAATGGTGAACTAATATACGGAAAAGGTCTATAGACTAAATATGTTCCTATCTGTCCCAAAAATTATAAGGGAACTACAGTATAGTTGAAAAGGAGAGTCTTTATAAAGAAATATGTGTATTGGTTGGTGTTGATATTTTCTTTCTCTTCAGGACATGGAGTCTATCGTGGAGACCATGATGCAACAGCTTTTGTCTAAAGAAATTCTTCATGAGCCTATGAAAGAAATTGGAGAACGATATCCAAAATGGTTGGAAGACAATAAGTCTAAATTGAGCAGCCAAGAATATGAACGTTATTCCCACCAATATGAACTCATAAAAGAGCTAAATGAAGTGTATGAATCTGATCCCACCAACTTCAACAAGATTGTGGAGTTGATGCAGAAAATGCAAGAGTGTGGCCAACCCCCCAATGAAATTGTGCAAGAGCTTGCTCCTGATTTTGACATATCAAGTCTTGGCCAACTGTAAGTATTTTACTCTACTACTCAGCTGTAACAAAATGTGTAATTTGTATGCAAATACTATCTTGTGTTTATGCCTACATGCATGTTGCTGATTCACCTGTGGTGAATGATTTGTCATTAATCCTTGTTCTTCTAAGGTGTTACGTTTAGATGGGAGACTTAATTGTTAGAATGAAGTAATGATAGGAAAGCTGTTTTGGAGCATTTTTCCACCCTAGCTCTTCTTATATAACACATTGTATGATTTGAAACAGCATCTGGTGGTTTGTGTTACTCGCCTTTATTTGAGTTCTTTGTGTAAATACTCTGTAACAATGAGCTGAACTTCTCATTCCTCCTCCCTCTTGCAGATCTCCGGAGATGCTCGATTCTCAACAAAATTGTCGTATAATGTGAAGAGAGACCTCTCTTTTATCTTGATCGTCTTGCTTGCATTTTACCTTCGTTTCATATGGTACGTATTCAAAATGTGGTAAATGAAGCATTGTGTTAATAGGAACTATATTGTCAAAATATGACCATGTTTTTGCATTGGTAATCAGATACTCAATTTGAGGTTGTGAAACTAGGTACAAGGAGCCAGGGTTTCCGGTTGTCGAAGAACCATATTTATCAATTTAAGGATGCCTTGGAACGCCAAACAATGCTTTCTCTCTCACACACACACGCGCGCACACGTGCTCACACGCATAAAAGAAATAATTTTATTGATTTCAGATGTGTGGTGTTTACACTATTATAACAAATTTCCAAACAAAAAACGAATAAAGAGAATGAAACTCAAATGGTTCTATTGTTACAGATTGATACCATGCATGTGGAAAATTCTGAAAGATTGAATAGCTGAATTTCTTAAAAGAATGAAAAAATTACGAGGAGGTATGAAAAAAAAGGAAGAAAGAAAATGGCAGTGTGTGTGAATGATAGAAATCTAGGCATCAGAGGGTGCAATCCAATGCCTTCCATTGACGAAGCTCTTAACAAGGAAAGGATGGGCCGAATCGTAGTCGAGCTCTCGGGCCCATGACACACCACGGACTGCTGCAATTCCAGGCCCCCAACACTTGTAAACTCCAAAAAACACAGTCCTGCACACAATTGTACCAAATGATAACAATTTTAGTACCATGATAGATACCACTCAATTTGAAAAATAAGGCATAAAGCTTGTCACACTACGAGGTAAGGTGACGACATTTTTCAATTAAACGAATAAATAGTGAGTGATTTAATTAGAACGAAGTTGATAAAATTTTGAATTAGGATATCCAAATCAAATTTAATAATGTATAAAATGTAAAAACTTTCATTTTTTTTCTCGAAATTGAGTTGAAATCTCGATCCGTTACATATCAATCATGTCGAATTTGGATACCCATGGTAGGATCCATAAGTGAGACCCAATAACATGATTATGGGTAATTGAAATTGAGGAAAATCAGGATTTTATGTATTTTTATTATTTTTTTTTAATGCATTGATGACATAATTCTATTGTATAATTGTTAAGCTAGAGCCTCAAGCACTTGATTAGGGACTCAAATTCATTGTTATTGGTGATAAAAATGAGGAAAGTGGGGCTCACTTGTTCTTGTTGTTGACGTGGTCCCAGTCATCCCAACCACCGTGTGCAACCACGTCATCAAAGTAAGTATAGGAGAAGACAATCCTGGAGTACTGGCCCATTGCTCGGCCCACATACAGTGGGCCCGTACCTGTCACTCTGCATCTCACAAAAGCAAAGCCCGTCTTCTCATACGGCGTCTTCCTGTCTTGGGCCGCGATGGACCCAAATTCAGTGGCTATTGAGTGTAGTTCGCAGTCCTGCACCAATCACATAATATTAACAGTCAACACTCTCAAAAGCAATTACCGAGCCATCCCTTAAATATTTAACGGTAAATATCGAATTATTTTGATAATAGGTTATTTCTTATCGAAAAAATTAAATATTGAGCGGATTTTTTTTTTGCAATAATTCATGTTCACATTTCTTATAAATTAAATAAAAACATAAATCTCTTAAGAATAATAAAAAAAAACAAGAATTTAAATAAACATTAAATAAACATAAGCGACTTGCTCCACGACTCCACCCCCACCAAGAGAAGGATGGCGACAATCATATTCAAATTCGGATCAAATCCAAATTAAAATTCAAGAACAATTGCAATGGGAGGTTAGCAATTTATTTTTTTCATGGGTAAGTTAATTGCTTAAATTATTTAGATATCATTGGGTAATTATTCCTTGGCCGGGGTGTTGCCTAAAGTGCCGGAGGACTGTACCCAAATTTTCTTTTTCTGAACTGGGTCCTGCCCCAATTTACCTGAGCAGATGTATTGAAAAAGTTATCCCCCTTTTCGGATTTCAGTAAATTTATTATTTTAATATGTGTTTTTATAATTTTTATGAATTACTTTATAATTAAAAAATTTATCATTTTTATCAATAATTTATTATTTTTGTGCGTATTTTTATCACTATTACGAGTGTTTTTATTATTGTAGTAATAATTATTTTTATCACTATTTAAAACTATAATAATAATAATAATAAATAAAAATATAATATCAATTTTTTTTTTGGGGTACAATAGATAAAGTTCTTCTATGGTACACTTTTTTCTGTTTTCTTTTTCTCTGTTTTCAAACACCATAGAGTCACGGACACTAAAAGCACAAAAGGACAACACAGCCTTTGTCGACTTGGCCACCACTTTTTGACAAATGACGATTTTCATCTTTTATGGAAAACTGGAAATTATTCTCCTGAACTGATGTTAAGGGAGTTATCGAATTTTGAATTTAAGATGTTTATGTTTATAATTTTTAATTATTTATTAAATTTTATTTTTAATTTAATAATTATAATTGATTAATTTTTTAATAACTTTTTAAAATTTAATAAATTTTTTTGGGCTTATTTTAGTGACTTTATTTGTTTGTTAACTCTATGGCAACAATTGAGATTCATTATCAATCGAATTATAGTGATCGATCTATAAATTAAGTTCATATAGCATTCATAGAAATAAGATTATCCCTAAATTAAATGGCAGGATATTCGTCAAAGAGAAGCTGCTTACTTTGTACATGGACCTTCCATTGCCAAAAATGAAGTCAATAGAACCCTCGATGTAACACTCCTTGAAGTAATGCCGGCCGGCGTCGTCACAAAGAGTGTCTTGTGCGCCGTAGAATCCACAGCCGGAGAAGTAAGCCTTGTCACCGGAGATCCGAAACGCCACCGCCTGCCACCCTTCCATCCCCGGCATGGGTGCCGGCGCTGTATTCTACATCATTCAACAAATACATAAGTTTTTCCCGGTCTACTCCCTAGCTAGGGGTGTATTTGGCCACCCTCACAATATAATATATTCGAGTTTAACCTGAAGTCAATTCAACTATTATTCACATATGAATTTTTGAACTTTGGATTCAGTTCTTATTTTATTCTTAGTTTATACAAATGAAGTAAGACTCAACTTGGGTCGATTCCAAATTTCGTTATTACTAAAATAACTCGGGTTAAAACTCGAATTTAACTAATTGAGACAATGATTGGGTTAGATCGTAAGAACTCAACACTTCAATTTGAGTATTAAATGAATTGAAATTGAATCAAAATTTGTAGTCTAATCAATTCTAGTATTCAATGGTTTTGTCTATGTAGTGAATTTGTATAGTGAGATAGAGTTGAGGTCAAAAATGTCCAAGCTCATTTACGTGGATCTCATCATAATTTTAACCATGTCAATGGATAAAGGAATAGAGGACGAGGAGCTGTTACCTTGAAGCTTATGTTTCTGGCGGAGAAATAATTAGCAAATACTGATACAGAAGCTGAATGATAGGTTCGAAGCTGTTGGCCGTCCTGTCCACGGTCGCTTGCTCTGTCGTGCCACTCGATCACCGTCACATCCCTCCCGGCGCCTTGGAAGGTGATATACGGTTTTGTTGCCGGCACCACCACCTTCTCTCTGTTTTGCCAATGCCACCACATTGTATAAGTTAAAAGCCATGTCCACATGCGAGCCCTCTCTCTCTCTCTCTCTCACACACACACACGTTAGAAACTACGTCTTGCTAAGCTATAATAATAGGTTGATAACAAAATCCATGTAAACATGGAAGGAAATGTTGGACAACGAGGAGTCCATTGATACATAAACATGAGTGATATTCATACAAGCAAGAAAAAGTACTTCCAAAGTATGTAATATATGTAAAATGTAGTGGTTGAAATGAAATAAATTCATGGCGCTTTCTATCTGTATGCGCGCGCGTGTGTGTTTTGTTTGTTTATACTTTGGAAGGACTTTCTTGCTTCTCAAAACTATAAATATATATATATATATATGTGTGTGTGTGTGTGTGTGTGTGTGTTGCTGTATGCTAACTCGACAATGTCTTAGCAGTGAACTATACATGTAACAACCGGCGCTAATCTGAATGAGAATAGTTTTTGTGTTGTCCACCGGGACGGAGTCGACAGCTGCTTGAACTGACTGGAAGTCACCGAAACCATTGACGTCGACGGTGATCAGACGGTGACCGGAGGGCCCCACCCACCTGCGATGAAGTTTTGTGGAGTTAGAACCTTCTATTAATGGCACTGCAAGTGATGTAAGAAGAAAGTACATGAAGAAGAAGATAACAAAGAGAGAGTTGAGGGACGCCATTAAATTAAGTAGCATTAAATGTTGATAGAATAGAATTCAGATGAGAATATAGAGAGAATGTGTAGAGAATATATATATCGGTGGAAAGGAAATTATGTGGGTCGTCGTTGGATCTGGTGGTGGTGGTGTAGTGTTGAAGAGACCAGTGAGCTATATCGTTTGTACGAAGATCAAAGGAAGAGAGGTCCAGAGACACACTTATATATGAAAGTAGGATTTTGGCAATTGCAACGGTCATTTTTTGTGTTCCCTCGCATTCAGAGTGATGGGTTACTACTTCATACCCCTAAGTTCAGTTTCACTGTCGCAAATAATTTGTATGATATGTCTTTGTTTTGTTTTTTCAACAGTGTTATGGGTGTATGAGTCAACTCGTGTAACTAGCCTCCTTCTAAAGCAGCTCGGTTCTGCCACGTAATTGTCAAGATTCGAATTCAGGATGTCTAAGTTTATAACTCGTCTCTGTTACTATTTGAGTTACCCTTTAAAATTTTTAAGTTTACATGTTAGTAGAGTTTTTTTTTTTTAATTTTATTGATCGTTAACTACAAATAAATCACCTGAAGATCTATCACTACAAATTATTTGTTCGATACCATCGTTATATACTTAATTTTCTTTTTCTCTTTCAGGGTTCTAGAATGGTAACATGAATCAAGAATATATCTTTATATGAATCGATTTCTATAATAATAATATTATTTGGACTTAAAAATTTAATTTAATTTATTGATATGTTAGATAATATTGTCCCAATAAAAAAAATAATAATTACAATTATAATAATAATAATAATACTATTAAACTATGTCATTGTTGCATTACCGAATCAATAAATCAGGTCAAATTTATACATACAATAAAATTACTGGTTGACAAAATGGCACTCTAGTCTAAACTGTGGTTTTTTATTTTTATTTTATTTTTTTTATATATATCATCCTTTTCTTAGAAACAATGAGAATGTGATGTGTGTAGAACTATTTAAATTATTATTTCACTTCATTTACTGTTCTCAAAATTAATAGTTATAAATAAATTAATAAAAAATTATATAATTAAAAATTATTTTTCGGTATAATATTTATCCTCACATGTGAGAGCCTTCTCCTTTATATCAATGGATTAGACTTCTCAAAACGGCCATGGGTTGGTAGTGGTGGGTGTGCACGATGAGAGATGGTCCAAGCATGGCTTAATACCATTTTGTAATGTAGCTCAGCTCTCTTTTGTCAGGCCCAATTCCATTGCAGGGCAAGGGGTCCACCTTTTTAAAAAAAGTCAGTGTTTTCGAACGTTGGGAATATCCAAACCATTCCCCCATTAGGGCTTTGAGACAAAACACAAAAGTATCCAAACTTGCTTTTTAGGACGAAAATAACCTTTTGAAAAAGAACCATGACAACCATTTATGAAGGTTTTTTATTTTTATTTTTATCAATTGATGGTAATTTTTCTTTCAACTTGCCTTTTTAGGACCCAAAAAACCCTTTTGAAAAAACTAAGGTAGTCATTTTCGGAATTTTTTACTATCGTAATTTTTTATTTTTGTTTTATAAATGTGAAACTTTATAACTTATGTATCAAAAAAAAAAAAAAAGGTGTTGTTTTAACCCACGCATTATAATGTAACAAGGTGTTTGCAAAACAGAGTTTTAATAAAAGCCTTGAACATTTATTTTTATGAATCAGATTTATATTGAAAAAACATAAATTTAAATTATACTTTCATAAAACTAATATTAATTTGAAAAATAAGTTAGAAAATGCGATATTTATATAAAAATGAAAGTCAAGATACAAAGGACAATTTGATTCCTCATTTATGACGGTGATTAGCTTGGCTATAGGTGGAGGCCCTCACAAATTAGAAAGACGTCCTTCCAAAATTTGAATGATGAAATTTTCCGGCGTATATAACACACTAATGCCATGATTATTAATAAAATATTATATATTTATAATAAATATCCGTCATTTATCACTTAATCAAAATTTTCTTCCTTTAAACAATCAATCAGATTTTTTTTTTTTTTTTGTAAAAAAAAATCAACTTATGTGTCATAAAAATTAATATCGTGACAACTTTTTAGCTGGTGTACACATTATTTAACACTATCACGTGATATGTAAAACTCACTAATTTTTTTTCATTCAAATGGCACCATGGTACTATGGTAGTGTAACGTTCTTGTGAGAAAATTGTCAAAAGGTGTCCGCTGTGATATGATTCTAGGGATTGTGTAGGCCGACAACTTTGTCGTCAATCAGGGGCCAAAATTTTCTCGTCGCTTATGAATTATTGGGACTGGCATTCTTCTAAGAATAGCACTTGTTGGATACTCATGTTCCTCACCTACCAGTCTTAAGTCCCAAGTAACCTCGATCGATTGGTTATGCTTACCGTATGGGAATACGAGATTAGTCACGGTTCAATGTAGTCAAGGAATGATTAAGAAAAAATTAAAAATTAGTGATCATTTAAGATCAATCATAAGGTTTAGGATCAATATCATACACCCGCATTTTGAAATTGTGTGCTCTATATGCTAATAGTACACTGCAAGTTTCTTTTTTGTTGACAACAAAACAGCCTAGTAATGCTTCTTTTTTGAGGACGTTGATTATAAGTTATATAGTATAAAACTCTGGACGCATACAATCAATTGTAAACTACATGCATTTTGATAGGGAAATGCATGCATTTGTTCTTGTTTTAGATGTGATTAAAAAGTAAAATTCTTCACTAGTATAACTCCTACAAATTACAATGTCCATAACAACTGGACCTGTCAAACAATCCAATGAATCAGAATTACAAGCAGTTGCCAAGAAGAGGTATTCAATGAAGAAATCACATTATGGCATGGCCAAATACCAGAAGGGAGAGTACTATGAACCCCCCCCCCCCCCCCCCCCTTCTCTCACTCTCAATTCTCAACCAATAAAAATGACTGTATAGTAGTACAGAGAGAGACAGAAATCAAGGGCAGGCCCAACAAAATGAATATATTCCTCTCGCCTACCCTGCAGAGAATGTGTTGGGAAGAACCCTTTTCCTAACCATTGAATCATGGTGAGCTCGGATTGCATTAGTATAACTTGTTGAACCCAGCAGGTGGCGTAGATTCACCCAACTTGGGCAGGAAAGCTTCTCTTTCGAGTGAAACCTGTAGACACGACATGAGCTTAACTAACGACACCCATAGGATTGGTGAACAGCAGAATGCGTAGCCAAAGATAGCGAGACCTCTCACAACCCCATTGGAGTACCAAGGGCAAGCCATGACCAGAAGGACGCCAAATATGCCGATACATGGCATTAGAACAGGTAGCATTGGCAAAAGAAAAGCATTGATTGCTATGCAGGAAAGTGCAAAGGCACCTAGCAGGTAAAGACTCCACCCTAGGAGTGGATGAACTGTGTGAGGGATGGCAAAGAATGGGACTATGTAGGCGGCAAGTATGGACCATATAGCAATCACTTTGAGGCCAATTTGTAGGGTGGAGATATTCTTATCTACGCGGCGATAGCACAGCTTAGAGAGGGTGGGTCGGGCTAGACGTGTCATTGCCATTATTCCAAGGTAAAACACAGACTGGATCAACACTACTGGCATCTCTGCACCATACCTGTTGAAAAGAGAGCCACGTATTGGTAAGATTGCTAGTGATAGCTTGAATAAACTGGATAAAGCATTTGTGAAGATAACCAGAGAACACCTGGACAATAGTCCTAACAAACAGAACTTTGCATAAATATGAGTAGTTAAGAAAGAGAGACAAAAACTTAATTAAAGGGGAGAGAGCAATGAATGTTTGCAATGAATGTTTGCAATGAAAACTAAATGAATAAACAGTGTCAATCAAACATAAAAAAAAGAGACCATTAGTGTAATGAAGCATTGCAAATTGAACATTGAAAATATGGACACTTCTTTATCCCGAAAACGTGGTAGGCTCAATGTTCATTATGCTGAATTAAGTTGCACAACCCTTTTGTTCCCCTTCAATAAGAAGAAGAATTGGTCACTTCTGGTTTATCTAGAAACACAATTAAATTCCATATCTCTGTTCAGATTTAGTTAAGGCATGAGTGTGAAAATGCTTTTGGTCTTACCCGAGTGTCTGGCGTCGTTGTTCATGCCATTGGATGCCTAGTGGCAGGACAGGCCATGACCACCAATACCATGGTTTCAACCATGATGCACCAGGGAATGTAATCACACTGTTAGGCCCGCAGGGTACGCTCCATCGAAGTCTGAGATCTGGAGCCAATAAAAGTCAGCAAAACTTACATCCATCCCCCCACCAACGAATTTAAAAAACAAAGTGACAATGCTTACGAAGAAATAATCTAATTAGAGATTCCTTAGAACACTAGTAACTGCAGTAAGGCTCTCAAGTCTCAACAGACCAGAAATTTAGTGTTACTCACAGTAATAAGTAGCGTCCATTTGGTAGCCCAGAGGAAGTCTGTATCTTCCATCAAGCTTTGTGCCATTGGGAGGTGGATGGAACATTGGCTGATCAAGTAAATCTGGGAAGTAGCTTCCTATAAAACCTTGGTCTGCACCATCTGGATTGCTTCTCCCAATCTCCAGCTCGTGAACCATGTCCTTGAATACCTCCATTGATGGCTGCAAGTCCAAATACACATATATGGTTACAAATAAAATTTATTGCATAAATCAGCAGTCAAGAACTTGGTGTCTTTAAAAGAAGAGAATAGTGAAAATGACTCAAAATCAAGAAAGAATTCCGTCCTCAGTCCTACAGGGAGAGGGGATGGATAAAGACTGATCTCTGTGAACTTCTATGATGCACATTTCGACCTGGTTTTATGTTTATGTTCGCAAGTAATAAGTTCATTGGAAAGCCTAAAGGAATTAGGTGTTCTACTTTAACAGTCTTTCTTCTAATGGAGGTTGTAAGAATTATCTTAAAAAGCATATAGATGTAAGAGGCAGATTTTACCTGCAATACGAAAAGGCCAGTATGAAAGATGCAGGGGTTGATGAACACAGCACAAAACTGGCCACACTGGAATAACTCATCAGTTTTTTGGACGAAAAGGTTATCGGCATCAAGCATGACCACCCTGTCGTAGTCCACCAGGCTCCATGCATACAGTTTGTTTAGTGTTAACTTAAATCTCCGATCGAAATTGTTTTGGTCCCTGTATGGATTTTTAAGATTCTCCACTCTCACCACTCTTGCTCCATCTTCCTGTTCCCTGGACCACAATAACAGAATCAATAAGTTCATTAGATACATTCTTACCAGCAAAGTTTAGTTTCTATAATGAAACAACCTTGCTAGTAGTATTATAGACCCTTAATCTATCAGTTTGAAATGAAAATAGGTGCACGAACTATTAGTTTGCAATCGTCAAATATATGAATATATCGGACATGTTGGTCTGGTATTTTGTACTGTTCATGATAAAGTTAATGAATTTTTGGTGTTTTTATTAGGATTTGGCACAAACAATGGTATTTTGCTATACAAGGCTTTGTATGTAAGTAAACACAAATATTAGAAAGGATCATATGTTATTGCATCCAGCTAGCGAGTACAATGTCCAGTTTGAAGATGTATAGACTATTCATATATAAATAACACAACATTAGATGATACTCAGCATTTGGATTGAGTTGAGATTGTGGCTAATAAAGCTTGACATGTCAAGACGTTTGCGTTTTCCTAAATACAAGAATTGAATGGCTCAATTTAAATATTGATACTTAGTCCAGACAACCGTCATAAATTTATAATATTTGCCTCTCTCCTACCTTGTATCTCAATCTTTACAAGCAAAAAAAATTTGTGGATACTAGGGCGTTCAAAGTGCATAGTTGAAAAGGGTGATCAAAGAATCTTTCATCATACTGAACAAGCTTAGCAGACTTCAAGTGTTCATGGAAAAGAACAAACATAAAGTGGCTGGTTCAACCACCATAACCTCTTTTGCCTATATTTGATCAGTGGTTGCCGTCTTTTGCAAATTTTCACATGGATAAAGTGCAAATTGATTGACATCTTCTGAAGGCTTCTATGATCAACTATAGTCTCAGCTCAAGTACTAAGTCTAGCTGTCAATGTATTGTGGTTGTGGGCACAGGGTTAACAAGCCACTATACAAATCTTCAGGTGTCACATATGGTTTTTTCAAGAGCAAAAATAGAAAAGGAAGGATATAATTTTCATATAATAGTCACCAAATAAGGTAAGATTTGTCATTTTTGGCAGAGGAACGATAAGATAAGAATACCAAACATTCTTATCCACTTGACTATTCTAAACGACTTTCTAGCCTTTGGTCTCTTGGCCGGTGGATGTACCACTTTCTTGTAAAGTTAGGATAATCCCATTTGGGAATACCCTAAAGATTTTGGTGTAGACCTACTAGGTGATCGGTTCTTGTAAGGTGGGCGGTGCACTCAATTAGTCGAAACTGTCGAATGCTCGAAGAAATCCAAGAATCTCTTCACAAAAAAGAGAAAAGAATATAATTGAAGTAATCTAGAGCAGCATAAAACTACTTTCCAGTGCATTAAATTACCTGAAGTTGGTGGAACTTGACTTGACATGTTTAAGACAACTAGCACGATGTATAGAAGAAGTACACGAAAGCATTACAGAGCAAGTCATTCCAAGAAGATATATTAAATATGCATTAAAAATCAGTCTTTCGAACAACTTTAGCATTGTGCTAGTGAATAAACAGTTATAACATATTGACAGGCCCCTTTACTTATGATTCTACAGGTGAGTATCAGTATTAAATTGAACAGTTTCAACATTATAATTTATAAGCCCAAATGGATAAGAACAAATGTGCTCTGGCCCCTACTTTTTCACCAACTTTAATATTAAGCATAAGATGAGTCTTCTTGAACAATTTTTGCGCTGTCCTGCCTCGATATGTCAAGGATAGTCCCTCGGCTCATCACACCCATTCATAAGGCATCGATTTGAGTCTTATTATCCCCCTCCCACAACTAGTGGCAATAGTAATCTTAAAAGTATCTACGGTAAAACATTATGATGGCAGATTGTCTACCAAGAGGGCTATTTACCTTGATTTTCTTTTCAAAAACGATACCATAATCTTAAGATATGCAAAATGGAAGTTGAGTAACAAGCTAATTTTAACAAGAGTAGTAAATTGGATCGTATCTATCCATATTTAGCATTACTTTTCTTCTAAATCAACACACATCTAGTCATTCTAGCTTAATTCTAAGGTACCACAGAGTAGTTTCTCCAGCCTTGTGGTATATGAAGAATAATTCCACCTCTGAACGCAATTCCAAAAGGGTATGTGCCCAAGGGTGTCGAGAGCAACCAGATCAACCTTATTACAAAAAACAAAGACTGCTAGCAACTTTAACCACATCAGAGAACATCTGGTTCTCTCGTCACTTCCTAATACAATTACCAAGTCTTTTTGGTGAAAAACCTCCAACAAAAATGAGTTTCAACTAAGCAAACATGTGGGAAGGCCAAAAACTTAGAAGGGTCACTGACTCTCCGGCACTAGCTAGTCACCTAAACCCATGATCATCAAAGTGCAAGAGGAATGGACATTCATTCGGAGGAAACATCTGTGTAATTCCACTCTTTGATCAATAAAAATACACCACATCTACAATTTTCTTATGTTATAATTTTGTAGTACTTTATCATTTTTCAAATCATTCAATTCAAAATCAATGATCGTGATTAACAGAGGTACAATACCAAAGTGGATACCCTACCCTACTACTTACCCTTCCTTGGGAACTAAGGCTGTTCTGGGACTGCTTTGAGACAGATCTTGCGCATTTCCAAGAAACAACCTTTCTGCCAAACTTGCTTTTATTAGAGCTATATTCCAAGCATAGGACCCCAGGCATGTGAAGGATAAGAAGAGCAGCTTTTTGTTGGCTGTTCTTATTATTCGCATTTTTTTATATATGACTTTGAACCCGCCTCACATTTCTCATTTCAGAAGGAAGCGAGTCCATCGGGTCCAAGTCCTATGATTACTTCGACAACCATCACAAACGACAACATGATGGTAACCAATATTTCCTCTATTCCAAGTTTGTTGATTGTAAAGTATGATCCGACACCAGAGTATTTTTTATACACTAGAAATTCCCTGGTCTGTCTTTATAACCGGATCGAAGAGGAAATTAGTCGATATGCGCATAAACTGATTTGAACATTCCTAACCATTGAATCAAAATAAAAAAATAATAATACAATCAACCGGGATTAATTCAAATTAGACCAAAGTTTTCTCAATGTTAACTCTTTCACAATTCACATATTAAACTATAAAATTAGACGATTTTATTGGACAGAACTTTTCCTACAATTTGGTCCTAAAGATCCGGACCCAAAAAATTCTTGATCTCATTTATTGATGCCCACCAATACCATTGTGCCAAGTGGACAACATGTCATTTTGTTGCCCATTGGAAAGACAACATGGATTGATTCAACATATGTCATATTCTTAGTTCTCCTCCATTAGAAAAAAGTTCCAGTGGTCCGAAGACCACGCAGATTTAGATGCTCCCCATCACTCAACACCGTTTACACATGATCGAGTTTCAAAACTTTGAGCTAGAAATAGCAAGGGTTTAACCATCGGGGACTGCCTGTATCCGATGGTCCCACTCCGGTGGTGCCACGAACAGGCCCCACTCAATCTCAATATTGCGAAACGTCCAGGAAAATCATAAGGCCTTCTAACGTACGCCGTAACACATGGAATACATTAGCAAATACGAACAAAGAAACAGACAGAGATAAACCGATACTCATGTGCGCAGCTAGAGAGAGAGAGAGAGAGAGGTGCTTACAGAGCTTGGACCCAACGGAGAGGAACGTCGAGGGAAGCAATGACGACGAGATCGGCGTCGACGGCAAACTTGGAAAGAGATCTAAGCATCACACGGATCGCAACGTAGAACTCGTAGTCTCTTGGAGTCCCCATGTACATCATCGTCGCATAAGCATTTCTGTGAAGCCTTTCCCCTCGTAACTCTCCACCTCTAAACGACGCCGCTTCAACTGCTACAACAGCCAAAACCAAGCAGACGAAGATCAAAAGCCCCAACCTCTTTGTTTTCTCTCTCCACCACCCCATTCCTTCTCTTCTTCTGAGCTTCTTTTACCGACCAAATAAACTGAACAAATCTTTCAAATCAAATCTCACCAAATCACCTACAAAAAATATCTACTCTCTCTCTCTCTCTCTGTCTCTGTCACTTTATGATATTTCCTTCTACGAAAAATATTGATGGCATTGTCAGCTTTTCAGAAGACTTTGAAGACGATCTGTCATAATCAATCGTCGTCGGTTGTATCTCACCGGGAAGTCAAAAACTTTCCCTTCAAATGGTTGCAACAAAGCAACCTCCGTTGAACTCTGATGCACAAACACAAATGAATAGAATCAAAAAACCTTCTCTGAGATATCTCTGTATCTGTGTGTCGTGGGTTTAGAGAGAGAGAGAGAGAGAGCAGGGGGATATTGGTTTCCGAGCAGAAGGCATTGGAGGGAGGCACTAAGCTTGAGAATAAATAAAGAACCCGCTTTTCTATTTTTTATGTTTTTAAATTTAATTTGTGTATAGCATGAGGTGTACCTTGTAAAATTGCGAACTATGATCTGTGCTGTTGGTTTTGATATCTTGACTAAATAAACGGTTGAAATTGCCTGCTGTGTATTATATATTACGCATGATAAATATTTGAAGTGCATATAAGTGGGTACAGCGTTGGACATTTGTGGGCCCAATAGTTCTCCTAGTTGTAACCTATCGTGCCACATGGGAGGGAGGGAATACCCAGGCACGCGCTTTCCTGTGTGGACAGTTTTTTTTGGCCTTTCATTTTTTTTTTTATATATGTACCGACGTACCTACACAAGTACATAGATGGTGGGTGAGATCTCTAAAATATATTTTTTATTTTTTAGTTAAATTATCGAATTCAAATAATTTTTTTTACACCACCGGAACTGGTGGTCTAGTGGCAAGACAGTCCCGTCTTAGGATCGTATTCCGACTCCCATGAGATTGCAAAGCATGGCTCGATCCACGGGGTCCACTTGTCTTGTTCACTAGTGCTCCTGTGGTTAGGGCTGTCAAAATCCAGCACGACACGAATCGACACGAATTAAACGAGTTTGGGTGATAAACGGGTTGACACGCCAAACACGTTTAATAAATGGGTCGTGTTTGGGTGAGACTTGTCAAACCGTTTATTACACGTTTACCAGTTTAAATAAAATTAATAATTATTTTAAAAAATTAGCAAGAAAAAAATAAGTAAAGAAATCAATACAAAAAAAAAAATAAAGTAGTAGTTCAAAGACAAAGGCAAACTAATGTCTTTTGTTTTTGTCCCACATTGGAAAATGAGGGGAGATGGGAAGGGTTGAGTTGCCTATAAAAGGGCAATGACCTCTTTCATTTTTTTTTAATCATTCAAGTCTGATTTTTATGAGATTTGGCTAAAAAATTTTCTTTTTTGAGATAAGTACAATTGACAATAAAAAAAAAAGTGGAGTATTAAAATTTGTTGATATAATTTTTTTAAAATTAAACGGGTTAAACGAGTCGTGTTGTATTACCCGTTTATTAAACGGGTTGTGTTCATGTTGAGATTTTTCACCTGTTTATTAAACGTATCGTGTACGGGTTGACATATTTTTCATCCGTCATCCATTTAACCCGACACGTAACCGTTTAACCTGACACGTTTGACACCCCTAACTGTGGTGGTGTGGTGACGGGCTACTCTAAAGGGGTCTGTAGCTATGGCTAACTGAACATTCCACATCGGAGGAGGCCCTCATGGTCACGCCCAAGGAATCACTACCTGTTTGTTGCCCCCCTCCCCCATTTTTTCCTTCAAAAAAAAAAATAGATTTTTTTACTAATACATCATGGGAGATATATAAAAAAAATTAAAAATTAAAAAAGATCTGAATCCTTAATTATGAACACGACATGAATAATAAATATATCAAGTTGTGTGAAAGATAAAAAAAAATTATAATATTAAAAAAGATATTGTATCTATAGGTAGGATTTACCTCTTATTAAGTGGATAGTCCTAAAGTTGAAGACATATTAATTAATAAACAAATTAATTGATAAATAAATTTTGATAATTTAAAAATACATAAATTAGGCGTTCTTAATCATATTAAAATCGATTAGAAATTATATTTTTTTGATGCATTTATAATATTTTAAAAAAAAACATGGTAAATTTTATAGTTAGTCCTGAATTTTATCTCCAATTTCAATTTAATCCATGAACTTTCGGTTGTCTTGTTTTAGTCCCTCAACTATCAATTTTGTTACAATTAAGTCTTTTTATTTATTGTTATCGTTAGAGCAATACTAAAATCAATCAAATTGATCTAATCTCCAGATGATTTGAAGATGAAAATTAATGGAATGCTTTAATTGAAATAAAATTGATAATTAATGGGTTAAATTAAAAGAATTAAAATTTTAGGGACTACATTAAAACCTAAGAGAAAATTTAGGGGTCACTTATGATAATTACCCAAATGGACTTTAGTTGAAAGATCACCAGGTTGGTTTGCTAGACTTTATTATTTAGGGAGAAGTACATCCAGACTCCCTGAAATGTGTCACTTAATCACTCAGACTCCCTGACATTTGAAATATTATACACAGACCCCTTGAGGTTTGTACGTGCATAACACTTAGACCCCTACTGTAAGTATATTAATTAATAAATTACACTTAGACCCCCTTAAAGTTTGTAGGTATATAATACTTAGACTCCTTTAAGTTTAAAATATTATACTTATACCAAAAATACTCTAATCAAAGATAAAATATCAAATATTTTAAATTTCACAACCAAAATTCATATTCTATTGTATCATTTATTGAAATAAAATTAAAATTAAAAATTTAATTTTTTAAAAAAAATCGTAATTAGTATACAATTATACTATCTATTAGAATAAAGCTAAAAAATCAAATAAGGGGTAGTTTGGTATTTTAATTTGGTCGCTTAAACGACCAAATTAAATTTCAATAGACAATATAATTATATACTAATCACGATTTTTTTAGAAAAAATTGAATTTTTAGTTTTGATTTTATTTCAATAAAAGATTCAATAGAACATGAATTTTAATTGTAAACTTTAAAATATTTGATATTTTATCGTTGTTTGAAATATTTTTGGTCTAAGTATAATATTTTAAACTTAAGGGGCCTAAGTAATATATATTTACAAACTTTAGGGGGTCTGAGTGTAATTTATTAATGGATATATTTACAGCAGGGGTCTAAGTGTTACGCTCGTACAAACCTCAGGGGGTCTGTATGTAATATTTCAAATGTCAGGGAGTCTGAGTGATTAAGTGAAAAACCTTAGGGGGTGTGAATGTAATTCTCCCTATTATTTATTATTCCATGGAGTGTCTGCCGTTTTTGATGGGGTGTCTGCCTTAGTTAAAAATTCAAAGCTATATTGAATATGTCAAACGGACTGACGCTTTTGTGTTAAAATAATTTTATATTTTTTGACACGTCAGTTGGTCTGACGTTTCTATTAAACGCGTCAGTCCAATTGACGTTTTTAACAGTTCTATAATTTTTCGTTAGCTTCAAAGACGTCAGTCCGTTTGACGTTTTTAGCTTAAAAACGTCAGATGGTTTGACGCGTTTAAAGTAAAAACGTCAAACGGATTGACGTTTTTAAAAAAAACTTGGGTTTGGGAATTATTTTCAAATCAACCCTTAATTAAATTTTTTTTTTCAAAAACACTTTATATGGGTCAAAAGCTCAAAGTTTGGCATCCTGGATATCAACAATAGAGTTTGGTGGTCCATATGCCAGGTCGGGGGCCAGTAAGACACGACAGGCATTGGGTTTTAAACTAGTTTTTCCCGGGGAGAAAATTGACATCTCCGGATATGAACAATTAGGCAGATTTTTTTTTATCGACAACTACAAAAAATTTATATATATATATTATTTTTAGTGATAGCTACAGAATTTTTTTTTTTAATTTAGTGACAGTCACAAAAAATATAATAATAAATTAAAACTAAACGGGTTAAACGAGTCGTGTCGTATTACCCGTTTATTAAACGATTCGTATTCGTCTTGAGATTTTTCACCCGTTTATTAAACGGGTAATATATGGATTTACATGTTTTTCACCCATCACCCGTTTAACTCGACACTTTTGACACCCTTAGGTGTGTGTGTATGTAGCAACATAAACAAAGAAAACGAAAGAAATAAGTGATTTACCAAGTTGAAGAGTTAAGCTAATTCACTTTAATGGAATGTCTCTTTACTGTAGTTCGTACAACTTGATGAAGAAGAAGGTGGCAGTTACATCTTTTTGTGAATACAATTGTTTGTTGGCATTTGTGAGGCGAGATTTGCGCATATATACCTTAGGGTACGTAGTGTGGTCCTCAAATGCGATAGTCTCTTAATTTGTGAGGATTTGAGGGAGAATATTTGACTATTAGAGACTATATTCTTTAGATATGATGTGACATTCTAAAAATTGACGACGTGACATTAATAACTTATCTCTAAATAAGATTTGAAGTAATAATTCCCCTATTGTTTTTTTCTCTTGTTATTGATTGAGCTGCTTTAGATAAGCCAGGCTCAGTTGAAAATGGCTGAGTTGGTTCCAGCCTTGGCCGAGCTGGTTAAAGCTCGAATTGACTTGGAATCTTGTCCGCAGGTCAGCCAATCTGTCCTTCAAATCAACAAAATCCCCTATTGTGATGTAGATTTGTTGTCTATGTAGATTTCGGTCTTGGTATCATCGGTTACATTTTAGTGCTGATATTAATTTTTTGTACTTTCGAAAAGTAGTGGAATTAATCGGACCCATTTGTTCAAGAACGTAAATGAATTGAACAAAATCGTGTAATGTTATGCATATGGAAACTAAGCTTCAATTTTGTATTCGACTATAATCTCGAGTTCAGAGTTGTGGTTAAGATTAAACTCGACTTTTTAAGGATAGATATGAGCTATTAAAGTGCCAACAATATAAAAATTTTATCATTGTCTTTCTGATTGCAAATAAAATTCAATCAATTACGAGTCCAGGTGAGCCAAATAAAATATTTTTTGGGCTTAACTAGTTTACTAAACGACCTCTAAAATTGAGTCTGAGCTCGGTTATTTCTGTAAATGAATGAACCGTTGTAATTAACATTTATCCGAATCAATCCTAGATTGTTTAGCAGTTCAATTTATTTACAACTCTATCCCCATCACAGAAAAATCATTCAAATTTGAACTTAAAAACTTTATTTCATCCTTCAATCCTCATTAATATAAAATTAAGTATCTCAACCAAAAACATTACAAAAAAGAATAAAAAATGAACTTGTTTCCAAACAACCCATCTATTTTTTCTCAACTTCCAACATTGTTGTATTCATACAATTCTACACCATTAGGTCAAAAAATTCTAATTTTACCAACTTTGCTCTATCCACATAATACTACATGATTCGTGTTTAGTGGGAGAATAATATGATGCTTGAATAAGGACATGCAAAGCTTACTAGTATAAAAAAGTTTGTTCAAATACCCTTGCAAATACGCTTCAATTTATTCTTAATGAATTTCTGTATGAGGTTATCGGTTGGCCTAATTGCCACCGTCTTTATCGTTAGATTTTAAGATCTAAGTTCGAACCTCATCGTCCCTCTCTTTGTCCCTGCAATAGTGTCTAAACAAGAATTCCTGCTTAAAATTCATAAATTAATGTATATAAATATAAATATATAATCTCTCTGTCTTCGTACGTGTTGAAGTCTTCCGCAAACGCGTTGTTCAAGCGTGTGCTCTATCATTATTTTCATTACAATAGTCTTGCAAAGAGTTTAGTATGAGCCTTTACAGTAAGCCTACCTTACACACACACACACACACATATTCAACCACCCCCCGACCTAAGCACAACACGCACGCACACGCACATATATGCATGTATTGGTCATCTAGCTTACATATATGGACTCGATTATTGTATTGAAAAATAAAATCGGTATTGGATCTTCAAAATTTATTGTTTTAATAGATATTTTTATAATTTTTATAGGTCATTTTATAACCAAAAAATTTATTACTTTTGTGAGCGATTTATTATTTTTGCGAGTATTTTTATCATTATTGTGATAATTATTTTTACCATTTTTTTTTTCGGTACCTGACTATTGATACAAATAATTCAATTTTGACATGTCAAACTTGTTTAACCAGGTATTGTATTAAAAAAGCATTTGATTTTTTTTTATTCTTTTTTTAAATCTAAAACAGTATGATTTATCTTACTATTAACTAGTTTTTTAATTGGTTTTGCTAGGATATGGATCAAGTGGATTTTTGACTTATGGGAGGCCTACATAAGGGTATGTTTGGTTAGGAAGAAAAAAAGATGATGAAAAGTGAAAATGATAAATAGTGAAGTGAAAGTAAAGAAAATGATATAAAATATATTTTCATTCATGTATTTGATTAGAATGAAAAATTTACGGCAAAGTTTAAAAAAAAATTCATTCTATTATTTAAAAGAAAAGAAAGTTATAAGAAATTTTTTATAATTATCTAAATTACCTTTCATTATATTAAATCGGTTTAAAAATGAAAAAAAATATGTAATTATAATTGAAAGTTAAATTTTTTTTAAAAAGTGGTTTGAAACTTAATTATTATCTCTAGTGGGGTGCATATATATATATATAAGTATACACACAATATATTCTTTTATGTATGTATATATATATGCATATATGTTTCTACAGAAAAGGATATACGAATATGCTTAAAGAAGACAATTACTCCAGGAATTCTTCCAAATGTGATTGCTGGGAGAGTTGATGTATGCATATATTTTTGCGTGTAAATCACGCTAACATTGAGTGAAACAATTATTCTAATTAACCAATTAATTTCCTTGTAATATTTTTGCTCAAACATACATGCCGGTCTTAATCACCTCCCCCCCGCCCCCCACCACAACAAAACGACAAAAAAAAAAAAAGGTATACATGCTTGTCCAAGTGGTATTTCCCTCAATGTGATAAAGAACTAGTTGCCCAACCTATAGAGGTATCTTCATCCACTTGCCATATGCTAAGTTCCCGTTGATGGATACTGATTGATACACTCGAGTTCAACACCTCATTAAGGTCCAATTGGGGGTTCCGGGCGGCACAAGAAAATGAGATTTTTTTTTAATTGCATGTATTGTTAATTCTCTCATTCTTTTTTATGATATGATCGATCTGAAGTAAGATTCTATTAATTTTAAAATTTTCGTTACTAATATTTTTTTTATTTTTTATTTTCTGTAAATTTTGTATCAAGGATAGTTGTTTTGCATGTTTAACTCTCATCGTGAATATTTTTTTTATTATTTTATAATTTCTTATTCTTTGGGATCTATTAATTGTTTATTTGCAGGACTTTAATCTATTTTTTTACGACGTTTTGTTTGGTAGTAGGAATAAATAGATCATTTTGAGATTCAATTATTTTAAAATTTTCTCATTTTTTAGAAAGATTTTTCATAGCCGGATGATTATTTTCTAGTTACCATATTTATAATACATAATCTACAAATTAGTTCTAAATAACCATATGGTATCTATAATTACAGAATATAACATGAGCTTAAAATTATAAAAAATATAAAAACAATACAATTTAATTTGTCACAGTTATTTTATAACATTAAAATTTGATATTTTAGTCCTTTCTTAATCAAAATTTACAAAATTAAGTGGGTTATATTATGTGGGTTTGATTTGGTGTATGATTTAAAATGAAAAGTTGTGTTTGTGTGTGTGAGAGAGAGAGTTTTGTTTGTGTTTAATTGAAGATGTAAGAGTGTGAGTGTGTGTGTGTGAGAGAGAGAGATGAGAGTTTTGTTTTTACTGTTTTTGTTTTACTGCACTGAGTTTTGACCGTTACAATAAAATGTGTGAGTTGTATATTTGGGCCCAACTATTGAATCTAAAATTTAGTTGTTAGGCGTACATTTTATTGGTGCTCTTTGTGGAGTTTATATTGTCATGTATTTAAAAACTTGGATTGAATTATATTGCACATTAAAAAATATGGGACATTCTTTATAGTTGGTGCTTAAAGCTCCCGCTTTTTCGGTTACACTGTTGGGCCGGCCCTGTTGGGGTTGAACCTCAATTCAATATGTCAAGTTAGTTTTGGGTTCGGCTTGAAAATCCAATACTTTAATTCGGGACTACATGTATTTAAATTGAATTGTGCTTTTTAATTTTAAGTTTAAAAAAGTATTTCATATTTTGGATTAATTTCAGAATGACTTGTTCAAGTCACAATGCAAAATGTAATTTACCCTAAAATCAAAACATCATTGTGGAGTGGTCAATCATCCGAAGTCACAAACCGTTAAAAACAACTCAACAAACATTATCCGTAAATCGAACCTACAACACAACACCCTTTGGAAGCTTTAAATAAGGGTGACTTATACCCAACACAAATACATGTACGTATGTATAATTGTCTTCTTCCTACTTTCTTGCATAAAGTTTAATTTAATAAATTAATTTAGGATAAGATGCCTTGTGTATGAGAATCACTTGAAAAGAAGATCAGTGTCATCTTCACGAGCGGACATGGTACGTGTTTGTCACTGTCCAATCAAAGACATGGGTTGTGAAGATTAATGAAGGGATTATGTGTAATCGCGGTTTATGAGTTGCAGGGAGAAGTAATTATGAATATCACTGTACTCGTCACTCTCAGAAGAATAATGCTTGCCCTCTTGGGATATACTTGGTGCTTTGTTTGTGTTCTTATCACCAACTTTGATTTGTCCTATGTAAAAAGATTCAAGAACTAATTATTGTTCTTTGTTGGCATTTGATGAGGAAAGTGACTACAAAGACTAACCTTAATGATGAGTTCATTAAACACTTCAACAGTTAGGACTACTATGAACAAAAGAGAAAATTGGTACCGTATCTTTAATTTTTATTATTTTAATGAGTATTTTTATAATTTTTGTAAGTGATTTATCATATTTATAAATATTTTTATTATTTTTTAGATGTAACAATAGTGATAAAAATACTCATAAATATAATAAATAAAAATATAATACCAAAAAAAATAATTTGGTACCATAGTCAACTCCCAAGATTTATATTTTTTTTTTATGTCGGAGGGTTTTTAGATTCGCCTTTTTTCCTTAGTCTAAACACAGGGACAGTTAGGCCCTTTAAATCTTATCCATGGAAGAAGACAGACTTCAGGACCGACACTTGCTCCTTTTATTATTATATTGGAAAAATTTTAGTCACACCCTCTTTAGTTTATCATATTTTCAATGATGCTTTCTATTATTTAAAATATCACTAACACCATTTCTATTTTATATTTAAACATCAATAACGCCTCTTGCCATTAAACTATCATTTTTAATAAAAATAATTTATCTAAAATATCAAAATTGCCCCTACGTAAACCCCAAAAAATCTTTTTATATAAAATTCGAGTCGATTAAAATTTATTTTTTTCGTATATTAAAATTCGAACTGATTAATTTTTTTTTACATTTCAAAATTTGACCCGATTAAAATTCGATTTGAGCTGATTAAATTTTATTTTTTTACGTAGTAAAATTCGAGCCTATTAAAATTCTGTTTTATACGTATTAAAATTCGAGTCGATTTGAGCTCAACCTGAGTTGTTAGCACTAATTAAAATTCGATTCGATTCGAATAGAATTTATATTTTTTTACTTATTAAAATATTTTTCAATTAAAATTCGATTTAAGTTGATTAAAATTTATTTTTTACTTATTAAATTTGAGTCGATTAAATTTTTTTTTTACCTTATCAAAATTTGAATCGATTAAATTTTAATGCGAGTTGATTAAAATTTGATTTGAGCTGATTAAAAACGAATTTTATTCGACTCAAATCGAATTTTAGTCGGCCCGAATTTTAATACGTAAAAAATATTATAAAGTAGAGGAAGTCTCATTAAATATATGTCTATCTAAAGGGGGTGTGAATGAAGTTTTTCCTAAAATATATCATGGACGATTTAATAAAATTTTATTCTAATTAAGGTTTTTAATCTGATAAGGGGTATCAGTGAAGATTCAAAAACTCGAGAATGTGTTCTTAAAGATATAATGGACTCAAGGGAATATGACTAAAATTTTCCCTTATTATATTAGATAAAAGGGAAAAGGGATTCCTTTTACAAAAAAGAAAATCCGTCTTCATTTTTCATTAAAAATGAAACGAGAATAATAATAATGCTAGAATGATTAGAAATAATGTTAAAAGAGAGGACCAAATAATGTTACATTAATTTTTTTTGGTATATAAAAAAAATAATAGATTTACACATAATGTTACATTAATGTGATGGCGTTTTTATTCTCATTTTCACTCATTTAAAATTCAAAATTTACACATTACGTTATTACCGAATCATTTGGTCCACTCATATACTAACTGAGTTTCATAATCAATTAAATTCGCTAATATAAAATTCATATCTAAAAAGGATTATATTAATAATTGCCGACCTTCAAAATAAGTGGCACATTTACATTATCAACTCCCACCGCCCTGGTTTGAAGTGTACCACGTCAATTCAAATGGTATGAGATCAATATGATGCTTCTTATCAATATATAACACGAATACAATTAGAATGTTTTGGGTCTTCCTTAAGCTGCCCGTTTAGTAAACGAGTTGACACGACATGATTCATAAACGAATCGAGTATATGTAAAGTCAATTAGAAGAAATACACGACATGAGTCGTTTATATATCAATTATATACGATTTATATATGACACAAACGAGATATGATATGATTCGTTAGATACGAATTAATAAATAAATCAAACATGAGTGAAATATTTTTTGACACAAACTTGCTAAAATTCGACATAAACTCACCTCACCTAACACAATTGACAGATTCTACTCCTACCTAAGCATCGCATGCAGTGAGATCCTACCTAACCTCACCACATAATTAATAATTGTTTACACCACTTGGTATAATCGTTTAATGATAAATAAACAAATGACTAAAATAAACCCTATTTTTTCACGTGAGTGATTACTATTTTACATGAAAAAATAATTATTTAAAGGAGTGAAGTCTACTTTGCCCATTTGTTGAATTATAATCGAACTGTTACATTACGTGATAATACTAGCATAGTGTGACCGTTACAATGAATATTTTATCAGAAGATAAACCTACCTATAGAATTCCAAATAAATAAATAAGCACAGTCAAAAACCGTTTTTAGAACAACCAGATTTACCATAGATTCTTGGATTTGAACAACTGGACTAGTACATTGTCACGAATCGGTAAATCGGATCAAATCGTTGACTCCTCTAATCTGCCTTCACCAGTCTCAACAATACCCTAAAATTTTCAGATGGGGGAGGTGGGGATGGTGAAATATCATATTAATTAAACACTATTAGGCATAGATTAATGGATTAAACAAGAGTTTTAGCACAAACCAACTTAGCCAAGAATATCTCAGAATTATATAATGATTTTTTTTTTCTTCTAAAGTAAATGGTGTGCTCTGTGCCATATGCATATATATATATATATACATTATAAAATATCACAAGTTTGAGAGTGTTGACATTTTTTGGGGGAAGATATATAAAAAACCAAAAAAATTTACGCATGGATATAAATATTAAAAGTTTAGAACACACATGAGGAAGGCTTGAACGAGGAAATACTTCTTTTGTTGAAGTGTCATAGGGTACAAAATGAGGTACTAAGATGTCCCTTAATAAGGTCTCATATCATATTAGTCAACTTTTCCTGTATTGATATTGAAGTCAACTCTAACACAGTTTAAGTGATAATAGAAACAAGTTGTAAATTTAAACGTATTGAATTTGAATCTTGATAACCTCTTAAGACTAGGTTATGAGAGATTTATCCCTCATGAATACTTTAGTCCTGGTATGGATGACTTACCTTTGACTGAACTGAAAAGAGGATTACTCGAGGTGTGCATAAGTTAGCCTAAATACACCCGACTACTAAACCAACAAAAAAAAAAGAAAAAGATATTGAATCCGGATTTAGACACCTTCAAGTAATTTTTTCTGAATTTCTATAATGCTAGGTATATATAATTCTTTATCAATGAAGATACATTTAAGGTTCAAAAAAAAATGAAGATTCATTCTAATGGCGGGTGGTCCAACATTGAATAAATTTTTAAAAAAAATGTATCTAGTGATTTAAGTGAGTCATATAACAATAAATGATATTTTACCTCTTAACCAATTTAATATATGGAGTATATAGGATATATGAGGGATATAAACGTCATTTGGATATTAAACCAACAAACCCACATGTGAAACCCCCCCCCCATGGGTTTCATGAAACCCAAGTTCATGAGTTTCATGACCAGGCCTACACCGGGCCGGGTTTCATAACCCTGGACTGAATGTACATTGCCAAACATAGGTTTGAGGGGGTTTATTCCCTAACCCATGTTCCCAAACCCCCCAAACCCGCATACCAAACAGCCCCTTGGAGGATGACTCTACCACTCCTAAATCCTGGGCTAAAGCCACTGATGTATATTGTTTTTTCTAATTTAAACTCATTCTGACCCAAATCTATCATCACACATGGCAGAGTGAAGTGTTTGAGAAATATTTGATAACCTTCATAAAATTCATCTCATCCTTAACTCCATGTAAATAATTCTACACAATATGAGTCTTACACGTTGCATATACAATAAAATACTTATATATTTTTGGATTAATTGCATTAGAGGTCCTCAAAGTATGAGATTTGTCTCATTTTGGTCCCCAATATTTTAATTGTAATATTTTGGTCTCTGAAATATTGAATTTGTTTATATATGATCCCTCAAACATACAACATCCAAATTGTTAACGATTTTTTATCATAAACTTGTCACATTATACTTAAATATGGTCAAAAAAATAATTTAGATAACTCTTGACCAAATTTCTACTAAAATTTTGGTTAAATAGCTACCTAAATTACACAGTTTTGATCATGAGTTATCCAAATTTTGGTCAAAAACTACTCATATTACGCATTTTTTGTCAAGAGCTACTCAAATTTTGTTTAAGAGCTATCAATATTATTTTTTGTCCATATTTAAGTATTATATGAAAAATTTATGATAAAAAATCGTTAACAATCTAGACGTTATCTGTTTGAGAGATTATATAAAAACATATTCAATACTTCAGGGACCAAAATGATGTAATTGAAACATTGAAGATCAAAATAAGACAAATTTTATATTTTAGGGACCTCTAATATAATTAAATTTTTATTTTTTTTTGGTAAGTCACTAACTATTATAAAGTGAGGGGCGATGGAGTTTAAACGCTTGATTTAAAAGTCAAATATGAGGGATGGATATGACTGGACAATAACTTAATTGAACAGGTCGCATGAAAAGGAGTGGGGGGGGGGGGGGCTTGCATCATGCCGGCTTAAGTTAATTGACCAGTGCCGTCTTTGACTTGCACTGGTTACACCTTCCTATGATGAGAGCAAAAAATATCTATCTAAACAAGTGTTCATCTAATTGAGGCTCTAACCTATATCTGACTTAATCTCCATTGAACGTCATTCTCAAGTCGGTCATTTTTAAAAGTTCTTCGGTTTGGTGCCTAAATATTAAATATAACAATTAAATCACGTCAATATTATTCTGTGATGTAATTATTTAATAATAATTTATTAAATAAAAACAATTAGACCCGACTCATTCAAAAAATAGTAGCTCTCCCATTCAAAAAAAAAAGCAGTGAGTTATATCTCATGAAAAATACTATGTAACATAAATTTACATTTTAAATAAATATGGACTATTGGATGAGTGGGTCCCATCAAATTTTTTAAATAAAAATCATTGATCCAATTATCCTTATTGATTTGAGATGCTATTTGAGATCCCAAATTTGAGTTACATAACATTGCTCCTCTCTCATTGACCGTTACACCCAATATTGATTCTAGTTTGATCCATAATTTCCCTACTTCAAAGAACTCTCTCAACGAGCTCTCTCCGTTCTATTCAACAGAGTATTTACTAAAGTTCAAAGATATGTTTGAATAAAATGAAAGAGAAACATAGTTTTAGTCAAAAAGAAAAATGCACTCAATGAACTTTGACTTTAGTAGAATGAAGACCTAAGCAATTAAAAAACGTTATAGCGACTCTTAATGTGTTCATAAGGACGGACAAAACCATTTTCATAATTAACAAACCTCATGTTCTAATAACCTTTTTTTTGGGGTCAATTGATGTTTAATTTGGCCCTTGGAGCCGAACATTAGAATTCGAAATTCATTGATGTAACGTGTTCTATTGAAATTGGCTTAAACCATGTATAACCTATTTTCATCTCAAGGAGACCCACCACCATGATAATCATTAAAATTCAGGGATGTTCTATATAGGGGTGCAGCTTGGGTTGGGTAACCCGATTTCAACCCGAGCCCAATCCGAAAAAATTAAGGCTTGAGTTAGGGTTTTTAATACTTTGGTTAGGCTTGGGTAAAAAAACCTCAACCGAATTCAATTTGGGCCGGGCTCGGGTTGAGGCATCGGCAACCCGATTTCAACCCGAACCTGACAAATTAAAAAATAATTTTATATATATATATAAAACATTATCACTTTTTTTCATTTTTACTCCATCGTCCTCTATTTCTTGTTGATTGCTACTCTGTTATGCGTGATTAGTGGTGATAGTGTGATGTTTTAAGTTTAATATTTTTATGGGTTTAATTTCTATGTTTTCTGGGATTGTGCTTTGAGATCACTAGTTTTTTGGTGTGAAAGCAGATGATCAATAATCGTGCACTGTTATGAATGAAATATATGGATTGTTTTATGAATTTGTAATTATTCCCCCCTCTTTCTGTCTCTCTTGCAGTGAACCCGAATTCAACCCGAGCCCGACCAAATTAAACTCGGGCAGTGCTCGGGTTGAGTTCCTCAACCCGAGTTAGGGTTAGGGTTAGGGTTGAAGATTATATACCTAGGATTGGACTAGGGTTGACTGTCTAACCTGTCCAACCCGCCCGAGTTGCACCCCTAGTTCTATACGCAAGCACCACTTTTGAGACTCTACAAAAAATTTCAAGTTGCATGCTTTACACTATCAAACATTTTATTTATACTTAATTTGATAACCTTAAGTTCATAAGTTAATAAATTACAGTATTTTTTAGATTGATAATGACTTTCATTAAATAACCTTTAAAGGTGGTTCAGTAGCTGAACCTGACCTTTAGTAATTCAGATATCTCAGATTCAACATTTCTCATATTTTCTAAGGGTTAGCCACTCTTGTTTCTCAAGGTACATGTTTTAAATCCGTTTGGGATAGGGTGGCCAGTATCCGAGCTTGAGGAAGTAGTTGGTATAAACTTAGACACCCTTTCGCAAAAAAAATGAACTTCATTAAATATTGTGACCAATGTTAATCTGATAATCACTATACATCAGGTTGACAAATTAAATCCTAATAACATTGTTTTTGCGTAATTAGAGAACTAGGGCTCAGTGAATGAAGTTTAAACTAGATCAATTTAGACTTTGAAGTTCAACTTAGGGATGTGAAATATTGTGGGTTTGACAAGATGGGCCTGAGATTGGTGGTTATCTGAGCTTCTGCTTTCTATAGTCTAAGTGGGCTTATCGTTGGCCCATGATTAATTTAGGGTAAAGCTCTGTTTTATTGCAACCATAGTGGACACTTCCTTAGCTTACGCAGTTGTCATGACCTGTGGACTATTGGGTACTGACCCACTGGGTGGGTTCAAAGGCCGCCCGCTCCATGATAGCAAGGTCCATAAATGATATTAGAGGAACATGCCAGGCTACGTATCTACTCACAAATTATGTACATTGACTAAATTTGAATTTTTTTTATTTTTTTCTTGCTATTGAAAAAGGTGGGAAGGAGCAACCAGCGTTGCATGCCCCCTTGGACATGACCAAAAGGATTCTCATCCGCTACAAAATGTCCATTTTGAACCATAGCTATTGGCTAGAGAAGGGTTGAACTCGTCACCACAACCCCATCGAGGCACGAGCAAACATTTAGCCCCTTCTGACCAACATGTATAACCACAAGATCTGAGAGATGAAAGTGATAGTCACAAGAATTTCGCTTATAGTGAAATCAATGGTTGTAATTATCAAGTCTAGTTTTTAAGTCCATATAGCATTGCTCAATAGTTAACTTTATCCCCACTTTGGAAAAGACTCAAACTCGTGACATATGATTTAATTTGGACAAGTAAATACTTAATAACCATCGATCCAAAAACAATATGATTGGATTTAGCTGAAAAATATCATTTTTGTTATATTTTACAATTCAAATAGAAATTCTTGGACAACTTGTTGATATTCTAGGTATGGGACAAACTGGGAAATGTGTTGACATATCCATATTAGTTCATTTATTTAGAAGTTTCTTTATAATTAATTTGATTGGAAACAACACACGCAATGTCTTTGTATTTCTATTTTATGCACCCACTATGATTAGAAAAAACATCACATGTAAAAGGTTTTAAGAGTTGAATACAAATGTTTAATGTTTTATTCCGTCTTCTAAGTTGGCAAATCAAACTTGCAAATATTCAACAATGATCGATAAATCATTGGAATATTTCAAATCATTTGTATAATATCGATCATTATATTTTCTGCTGCGAAATTCCTCAGGATCACAAAGAAAGAAAATAAGATTTGACTATACATTCAACCAGGGTTTTTGGCGGCTCTGCAACTCAGGCCACCAGCACTCAGCCACTAGCCACCGCCACCAACCCAAACCAGCCACTGCTCCCTCACCGCCTGACAAACCAGCCATTGCCCACCCCACCGACTCCACTGCCACACCGACTGCCCACGCCTACCCACCGACTGCCCATCCCTACCCCACCGACTGCCCACCCCCAACCACCGACTGCCCACTCCCACCCCACCGACTGCCTCCATTAATCATCTCCAGTGAACCACATCACCCAGCCGCTGTACGCCACCAAAATCACAACCCATTACCAAGCAACAACTGCCTCCATAATAAGCCTACACCGACTGAAGGTGCTTGCTGAAGGTGACTGCCCACGCCTACCCACCGACTGCCCATTCCCACCCCACCGACTGCCTCCATTAATCACCCGCTGAGACAGCCGCCACCAGCAACCACCTGTGCCGCCACCATCCAGCGAACCACAGCCGCTGTACGCCACCAAAATCACAACCCATTACCAAAACTCACCGATTGCACCAACAGCCTCCATAATAAGCCTACACTGACTGCCTCCATCAAATCAACAAAGCCGCCTGCCTACACACCAAACCCAGCCCATATTTTCCATGTAATTAACCCTAACCCTAACCCTAACCCTAACACCTCCTCCACGTCGCAACCACCAGTCCCACTGACTGCCCACCCCACCAACTATCCATTCCACTATAAAAACTGAATCCAGCAACAACCGCACCCATGGCCAATTTGGCTGCCGGTACTGACCCAACCGCTGGCCTAAACCTACCACCAGACCCTCCCCCTCCTGACGCACACACCTTTACTAGCGGAGTTATCCACCACCCCACAGCCGGTCACTTACATCACGTTGACCCCCCTAAGCAAACTCGGCCCATCCCTCATCCCATCATCAAACCCGGACCACTTCCCACAACCAATACCATCCGCCAACCTCCTCAAGCTAAACACCAACCTGGTCGAAACCCAACACAACTTGGTGCTCCTAAACCAGCCTTACCCACTTCTTGGACCCGACCCCCCGGTTCCGCCCCGGATCCGACTCGACCACCTAAGTCATTCATAGATGTTTTGAGGGGATCCCCTGGCTCCGACGCCCCCACTCGTCGAGTTCCTTGGCCCGTCACACAGTACAGGGGTGCCCTGGCGGTTGATTTTTCTGACGAGAAGATTGAGAGTCTCGCAGCACCTTTCAGGTTGGCCCTGGTGGGCAAGTTTATCCGAGGCCGACCTCCGATGGAAATGATAAGTAGATTCCTTCAACTGATTGGATTGAAGGGGCAGGTTAGTGCCTCTTTGTTAGATAGCCGACACGTGCTCCTGATGTGTGACCTTGAGGAGGATTACACCCGTCTCTGGGTGAAGCAGGCTTGGTCGGTTTATGGCAGAGAGATGCACATGTTTAAGTAGACTCCACAGTTTCGTTGTACTGAGGAATCACCCATAGTTCCTATCTGGATTTCATTCCCATATTTACTAGTCCACTTTGTGCGCTCACAGGATGCACTATTCTCGATAGCATCGGCGATTGGGACGCCTTTACGGGTTGATCAGGCCACATCGAGTTTGAGTCGGCCTTCAGTTGCCAGGGTGCTGGTTGAGTATGATGTCACATGGCGGCGAGTGCCTAGGATTAGGATCGGCAGACAGGAGACTGGATTTTGGCAGGATGTGCTTTACGAGGATGTACCACAATATTGTACTGGGTGTCGACATTTGGGCCATTTAGTGGAGACCTGCATCACCCACTCCCAGGCCCGGGAGGGGATCAGTGGAGACAGACCACAGTAGGGTCGAGGTGATGGCCAGCAGAGGACTAGACCACAGGAGGGTGCAGGCCCAACCCCTATTGTTCCCACTAGGAATACCTCAGGGGGAGTGACAGATGTTGTTACTGTTGTTCCTTCCCCTAGGGCCGTAGTTGCTACTGCTTTGGAGTCTGTTTCAGTTGCTCATGTCCAGCTTGTTGAGCCGCGTAATATGGGTGAGCCTGTGATTGTGGTCAGTTCGGATACTATTCCTACTAATGTTGTGCAGGAGCAGAGTTTGTACCCCGATCCTTCAGTTGACACAGTTTTTGAGCTAGTCCGTGATGGACCTGTGACTACCCGGCCGTTCGTCCGTCTATTTGTGAGCTTCGAGGGGTTCAGAGTACCCCGGTTGTCACAGTTTCTGAGAGGCGTAGAGATAAGGGTGTTGTGACTTCTAGTCGACCCACAGATTGCACCACCTCGACTGATATTCCTCTTAACCCTAGATTGTCTGCTGGGGTTGAGAGCCATTCTACTGGAGATATATCATCTGATGAGTCATTGGGTGGTGATGTTGGATCCTTTTCTGACCCACAGGAGGGTCTTTCTCAGCCTGGAAGAGCTTTAGTTCCTTATGATGCTTCACAGTCCGGTAGGCAGGTTCCGTTACGTAGATCTCAGCGTATTACTTGGTCTTGTGTCAAAATCGAGTCATTACATAAATACTAGCCCGATTCATTTACGACTCTTGGTAATTGGTCATGTTCTTTTAGGGTCGTTGATCTCGGGTTGGTTTCGGGTCATCTTCAAACCATTAGCTGAGATAGGGGCCAATCCGTAAAACAAAATCTCTCCTGATAATTTGGGTTTCAAGCCCAATCCAGTTTAATTAATGAAACCAACAACTCCAACAAACAATGGCAACAGTTACAGACTGCAGTAGCCAAGAGAGGTACGTCTGTCAATAGAAAGAATTTGAATTTGATTACTCAAATATAGAATAATTTTTTCAATTGATAATTCAAATATGATATCTTATATTTCACGAATTTGAATTTAGATATATCTATATTCGATTTGATTATGATCCGATTCGAATTATTTATATACTAAGAGTAATCCGTTCTTAAAAGCACGTTACAATGTAAATGGCTTTGAAAGAAATGTTGGTGGTCGTTGGATGAGTCTATTTGAGATCGTCGGATGGACAAATTTATATATTTTTATAAAAAAATAAGTGATTACCACCTAAAAGTAATGTTGAGCCAAAAGGGGGAAGGAGCAACCAGTGTTGCATGCCCTCTTGGACATGACCAAAAGGGTTCTCATCCGCTACAGAATGTCCATTTTGAATCATAGATATTGACTAGAGAAGGATTGAACTCGTCACCACAACCCCATCGAGGCACGAGCAAACATTTAGCCCCTTTTGACCAAGATCTATAACCACAAGATCTGAGAAATGAAAGTGATATAGTCACAAGAATTTCGTCTATAACCAAGTCTAAGAGAAATAAGTAATAGTTAACTTTATCCCCACTTTGGAAAAGATTCAAACTCGTGACATATTATTTAATTTGGACAAGTAAATACTTAATAACCATCGATCCAAAAACAATATGATTGGATTTAGTTGAAAAATATCATTTTTGTTATATTTTACAATTCAAATAGAAATTCTTGGACAACTTGTTGATATTCTAGGAATGGGACAAAATGGGAAATGTGTTGACATATCCATATTAGTTCATTTATTTAGAAGTTTCTTTATAATTAATTTGATTGGAAACAACACACGCAATGTCTTTGTATTTCTATTTTATGCACCCACTATGATTAGAAAAAACATCACATGTAAAAGATTTTAAGAGTTGAATACAAATGTTTAATGTTTGGGAGAATTACATTCACACCCCCTGAGGTTTGTCACTTAATCACTCAGACCCCTTAACATTTGAAATATTATGCACAGACCCCCTGAGATTTGTACGCGCGTAACACTTAGACCCCTGCTGTAAATATATTCATTAATAAATTACACTCAGACCCCCTAAAGTTTGTAAATATATATTATTTAGACCCCTTAAGTTTAAAATATTATATTTAGACCAAAAATATTTCAATCAAAGATAAAATATCAAATATTTTAAAGTTTACAATTAAAATTCATGTTCTATTAAATCTTTTATTGAAATAAAATCAAAACTAAAAATTCAATTTTTTCTAAAAAAATCGTGATTAGTATACAATTATATTGTCTATTGAAATTTAATTTGGTCGTTTAAACGACCAAATTAAAATACCAAACTGCCCCAATTAAAGTTAAAAGATATTGTGTCCATTACAGTTTGATCCCTTATTTAATTTTTTAGTTTATTCTAATAGATAATATAATTATATACTAACTATGATTTTTTTTTTAAAAACTAGATTTTTATTTTTGATTTTATTTCAATAAATGACATAATAGAATATGAATTTTAGATGTAAAATTTATGTTCTATTATGAATAACTTAGACCCCTTGTTTGATTTTTTAGCTTTATTCCAATAGATAGTATACTAATTACGATTTTTTAAGAAAAAATTAAATTTTTATTTTTAATTTTATTGAAATAAATGATACAATAGAACATGAATTTTAGTTGTAAAATTTAAAATATTTGATATTCTATCTTTGATTAGAGTATTTTTTATATAAGTATAATATTTTAAACTTAAGGAGTCTAAGTATTATATACCTACAAACTTTAAGGGGGTCTAAGTGTAATTTATTAATTGATATATTTACAGCAGGACTTGCAGATATTCAGCAATGATCGATAAATCATTGGAATATTTCAAATCTTTTGTATAATATCGAACATTATATTTTCTGCTGGGAAATTAGTCAGAATCACAAAGAAAGAAAATAAGATTTGACTATACATTCAATCAAAAACTTGTTAAATGATCAAAGTTGAATCGTTAGTTTTTAGTTGTTGGGATTTTGCCCAGGATATGTAAACTGTCAAATTGATGTGGAGCTTTTTATATTGCCATATTGTTCTTGAGGGACCAAGAAGAAATTAAAGCAAAAGTTGTTGAATTAATTGGAAGTTTTTTGTTTTAATAATAGAGAATTGTCCCAATCAAAATTCCTTGGGATTCAAGGTTGTAACTTGTAATGCAAAGTTTGGATGCAAACAATTAGTCACAAACTATACGCATCTTGTGTGTGTGTGTGTGTGCACGCCTTCATGATGTTGATTAGATGGTGAAAAAGGAAAAGTAGGTAAAGATTGTATTCAATCTCCTAAGTTTTGTTTAAGTTTAGTCTCTAATATGAAACTAAAAGAAAAAGTTACTCGTTATGTTTCAAAACATAACGAGAGAAATGCAATCTTAAACAGTATGTGAAGTATGAAATAAGGAGTACGTTTCACCCTCAATCTCACTCTCATCTCTTTTTTGAATGTTCCTATATATGCTCATGGCTTATGGACCTCTATCTTGGCTTGTAGTCAAATCCAATGGACACCAAGACCCTGGTATCCTTTTATTGAATGGGCAGCTAGCAATTGAAAGAAGAAGTCTATACTTTCAGTGATTTTAAAGCTAAGCTTGGCTGCCACTGTTAACCACATTTGGATGGAAAGGAATTTCAGAGCCTATGCCAATCAATATAGGGACAGGAACTCCTTGCTCCTGATCATCAAACAAGCCATTAAGGACATGCTTTTCTCTGTCAGGTTCAAGAACTCAGCTTTGAACCGTAGACTTCTACAATTATAGAAGCTTCCCCCTTCCTGCTTGGATTGTTCTCTTCTTCTTGTAATGTATTTCCCTTCTTCCCTTGGATGCTCAGGTTATGAATTTGTGGGGAAGTACTGACCATGGCCTATACTTCCCCATAAATTCTTTTTGTGTTGCATCTCTGCTACCTATATTGCCTGTTCTATTCATGACCAGTCTGCTACTGTTGTGAATTTTGCCTCTTGTAAAGCTTCTTTTAATACAAAATTTACCTCCCGGAAATAAGGAGTACATTAATTTCATGACATGTCAAATGAATTGGAAAATGTTGGATTCTTATGGCAAGCCTCAACAACATTAATTTGATCACTTCTATGTGCAACTGATCCTCTACTTATATCAACTAATATAATTTTAAAGGTTTCTCTTATTTATCGAGTTAGAAGTGATTATTCTCAATGCAATATGCTCCTGATATAATTTTGAGACATAATTTTAGGACTTAATACATTGTTATTACTGGATTAACAGTGGTCTTAATATGGGATGAGTCCATTTAATTTTTTTCTCATTGGATAGTTAACACTAAGTCAACGTGATGACATGGTCTAACCGTGATACCTAATATTTACTCGAAAGGAGGAGTGGTGAATCGCTAGCGCTCAAATAATCAAAGTTTCGACTCCAATATTAGAAAAAAAGTGAATTTTAATGTAACTAGTGCTCAAATCTATAGATTGATTTTGAAGAATAGAATACAATGGAATGAATTAATACTACTCATGCCAATGATACAGTACGACATACAAGCTTGTACGAGCTTACTTGCTCTAGCATCCAAACACGTGTTGATATCCGCTTAGAGTTTCAATGGATAGTTTGAGAGGCCAGTAACAATCCATTGACTATCTGGGAGAGGTACTACCACAATTCTTGCTAGTGTGGAATATGCATTCTCTCAACTCTTAAGAAATGAGAAAAAACAACAAAGTCCAACCCTAGCATACCTAGAAAAAAATAGGGGTATTATATCGAAATTGATTTAGGGCTCTATATTTTAGTTCATTTATATGTAACCATTAATTGTAAAAAATATTAAAAAATATAAGGTCATGTAAAATAATAAAATAATAAAAATTTATACGTATCATAATTTTATTGGATGACAAGTGAAGGTACAAAGATATCAACCAGAAAAAAGTACATTCACACGTTACCTTCTAAAAGATCCAATATGTATTCTGAAACTAATAGATTTGATGGAGTTAGGTGAGTTAATTGAGTCGTGTATTTGAAATTCTTACAAAAGCTTGCAAATATTCAAGTATAACTCGAGCTGAATTCAATTTCTCGGTAGAAAATATCAAAAATCAAGCAATAAAACTTATTAATCAGTGATATATAAATCCATTTCTTTAAATAAAAAAAACCTCTAAATTTTGTATAGCAAACAATTGATTGCATCTTGAAATAGAGAAGTAGAGATAATTGTAAATGGTGTAGAGCCATTTAGGTATAGGTTTGGAGTAGTTCATTTTTTGCATAAAGATTGTTGGCCCATAAAATTAGATTATCTATATTGAGAGAAAGCTATTCAAGTTGAGTCGATTGCACTTGAACCAAGTTAACGATTGCTTGGATTTGGTTCGTTTATATAAACAAGAGTGAAAATCAAATCAAATTTGATTCATTGATTACATGGAAGATTGAACAAATCGAAATCGAAATAAATAGTCCATCTAAACTACTCGGATCGTTTAACACCTTAGCTAGAAGTGGTGGTAGTGTTTGTTTTAGCAGTGGTGGACCATGATCTTGAAAGAGAAAAAAGAATATGTTTCTTCTTATTGTAGTAGGAAAAAGAAACACATGAACACAAATTACTCAAAATATATGAAGCTTAAAGTGCCATCATTGAAAGAGTGTGCAAGCTATACTCATTGGACTCCAACGCCGGCAACCGGCTCACGTCAATCATCCTCTCACGGAGTAGCCGAAGAGCTCGTGCCCATCTTGTCCCATTACTAGAAGCTGGTGCTTCGTTGAATGTTATCTGACCCATTTGGAACAAGAAAAGCCTGAACCCATCCAACACATCAGCGTAGACTCGACCATGAGGTCCGAGCCGTCCAACGGTGAACGACAGTTTAAGCAGAAAAGGAAATGCCAAGCCGGCCACTATTGGAGCTACACCGTGGGAGGTGGTTATGAGGTTGAGTTTTGCCAGAACCACCAAGAGCAACCCCATTAATTGTACCCAACAAAAGCGAAGATTAGGGTTTGGGAAAATGGGTTTTGAGATTATTGTATTACAGTGAATGGGATGGGATGGAATGGAATGGAGGTAAAGTTGGTGAAAACATGTGATTGTGTTCATCGGTACCTAATATTTTCCGGTTCCTCGTGTAATTGGCTGGAGAATAATAGAGTTTTTATATTTCTATCAACTTACATATCACGCAAGATTATCATAGGTGGGACCATTCCCATTCAAAAATCTATGTTCTTATCTCATTAAATTTTTAATCATAAAATTATTAAGGTGGTGTTTGATAAAATTAAAAGTTGAATATTGAAAATTGAATGATAAATTTTAAGTACTATGAATGTTAAATTTTTTAATTTGAAAATTGATTAATATCCACTTAAATTTAAGTATTTAGTTAAATCAAATTGTTTAACAAATATAAAAAGTTGAAGTCTGAAAATTATTATATTCTAATTTTGACAATTTTTTAACCATCTCACCACAATCTGCTCACATGATATCTTATCATTGGATGGTTATACTTACACCCAATATTTTTTCCTCAAGTATTAAAAATGATGAGCTATAAATTTAGACGCTCTGAATTCGAATCTTGGCAAATCACTTGGGGTCAGACCATAAAAGATTTATCTCTTATGAATACCCTAGTCTCGCAGTGAATAACCTGTCTTTGACAATATTAGGGAGGGAATTAATCAAAATACGTGTAAGTTATATTGGACACTCTGGCCGTTAAACTAAAAAAAATGAGAAATGTGTTGACATATCCATATTAGTTTATTTATTTAGAAGTTTCTTAATAATTTGGTTGGAAACACCACACGCAATATCTTTGTATTTCTATTCTATGCACCCACTATGATTAGGAAAAAACATCACATGTAAAAGATTTCAAGAGTTCAATACAAATGTTTAATGTTTTATTCTGTCTTCTAAGTTAGCAAATCAAACTTAGAGATATTCAGCAATTTATCCATAAACCATTGGAATATTTCAAATCATTTGTATAATATCGATCATTATATTTTCTGCTAAAAAATTCGTCAGAATCACAAAGAAAGAAAATAATATTTGACTATACATTCGATCAGAAACTTGTTGGATAATCAAAATTGAATCATTAGTTTTTATTTTTTTGGGATTTTGCTGATGATATGTAAACTATCAAAAAAATTTCTTTTTTAACAAAAACTATCAAATTGATGTGGAGCTTATTATATTGCCATTTTGTTCTGGACGATCAAGAAGAAATTAAAGCAAAAATTGTTGAATTGCAGAGAATTCTCAAATAGGAAATTGCAAACCATTAGCCGATCAAAAAAATCTTGTACCTTTATCAACCAATAAAATTTTAAAGGTTATTTTTATTATGTACACTTTCATCGAGTTGGAAGTGATTATTCTCAATGAGATATGGGCAAGGTATAATTTTGAGACATAATTTTAGGACTTAATGCATTGTTATTATTGGATTAACAGTGATTCTAACATAGGCTCCGACAAAGATGGAGTTGGCGGGCATATATCCGACCTTTGACTTCAATTGGTGTGTGACTTTGACTCTAAACTATTATAACTCCGCTTTCGACTCCGCTAAAATTGAAATTTATTTTTGTGAATTAAAATTATCAAAACTCAAACACGAGAGACCTTATTAATCAGTCATACATAAATCCATTTTTTTTTTCAAAAAAAACATAACCACTAAAATTTGTATAACCAACAGTTGAATAGAAACTAAAATCTGCCAAAAAATTTAGAATAGAGAAGTAGAGACGATTTTAAATGGTCTGGAGCCAGTTAGGTACTAGTTTGGAGTTGTTCATTTTTCCCATTAAGATCTGTTGAGAGAAAACTATTCGAGTCGAATCGATTACACTTGAAGTAAGTTAAAGATATTGAATGAGATTGAACAAATCGAAATTGAGCCAAATAATCGAATGTAAACTACTCGGATCGTTTAACACCTTAGCTAGAGGTGGTGGTAGTGTTGGTTTTAGCAGTGGCGGACCATGATCTTGAAAAAGAAAAAGAATATATTTCTTTTGCAATTGTAGTAGTAAAAAGAACCGCATGAACACAAATTACTCCCAAAGTTTGAACCTTAAAATGCTAGAATTAATCTAGTGTGCAAGCTATACTCGTCGGACTCCAACACCCGCGAACGACTTACCTGAGCCACCCTGTCGCGGACTAGCCGAAGAGCTCGTTCCCATCTGGTACTATTCCCAGAAGCTGGTGCTGCATTGAAGGTTATCTGACCCATTTGAAACAAGAAAAGCCTGAAACCATCCAACACATCGTCGTAGACTCGACCAAGAGGTCCGAGCCGTCCAACGCTGAACGACAGTTTAAGCACAAAAGGCCATGCCAAGCAGGCCACCATTGGAGCTACACTGTAGGAAATGGTTATGAGCTTGAGTTTTGCCAGAACCACCAAGTGCAACCCCATTGTACCCAACAAAAGCGAAGATTAGGGTTTGGGAAAATGGGTTTTGAGATTATTGTATGACAGTGAATGGGATGGAATGGAGCAACCTCATGAATATCTTAAATATCACGCAAGATTATCAAAGTGACATAATTGAAAAATGAGAAGCAAAGTGACATAAAATGCATACTTAAGAGTCTATTACTTTAGTTTGTCCAATATATTAGGTTGACAATCATGTCATAGCATATTGTTTTGAATTTGTATGGAGTATTAATCAATTCTAATTCAATAATATATTTAATTAATCTGCCTGCTATCTTAATACTAGTTTGACTTGAGTGATAAATCGTGTCATATTCAAATTAACCAGCAAATCCATAAACTATGATTTCAATCTCAACTAAACCCACAGGTTTTCCATTAGAACAAAAGTGCACTCAATTTATATGCTAGCAAAATCAACCCTTTATATCCTAACAGTACCCGTGAAACAAATTTATTTTTATCAAAATCGAGTTATTCCTACTAGCTTGAATCCACAGCATTTTACTGTCATGGCATCGAAGTAGCACAAGCATGTTTTTTAAGTCTGAAAATGTGGAGCATTTAATTTGGTACCTTTTCCTTGTAATTAGGTTATTACTACTTCATTGATTCATTTATTTTTAATAATCGAGGTTCGTTTGAATATATATATATATATACATACTACTATAAAATATCGGTTACTCTTCAAAATTTTTAATTTTCTATTTTGTCCTTGTTTATTCTTGTAAAGCCAATAAAATCACACCTCTCTCTTTTATCCTTGTCAACTTTTTATCTTCCATCCGTCTATCTATACTAAATTAGCTTTCATAAACAATGACAGACTATGTTTTAGTTGATTTCTTCAAGATGAAAGCAACCCAAATTTTGTGGTGTTTCTCTTTTTCAAAGATTCTGAAAGGCTTCTCAACTATCTGTAAAAACCTATGAGGTCTCTCTCTATCTCTCTCCCCCTACCTATAATCTTTTTGGTTTGTTGTCATGTCTATTAATAGTTATCTCTTTGTCCAAAGATCATCAGCTTCGATTATAATAGTTGCTGCACTAGATCACCCGTTGAAAGGGGCCATCTCCTTGTATGTACATAGATTTCATATTTTACACACTCAAACACACGCATACGCACACACACACTAGATCACTTTATTTATGTAGTAACTATGTGATCTATTGCAACTCTCAACCAAGATCTCCTATTCCTTTTTGGCCTTGTGGAAATCCTTGGTAAGTCAAAATTTACTGGTCTATTACATATTAATTTGACAAAAATATTTAATTTAGTTTTTCTTTTACTTTCTCCGACAGTTTAATAAGTGTTTTCCCTAATACTCTTTCCGGATGAGTCGAATAATCGGATTGGTCATAGATGTACCCTTGCTTAATGGATCCTCAAATTAACGAGATTCTTAAACAAATTATATCTATTCCTTTAAATTGGTGATACATATTGGCATGCTTTATGTGTGTTAAGAGACCATGAATAGTTGTCGGTGATTATATATCTTAGATCATGTTTTTTTTTTGTGCAAGCACCTCTAATTTTAGAAGAAGTTGAAATTGTAGATGAGATAGTTGAAAAAACACCTCTTACTTTAGAAGTAGTTAAATTGTAGATGAGATAGTTGAAAAAGTGACGGATGCTACGGGTGAGGAAGAAGTGAAATGACATGATAGGTTGCTGAGAAGCATCTTGAAGATGGAAAGTTCAAAAGTGTAACTTACTTCAGTTGAAAATTTGGCCAAACAAACAGCTGAGGCTAAATTAGTTGAAGAACTATTGAATAACTAGTTATTGCCTGTGCCTGAAGGCACAATGTAATAAAAAATTGTAAACAATAAATATATTTGTATTCATATCTAAAATCAAATCACAAACTTAGAGAAGAGATAAAAGAATTTAAGCATCGGTTTGTAGTAGGGGTGAGAGGTGGTGGGCGACAGTGGTGGTGGTAAGAGACGGTGATGGTTGCGGTGGGTGGCAATGACTGTGGTGGCGGTGATGGCGGCGGTGATGGTGGTGGTGGCGGCGTCGGAGGTGGTGGTGGTGGGGGGGTGGCGGCAGCGGCGGCAATGGTGGTGGCCGAGGTGGTGGTGGTGATGGCGACGACGACGGTGGTGGTGATGGTGGCGGGGGTGGTGGCGCTAGTGGCGGCGGCGACGACGACGGTGGTGGTGGTAGTGGGGGTAAAGGTAGTGGTGGGGCGGTTTCAAATACTATTATTTTTTTAAAGTATTTATGAGAAATAATTTGTAAAAATACTTTTAAAAAATCACTCCAAACACACCCTTAGGGACCTATTTTTCCTATATAATTTATGGTGTTAATATTAGTCGTTAGATTAACTTTAAAGTAAAATTTAAAGCAATCTCAACCGCGAATAGCAAAAGTCATTTTGTTTATCTTTTGAGATTTGAATTGTAAGTTACTTTATTATATAAATGTTTTACCTAATACCCTACTACGTACTTTGTTCTATACAAATGATAAAATAGAAGCAATAGACATTCAAAGGGACAATCAAAGAACTAAAATTGGTACATTTACAAAAAAAAAAAAAAAATGCATTATGAAACTCAGTCCATCATTTATCCATGTACCCTTTATGTAAAGCTATAATGTTATTCTTTCAAATAATTCAAAAAAAAAAGGGTGGAGTAGCCATCGGCTCCTTAATATTTGTTATGTCTATTGCTAATTGGATTATGAAATTTTCAGAACAAAAAGGCAACAACACCCCAAAAAATAAAAACGGAGGTTGAAAAAAAAAAAAGAGAGAGCAAAAATAACCCAATAAAATATTATGTCAAAGTATAAGATGGTTGAACTTTTTAATTTTCTCTACATTAATTGCTTATGACCACGAAGAGAAGAAAGAAGGTGGGACAAACAAAGTGAGGTTGACAATTGAGTTTGAGTTTGAGATTATGAGTAATGATTGGTAGTCTAATAATTAGAGGCCTTCAGATTGGGAGTTGTGTTTTTTTTTTCTTTAAATGCATCAATTTTGTTATTTGTATCGAGTTTTTATTTTTTTGTTATTTTGACCTTCCTCCTTTTTAAAGAATGAGAAATTGTATTTCCCATTTGAATGAAATTATTTAATAGAAAGATATATGAGATGTAAATTTTCTAAGTAGGTTCATTTGTAGTTGTAAGATTCGTTTTGATGTTTATAAACATTCTTGATATAATAAAGTTATTTATGTTAATAATTTTTAACATTTTTATTTTACGTTTTTTACATTTTACATTCTACAATATTTTTTAACATTTTGTGCTAAATTAATTATATATGTATGAACACATGATACTTATATATACATGAATTATAATTGAGCTATAATTAAAAATAGTTCACGTGCAATGCACGTGTGTATCAACTAGTAGTAATAAGTATATTGTAAACTCTAGATTGAAGCAATCATGCACCTATAAACCAACTAGAAGATAGATCTCCTTCAATATATTTTCTCTCATTTTTCATAAATGATATATTAAGTACCATAAATTGAGGTGAAATCGACTCTAAATGAGCCTCTAGTCATATATGTTGAGTGATTTATAACTCAAAAAGGAAAATATAAAAATTGTTTAGAGGGAATTGAGAGCTAAGGGTCTTACAACATTCGAACTTAGGACATTGAGATAATATTCCGTGAAACTTCTCATCCAAATTATCTTGAGGTGCATAGTTGCTAGGCACTATTTTCACAAGGTAGGTTAGTGATTGATTCAATTGGAAAAATACATTATTATATCGCAAAGGTTACATAAGATAAAAGAAGATTACCATTTCTACAATAAAATATATATTTCAAAATTTAGAATACTCAGACTTAATAAATTGTTGTTCTATTTATTTGGAATTCGCTATTCAAAGTTTAATACCAACCAACAAAATCAAGTCTTATGTCTCAATTATTTGGTGTCGGTTATATGAGTCCGTTTTCGTCATTCATTTCGGTCATGCGCTTTACGTTCACTTAAGTTAAATATTTTTATATTTTTTATTATTATTTCATTCAATGTTAATTTAGATTTATCCCTACTCTTAGTACCATTAAGAGAAATTTATAGGGCATGTTTGGTTTAGTTTTTGAAAATAATTTTTTGTTCTCAAAATTCAAAAAACAAAGAGAAGTTGTTTGATTTGAATTTTTTGTTCTCTAATTTTTTGAAAAAGAGGGATGTAAAGAACAAAAAATGGGAAACAAGGTGAACTTGTTTTTGGGTGTTTTGGAGACAAAAGAAAGGAAAAATGAAAAACACGTAGAACAATTGAAGTCTTTAATGAGGTCTCCCCTTCAAATCCCCTTAGAAGCAAAATAAGTCATACTATAAAAACCTTTTTTTTCGCTTGTCTTTCTCACTCCTAGACTCTCACTCTCCCCTTCTTTCTCCACAGAAGCTCTCAGACGGAGCTTTCTCCGGCGACTGCTCTTCTCCAGCAAAACACACACACACAACGTCTTCTCCGACGACTGGAGGTCGTTTTCTCCAACGATTTGATCTACTTTGGAACACAAAAACACACACATAACGATTTTTTGGTTCAAATCTGGTTTTTTATCTAGTTCGATCGGCGATCAAACATAGATCTGATGCTTTTTTTTTGTTTTTGATCTGATCTAATTTTTTTTTTGGTTCAGATCTGGATATATTTATATAATAAAGTAGCTTACAATTCAAATCTTAAAAGATAAACAAAATGACTTTTGCTATTCGTGGTTAAGATTGCTTTAAAGTTAATCTAACGGCTAATATTAACACCTGATATTTAATAGCAAAAATTGGTCCCTAAGGGTGTGTTTGGAGTGACTTTTTAAAAGTACTTCTAGAAATTATTTTTCATAAATACTTTAAAAAAAAAATAGTGTTTGAAACCGTCCCACCACTACCTCTACCACCACCACCCCTACCCCTACCCCTACCCCCGTTACCACCACCGCTGCCGCTGCTGTTGCCGCCGCCTCCACCGCCACCACCGCCGTCGCCCCCACCACCGCCACTACAGCCGTCGCCCCCACTGCCGCCGCCGCCATCGCCGCCATCGCCACCACCTCCGCTGCCGCCGTCGTTGCCACCACCACCACCGTCGTTGTCGTTGTCGTCGCTGCCACTGCCACCACCGCCACCTCCCTCGCCGCCGCCATCATCGCCACCGCCGTCACCACCACCATCGTCGCCACCACCACCACGGTCATTGCCACTCACCACAACCATCACCATCTCCTACCACCACCACCTCTCACCCCCACTACAACCGATACTTAAATTCAGTTATCTATCTTCTATGTTTGTGATTTGATTTTGGATATGAATACTAATATGTTTATTGTTTATCATTTTTTATTACTTTGTGCCTTCAGGCACAGGCAATAACTAGTATATATATATATATCAATAAACCAAGGGGCTTCAGATCTCAGATTTTTTGGTTTCAGATCTGATGTTTTTTTTTTTTATCTGATCAAATTTTTTGGTTTCAGATATGATGTTGTTGTTTTTTTTTTTGATCTAATCTGGTTTGATTTTTTTTTTTGGTTCAGATCTGGTTATATATATATATATATATTTTGATCTGATCTGATTTGATTTTTTTTTTTGGTTCAGATCTGGTTATATATATATATAATAAAGTACAATACAATTCAAATCTCAGAAGATAAACAAAATGACTCTTGCTTTTCGCGTTTGAGATCTCTTTAAATTTTACTTTAAAATTAATCTGATAGCTAATATTAACACCCAAAATTTAATAGAGAAAATATGTCCCTAAGAGTGTGTTTTGGATAATTTTTTAAAAGTATTTTTAGGATTTATAACTTCTCATAAGTATTTAAAAAAAATATATTGTTTAGAATTGTCCCACCACCATCACCATTACCACCACCATAACTACCCCCACCACCATCACCACTACCACCACCACCACCACCACCACCACCACCACCACCACCGTCGCCACAACCCCACAACTACCTCTTCCACAACAAGTCACCATCACCACCACCACTATTACCGTTGTCGCCATCTCACCACCACCATCATCATCGCTGCGCCACCCTACCACCATCACCACTACCACCCCTCCCCCAACTGCCCCACCACTGCCACCTCACCACCACAACAACCACCAGCATCGATGCTGCTACCCTACCACCATCGCCACTATCCTAATAACCCCACCCCCACCCCCACTGCCCTACTAACCCCACCCCCACCCCCCACGACCATAACCACTACCACCATCACCGTTACCAACCCACCACCACCCCACCACTGCCGTCACCCCCACCACCACCTTCGCTACCCCATTATCACCTCCACTGCCCCCACCACCGATTGCTACCATTGTCGTCCACCGCCACCATAAATCACCATCGTCATCTCATTCTTATATTTATTACTATTATCACCTACCATCATCGTCATCTCATTCTTATATTTATTATCACTACCACCTACCATCATCGTCATATCATTCTTATATTTATTACCACTACTACCATCATTCAACTACCACGTCGCCCACTTTCAGCACCCACCACCATCCGTCATCGCCCACCATCATCTCCAGCCACTATCACCCAGCACCACCACCGTCGTCGCCCCACCACCACCATTGACAACCACCATCACCGTCCCCCACCACCACCCACACCCACCACCATCACCACGGTCACTCATGACTACCACTACCACTACCACCATCATCACCCAAAATCCACCACCATCACCGTTGCCACCCACGGCTGCCACTACCACCACGGTCATCGCCACCCACCACCACCACCACTGTTGCCCACCACTTCTACCACCACTCACACCCACTACAATCGGTACTTAATTTTTGTTCTCTCTCTATGTTTGTGATTTAGTTTTGGGTGTAAATACAAATATGTTTATTATTGATTATTTTTTTTATTACTCCGTGCCTTCAAGCACGAAAAATAACTAGTAAATCAATAAACCAAGAGGCTTCAAACCTCAAATTTTTTGGTTCATTGATATTGTATTTGTTATTTAATTTGAGAATTTTTGGTTCAAAAAAATTTATTGGTGTTTGGTTGATTGATTTTATATATAAATTGATATTGAAACTGTTATAAATTATATTGAATTTGTTATAAATTGAAGGCCATTGAATTTTCTCATATTTTAAAATTTGGTGTTTGGTTGATTGATTTTATATATAAATTGATATTAAAACTGTTATAAATTATATTGAATTTGTTATAAATTGAAGGCCATTGAATTTTCTCATATTTTAAAATTTGGTTTATTAATTTTTTTATGAAAATGTCCATCTAAAAATAACTTGCTCATACTTTTTTATTAATTTTTGAATTATTGTCCAAACATATATTTAAGCTGTCCAAACAAGTTTTATTGTTTTCCGTTCTGTAAAACTGTTTTTGAAATCATCTAACCAAACAAGTTTTTCGTCTTAGAAAGCATCAAAAATATTTTTTTAAAACTCTTCTCAAAAATTGTTTTGAGATACTATTTTTTGAGATGCAAACCAAACATGGCCTATATCACTTTTCTAACCAGTACCTCTGTCAATCTCTGTTGAACATGACAAAATTATTTTAATCTATTATTTCTCAACTTATCATCAATTGGAGTTATTCCTACCATTTTTTTAATACGATCATTTCGTATTCTATCATTTCTAATTTTTTCACGCATTCTCATTTCCGGTCTGTTTGGTTTGTATTTACAAAACAGTTTTTTGTTCTCAAAATACAAAAAATAAGAAAAACTTGTTTGATTAGGTTTTTTCAATCTCTAATTTTCAGAAAAAGTGGGAATTAAGATAGAGTTTTAGAAAATAAGGAGTAATGCTAGACTGACCAAAAGTAGGGACCAAAATTATAGCCCAAATGACATGGCAATCTAATCAGCATCCCAAATCAGCTGCCATGTCATTTAATAAAAAAATTAATATTTAATTAATTATTGGCCAAAATCTTTTCGTCTTCCCCTTCCACTGTCAGATATCCATCAGACCCACCTTCCTCTCTCTCTCCTCTCTCTCTCTCTCATCAGACCCACCTTCGCCCAAAACCTGCCGGAGCCCGCCCAGTTCACGCCGGAGCCCGCCAGTTTCATTTCTTCTGCTATCTCTGCCCACCACCGGCGACGACCACACATTTGTCAGGTTAGATTCTCTTTCAATCTTTCTCTCTGTCTCTTGTCCCACCGTCGCTTTCTACCATTACTCTTCCTTCTTAGCATGGGACCGGACTTCAATTCCGTGTTAAATTTGGTCCCATTTGACACTAAAAAAGCCCTTGTGGGACTCACACCATCACTGCACAGATTTGCTCAGATAAATTCTGGGCTATTTCTAGAACCAACTCCTTACTGCAGTCGACATTGTGGACTTCAGTTCGGACACCTCTCTCTCATATTTTCTCTCTCTCTCTCTCTCTGTGTATATATATATATATATTTATATATATATGTATATATATAAATGCGTATGTGTCTGCTCATAAGTTGATGCTGAGAGCTTCACTTTCATATGCATGCAGTTGGATTTTCTTGTTCATGAGTTAGCTTTCACATGCTTTCTTCTTCTATTTGTTCTCTTCATAAAATTACGATATCAAAAAATTATTTTTTTATGAGCAATCATTTTAATAAAATTATAATTTTTATTACAAGCTATCTTTTTGACCAAATATTTGAGATTGACCCTAACATTTTTAGCTGTAATTCGAATTCGACCATAAAAATTATAACTTTTAAAATCATATTAGAACTCTATCTAAGACTCCCTCATTATATTAATCTTCACATTTCTCAGTTTTAATATCTTTTATGGAATGCTTTTAGGAATTAGTGTTTCATGAATTCTCTTTCAAAGCAATGAATTTTTCCTCTTAGATTTGCCAGTGAAAATTTAAAGAGAGTTTAAATATGAGCATTTCTTTGCATATTGTTTAGAAGTTGAATACTAGGAAGGTCGGAGCCATTTACCTTTTCTTGCCCCTTTTGGGCAGCAGTTGATCCAAGGCTTTATTGCTTTATCTCTTTTCATTTCATACTTGCATTTCACTGCCACTCAATCTGAATGAGAAATGGCTCTTCAAAATTTGCATTCTTGCGGCGCATATTTTATGCTTGAGTTTGTTTTAAAATGGGGAATAAGTTCTAGTTTTTTGCATTCTTGATCTTTGATTATCTATGTTTTGTTCTTTACTGTATAGGAATGGAAGAAGAAATTCCAACTACCTATACAAGTATGGAGATGGATGATAATACTTGTGAGAAGGAAGTTGATAATACAATCAATGTAGAAGAAAAATTAGAAGAGCCAAAATCAGGAATGGTGTTTAATACAGTTGACGAAATAATGGAGTACTACATAAGATATGGTAATGGCCTAGGGTTTCCCATAAAAAGAAGAACATCGTCAAAGGGAGATGATGGAGAGCTAAGATATGTGACATTTGCATGTGCTCGCTCGGGAAAGTCAAAGTCTACATCAAGAAATGCATTACAAATGCATCCAATCACCAAAACTGACTGTAAAGCTAAGTTGAGAGCAATTATATGTCCTGATGGCAAGTGGAGAGTATCTTCCATCATGCTTGCACATAACCATGGGTTGAGTCCGGTCAAATCTCGTTTCTATCGATGCAACAGGATAATACGACCATACATCAAAAGAAGACTTGAAATGAATGACAGAGCTGGAATTCGGATTAACAAGAACTTTAATTCTATTGTGGTTGAAGCAGGTGGGCATGAGAATGTTCCCTTCTTGGAGAAAGATTGTAGAAATTTTATTGACAAAGCAAGGCGGTTGCGACTTGGGGAAGGAGATGCTACTGCGATTCACAACTATTTCCTGAAAATGCAAGGTGATAATTCAAACTTTTTCTACATGATGGATTTGGATGATAAGGGTCGTTTAAGAAATGTATTTTGGGCAGATGCTAGGAGTAGAGCAGCATATGAGGAGTTTGGTGATGTCATTACATTTGACACCACATATTTAACGAATAAGTATGACATGCCATTTGCTTCTTTTGTCGGGGTCAATCACCATGGTCAATCGACTTTATTAGGATGTGGATTGGTGTCAAGCGAGAATGTTGAGACGTTTACTTGGTTATTTCAATCTTGGGTTGCTTGCATGTCTGGTCGTACTCCAAATGCAATAATTACGGACCAAGACAAGGCAATGCAAAAGGCAATTGAGATTGTTTTTCCCAATACACGCCACAGGTGGTGTTTGTGGCATATAATGAAGAAATTGCCAGAAAAGTTGAGAGGTTATAAACAGTATGAGTCAATCAAGTTTGCATTGCAGAGTGTTGTATATGACTGTTTGACCAATGAAGAATTTGAAGAACGGTGGAATAAAATGATTGAGAAATATAATCTTGAAAGCAATGAGTGGTTGATTGGATTGTATGATGAGAGGTATCGATGGGTGCCAGCATTTGTGAAGGATATTTTTTGGGCAGGAATGTCTACCACACAACGCAGTGAGAGCATGCATGCATTTTTTGATGGATATGTCAATTCCAAAACTACGTTAAAACAATTTGTTGAACAGTATGAAAATGCATTGCGAAGCAAGGTAGAAAAAGAGAACCAAGAAGAGTTCAACTCCTATAATTCATGGATTCCTTGTGTAACTCATTATGCAATGGAGAAGCAGTTTCAAGATGCTTATACTACTGCAAAATTTAAAGAATTTCAACATGAATTAACAGGGAAGATATATTGTGAATTGTCTTTGGTTAAAGATAATGATTCTTTTTCAGAGTATGAAATATCTGAAGATATAAAGGTTGGGGAGTCATCTCGGCGTGCATCTTTCAAAGTTTCTTTAATTCATGATGACTGTGACATTAAGTGCAATTGTCGTTTGTTTGAATTTAGGGGCATTCTATGTAGACATGCAATCACAGTGCTAATTCATAAGAAGATTTTAGTGATTCCAGAAAAATACATCATTCGGCGGTGGAGGAAAAATTTGAAGAGGTGTCACACGAAGGTGAAGATTAGTTATGATGATTGGAGTGCCAAACCTGAAGCATGCCGTTTTGACAAGTTGTGTAATACATTTTATCAAGTTGCAGACTTGGCAACTGATTCTGAAGAAAAGACCAATTTAGTGATGCAGAGGCTAAATGAATTGGAAATGGACCTAAACAAATATGATTGTGTTGGTAAGAGTAGTCAACCTACTACCAATATGAATGTTGGGAAAACAAATGCTTGTAGTGATGTTAATCCAACATCAACAGAGAATGCAAATATACTTGCTCCAGAGGTAGTTCGTAGTAAAGGGCGGCCAGCATATAAAAGGAAGCAATCTAAGGTCGAGCAAGTAATTAGGAAAAAGGAGGAAAAGAAAAAAAAAATGGAAGCAAAGACAAATACCAAAAATGCAGGGAATTATGTGAAGGTGTGAAATATTTGAATTATGTGATTTTTAAATTAATTCTTTTTATTTTGTTCACATTGCTAATTTTATAAATTTTTTTGTAGGATTCTAACATGGTCCAAGGCAACAAAAGTGGTAACGTTGATGATGCATTAAGTACGAAAGTTGTTGACATAGTTGAAACTCAACAAAGCATTGCATTAAAGGTACAAGATTGTATTTGCTAATTTGAGCAATTATATTGAACATTTTACTATGAGCTATTTATTTAATTGTGATGTATTGTGTTATGAAGGCCAGCCCACCCTCCTTGTATGGAGTCAACTTTACCCCTTCAGCACATGAATATAGAGGTGAATATACAATGGACAACATGAGACACTCTAGGTTTTCACACCAAAATATGTTACAGGTATGTCATATTTGTTTTATTTAATAAAAAATATATGTTGCATTTAACATGTGTTCTGTAAATTTAGGCTCAACACTTTTCATATTGGAGAGGTATATATGGTATGGATCATATTCCCTACTCTACAACAATATTTGGAATCAATGATACTGCACAATTGTCCAATATCATACAACAGCCGGTACGATATTCATTTGTTAATTTCCATCTAATTCACATCTCCATGCACTTTAATTTTATTTCGAATTTTTGCTATATATAGGGAAGCTTAAATTCAGGAAGGGATGGGGATGCTAGCAAGGGTGGTTCAGAGTGTCCAGACCAATAAGTGAGTTTTTAGTTCTATTGGTTTTCTTGATTTTTCAACAACTTTTGGATCCATTTATATATAGTTTTAAGACCTATTAGTTTGGTTTGTGTAGGCAAAAGTCAATGCGGAGGAAAATACAGCAATTTTTGGTGCAACTTCAAAGTCAAATGGAAGACAAAGAAAACATATTTTTATTTGCTTTGTTTTGTTTTATTTTGGAAATGGAGTTAAGATGTATGAGATTAATTTTTTGGCTAACTATGATGTGCTGATAGATTGGCCAATTGTGTTGCTGATAGATTGGCTAACTATGTTTTATTTGGATACCTCTTTTTTCATTATTGACTGATTTTGGTGGAATTGGATTTAATTGTTCTTAGCATTTGGTATATACCTGGCTAGTATATTGAATTGGGTGTGTTCTGTCAAAATTGTTTGTCATGGTGGAATGGTTTCATTGGAAACCCTGATTTGATTTTTATGTGCTATTATATGTTGGAACAGGATTTAAGATTAGAGATTGTGTATAATTGACAAACACGATTGACATTGCCACTGTCATGTAGAAAGGGTTAATCATGCAATTCCTCCAAATTATATGCTTCAGTTGGTGATAATGAAAAAAATTGTGTAATACATTGCAAAAGTACTCACTAAGAGAGTGAAAGATTGGGCTTAATACGTTTAGTTCCACTACTACCTCTGCTCTCCTTTGTAAGTGCTGTTAGGGAAAATCAAGTGCTTGAATTCACATTTTTTGAGTACTTAGTTCTTCTTGTAAAGGCCAACACTCTGATTCAGTGACATGCCTATTTAAAAAAACTTGGATTTTCATTCATGAAATATCAATTATAATCAAACAAAATTGTTGGCTAATTCAAGATTCCCTAACATTCATTAATCAAGAACAACTGATGATTACCACCAAGAACAAAGAATCAAAATAAAGAATATTTGAGTTAATCACTACAAAGTGGAGATCAATATGAACAGTGGCTTTAGCACTTGCACAAAAGTTTCAGATACAGAACTCTGTCCAAGATATGTTAGAAATCAGAGGATAGACAGCCTCATTATCGACCAACTGAACCCCAAAACCCCTCATTGAATCATCAATTGATAGTCATTTTGGATCGTTCAAATTCACTTAGAATTTTATGATCATGAAACCCAATAAGAAATTGGGTAAGTCCTTCAAGAAACAGAGCTGAACATATAATTTTGTTGTAGTAGCCCCATGATATGGAGAAAGTCTAATTGTTTTGCTTGTGGTAGCAGATGCTTTGTTGTAACAATCGAGACGAATCGGAGAGTTTGCTTCACGAGTCGAAGGTATGTTTCAGCCTCTTGTTGAACATATAATTTTTCGTTTCTCTGAGTCTTTAATTCCTGTCGATTCACTTCCTTATCAGTCGATTTCTCCTCTGAAAAATCACCATAAAACCCTTAGAACTCCATGTACAGATCTGGGAGCTCTTTGAACACACCAGCAACCTCTTGATCGAGCCGATCAATGACCCTGTCCCCAAATCGCCACATACCCAAAGCATCAAGAAATGATTTATTTCTTCGAATATCGTCTCCGAAACGCTTCTGAACCTTTTTTACAAACTCGATCTGTGTCGTCCACGAAATCAATCGCACAAAAACCTCTTCTCATCTATCAAGAAAATATATGGAAAAATCAGCAATCATCACATTCTTCATTAAATTACCTTCGAGTTTACACTTCAAACCTTTTGAAATCACACTAAAACTCTTCTTGCTTCTTCTTCCTCTCCGCAGGCAGATGTTTTCATATTATCTGCAAAAAAAAAAAAAAAGACGAACCATGGCCGCTTAAAGAAAGAACCGTTCCTGTCAACAAAAACTGAAAAGGAAATCAAAAAGAACAGTGAATTCGAACCTTCGTTCAGAGGAGAGAGAGTAGAAGTCTATGGTTTCGATCTTCAACATTTCAACGATTCCAATCAAAAAGAAAGCAAAAATGCGAAAATCGTACAATTCTTGAAACGAGAGTAGTATGATAAGCAATTTTTGGCAAAGGTGGGTCTGATGAGAGAGACTTCTTAGGTGGGTCTGATGAGAGAGAGAGAGGATGGTGGGTCTGATGGGTATCTGATAGTGGAAGGGGAAGACGAAAAGATTTTGGCCAATAATTAATTAAATATTAATTTTTTTATTAAATGACATGGCAGCTGATTTGGGATGCTGATTATGCTGCCATGTCATTTGGGCTATAATTTTGGTCCCTATTTTTGGTCAGTCTAGCATTACTCGAAAATAAGTTGGGGGTGTTTTAGCTGAATTAGAGAATAAATTTAGAAAACACGGGAAACAACAAAACGCAGATCCAATTAATGAGATCCCAATATCGAATCCCGTTAGCTACAAAATATGACCTTATAAAGCCTAAAACCCCCCAATTTTTCTTCTCCCCAAATCAACAAAGGCCTGTCGCCTTCTCCTTCTCCTTTTTCAGAGCACCGAAGAAAACACCGGTCGCCTTCTCCTTCTCCTTCTTCAAAGCATCGACGAAGGCCGAAGGTCGACAACATATGTACGTCATCAACCAACATATGTACAAGCACTGACGAATATCTCTCTCTCTCTCTCTCCTATAAGCATATGTACAAGCTTTACGGATCTGATTTTTACAAGATCTGTAAAACTAGATTTGGTTTTTATAGAATTGGGTACCAAATTTCTTTGTTGTTATTATTTTGGTATTGTGTATGTGTTTTTGGGACCTGACAAAAAAAATAGATCTATGACGAATTGAGAAGAAATTAACGAATTGAAACCAGGTTTGTGATGAATTGAGAAGAAAAAAATCGGATCTGTGAGGAATTGAAAAATCTGGATATGTGATGATTGAGAAGAAATTATTTCGGTAATTTATTTTGATAATTGAGAAGAAATTAAAGTTAGGTATGATATGATTTGAACCAACTTTCTTTGGTTATTTGGGTTACTGTACAAACAGGTTTTACTGTTTTCTATTCTATAGAATTGTTTTTGAAATCATATAACCAAACAAATTCTGAGACACAAAAAATATTAAAACACACTTTTTTAGAACTCTTCCTAAAAATTATTTTCGGATACTGTTTTTTGAGACGCAAACCAAATAGGGCCTACATTTTTATATCACAAAGGTTACATAAGATAAAAGAAGATTACCATTTCTACAATAAAATATATATTTCAAAATTTAGAATACTCCGACTTAATAAATTGTTGTTCTAATTATTTGGAATTCGTTATTCAAAGTTTAATACCAACCAACAAAAACAAGTTTTATGTCTCAATCATTTGGTGTTGGTTATATGAGTTTGTTTTCACCATTCATTTTGGTCATGCGTTTTACGCTCACTTAAGTTAAATATTTTTATATATTTTTTATTATTTTATTCAATATTAATTTAGGTCTACACCTACTCCTAGTACCATTAAGAAAAATTCTATCACTTTTTCTAACCGGTGCCTCTATGAAACCGGTGCCTCTATCAGCCTCCATTGAACATGACAAAACTATTTTAATCTATCATCTCTCAACTTAACCACAATTTGAGTTACTTCTACCATTTTTCTAATAGGGTCATTTCGTATTCTATCATTTCTAGTTTTTTCACACATTCTCATTTCCGCTACACTCATTTTATATCCAAAGTTTAATATAGTAGCTAAATACAATATCCTATAGTATTGCAATCTACAATCCTTTGGTTGGTTGAGGTTGAAACGTCTAGATGAAAATGGAATATTGGCCTATATCAATCAAACACATAGATGATGAAGGAAGATCATATTTTGCATATGGACGAAGAATTGTGGGGCCAGATTTTGGTACAGGAAACTTCTCCGAACCTTCTTCGTTTGCATGAGAATAGATGTTTGTGGATGATGTTTATAACGCAGACAAGAAATAAGATGGACCGCAGTTACAAATAGAATGCGTTTATGTTTCTGTTAAAGGTCAGTCCATTACTTGTTGCTGGTAGATCGGAGAAAGTTAGATTTATATATAATTTTATCCCATACTAAAATGTAACTTAGATCTAAAACATATATATATCACAAAAGAGTAATCATACTATTGCGCCAAGACCTGTCTTCGTCTTTAATTTAACCCTTTCTTAGCAAGTACCCCATAGACAACACAAAAGTGTATTACTATATAGTAGTAATCCTTGAATGGATTGAAGAAATGAAACCTCAAATTGTTCAGTATATGAATTATTGGGATGATGATTTTTCAATTAAATACTTTTTTTGTCGAGATGCAAGACATAATTAACATTAGTCCATATCATGATCACAAGAGATCAGCCAAACACTTTTTGTTTAATTTGGAGTGGCTTTAAGGCCTCTTGCACACAAGAATATGATTTAGAGTACACGCACTTTAACTACAAATTTTATTTTATCCTCTAATATATAAAACCCAAAAGGCAACCGGGGTCATCATAAGCCAGTATATATATATATTCTATGAAAAAAAAAAAAAAAAAAACTAAGAGCAATATTCTAGCTTAGACCTGAATAGCATTATAATTCATATTTTACTATACTAAACAAACAGATTTGGCCAGATCCGTTAGGATAGGGTGGTGGATCCCTTAGGACGGTTGTAGTTGGCCAAATCCGAACTCCAACTCAGTATCTCATAAAAGATTTTCAGAAATTAAACAGTATAACTTAGTAATTCTAAAACAATCTATTTCTTTTAAAATCCTCTAAAATTTGTATAATCAATTTTAAAATAAAATCCTAGAATTTTAAATTTCCCAAAAATATATTAGAGAATAGAACTAGGGAATTATATATGGTTTGGAGCCATTTAAGTTCATCTTTCACATTAGAATTGTTTGACAATAACACTAGAATTATTCATTGAGAGAAAGTTATTAGAATCGAGTTGATACTATTCAAAGTGAGTTTTAAATTGCTTGAATTAGGCTCGTCAATATAAATGAGCGTAAAAATCTTACAATGCGAAGATTGAACGAACCAAAATCGATGTCGATTCAAACTACTTGGATTGTTCAACAACCCTAGCAGGTGGTAGTGTTGGTTCTAGCAGTGGCTGTATCCTGAAAAGGAAAAGGAATGTATTTTTTTTGCAATTGAAGTTAAAAAATAATTACTTAGCCAAAAGAAATTGAAAGAAAAAGAACCATATGAACACAAATTACTCACAATATATGAAGCTTAAAGTGCCATCATTGAAAGAGTGTGCAAGCTATACTCATCGGACTCCAACGCCTGCGACCGGCTCACCTGAGTCACCCTCTCGCGGACTAGCCGAAGAGCTCGTTCCCATCTAGTTCTATTACTAGAAGTTGGTGCTGCATTGAGTGATATCTGACCCATTTGGAATAAGAAAAGCCTGAACCCATTCACCACATCGGCGTAGACTTGACGAAGAGGTCCGAGTTGTGTGATACTGAACGACAGTTTGAGGACAAAAGGCCATGCCAAGCAGGCCACCATCGGACATACACTGTGGGAGGTGGTTATGAGCTTGAGCTTGGCCAGAACCACCAAGGGCAACCCCATGGTAAGCAAGAGAAATGAAGATAAGGGTTTGGAAAAAATTGGGTTTTGAGGTTAGTGAATTACAGTGAAATGGAATGGAATGGAGCTGTAATTGCTAAAGCATGAGGAAGACAAAGTAATGATACCAATGACTGGTTCTGCTCCTATGTAACTGACTGGACAATAATGGAGTGCTTGATATTCCTATAAAATGGAATATTACGTGGGAGTACGTATATAGTAGGGTCACAATCAACTCTCTGTGGTCTTATCGTGTATTTTTGTTATATATCGAACATTTTTTTACTCTAATTTAATCGATTTAACCCAACTTAATTTCTTAATTGTGTCATATTTGGGTTCGCATAACTTGCAAACTAAGACCCTATTCGATCTCAACCAAAACCACCAAGTCTCCATAAAATAAGAGTGCAATCAATTCATATGTTAGAAAAAACAAGTAATTAGAAAATTCTTTAATTCTACAACAATTTATGCAATCTCTTACAAAGAAATAGAAAAAAATAAAAATAAAACATACATTTTTTTTCATACAATACATATTCAACGGGTTTGTCATACCAAAATGAAGTTATTTGTGTTTGTCACTCATTTGATTCATTTATTTTTATTTTTTTAGCAAATTGTATTACTTTCGAGTTTATATGATGAATTAATCAACATAATCCGCTAATGTTATGCCAATCCGGTTCGTATCTTATTAACTTGTAGTATTAAAATTGTATTATCCTAATTATTTGTAGTCGACTTATCATAGCCAAAATCTCATAATTTGTAGGAGACATATGAGAATTAATAGATGTCACATTTTTTAGAAATAGCAAAAAAAAAAAAAAAAAAGGCTTTCATTATGTGATTGTTTGCAATTCACATGCCTTGGTTGGTCGAAGTGTCAAAAATGGAATGGCCAGTCAATCAATCAAATTTTGGATCTGGACGAAGAATTGTGGGGCCTGATTTTGGCGGAGGAAACTTCTTCGAACCTTCTTCCTTTGCATGGAGATGTCGATGCTTGTGGATGATGTTTATAATTCAGCCAAGAAGTAAGGTGGACAGTAGTAGCTGGTAGTATGACGTCAAATTGTTTGCTGATCGAAATAAATATGTAAGTTTAAGTTGTTAAAGATGATGTAATTTAAGTATTTATATTTTAATACGTTGGATAATAATAACTGATAGTATGACTTCAAATTGACTTAAATATTTATATTTCAATACGTTGAACAATAGTAGTTGATAGTACGACACCAAATTGTTTGTTGGTCAAAAGAAAGTTAGATACAAGTTTAAGTTGTTAAAAAATGTATAACTTAAGTATTTATACTTCAATTGTTCAACAAGTCCTCTTACGTGCAGGCTATATTTTAAATTTAGCACGTGAAATTTTTTTTTTAATAATTAAAATGATAGCGAGATTCAAACACAGAACCTCCTACTCTTACTCTGATACTATGTTAAACAACAATTTAATCAAAAAGTTTAAACCGTAGGAAAAAGTATAATTTAAGTATTTATATTTTAGCAATAGTAATTTTACTTAGAAATGATTTCTACGACTTCAAAAAGGGGCAATTGGTTTACAAGCCTATGAACCCATAGCCCAATAGATCATCCGATGGATTTACCAACCCGAAATTCTGAGGTTTTGTATGGGCTTGGGCAATGGGAAGTGATGGCAATGAACATCCAAGTTTCCTGCATTCAGAAGCCAGTGCAATTGCACTATGGTTCAACAAGTTCCTGTTATACATCTATACTACTTCTAAAACTGGCTTAAGGAAAAAAACTTTTAATTTCCTTATTTTCCCTTTAATAATTCTATAATTCTATAATGGTTTCAAGAGTTCTCATATATTTATTGGTTGCATTAATTCAACTAATAAATTCATTGTTTGCCTTTTGATTATCTTCTTTACAAATATTATAAATATGATATAAATCTGATTTTGATTAACTACAATAATCTTAATAAAAAAAACTAATTCCTTAACCAATCTTCCTTGGCATGAAGTTATAAAGTAAACTAAAGCTACTCTGTAACTATTTGAACTTTTGCTATTCCAACATTAATTATAGACATCATTAGATTCATTAAATATATAAACAAAATTGTTAAATAAAACTCTATGAAACCCTGGATTATTTAATTTTCTTTTGTTTTAAACTAAAAACCATAAATTGTTTCGTGAATTTATTTATTAGTTTATGTTTAGGTTAAATATCAGAGAGTTTTATAGGCTATTCATGTTGTACTTCATTTTTGTATTTTTGTTTTGCTATAGGTTATCCATTTGGTCACAAGATATACTATTTGTATTCAATACACAATTTGTATTCAATACACAATTTAGGATGTAAAAAATAATGAGCTTAATTTGATTGACAGTTTAATTATTTTCAATTTAAAAAACTTCCTATTCTCTCTCTCTCTCTCTCTCTCTCTCTCTCTCTCTCTCTCTCTCTCTCTCTCATTCTTCATGATTGGCTGCATTTTCATTGAAAATCATATACACACTCATTTGAGTGTAATGTAGGGGACTCTGGAAATTATAAGTTGTCACGTATTCTAAGACACTAGGTCTGACATTGATTTTTTCCTCTTTTTTTAATCCAACTCATCAACGTCGTTTGCTTTGATTGTAGTGTGTGTTAGGATGCTAGATTGCAAATAAAATTTAGGAAAAAATCCTAGGAAAATATAGCTTCATATTTGTTACTTGTTTAACAGAATGCATGAAAAAACAGAGCAACCCCAAAAATCTTCATATTTTATTATAAAACATGTGGTCTTTAACACCTAATATTACACTTTTTTCGAAGAGGATATGTACAATGGCAACAATAGAATGAGAAGATGACGAAATTGTGGAACACAAACCATTTACATGTGATAGACTCACAAGAGTTGGTTTACTGCTAATATGGGCCAGGATATAAGGATCATTCCATTGTTTAATCGTCAATGTTTACTTAGGTGCAATATATAATTTATTTTAAAATGGTTCACGTGCAACGCACGTATGCACCAACTAATATAAAAAAATGACAGAGTTCACTTTAAAAACATACATAAAAAATAGCAACATGTGTACATAATTGGTACAAAATCTACTTATCTATACTACTATATAATGTTAACATAAATGAAAAACTTTTGTTTGACAAAAATAACCTTAATAAAAGAACTAACTCCCCTTATATCTCACCCTTTCATATTCCCTCTTCAATTTTCCTCTACTATTACTTTTAAATTAAATTCATAATATGAATTAATTAGCCCGAATGCATCAAGACTCTTAGTCTCCCATAACAGATGTTTTTCTTCCTCATCTAGAGTGTATCGCCTCTTAAAAGGGAAGAAAAAGATAACCCAATTCAAGTTTAGGAATGTGTAGCGTGTTGAGTTAATTGGTCGAGAGTTAATTGCTCTAGGGGTTTCCTGGTTGAAGGGGCTGCAAGAGCATCTCTTTCAGATAGGGAGTTTAGAACAGTGGTGAACAAGTTGCCCTAATTCCTTGTTGATCATATATATTTCAATATTTGGTTTTGAGATAGAGTACTTGCTTTGCAGATAGGTACTTTTAAAATACTCTGAATTTTTAGGAAATTTAAGTTATTCTCCGAGGCATATGCATTTCAAGGTTTAGAATCTGCTTGTGTATGCCTTTGGCAACTTGAATCAATGAATTTTGCATTTTGTCAATGATAATTCATTTTTCTTTTTCTTCATTTGTTTGGCATTAAATAATTCTATTGTAGTTTTTTTCTAGAATTAAGTTACTTGAACTAATTTATCGTGTACCACAAGTTTATGGATTTACTTGTTTATCAATTTTATGTATGTTGTTAATGGATATGCATGATTTCTTGAAAGCAAATGGCGGATGGGTGAGTTTCTGTCTCTGCCATGGAGGGTGAATATAAGCAAACTTTGCTCCAACTTCTTATCTGTGTATTTTCCCTTTCGAGGTGTTATGCGAAAACGAGAAAAAGAAAGGGTTTTACTTATTATATGCTGGAGTTTATTGAGATGACATCGAGCATCCAATTTTGCTGTACTTTTTCTTTGGTTGCTTCTGAGATGTAGCAACTAAAGTTGGTTCATCACTCTAATTAGATTGCATGAGTTAAATCTGTTCGATTTTTAATGCAAAAGGTCCTAAATTCATCATCTTAAAGTATATCTATCCATGCTAATATAAAGAATAATGTTATTTGGATTTAAAAATTTGACATAATTTGTTGACCTAATGATGTAGTTTCAGTAGAACCATTGGAACAACACCAACTTCCAATGTTTGATGGGGCACATAGTCAATCCAAAGGCCTTAGGAAAGTAGGTCAAGTAAATTAGGTCCTAATAACATTGCTCAAATATAAACTGTCAATATCTCAAAACTTTTATTTTACCTTTTTACCCCCGTAAGAATACATTTATTTTCTCTAAGCAATGAAAAGTTGACATATCAACACAAGCATTACCCTCACCTTTATGTTTTAGACCTTACAGCTCCTACAACTGATTTAATTTTTACACCAATTGAATATTTCTGTCAAACTTATTAGTGTTAGTAATGGGGACTAAAACAATTTCAAGAATTACACTATTCATCTCTCAAACACTTCTCCTTCACTATATGTCTCTACAGATGTAGAGGACCGGGTTTAACAAGTATTGATTTTATCTCTCTTTTGTCAATCACATTCTTGTATTCCAAAAAAATAGAATTGCACTGGTAATGATTAATCCCCTACTAAAGATTCACAAAATTGCATATTTTTATGATACACATGTGTATCGCAAAGAGATGGTTTGCCACAAAAAGGTTGGTAATGATTCGATCATCTTTAAGCACTTGTCAAGTGATATCCAAATAACATATACACGGTTTTGGGTTCTGCACTGGATCTGAAATTCGCGAGAATTTGGTTCATGTTTTGGTATTTTATTAGCAATTGGGGTTTCAATTGTGCTTAGAATCTCAATTCTGATAAGTGATTGTTTGTGTTCATGTTGTGTTTACACTGTCAAAATTTTTGTCATTCATATTTTACTGATCTTTGTTATCCTTTGGGAATGGTGTTCAGTGCGTTGTACCTTTTCTTTGTAGTACCACTGAAGGATTTATGTCAGTTTCTTCATCAGAGAAAAGAAATTTGCTAAATTTAATACGGGTAGTGGCTTTTATGATAAGTAGATATTGATTGTTCTAACATGATTCAATGCTTATACTGTCTAACACTTGGAGTTTTCTTGGCATTTTATATTGGTACTCAAGGCCTCTTGAACTATTCTTGTGTATTTCTTTGATCACTCTATTTTTTTTTTGCCTCCACAATCATCAGTTGGGGTGTCCTTGCTTTGTTTACTGTTAACTCGCTTTTTGGGTGAGTTCCATTTTCTATTTTTGTCTACTGGTACCGTAGCAAATTTGTTTGTGATCCTTTTTTTTTTAATTGAATCATATGTACTATTTGAATCTCTTTATCTTGTGTATGTAGGGATTCCTATGTGATTAACATGAATTTGATTCTTACAACTCTACAAAAATTATGGACTTGTTTGATCACGAGATATGAAGTTTTCATTTTTCATTGTCAACTAATTTCAGAATGTCTTGGCAGGTTCACTACAACCCACATGTGATATCAGTGCAAGCTGCATATAACATGTAAGACATTTTTGAAATGAAAAATGGTAATCATAGTCCATAAAAACCTTACTACCTGTACAGACTCATAACTTTTGCTGAAGATATCTATGTCGTCCTCTATGTTATTAATTTATTTCAATGATTATATATGGAGGAATTGGCTTTCATGAGTTGTGAAAATTTCCCATAATAAGATACCGTTCAAAAAATTTTAAAGAAGGTTTTTCCCCTCATTTGTGTTAAATACTATGGACTGACTACTTGAATAAGATCTTATCATTTTCTTATCATTTTTCTATCTAATTCTTCTCTCAACCTATGTTTAACGTCAAAATCTCACTCCTCACCATTTGCTTCATTTTGTTTTTTTTTTCTTTCTTGGATATGTGTGGCTGGTTATGCTGTTTTGTTACTTATTATATGTTATCTACGTTTTGCTCATCAACTTTAATTTTTGCTTTTGTTGTTTATGCTTGTGCCAGAATTTACAATATGACCTTTTTCAAAATTTTATTTATTTTTTACATGAAGTCATTTAATTAAAAATTTGGATTAAGATATCTCTTAATATTTGGAAAAATTCTAATTTTTTTCAACTTATGCAAGTTTAGCTAATGAGTCATCTGTGCATTTCAGATATTGGTTGTCCTTGTTTACTGTGAATATTTTCATTGTGAAAATTTTGGTTAAGCGATTTTGGCAAAAAAAAAAAAACGACTTGTAATTTAGCTAAAAAAGGTTTATATCTCTTTACTAAAATAATAATTTAGGAAATTGTTCCCCCTATTAACTCATAAGAGTTAATAAACTTGCCTATAAATTGTGACAAACACATATTTTGTTTTAGGGTACAACATTGAGGACCCCTTATTGTATCAGGATCTAAAAATTAAAATAAATAATAGATATTACCGCAAGAATGAAAATTTTTAAATATTTGAAATGTTGCACGTGCAACGCATGTGTGCATCAACTAGTTGTACTAAATGAAGGTTAAGTAAAGATTCCTAGTACTAGATTCCTTTTAATTTTAGATACTATACTATGAATTTAAGAGCATCTCCAACAGATGCTTCAAATGCCCAAAATAGGCAAATTTTAGCTAACCAAAGCCAAAAACAGCACTCCAACAGATTATATTTATATGCTGTAAAATAGATTTTTGCTACAGTGATACTCTATATTTAGAGCATCACTGTAGCACTATGTGAACATAATATATATTATTTTCTCTCTCTTCTTCTCATTTCTTCCATTCTCTCTCTTTCTCCCTTTCACTATTCTCAAAAAATATAATACAAAAAAGATGATAAATAATATTTAAAAGGAGTAGTTAAAAATATAGAGAATCTGTTGGAGTGTGTATTGAAAAAGTGAGTAGCTAAAATAGAAAAAGTTGTTTTTTAGATAGCTAAAATAGCTATTATTGTTGGAGATGCTCTAAATGAAATTTATTACATTTAAGTAGGGCTGTTAATCAAACTGAGCTACTCGAGCTTGGCTTGAGTTCGGCTCAGGTTCGGCTCGTTCAGACTCGGTTCGTTTTTTAAACAAACTCAAACTTGAACAAGTTTTTAGGCTCGTTTAGAAAACAAGCCCTACAAGCTCGGCTCAAACTCGACAGGCTCGGCTCGTTTATGTGCAAATGCTCGGGCTCGGCTCGGGCTCGACTTGTTTTTAGCTCGTTCAGGCTCGGCTCGTTTCTTAAACGAGCCGAGCTTGAACAATTTTTTAAGCTCGATTAAGAAACAAGCTTTTCAAGCTCGGCTCGAACTCGGCTCGGACTCGTTTGACTGACAGCCCTACATTTAAGTCTGTCTCCCACTAATGTTGTAGGTGATCTAGTACAAATGGAATCTAGTACTAAAGTAAATAGTTTATGAGGCCCAGGCCAATGCTCAAATTATTTAAGGATTATATCTTCGCCTACAATTCTTTGAACAATGAGGGTTTATCATATTTGTGCATTGCATTTAAATTTTATTTTAACGTGAATAATTTGGCCAATTAATGCCAAACAATATTTTAACCCTTTTTCCCGTGTTATTTACGCGGACTGCCATTCACCGAACTGATCAATTGAGGCACTATATCATTAAATTGAAGGGGACAAAATCGTAATTCAAACCTATACATGCTCAAGCCCACCCAAGCTTGAGTAGTTAGTGCGGGCCAGATCTGATGGGCCGTAAACCGCCTTAATTGGCTTAACGGATGCATGGAGCATTCCCACAATGTATATGAAGGAGAATTGTGAAAGAGTACGCTAAATTAAATTTATTGTCTTTTAAGTACATAGTTTTTAATGTGAAGTCATTTAGTCCTCATCTTCCTAACTTTATTGTGTCTAAGTACATATTTTGACTCTTTAAAAAAAATTGACATATTTACCTTCCCCTTAAATCATGCATATTAGATTTGACAGTTTTTTTTTTTACTTTGTTTTATTATATTAAATATTTCTTTAATTAATGAATTATATTCTCATAATATTTGACATCTAACATTTCTTCTTTATATCATAATCTATTTTGAATTTTGAATTTTGAATTGTATTCTCAGCATCTTTGTCATCAAACATATTTTCTTTCTTCTTCTCCAACCATCAGTCATTAACGTTCTTCTTGTTCTCTAGTTGATTTTTTTCTTCTTCTCCTCGAACCAATTAACATTAAAAGGGTTGTCATTCTTCTTCTGCAACGTTAGCCATTATCAAGTTTAAAATTATGTTTTCATTTTGTTTTTTGTTTTCAACTGATTATTTGATTGGTCACGTTTTTTGTTTACTTTTTTTATTCAAATAATTGTTTATTAATTTTTACATTTTTATGTTTATGTGTTTTTTTTCTTCTTAGTTTTCGTATTTTAACAATGAGCATTGCAATAATGGCTGTTGTTTTAACGAAAATATTATGCTTTCTTCTTCTTCTGCATATTGTTTTCATATTAGTTTCATAAAATGATGTCCACCCACACACAAGGGACGAAAATTAAAGCCTAAATATATACTTGTACATGAGTTTCTTCATAGAATGTCAAAATAAGTTAAAAATGTGATAACAAAATGTTACTCAAGCAAAACACAACACTCTATGAAAACAACATAAAATAATATTAACTCAATATATAGAATGTGTGACTCCAATGTGTGTCAACAAAGAGTTCTTATCATATTATAAATTCACATATCAAAATAAAAAAAAAAATCTATGATAACAAAGGATAAGTAAAACAACACTATGAAAATAAAGTATGTCAACAAAGTATTCATTGAAAATGTGACTATAAAAATGATGTCATATATAATAGATAGATAGTGTGACTCAAAAGTGAGAGAAAAAAAAATCACATATCAAACACTGTGATTGTTCCTTTCATATAGAAAGTGACAGCACAATGTGCATTCGATTTGACTAATGTCAAATTGTTCAAAAAGAAAAATGATTTTATAGAGTGACTTAATAAAACCAACACATAAATATCTATGTCTTAAGGAAGCAACACATGCCCACAAACATGTCAATTGAAAGAGTTATTTCAAAAAAACAAAAACACATCAAACATTATGGTTGTTCCCTTCATATAGAGTGGATAAATAGTGTGACACTATAGTGATACTTCAATTCATAGTGTGTCTTCGTAGTATTATTTTTTTATAAAACTCATAAATTTTAAGTTTTTCTCATATTAGAACTCCTATATCTATATAATAAAGTACATGGAGTTTTGAAATTAGAGACAAGTAGAGGTTCAAATCACTTCAAGACAAAACATAAACACATCGGACGAACAACATAATTCTTACATAAACGACGACTCAGATCATCTCAAATTGATTGAATCGACGGACCACAATGAGTCCTATTAACAAAATGTCACATACCCATTAATCAAAACACAACAAACAACAAATATGCAATCGATTTATGTATGCCTCAAGAATATTCTCTCTCCCTCCCAACATGTTTTCAAAGTCAGGTATCTTTCTTTCCTCAAATCTACCCAAATCTTGTTAATCACGCATCTCGTTCTCTCATAACGAGAAAACGTTCTATTCCTTCCCCATTCTTGCCCTAATCCCCGTCCTCCTATTTTTGCCTTGCCATCTCCTTCTCTCTCCCTAAGACAACGAACGCCCAACCAAGCCAACGAACAACTCAGATTGCCGTGAACACCAGCCCATCTGTTTGTCATGGCATCTTGTTCAGTTCTCTCTCCTCTAATTCTTCACTCTCTCACCACTCACGCCATCCACTACCAGTGTTTGTTGCCGTCCCACATACCTATACTCCTCTGTGATTGTTCTCTTCACGCCCCAAATTAAGGCCTTTTCTTTTTCAGTATTTGCTTTCTCCTCCCCATCTTATTCTTTATCTCTCTCTCCCCTCTCCGCATAAACGTCGTTGCCCTACTCTGGCTCCAGCGCTACCGACCCTCCGACGCCATCAAGGTTTGTCTCTTTGCATAGTGAATATCGAACTATGTGTCTTCCAACTAAAGTTGTTCATCAATAGCTTGAGACTTCAGGGTTTTCTTGAAATCTATCTCGTAGAATTTTCTCCAATTTTTCCTTCCGATGCAAATAAACTAGTGTCTCCTATTCTAGATTGGTTTGAAATCTTGGTCCATATTTCGTCGGGTAATAGTCTTTGTTTTTATTCATTGTCTCTTTATATAGGAGCGCATCTCTTCTTAGGTTATTCTAAACTTATTTTTCCTCGGAATTTCATCATGTTTATTTGACATTTGCTTATTTATTTGATGTTAGAAATTCTAAACCTTCAAATCTTCTTTCTCTCTTCTATTATTTTCTAACATCATCCGTCTCACACTCACTCTCTCTATATACCCTAAAATACCCATCCTCTAATTTTCTTGTTCCTCATCTTTCAGGTACCCTTCTCTGAAACATACCCCCTTTCGTGTTTTCTAATTAGTTGATTCTCTCTTCTTTCTCGGCTACAGCGACGGCGACCAGCGGCCTCTTCTTTTTTCCAATCGAGTACAAGAAACTTACTCATTGAATCCAATAGTAGTACAAAACACCAAGTAAAAATCAAGCTATGGATGAAAGATCACTGATTCTTCTCTGATTTGAGATTAATTGAAGTAGCATTATTTTCCATGGATAAGCGTGATATGAAGATCAATGTGAAGAAAGACAAATTTCAAATTCCGGAAATTGCTTTCTTAGAATAGTGAAAAATAAATTTTCACTAGCCCAAGACTCACAACCGAAGTTGAAGAATAACGAATAAATTAGAATATAGCTCCAAAAAATGAGGGAAAAAAAAGGCCTTTATTATTATGGAAAAATCTAAGCTACCAGCTTACAATCAAAAGCTTATAAAAGAGAAAGCTTACAAAAAAAAAAACTTTCAAGAGATAAAGTAGGAATAAGCTGATAATTGTTGTTGGTGATTTGTGTTTTTGTTGGCTTAGTGATTTGGGTTGGTAGGGGGTCTATTTATAGGTGACTAGAGAAGGGTCTAGAAGCTCAAGGTAGGTGGAGGTTTAGAAGATTCAAGAATTCTAACTTAGTGGTGAAAATTGGTAGAAAAGTGAAGGTTCTAGTTGGTAGAAGGCTCAAGAAGGATACAAAGTGCAAACATGTTATACAAGGTTCTAGATATTGAAATTCTCAAATACATTAATCCTCACTACATCCCTTAAAAATAAAATATTTAAATAAATAATTACTAAAAGTTTACTTTAAATGTTTAACACTCCCCCTTAAAGTGAACTTTTGGAAATAAGTCCAAGCTCTGCACAAAGATTCTCGAATGGTCCCTTGGAGAGAGACTTTGTGAAGATATCTGCAATGTTGTCCTTACTCTCCGCACCTCCAATACTTCAATTGTTCCGTCAAGCACCTTCTCACGAATGAAAAATGATGCTCGATCTCAATATGCTTTGTTCTTGCGTGACACACTGGATTAGTAACCAACTTTATAACACTTTGATTGTCACCAAGAAGTTTTGTATGAATAGATGAAAACACATCCCCAACAAGTCGGCGAAGCCAAGTGCATTCTTGAGTAGCAAGAGTGGAAGCCTTATGCTCCGCTTCGATAGTAGAAAGCGAGATTGAGTCTTGCTTTTTACTACGCCAAGAGACACATGCCGAACCACAAGAACACGTCTCGATTTTGTCACAAAAAACGCGTCTCGGGCCGGGTTGACTAACCTAACTCTTGAGAAGGCCTTACCATAATTGGGTACTCTGCTTTAGTGTGACTGACAAAAGCTAGGCTAGGTTTGCTATGTGACGCCCCAATTTCCGGGGGTCCTTTATTAACCGTTGACCATCCGTCAACCCGCGGAAATACTCATGATAGTCGTATAACCCGACACCACGTCATTCACATGCTTTTAACCGGATTTACCATCCACAAGGTCAATTATACCTCAATTTATGTCCATTTATGTCATAGGAACCAAAGAAAACAAAGCCCAAAAGCATGGCTAAGCATTTTGAAAATTTCAAATTTTTTTGGAAAAACCTTCCGGAAGGTCGACATACACCTACCGGAAGGTCGCTGAAAGAACAGTTAAATGAAAAGGATCAATTGCAAGAACTTCCGGAAGGTCGACATCAGTAGCAAAAACCTTCCGGAAGGTTCATTCCAGTAGCCAAAACCTTCCTTAAAGCTACCCCATACACTCCAAACTCATCCAACACATGTTTAATGAGATTATTCCATATAATACACAACTCATACAAGCTCTATCACAATTCATTCCATAATATATATACATCAAAATGGAATTTTGTTAAAGGTTTTACAAAACTCAAACTAAGGCCACAAGCCGGCCCCCTTCATGCTTGATGCTCTCCAAGTGAGCCATCCACCGGTGCAAAACCCACACCTGAAATGTTGTCCCACGAAGGGTGAGCCACGCTCAATAGGATATCCTCCTACAGAGGCTACTCCCCAACCTAAGTGCATGTGAAATGCGCACATGCAACAATCAACAAGCATCAACCAATCCAACAAGAGTATATACTTCAATGTTAGAAAGCTACCATGCTATGCTATGTCATGCCATGATATGAGATGGAACTCACTCACGCACCTTATCCCGAGTCTTCCCCGACTCACACAACACAATGCAAAAGTCAACGTGTATGAACCCGTCTATTGACGGAGAAACCCTCCCAATGATCGTTTGAGATAAAAGTTATGTCTTTATAAAAAAATCAAATCATTGTTAGAGGCTACCCATTGAATGGGTGTTTTTATACAACAAAATATTGTGTCTTCCTGGGCAACGGATTTTGGAATCGCACCGCCGGCTCCGTGGGCCTATCTACACTTTTTGGACTTGCACCGTCGGAGTGTATAAACCAGTGGTTCCGGGTTTTTCACCCGAGGGAGTGTCTAGCCCTACTTGCTTTACCCGACACAAGTTTTCCTTATGCAATGCAACCGTGCAACTCAGTTGGATCTTTGATCCCGACTTTCCCGAGTTCACATACCAACCACCAAGATTTGGTGTTTGATCCACAACACATGCACACACCCACACTCATGCCTATGACCCATGAATGCGATGTCAACTCACCTACACACACTCATGTCTTATAACCATGAATGTGATGTACCCATGAGAATGCAATGTAATATACCCTTGCATCTTCTCCACATGTTCAATATGTATGAATGCCATATGAACAACTCAACAATAAATCCACATATCCATGGTACTTCATATCATAAGCATATGCATATAAATACCATAATTCAACACTTTGTCAACACCTCGTAAGCATGTGTATGTCAACATTTTCCTTAATCACAATATCCAAGCATGTTATACATAGTTCATGCAAAACATACTTCACATTTTCATCAAAGCATTTACTCAACACCTTCAAAGCATCCAAGATCATGTAATCACATAATATACTCAAATTCATCATAAAGCTCAAGAAATCATATTAATTGATTTCTACACAATTATACCAAGATAGAATTCATTCTACCCATAACATAACCTCATATGTCATAATTTCTCAGAAAATTATCAACAACCATTCCTAATTGTCCATTTCATTTAGGAATTCACTTTACCCAATTTCCCATATCAATTTTCTACACTTCAAGTTTCTTTATGAAATTTACCCATCAAGTAAATTTATTTACTCATTTCATACCAACCTTGCTTAGCACATTTGGTACTCATTTCCCACACATGAAATACATTGGTGGTACATTAAACTAGAGAATGTGATTTAAATCATACCACCCATTCTCAATACTCATTTCACCCAATTAACCACAATAGGCAAGTGATACATATATATATACACCTACCCATTCCATATAACCTTCCTAGGTTGGAAATAAACCTAAGTAGGAAGAAAATCCTACCTCTTGTAGCGTGTAGAATCGCCGTGGGAAGCTCCTAGAACTCAAAGTAAGCTTGAATCCTTCACTTCCAAATTTTCGGCCCTCCAACATTCGGTGAAAACCGTCGTTTTTTGTACCCACGCGTAGCCCTCGACGCGTAGATCAACTCTTGTTCTTGGCCCGAGTCGATTTGAGCGCTAGAACGGAGTAGATCGTAGAGAGAAGGTGAAGTTTTCTCTCATTTTCCTTCTCTTCTTTTCTCTCGGCTGAAACCGGCTGAAATGGTGAAGGAGAAGTCTGATTTTTCAGACTTTAGGCCCTTATTTATATTTTTAGGATACTTGGCCCACAATTGGCCACATGTCCTATTTAATTTCGGGTCCGTTTTAATCCCGAAACGACTAAATTTCGCTCCGGTTCAAGTTCGAATTATTTTTATTTCAACTTGCCTCTAATATTTCCCCAAACTTTAAAATTTTTATAAAAATTTCGTGCACGGGGTCACCCGAGGCCCGTTCGTCTCGTAAAACGCGAAAAATCCGACTATCTCGGAATTCAACGAAATTTGACGTGGTAACTAGGTTTCGCGAGACGAATCCAACGGTGGAATCCGTTTCGTCATCCGAGATCTAGAAAAATTCAGTTTTTCAACTAGTACCGAATTGACAATTCACCTATTGCCCTTGTTCGTCAAAGTTTAAATTTTTCGGGGTTTCACATGCTAGTACCTTCATATTTAAAATTGTAGGTGTTAAATTTATCATGATTTGGGTTTACAGAGTTTTTTGAAAAGAGAACACAATTTCAATAATTGGAAGAAGAAAATATAGCCAATGTAGTTTAAACATTTTCACTTGCGATGTCAGTTGTTCAAATTAGTTTATGTGATTATTTTAAAATTGTAAATTATAGTTTGACATTTTAAACTATAAATTTAATTTTACTTTACTCCTAGAATTATTAAATTTTTCACATTTATTCATCAACTATTTAAATTATTTCATATTGCCTCAAATACAAAAGTTCGCTATATTTTTTCTTGACAATTACAGATATGGCTAGAAAAAGTTAAAAAAATCATATAATTTAGGGTGTAAAATAAAATAAATATTCATCAAATTTATAACAGACATTAATAATGGGAGCAGTGTAAAATTACTCACATAGTTGAAGGTACAATTTAAAAAGAATAACGTTATTTAAACTTAAAAATATGACAGTTTAAGAGATAATATAAAAATAGTCATAACTGAAGAGGTCAACATGTAATTTACCAAAGACGCTGATTTTAGTTTCCAAAAGTGAAAGCTGAGGCGCGGGCCAAATCGTACCGTTATTCCCCAAATCTTGCGCCTCTCCCAACATGTTTCCAAAGTGAGGTGTCTTTGTTTCCTCAAATCTCCCCAAATCTTGTTTATCAGTAATCACGCATCTCGCTCTCTCCCCCCAACGATAAAACGCTCTCTTCCTACCCCATTATTGCCCTAATCCCCGTCCCCTCCTCTCGTCCCTCCGTTTTTGCCTTGCCGTCTCCTTCTCTCTCCCTAAGGCAGCGAACGCCCAGCCAAGCCAGCGCACAGCTCAGATCGCCGTGAACACCCACCAATCCGTCTGCCATTGCATCTCGCTCAGTTCTCTCTCCTCTGATTCTTCACTATCTCACCACTCACGCCATCCACTATCACCGTTTGTCGCCGTCCCACATACCCACACTCCTCTGTGATTATTCTCTTCACAGTCTTTGCTTTCTCCTCCCCATCTTATTCTTTATCTCTCTCCTCTCTCTCCTCTCCGCAGATACGTTGTTCATCAATAGCTTGAGATTTCAGGGTTTTCTCGCAGAATTTTCTCCAATTTTTGCTTCCGATGCAAATAAACTAGTGTCTACTATTCTAGATTGGTTTGAAATCTTGGTCCAGAGTTCGCCGGGCAATAGTCTCTTATCTCTTCTTAGGCTATTCTAAACTTATTTTTACTCGGAATTTTGATATTTGCTTATTTATTTGATGTTAGAAATTCTGTTTTGTAAAACTCTAAATCAAAATAATATTACCAACAATTCCAATAATCTAAGTGCGGTTGCTTCTTTTGAGGAAGAGTCTGTGCAGCCTTTGATTGGCAATGAAGTCCAGAGTGATCGCAAGCTTTTGGAACTAGTGAGGGCTATTACAAAGGAGCAACTCCAATCAATGTTGGCTTTCCTGAAGGTAAAGCTAGTGCACATCAAATCTTTTTGTTTCATCATAATCTATTTCTTGTACGAAAAAATGAATGGAAGAGCTGGTTCAATTTTTTGGTTTTGTAGGCAGATAAGGAAGCATGAATGGACAGAACAGGGACAGCTACAGAAAGTTAGAATTGATACAATGATGTTGGTCTACCAAGCCACAGCTAGGTTTAAGAGTATTGCATCTGTTGATCTGGATTGTTAGTCATCGCAGAGATTGTTGCATTGAACTCTTGAACTGTTGATATAAGCTGCTGATGCATTTTTATTCCCTGTCTCGCGAAAATTGAGAAGTTGTGAAGACTCTTCAGCTCTTTGCTTGCTTGGATTTCCCAAGTTGCTGTCACTCGCCATGGGCAGCTGCTGCGTGTTATGCTTATTCACTTCAAACCCCTTGTGTCAAGTACATTTGCTCAGGTACATTGTTTGTTCACTGTGGATTATCTTCTGCATCCGGGGACACATTTTGGTACATGTTTTTGCATATGATGCACATTTGGGTAACACTTTTGCAATATGAACAGGCTGTCACTTGGGGCAGAAGTCATGGAGCCATGTTTTAGTGTGTCTTGAAGACAAGCTGTGAGATAATATGATGCGAATGGAGCAAGGACTGTTCTCCTGTGGGCAGTTCTATCATGAGGTTACCTTTATATTTTTGTTAATAGAAATGTTGAATGGCAACACATATAAGACACAACCAAAAAGTAAAGCCTGCATGTGCATATATATAGACTCCGAATTTGGGCATGTATTTGTGAGAGTGCATGTTTTTTGTATGGATTGGTCATATGCTCTACACATATTCTTTTTTATGTTTATGTGGTCAATTGCTAATATATTGAATTCGGTAGAGCGTGTTTTTCACAATTCAATGCATGGTTAATATTGGAGAAAATAGTTTGGATTATACAAAATAATTCTGTTATTCCTGCCTTTTCTTAAAGACATATAGGTTCAAAAAAACTAGTTTAGTTAACTGTTAGAGGGATTTCTTATCACGTTCTTATTTACTTGATTTATATTTGAATGCGAGATGTTGAAGTAGGTTGAGGTTCCTCAATTTGCAGGAGTAATATGCATATTTTCTCTTGGTAGCAATTACCTTTTACCAACTTCTAATTTCGCTCAAAAATAATTTGCCTCGACTTTTATAATTATGCACATAACCTTCCTATGGTTGCTTGCCCAAGTGAAAAGCCTAACACTGTTAAAGATGCTAACATTTGCTCAGAAAACTTGCACGGTGTAACAAAAGCTTGGAGTGATTTGGTCTTGTTTAAATGTTTTTGGGTGTGAATTAGATGAGAAAGAAAATGGGGGTTTCGTCGAGTTGCAGAAACTTTCTGGCCGCATTCCAGCCATAAGTTGTTTGTGCAGTTGTATACGAAATAATAGGAATTATTGATATGGTCTTCTCTTTCCTCCTGTACAAATATTAGTTGTTTGCTAATCTTTTCGTTGTAGAGAGGAGATGCGTAAAAGAGATGTAGTGGACATAAAGAGGTTTAGAAGAGAAACAACAGAGAGCAATGTAGAGAGCGAAAAGACAGTCAGTTTATCTATTATATGTGGGGGTATTAAGGTCATTTTGTCATCACCGTGACCATCAGTGGTGCACTTTGGTCTTCAGACCACCCTATGTTTATGTTACTTGATTTTAAGTGAGGGAGGTGAAGCATAAAGGGGCTTAATCACAGAGGGTAAAGTGAAAATTTTCTTATTCTTTTGCCCGGTAACAGCTCCGTTACATGCTGATGATAATAGGCTGATGGTGATCTTGTTCATCGAGAGCCCTTTTAGTTCTCAAATGATGTTACATGTGCCTCACAAGGTCGTCTCTAGTGCCTTCTTGTATTATCCTATATAACCCTTGTTGCTTTAGATGGTCTACTAGACATTTCTTTACCTTATTAATTCATCTTATTCAATTGTTAATCTTTTTTTGTGTGCATGAAATGCACTGATAGTTTCGAACATGTATCCTAACCAAATGATTGGCAAATATCATAGCCTACAACTGGTGTGGTTTCTCTTTCACGCGGGATACAAATTGGTACAGGTGCACAAATGATTGTTGGACTGGCACAAAGACTGCAAATATCCCTGCAGTTATGGCAGCAACTGCTGCAGCGTCGGGAGCAAATTTAAAATTGACCGAGGCATTCAATTTGGAGGTGATTAGTACTGTATAGACAGTGTTGCACATTGTGATCATGCTGGAGAAATTTCTGGCATGAGGAGCTTATATGAGATCATCGGTGGACTTGATTCTAAGCCTATGCTAATGGGTTCGGGGCATAAGCTTGATGTTTCAACTCTCGGGTTTGGAGTGGCCCTTCAGCACTCACAGTCCAAAAACGATTCATTTTATGAGATATTACTTACCAGGTTTGTGTATCTGCCACAAAAGTTTGTTACATTTCATAAAAGGTGGGGGAAGTGGACAATAATCTTTAGGTGTATATTTTTCCTTTTAGAACAACAATTGATATCTACCAAGCTGTCTCATGAGACATGACACCTTTTATATACGTCTTTACTTATTTTATCCTATCTGTACCATCAGCTTGTCTACTGATGCAATTATGTCTCGTAAACATCTTTGTGACCTAAAGTTTGAAACTCATATGTCCTTTGGCGCAATTTTTTTCCTGTTCTAAACTTGGCGTGAATTGATGATACAATATTCCCATTGCTACTTTTTCCCTTAATACCAGTATCTAATGACAGTTGTGCCACTGCCTTATTTGTACTGTTGTTCCAATTATTGTTATGCCACTGCCTCTCAATGTACTATAATTCGAATGACCATCTTGTGTATGTTGGCCTCTAGAATATTTTGACATCCATAGACTTACTGTTAAGAAATATGTGTGCTATTTGATAGCATATGTTTATTTGTTAGCTTTTTTAGTGTTTTATCTTTAGGATTACTGACTAAGTTCATTTGGATACTAATATTTGACAAATGCTTTGATAAACATAATAATAGAATTTCTCAGAATTATTTCTCACCTCATAAGTGAGATGTTGTTGATTGTCTACTGACTACAGTTCAATAAGAAACCTTTCTGCTGACAAACTTAGTAGAGCTTGGTTAGAGGGTAAACACGTGCTTGGTTGTATTGCTACTTTAGCATTTCTTGCTTTCTATTTTATTCGGCTGCTTCTATCATATCAATGAAAGAAGGTATCATATTTCTGTTACACTTGACTAGCATGTTGCTATTGTTGTTGTTGAATGGTGATTACGTTGTTAAATTGCACTATACATGTAAAGTTCACTTGTATTGTCAATACTGTATTAGGCTTTTCCTTCTCTGTTCAGTAGGTAGACTAGTTACATTGTATTAATACTTTATTGATATGAAATTCCTATAGTTAGGGTTGTTGAGTTGTCTTTTTCTAAATTGTTTTAATTTTGCAGCTAGTTCGACAAGATAGTATAGAGCAACTCTGGATACTTTGACCTTCGCAACTGCCATGCTTCTAGGGCTCAAGTACTGTTCATTCCAATCTTAGGGAAATCTTCAAAATTTCAGAATGGGGCTTCAGCTATTGGAAGACCGGGTTTGGCGGTGATAAGAATTTATTCTTTACAATTACTTTTTGCATCTAGCACATATTTTTCTTAAGCTTAATTTTTTCCATATGGCATAGTTTGCCTCCATGTGTCCATTAGCACATATGACACTGAGTCGAATATGTTTTTCGCCTTAGCAATAATGGTTTAGGAATGTATAGAAAAATAAGCTATCTTATATGTCTAATCTAATGCACAATTTTTAGCCCCTAGAACCCACCTATTTTTCCCGTTGTTTTTGTGCTTTTGAGGGCTTGTGCACAAAATTTGATACTTATGCTTGATAGACTACTTTGATAATTTAAGTGCATCATATGCGCTACCAATGGTGTTGCATTTAGGCTTTTACAATTTAAGGTCTTCTATATTTTGTTTCGCACGAGGTTAGGTATGCTATTATGCTAAATGCTGTTACATTTCTATGTTAGATGCTGATATTACTAAATTTTTTTGGGTATCTTCTTTTCCAGAATCACGTGTGTCAAAGCATGTAGTAAAATTTTTAATGTGGGTTCAACGGGGAGGGTTTTAGGCTTGTTTATATGCAGTTCTATCTTTGTTTGGAAAACAGCAATAACTTATATGCAGTTCTATCTTTGTTTCTATCTTCAGCACGGGACATTATCCCTAACTATATGACTTTTTGCCTAGCATGAGTGTTCATATTTAGTTAGTTATCCAAAGATGTATTGATGCTGGATTGCTTCAATGTAAGCGGGCATACATGTGAATTAGTTACGGAAAAGATATACTCTTCAATGCAAACATCTCATGTGATTTTACTTGTGTGCCCATCTTAGCAGTCAATTTAGCCCTTAACTGCTGTTTGATAATTATTTCTCCTCTTCCCTGTATACTCTGTATACTCTGGAGAATGTGCACTGCATCTGTCAGTTGTTTTTGACCCTTTTCATTTAGCTAGAAATTCCTTTAAAGGATATTATTAAAATTGGAAAGTGAAAGATGTCTCGTGTGTATTGTAGGGCTTCTTTGGGTTGGTTTTGCACATGAACCAAATGGGATGGTACAAGTACCAAATATTTTGCCTGAACCAAGGCTCAATCCATTTCTATTTTTGTTCATCATCTTTTACATGAGTGAGTAAATGCTCCCCAATATGATTAAAAAAAATGAGGAAATGAAAAATGGAAACACTTTAATTGATGTGGTAAGATTCTAAGATGCGATTATTCTAGCTTGCAGAAGAATCAATATCTCCATGGGGACCGGATGGAGAACTGTGCTATTGGAAGGTCGAAGTGGGAGTAGCTGCTTCCGAGGATATGGCAGCATGAGGCTGATAGGCCTGATGTTTGGGCGCAACCTGTTGGTTCAAAATAATCATATTGAATTCCTGATTGCACTTGTCCCTTTGATCAAGTATTTCAATCTTTTTGGTTAAAGGGCCTTAAGGCGCCGATGCCATTCGGGTAATAATTATCTACTATTGCACTCATTTATTTTAGGAAAAATGTCCTCTTTTTGGTTTATGATCCTCAGATTGCTATCTCTCTGCAAACACTTATCTGAAGGATGAAGTGACTCAACTGGTGCAGATATGTTCTTCCGTTCTTAATCTATAAGATTCAGAAATGGTAAAGACTGGACGTTTAATACTATTTTAGCACATAGGAGTGACTGTGAAATTATATTTGGTTAAAGTAAATGTCAGTGGAAATGCCATCATTTAACATTAGGAAGCTCAGACAAAATAGAACGATGTTTTGAAGGCCAAAGGCCTTTTGTTTCAGTCGTTCAATATAAAACTGCCAAAATTCGAATTGAGGATGGTATAACAGTCGTGTAATATTCATTAAGAAATCTCAAAAATAATTAAAAGCTAAAAACTTTCGGATTCTCCAAATTCAGCGAGTTTGATTTCTGACCAAATGTCCACATTGAGGGAAAATCCATTTTTTTAGTAAAATGGTCAAAGAGAGATCTGTGAACATGATTAGAAAGCACATGGAATGTGTTATACGAATATGCTCGCTTTACAGGGAGGGGAGTATAAATCGTGTGTGACATTTTTTTTTTCCACAAGAAATTCTTCCAAATACTACAGTTACTATCATTGTTTATTATTATTTCCTACAAAGTTCAACTTCCGCAGGTTAGCCTAGATTTAAACTTGTCAATCCTCTTTACATGTTAAATCGTGTTCTTTTTGTAGCTGGATTTTACAGTTAAGGCACTTCAAATCATTGTTCTTATTTTTTGGCTGACATGTTGCTTGATAGGATGAATGTGAACTGAAAAAAGAAAGGAAAAGACTTGCCAATAAAGCATCTGCTAGGAGGTCAAAAATTCGCAAACAGGTATATAAACCAGAAACAAGAGTTATAACAATGGTTTAAATTCTTTCAATCCTGGGCTAAATTATCACCATATCTGCCTTGTCGAAATGTTTCTTGCCTGCTATGTTTTAAAGGTATGGTACTGCAGCTGACTCGAGTGAAACTTTGTGTTGGATTTTAAATGGTATAGGTCAATGTATACATCTTGAAAATGCAAGCTCCTTTTGGGAACATGCGAATAACAGGTAGTGGAAAAATGAAGTAAATAGGAAATACTAAGCCTGGAATAGTTTGAGTTATAGAGCTGATCAGGAATTTAATACATTATGTACATGTAGGTAAAAGGTAAAGAATGAGAAGAAAAACATATTATTAACTATTAAGCACCCAAAAGTTATTTTGTTTTTTCTTATTTTAATTTTTTCCAAGAATCGGGTGGGGGAGGAACAACAAGGTATCAGGGATGGGAAGCATAAAAGAGGGAAAGGAAATGGTGGTCTCTCCTTCCATTTGCTTATCCTTTGTTTTCAAACAATGACCATTTTCTATTTTCATAGAAAGTGTTTTCGCTTACCTACAGTTGTTTCGATTGTGTATGCTTGTCTCCCTTGGAATTAGGCTAGAGTTTGAAAAAAATAACTAGCGTTTAAGCCAGTATTCTAAAGGCCAACTTGTGCGGATTAGAACAAGTGATTCTTACAGAATATATTATCTATTTTGATAGAACATATTTTATTGGCATGTACGGGTGTAAATATTTTATGGAGTTAAGATTGCAATACTCTGGGGGCATGAATCACATACTCCAAAGAACAAGAACAAGGTATAACGATGCATATGAGGATGCAAATTTCTCTACGACAGAGAAATTATTGAGTATGCATAACTTATTATTATGTTGGCAAAAACTCTTTTCTGGCAAAAACAAGAGGCTTGGGGTGTCCTATGGGTGATTGTGAAACCTTCCCTGGAAGGGTGACGATCTTCCAACCCTGAACTACATTTCATTCCAACACCACTTTCAAAATGCATTAGTGGGTTGAATATGTATAAAAGCATTCGTTGATGACATTGGTGAGATTTATGTGGTCAAAATTAGATGTTGTTCTACTTGATTGGAGTGTTTAATTACATCCCATTTTTATGTTTTCTTTCTACTACTTCCAGTGACATTATCATCGCTTTCAAGTGCAGGTCGAGGAGTTACAGAATGAAATTTGCATGCTCATCCACAACCTGAAGTGGCATGCCAAGTCTTGTGTGAAGCTTAAGAGAAAAAACAAGTCCTTATCGGTTCTCTGTCTATACCGGTATACCCTACACTTTTGCTGTTGTCTGTTTTTGGCTTTGCTAATGCAATTATAACACTACATCTAGCTGCACTATGCTCATTACAACATGTTTGGTTTCGGATCATCATTTAACGCTTCCCCTTCCAACCAAACAGAAACAAAGAATAAATGGAATTAGAACCATTGTTTGGACAGTTTAGGTCAACAATTTGATGAATGTCTTATAACTTCTAGAAAGTCTAGCGGGTAGCACTTGGATGAGAAGCTGTGAAAAGACTTCATTTCAGTGGATGAATGGGGTTTATTGATTTAAGAGACTGCTTAGTGGATAGGTCAAAAGTTTGTTTCCTGGTGGTTGCCTGGGTTTGGGATTGAACACTCATATGAAACAAGATGGTGTTAAGATATTTAAGACATTAATAATATATATAAATAATCGATACGTTTATTCATTTTATATTGTCCTTCTGTGCAATTACCGGAAGGAAAAAGAGAAGCAGCCAGTTCCTAGTTTGCAGCTTAATTATATTTCCATTCTCTATTGAAAGTGTTTAAAAAGGGTGACGCTTCAACTCCAGGCTTATTGTGACTCCTGAATATCTTTCTCAAGCATGTATTTTACTGTCATTATATGTTTTCTGCTAAGGTTTGGAGGTTTTGTCAATTGAATTTATAATTCACCTGGCTAAGGCTTAAATGAAATATGTCGCATGGTTTCTACACCTGTCCTGGTGGAGTTGCTGCAACTTCTTGATGCTGTTTCTTGCAGGGCAAGGTGAGATTGTGTGAAGCTATTGTTTCAAAGACTTGAAGTTACTTGAGTAAGCTCTCCAGCAGTGTTGGATTTGTTGAGTAAAACCCTGGCACCAAAATCCAAGACAGAACGGGTTGAGGTATGCTATAGCTCTTAACATGTGAATAGCGTTGAAGTATAAATATTTAAAGTTATTTGCTACAACTTTAAAAGTGTAAACCCAAGCGCAGGTTGAGCAAAGTAATATAATCTCGGAAGTCCGAGGTCGATCCCACGAGGAATTGTAACAAGGAACAATCACACAAACAATAAAAGTAATTTGAAAGGAAAAAGAATTGTTTGGAAAGTTGTTGATTGGAGAAAAGTGATTTTTGTAATTAAAACAGTAATAAAATAAATACTAGAGCATCAGGTACTCTCTCTTAACTTCATACAATAATAGTTAAAGACTCAAAGCTTGACTTGAAACAGGAATTAAATGTCAGTTAATCCGATTAACAAATCAAGTGATAAATCCAAAGGTTATAATCAAAAGACTACCAGGAACCTGAATAATCATTCAATCATATTATTTTATGAAATAATGTTAATCCTTCCAGCGTGGAATAACCAGTGATTTACACGCAGGGAAAATCAAGCAATCGATGTACGTGGCACAACAACTCAGGAGTTTATACAGCATAAACACTTTGCTAAAAGATTAGGGATTAAATTAACACAATAACATAAATCCTTAAGTACAAGAGTCAATAAAAATACCGTACTCCGTCGAGAGGTTTTCCCCTAGCCCTAGCTTAGCCTTCTAGCCAGACATGGTAAAAAGATGGAGAAAAGAATAAATAAAATAAATCCTAATCTAATTCTCTCTCTCACTAGATGAGAGTCCTTATTTATAGTAAAATAAATCATAAGTACAGGTTGGAAGGAATTCATTTCCCAAAAAGATGTCTTGTAAGGTTAAATCCCGTGCATAAATCTTGGGGCCCGCGGGTACAAAATCTGTTCATACTTCGAGCTTGAATTTCGCATATTTAGAGACTGAATCACGAAATTTTCGTGAAATAAACTTCTGTAGCCCTTGAAGTCTTCTTTCCAACCCCACAAAAATCAGGTCAATCAGATATCGGAGTCAAAAGTTATGAATGAAATACTGAATACGTGTCAAATCCTTATCTTTTAGGAAACTTTCCTAATCCAACTTTAAATGAGTTTTCTTCTCACTTAAACTCTTATAAGGATTAAAATTCTGATTTATCTTCAAGTCTTCCTATCTCAATCTTGACTCTTCAATCCTTATCAGTTATGATTCTTCCTCTAGTGATTGCTTCACTTGCATTATCCATTATTACTTTAAATCAATCAATTTACCTGCAAAATAAATCAAACAGCTAGAAAAATATCAAACTAGAAAATCAAGGAATTTAACACATTTAATCACAAATAATATGCAATTAACCAATCATTAAATATAATAAAATAACACTTTTGATGGTTAATCATTATTCCCTCTCCAACAATTTAAACTTTTGGAGTAGATAGTTGTTTAACCTAGTATCAGAGCAAGAAATTCTATGTTCCAATCTCTCCGTCATCCTATTTATTAAAAATGTTTTATTCTTCCCAATATGCTTCTTCGCCTTCTTCTAAAGAAATTCTTGTTCGTTGTATTTCACTTGTTTTAGGCATAGTTGTCAAATCGTGTATCGGAAGGTGTATCGTTTTTTAAAAATAGTGTATCGTATCGTATCGTGTATCGTAAGATACGGTGCAATTTTAAATAATTAATAATAAATATATGTTTACAAACTTTAGGGTGTCTAGATATAATTTATTAACGTATATATTTACAGATGGGGTCTAAGTGTTACGCGTTTTTAAATTTTAGGGGGTTTGTGTATAATATTTCAAATATTAGGGGGTCTAAGTACTTAAGTAACAAATTTCAAAGGGTCTAAGTGTAATTCTCCCTATTTTAAAACATACTGACCAAAGAGTACTTGATCAGCGAAAAAAAAAAAAAAAGACGAAAGGCAGAGAGAGATTGCGAGAGCGATCAAGAGGCAGAGAGAGATTGCAAGAGCGATCGAAAGGCAGAGATCGCGAGAGCGATCGAGAGACAGAGAGAAAGATCGCGAGACAGAGGGTCTTGGATGATCTGCTTCTTCGATGGGTTTTCGGTTTTCTAGGATTTCTTGCAATGGACTTCTGCGAGGAAGAAGAAGATGAAGAAGTGTTTTCTCATCCAAAATTTACAGGTTAGTGTTGCTATTTTTTTCAATTTGAAAATTTTATTTGATTTACTTTTCTTGGGTGTTTTTGCTGATTTGTGGGTTTGATGGACTGTAATTCTTGTCTTCATCTCTTGCCTTTTTTTTGGCATTTTTTTCTATTTTTTGAGGCTGTGAACGATTTGAAAAAAAAAAAAATTAAATAGAAATTTCGCATATCGTTCGTATCGGACCGATACGTGTCGTATCGTAAAAACGTATCGTGTATCGGACGATACAACGCAAAAACGATACATAATTACGATCCGTATCGTTTTCCCTCCGTATCGTGATGTATCTTACGATACTAACAACTATGGTTCTAGGTATTCTTCTTTGATATCTTTTTCTTTGTCTTCTAAGTATTATTCTCTTCTAAATAGTCTTCTCCTCTGTATACTTTGCTGTTTTTTTTTGTTGAATATTCTTCTTATTCTTAGTATTCTATTTGTTTTTCTTCTACTCCTTCATTTTAATATTCTTCTTCTTAAATTCAGTATTCTTCTTTTTCTTAAGTTTAGTATTCTTCTTCTTCTTGAATTCAATATTATTCTTCCTTTTCAATTCATTCTTTTTTGATTCATCAATTCTTCTTATTTTTCTTCAATTCCACATTCTACTTATTCTTTTTCTCAATATTGTTGTTGTTGTTCTTCTTCCTCTCAGTTTTATTCTTCTCAGTATTCTTCTTCTTTTTTCCATTCTGATTCATTTTCTCAGTATTGTTTTTTTTCTAGGCATTCTTCTTCGATATCTTCTTCTGCTTCTAAGTGGTCGTCTTCTCTGTATATTTCGGTGTCCTTCTTCTTATTCTTAGTATTCTACTTCTTTTTCTTCTACTTGTTCTTCAATTCAATATTCTTCTTCTTGAATTCAACATTCTTTTTCTTCCTAAATTTAATATTCTACTCTTTTTTTTTTGGGTCAAATTCTCAATACTCCTCCTCTTCTTAGTAGGATTCTTTTTCTTTTTCTTTTGCGTATTCTTCTCAGTGTTTTTTTTTGTCTTCTTACTTTAGGTATTCTTCTCCATATAATTTTTTTTTTCTTCTCAGTTGTTTTATTCTCAATATTGTTGTTGTTCTTCTTTCCCTTCTCGATTTTATTCATGTTTAATATTTTTCTTCTTCTCTCTTTTCAATTCATTCTTTTTCTTCTACTTCTTTTTCGATCATCCATTCACGCAGTCTTCTTCTTTTTCTTCAATTCCATATTCTACTAGTGGTTTTTTTGTCAAATTCTCAATATCTTTCTTCTTCTTAGTTGTCTTCTTTTCCCTTTTTTTAGTATTCTTCTTCTGTTTCTGCATATTCTTCTTATCAGTGTTTTTCTTCTTCTTATTTTAGGTATTCTTCTTAGTGTTCTTCTTCGGCGTAGAATTTCTTTCTTCTACTTAGTTATCTTATTCTTCTCGGTATTTTTTTTGTCAACATTGTTGTTCTTCTTCCTTTCCTTCCTGGCTTTATTCTTCTCAATATGCTTCTTTGTCTTCTTCTCAATTTTCTTCTTCTTCTTAATACTCATGCTTATATTCTTTTTTTCATTCTGATTAATGATCGTTTTATTCTACTTCTTCTACTCATTCTTTTTCGATATGTTCTTCATCTTCTGAGTATTCTTCTTTGATATTCTTCTTCTTTTAAGTAGTCTTCTCCTTTATATACTTGGTGTTCTTCTTATTCTTACCATTCTACTTATGTTCCTTCTTCATTTCAATATTCTTCTTCTTCTTTATTTTCAATTTATTTTTTTTCGTCTACTCCTTTTTCGATCATCCATTCATACATTCTTCTTCTTTTTTTTCAATTCCATATTCTTCTTCTGCTTCTACGTATTCTTCTTATCGGTGTTTTTCTTCACCTTCTTGTTTCAGGTATTCTTCTCAGAATTCTTCAGTGTTCTTCTTCTTCTTATTCGCCGTAGAATTTTTTTCTTCTACTCAGTTGTCTTATTCTTCTCAGTATCTTTTTTCTCAATATTGTTGTTCTTCTTCTTTTCCTTCCCGGTTTTATTCTTCTCAATATGCTTCTTCGTCTTCTTCTCGATATTCTTTTTTCTTCTTGATATTCTTGTTCATATTCTTTTTTTCATTCTGATTCATGATCGTTGTATTCTACTTCTTCTACGCATTCTTCTTCGATATTTTCTTCATATTCTATGTATTGTTCTTTAATATTCTTCTTCTTTTAAGTAGACTTTTTCTCTATATACTTCGGTGTTCTTCTTATTCTTAGTATTCTACTTGTTTTTGTTTTGATCCACCTTCATTTTAATATTGTTCTTCTTCTTTCTTTTCAATTCATTCTTTTTTTCCCACTTCTTTTTCGATCATCCATTCACACATTCTTCTTCTTTTTCTTCAATTTCTTCAATTTCATATTCTACTAATTTTTTTTGGTCAAATTCTCAATATCTTTCTTTTTCTCAGTTGTCATCTTTTCCTTTTTCTTAGTATTCTTCTTCTGCTTCTGCGTATTTTTCTTATTAGTGTTTTTCTTCGTCTTCTTATTTTATGTATTCTTCTCAGCATTCTTTAGTGTTCTTTTTATTCGATGTAGAAATTTTTTTTCCTACTCAATTGTCTTATTCTTCTCAGTATTTTTTTTCTCAACATTGTTGTTATTCTTCTTTTCCTTCCCGGTTTTATTCTTCTCATTATGCTTCATAGTCTTCTTTTCAATATTCTTCTTATTCTTCTTGATACTCTTGTTCATATTCTTTTTTTCATTCTGATTCACGATAGTTGTATTTTACTTCTTCTACGCATTCTTCTTCGATATTCTTCTTCTATTCTCTAGTCTTCTCCTCTATATACTTTGGTGTTCTTCTTATTTTTAGTATTCTACTTGTTTTTCTTTTACTCCTTCATTTCAATATTCTTCTTTTTCTTTCTTTTCAATTCATTCTTTTTCGATCATCCATTCACGCATTCTTCTTATTTTTTTTCAATTTCATATTCTACTGATTTTTTTTTGTCAAATTCTCAATATCTTTCTTTTTCTCAGTTGTCTTCTTTTCTTTTTTCTTAGTATTCTTCTTATCAGTATTTTTCTTCTTCTTCTTCTTATTTTAGGTATTCTTCTCAGTATTCTTTAGTGTTCTTCTTTTTCGCCATAGAATTTTTTTCTTCTACTTAGTTGTTTTAGTCTTCTCAGTATTTTTTTTCTCAACATTATTGTTATTTTTCCTTTATCTTTCCAATTTTATTCTTCTCAATACACTTCTTCGTTTTCTTTTCAATATTCTTCTTGATACTCTTGTTCGTATTCTTTTTTTCATTTTGATTAATGATCGTTGTATTCTACTTCTTCTACGCATTCTTCTTTGATATTTTCTTCGTCTTCTAAGTATTCTTCTTTGATAATCTTCTTCTTTTAAGTAGTCTTTTCTTCTAAATACTTCGGTGTTCTTCTTATTCTTAGTATTCTCTTTGGTTTTCTTCTGCTCCTTCATTTCAATATTCTTCTTCTTTCTTGTGAATTCATTCTTTTTCGATTATCCATTCATGCATTCTTCTTCTTTTTCTTCAATTCCATAATCTACTAATGTTGTTTTGTCAAATCCTCAATATCTTTCTTCTTCTTAGTTGTCATTTTTTTCTTTTTCTTGGTATTCTTCTTTTATTTCCGCATATTCTTCTTATCAGTGTTTTTCTTCATCTTATTTTTAGTATTCTTCAGTGCTCTTCCTCTTTGCTGTAGAATTTTTTTCTTCTACTCAGTTGTCTTATTCTTGTCAATATTTTTTTCTCTTTGGTATTCTTTTTCTCCTAAGGAGTCTTCTCCTTTGTCTACTTCGGTGTTTTTCTTATTCTTTTTTTTTTCCAGTATTCTTCTTATTCTTTGAATTCAGTATTCTTTTTCTTCTCGAATTCAACATTCTTCTTCTTCTTTTTCTTTCTTTTCAATTCATTCATTTTCTTCTTCTTAAATTCAATATTCTCCTTTTTGTTTTTGTCAAATTTTGAATATTGTTCTTAGTAGTATTCTTTTTTTTTTTTCTCAGTCATTTTCTGCATAATCTTCTTCTCAGTGTTATTTGTTGTAGAATTTTTTTCTTATTCTCAATATTTTTGTCTTTCTTCTCCCCTTCTCGGTTTTATTCTTCTCTATATTTTTCTTTTTCTTGGTACTCTTTATTCATCTTCTCAGTATTCTTCTTCTTTGTTTTCATTCTTATTCATGTTCTCAATATTCTATGTCTTCTAGGCATTCTTCTTCGATAGCTGTTTCTTTTTCTTCTAAGTATTTTTCTTTGGCATTCTTCTTCTTCTAAATAGTCTTCTACTCTGTATACTTCGGTGTTCTTCTTCTTCTTTGTATTCTACTGCTTTTTCTTCCGTTTCTTTTTGAATTCAACATTCTTCTTCTTCTTTTTCAATTCATTCTTTTTTCTTCTACTTCTTTTTTGATTTATTCAATCATTCTTCTTCTTCAGTATTCTAGTTATTTTTTTTGTTAAATTCTCAATATTCTTCTTCTTCTTAGTAATATTCTTTTCATTTTTTATAGTAGTTTTCTTCTTATTCTCCTTCTTATCGATATTCTTCTTCTTCTCAGTATTCTTCAATGATGTTCTTCTTCTTCGTCGTAATTTTTTTTTCTTCTTCTAAGTTGTCTTAATTCTTCTCAGTATTTTTTTTGCATTATTGTTGTTCTTCTTCCTTCCCTTCTCGGTTTTATTTTTCTCAATATGCTTCTTCGCCACCTTCTTAGTATTTTTTTTCTTCTTCTTGGTACTCTTGTTCATCTTTTTTTTTTTTAATTTCATTCTATTCTTATTCTTGTTCATTGTATTCTACTTCTTCTAGGCATTATTTTTCGATATCTTCTTTGTCTTCTAAATATTCTTCTTCTAAGTAATCTTCTCCTCTGTATAATCCGGTGTTCTTCTTTTTCTTTTATAAGTTTTGTTCTTATTCTCAGTATTCTACTTTTTTTCCTTCTACTCCTTTATTTTAATATTCTTCTTCTTGAATTTAGTATTATTCTTCTTCTTTTTCTTCTTCCTTTTTGATTCATTCATTCATTCTTCTACATCTTTTTCGATTCTTCCATTCATTCATTATTCTATTTCTTTTTCTTCAATTCCATATTCTGCTTTTTTTTTTTTTTGGGTCAAATTCTCAATATCTTTCTTAGTATTCTTCATCTTCTGATTCTTTTTTTTTATATGTATTCTACTATTCTTCTTTGTCTTCTTATTTTAGGTATTCTTTTTCTCAGTTTTTTTTTTCTTCTTCCACAAAAAGTTGAAAAAAACACTACAAAGAAGAATAAGAAGAAGAAAGAAGACTGCAAAAAAGAATAAAAAAAAAGATGAAGAGGAAGAAGACTACAAAGAATACGAAGAAGAATATTGAAATGAAGTAGCATGAGAAGAATGATATTGAGAATTTGACAAAAAAACATTTCGTTTTGAAGCTGTCGAAATATCCGTTTTTGTTTTTAGGGAAACTGAAACGAATTACCAATTAAATATCAAAATTCCTATATTTCGGTATGTTTTGACTTATGTGTAAAAATGTTTCGACTAATGTTTCAGAAGTAAATTTTTCGAAGAAGATTACAAAGGCAAAGAGTTGCTCTTTCTGCTACTTTAGAAGTGCAGCTTGAGGTTGCAACAATGAGCATAATTCAGGTATAGAAAAAACATCCTTAACATTTTTGATTATTTTGTGCAGGTTTACTAGTGTCAGAGTTCTAATATCACTTTGATTCCCATACAAAAGTTCATACTCTTGATGTTATCTACATAAAAGTGTAAAATTATAAATTGACATAGTAGTATGTTAGCACTTAAAATTAAGAATAGTACTTATGTTTCGGTTGTTGGTGTTATGATTTTCCCGCCTCAATTAGTTGGGAACTTGGAATAAGGCTTAGGTATTATTGAGTCACTGTGACAGGGGATTGAAAGAACGCCCCCGTATCCCTCTCCTCGAAAGCTGGAAGACTTGGGCATCGAAATTCGACATAGCCATACCCCGAGCTATTAGGCAAGAAAACTTGTTTTCTCACCTGCTTGCTAGTGAGCAGAGTTTCTTTGAAGCTCATTATGAGCAAGAAATTTAATTTGTGGTTCTCAATCTAGGTTAGGTCTAGGCTAGAATTGGACATGATATGTATCCAAATAGTTATTATGATTAGGGTGACAATTTGCGATAGAGTTTTACAAATTAGTGAGTTCTTAAAGTAATTTGTCATATAAAATGATTGTCATATCCAGTTTTCCATTGACCACATTTAAGGAGTGGAAGGGCTATGATTCAAGTAGTTACCTCATTTTGTCCCCCATTAGACTTAGAGTAACATGGTAGGTAATTACGACTGTGAAATGTGTTGTAGGATAAGATCTTAGCAGAATTGGGAGCTAATCATATATGGCTGAGAGAGATATGATTGAAGTGTTCCTTCTTTCCTTAAGACGCTGTATTCGATGGATGATAACACAATGGAGACTTTTGGCTGCCGATGTTCCCAGCATTGTCACTAGAATAGCTAATATAGCAAGAATCAGACGACGACAGTTTATCGGATAACAACAGTTTGCATAGACCCCATTGCAATATAATCAGACAACAACAGTTTGCATCACACTCTACTATCTGGTCCCATTGCGATATAATCGGATGACGACAGTTTGCATAGACCAAGCACTATATACCTATCACGGAGCGTTACAATCTCTCAAGCTTTGACTGAGGTTATCAGAGAGATCTTCTAAAATATTTCACGGTCCTACCCTAGCTAAAGGCTTGCAGGTATTATTCGGTGCTATCCTGCTCTCATGTATTATTGTGTTAAAATAATCAACAAATTTCAATTTCTCTTGATTAGGCATGTTAAAATTTCTCATTTCAATAATTAATCTCTGCCTAGCACTATCAGTTCACTTTGATATGTGCAATTAAAAATGCCAATTCTCAATTTTATATGATATTGCTGAATTTGTTATTAGTTCACTTCTAGTCATTTAGTTGGATCAAAAATATTTTCCTATTGATTTAGAACCAATATGTATGCTTCTATAACCTCGTAAGACATCTTATAGTCGTGGAAAATAAAGGGACTGCTGGAGTGTGGATAATTGTGGCAATTGTCAAGGCTGGAGGTTGGAAATTCTTATACCTTGGCTCTTTCAAGGTAATGATTTCTCACTACCTCCCAGTACTTGCTGACTTAGCCCATGTTTTAATTGTATGGTTGTTTTATAGGGAGTTGGCTTGTTTGTTTATATTTCTCTTCATGGTCATTTAAATAACCATACATAATTAACAACACTATACTTTTGTTGGTCTTGTGGTCCTGCCAATCTTTTTAAGAAAATGTTAATGGAGATCTTACAAAACAGGGTCAGTTGCCTCCACTCCCTTCCCATGTCCTTCAATTTTAGTTCTGCTTGAGAATTTGATAGCCAATTATGAGAATGAGTCCTTATATTGTCAAGAAGTATCGTTATTTGATTGCAGAAAGTATTGTCATGGATGAAGGTTCATGTAATCTACAGTTTCTTCGCTAGGATGATTATTACCTATATTGTCACTTTCGTGATTTACTGCATAATAACTTAGTACCTGAAGTTCATGTTCCGCGTTGGGGAGCAGTTTACATTCCTTCCACCATTACTAAATGCAATTGGAACTCCAAGGTTGCCTTTTTTCTCCATGAAATGCTATGCCTACCATTAGGCATTTCAACTAGTAAATTGATATCTGATACGTTTTTCTGTTTAAATATTAAAATCATGATTGCCAAACTGTATTGTTAGGACAATCTCTGCTGTTGCTTTGGTAATTTTTAGTAGACATCATACTTTCTGAAGTTAAAAATAAATTTTCAAATATTTCAGGCACTCTTTCTTATCTTATCGACCATATAATTCTTTTTGGTTTTTATTTGCACAGATCATGCTCCAGTTCATATGTTCTAATGTTGTTTATGTGTGTGTGTAGTTAAGCATGTATTGATAACATAGGCGTAGTAGTACAAAAATAAGAAGGGAGACACTGAATCTAAAGAATGCCACTGGCCGATGCTCACTGCTTATGATTAACGACATATTTTTTTTCCTTTTCTCAATCTAAGTTTTTCAAGGAGTGTTCTTATTCAATTTAGACTAGTTTCAGTACTACTTGCTAATTTGTTTATATCAGAATTCATTCTATTTTTTTTTAACCTTAAATACAAGTCTGAATGCCAATTGTGTTTTTATGCTACTGCAAGAAACTTAAGGAAGGGGAAAGATTTTTTGAAAATTATTACTAGAATTTATGTAATTGCAACCATTACTGCTTGTAGGGTCTTGACCTGTTGGGACGTTGTTGAGTCTTTGGGTTATGCGTCATGTGGCTGCGGCAGTACACCTGTTTTGCTTACTATTGTCTTTGCTCTACTTGAAAACATATCGATAAGCAACTTGGCAGGTTATTGAAAATGATATTATGGTATTATATGCTAATATTTGCAATTGTTTTTATTATGTGCTGATGGATTGATCAAAAGAGCAAAATTAAAGGACACAATTAGTTCCGAAGTAAATTTTTTAACTTGTTTCTTTCCAATGGTTGATGTTGTGCGTACTATGAATCAATACATAAACATAAAATGGTGATGACATTGTACCGAACAATATAATAACCACTAAAAATGATGCATTTGCTCTTCTTTTTTTTTTTTTTTTTTCAGAAATGAGCACACCGATGGTGAATGTGTATTCCAACAGATTCAAGCAAGAGGGGGTGAAGTATGACAGGACGATGAGTAATTGGTGTCCCAGTGTTCACTTTCTAATCAATCGGAAGAAGAATTCTTTATCTATAATTCAATTATGTTGCATAGAGTACTTCCTATATATCTCACTTGTTAGTTGTCACTTGCAGGCTTATTTGTTTCTGGCACCCCAGATCCATATGATCAAATGCTACGCTTGAAGTCAGGTGAGTTAATTTTTTTGGAAATTCATTAGTAATATAATAGTCGTACTTATGGTGGAGGAACCATATTTCCTGCTTATGTTTTGAGTTTATGCAAATAAGTGACGTATTGTGTTGGTGGTTGGGTTAACTTATGGGAAATTACGAGATGTTTGTGCAAATATATATTGATGAATTATGCTTATGGGTGAATAACTCATAGGAAAGAACCATAGACTTGTTTTGCCTAATTTCATCATTAAATATTTATTTGGACTTGAATCATATAAGAAAAACCACCCGAAAAAAGGAAGAAGAAGAAGACAAGATTACAGACAACCAATGGCACTTACATTTCACAATTGACACATCATTTCCTGAATGAGCTGCACCTGGTAATTTGAATAATAAGCTTTAATGGAAACTAGACAACATGGGTCTGCCTCCTGTTTGTTTTTAATTTATGGTTTAGTTATTTAGATATGCAGAATTGATAGAAGAATCAGACAAATTGTTTTATTACTGTTAACTTTGAGATTCAAAAATGATTATGAATGAGATGTCTTCAAGCGTGATTTGAATTTGATATCGTTTTTTGCAGGTATATTCCGCTGGTGAATTTGTTGTCTCGTAAAATTTGTTTGACTATTTGATGCTCTCAAATAATTCAAGTTTACTTATCATGGAATGCACAAGAAAAGGTAGAAGTGAGCTTCCTTATTTCTTTAGTTTTTTCTCTCCATAACTAACTGTTTTATATTATTTGCTTTACAAAGCTGGTGTTTTATGTTCCTTGTTGTTGATGTTTTGTGTTCCTATAATAATTGATTTTTTTTTATCCAGTTTTCCTTCCGACAAACCTGTGTCATATCAATTTTCACAATAAAACTAGGCCATAGTCTTGCGATACACTGATTAAATTTGAATATATGTTGGATCAAATGAGGTCGGAAACACATACTATGAATTTACCCATACCAGAAGCAGTATAAAGGCTTGAAAACCGGGCATCAATCAAGCAAACAAACAAGAATGCTTTGTGGGTGGGCACATAAAATATTTTCCCGGCATTTAATTACGTGCTGAAAAACTATTCCAGAGGATAAGAACTGCTGACATTTCATAAAATGTTGTTACTAAATTATCTGGACATCGGATCTGGCAAAAAAGGCTAAACACCGGTAAAAGCGTTGTCGTTGATTTTCTAGTGTTTATGTAAACTCGTATACCTTTCCCCTGCACCGTTTTAGATGGCAAATGCCATCAACGCCGAGGAAAACTTTTTCCTTTTTTATTTTCCTCTTTTCTTAGTGTAATAACCATTGATCTAGTAAATAATAAAATAAAATAAAATAATATAGAATACTTTACACGTGTCATACTCTCACCGATAGAAAAAATGAGGTATTGTACTGAAAAGTAGTTTTTCGGTACACTAGTTTGACTTGCAGTGTTAAGCCAGGCACCGGTTCAAGATATTTTTGTGTTCAGTTGCCGCATTGGATACTTTGGAAAATACTAACCTAAGCCAATGGAAATGGTAGGGAACTGTAGTCAAGTGCATGGCACTGCATGTCAGAGAAGATTAGTTCAATACTTGAATTTCGAAGACTGAGAAAAGTAAAGAAGTTAGCAAAAGTAAGTTGTAGGCGATCTTACCACTATTTTGAAGAAACCGGTTTTCATATTTGAACCTGTCACGTGTCACCTCTTTACATAGAGATTTGATTAGTAAGGTGGGAAAACTGAGTAGAGGAAGAAATTCTTTTAACTGTGTATAGCTAGATAGCTACAGCTATGTTTTAGTCCGGTGTCCCTTCTTCCACTTGTATATCTCAAGATTTTACAGTGGGAGCACTCATACAGGAGTTTGATAATTATGGAGTGGCTGAGATGATGACTACTCAAAGGGATGGAACTTTACCTGAGCTTATGGTGCCTCTTTTGTTATGACCATCGAATTATTAGAACTTCAAGTTGATAAATATGCCCCACTCTTGAAAATAAATATTAGCATGTTTTTTGCAATCTTAAGCTTTCTTTCTTTTTTTGGTTTTCTCCCCGGTAAGTAGCTACCTACAGTAAGCATGAAAAGTAGCATCACTTAATATTAGTTGTAGAAAGAATTTTTGGATAGTGTATTGTTTATTATCAAAGGATGTGAGGGGGCTTAGTATTTTAGTTGTGTGCACCAATGATTAGGCGAATACTTAATATTAGCATCCTTTTTGCACCAGAAATTAAGAAAAAACAAAAAGAAATAGAACGCACGAATATTTGACATTATATTTTTGAAAACAAGTATATATGAAACAATTTTATAACTTTTCTCCATATTTGGTGAGCCTACTAGGTAGTTGGCTTACAATAGACATGAAAAGGACTGGTGTGGATGGATGCCCAATGGATTTTTCTTCCTCTAGTTATGGCCATAATGATTTGATCAACCTACTATTCCTTTCATCATTCCTGGCCCCATACTCTCCTTCTGAGGAATCCAAAAATGGAGAGAGAGAGAGAGAGAGAGAGAGAGATCCTCTTCCTCTTCAAGCATGGTTTCCATTGCTGTTGTGAGGTCATAAGATATGATTCATCCTGAAAGAATGGTATCCATCGCTGTTGTGAGGTCGTAAGATATGATTCATCCTTAAAGACAGTTCATGCATATACAGCTGTTTGCTTTGTTCTGTTTAATGCTAGACTCTCTTCCCATACTAGACAACTATATTGCTTTCGAATATGATAGGACATAAACATTGGGTTTTGACCAACTCTACCGAGATATTCTTAAAAAAAAACAAAAAGAGTAATGAGTTGATGAATCAATTCTTGTTATAAACAACAATTAATTTCTTACATCTCTTTCTAAGTTACTATTGTTGTCTTCTTTTCAGTTTCTTTTTCATTGGTTATTGTCTTACATCTCTTTATGAGTTCTATTGATGCCTTCTTTTCAATTATTTTTTTTTATCACTATATTAATATGTACTATGTATAAATATAGATATAGATATAGAAGTAGACATAAGGATAAATGATGGATATCTATGTGTCAATGAATAAAGACATAATGATGTTTATAATTTTTGGTAAGGACAAAATAGTGAGTTAAAATTTTCACATAAAAATAGTAGTATAAATATAGAGATATATATGTATGCATTATAAATGTAGAGAAGTTGTGGGTAGTTTGGTTAATTAAATACATAAGTATAAAATGAAAAACTTTGGTGCATTAGGACATAATAGTGTTTATAATTTTTAATAAAGATAAATTAGTGAATCAAAAAAAAAAAAAATTGCTAATATATATTGCTTAGTAATGTAGATATAGATATAGATATAAATATACATTAAAAATATATGATATGACGTGAGATGGGAATGGCAAACTTTAGGTAGCGAGTAAATATTTGGTTTTTAGCCAAGGAATTAAATTTTATTTTGAAATGGTTGAAATTTCTAAAACGTTTCTATTTTTATGGTAAATCAAAATGAATCATTGATTGAATATTAAAATTTCTATGTTTCGATGTGTTTTAGTAGGTTTCAAGTTGTTTTGACATTTGTTTCGGTATGTTTTGACCAATATTATAGAAATTAATTTTTAAATTTTTTTTATTTTCATCTTATTTCTAAAATATTATCGAAATGTTTTCGTTTTCAAACTTTCTAAAACTATACACCGTAAAAAAATATTGATTCTTGTTTTTAGCTGCAGCGAGCATGTGTGAGTGACCCATGTCGGGCAGTTCTGGGCTTGTAGTCTCTATTGGTAGGAAGTGCGGCCTCACGAGAATTCCTAATCGAACCCCAGTAATAAATTTGGTAGTGACTCTTTGACTAATGAGAAGAGACAGAGAGACCTAATTACTTGGGCCCAGTAAGTTTGGGCCCACGATGACTTGCCAATTTGGCACGAATTACAAGGGTTTAGAGTAGGGCTAGTATGCCACGCGTCAGTTTTACGTCATTGTCTTGTATGAGCTGGCTGTTTGGGGGAAAGGAGCTGTAGCCAGAAGGTAATGAACGCCCAAACTCCAAAGTATCTTTCCTTTTTAATTCGACGAATGTGAATTCTTTTTTAAAACAACCACAGAGATTCGCTTCCATAGGTAGATGTAGTTCTTTCTTTTAACATCGTCCTTAATGATCAATTATATCTTTCTTTCTTTTCACATATTTTAATGATCAATTATATTACTTCGATGTTGCTATTATATTGTATTAAGAATTATAGTTTCTATTAAACTATAAGTTATCATATGCTAATTTATTTAAAAATAATTTTGATATACTTTTAACTTTAAGTGTAGTACAAGAAATAAATTAAAAATTATGATTAAAAAAGGAATAAAGTTTAAAAAACTTGATAATCTTCGACTTGACTTGATCTTCTTGTGTAGTGTTCCTATTATTTATCTTGATTTTAAGTTTTTTGTGTAAGCTATCGTGTTAATCATTAAGATTGTGTGCTCCTATGTGAAGGTAATTAATTTGTGTAAACAATACTAAATATCAAATTTATACCTAGTTATCCCTTAACTTTTTTTTCTATTGATTGGGATTTTGTTGAATTTTAAAAATATATTATAGCGAGGTTTTATTGAGTTGAATTTAGTATTGAGATTTAACCGAATAATGTGTGTGTGAGAGAGAGAGAGAGAGAGAGAGAGAGAGAATTTTCAAACTCAAAGGGTAGCTCAAGTGATAATAAGGACGAATTGTAGATTCGGATGTTCTGAGTTCAAATTTTGGTATTTTTTTAAAGTCAGGTCATGAGAGATAAATTTCTCATGAATGTTTTAATATCGGCGTAGATGGTTTGTCTTTAATTAAATTGAGATGTGATTAATTGAGGTGTATGTAAACTGATTCGGGTATTCTTTATCATTTAAAAAAAATAATATATATGATAGGATAACTTTCGGTTTTTGATTTATTGGTTGATAGATTTATTGATTGGGACTAAGCTACCCTACCCGTGGAGCTTAGGTCAATCAAATTGATTGGTTTATACGTATGCTGGTAGTCTATATTTTGTTTGGGGTAACGACCCTAGAGAGGGCAATGCATTTAGAGTTTCATGGGTTGTTCTAACTTAATCAAAGAACTGGTACCATATTTAGTGAGTGGACCAGTTTGCAGGAACTAGGTACACGCACTTGAGACTTGTCTTCTATGTTAGTCGGGGCACAACAATAGCTCCTTAGATTTTTTTTTAATCAAAAAGGCCCCCACTTCATTTCAAAATTAGAAGAGTTGAGACAATCAAGAATCTATTATCTAAATTTCTCAATTCATAACGTTGAACATCTTGACGATCAAGTCTCTCTTGTACCTTATTTGGAATGAATTGAAAAAAATGCGGAGGCCTCTAAACTCGATTCTAATTGAGTAATTTGTGGATAATTAAATAAATTAATAGTGCTTATGTACTGGTAAGGTGTAAATGATGATCCAATTCTTGCTGACTTAGAAATAGTTGACTTTAGACTTTGCTGAGTCATTCCTTTACTACTCAGTAAGCATTGAACTGATTCCTCTCACAAGTACCAAATACGCCTGCTACCATAAACCTTAGCCACCAGAAGCTTCGTCCCCAAACACCCCCACAACTCCTTTAAAACCAACCCTTCTCTCTCCACGGCATTTAAATTCCGTCTGGCACACAGTCTTTCTATACAAGCACAGATATTTGTATACACACATTACTTCATATGATCAAAAGTGCTCTGTTCTAGCAATCCCATGGCTTCCTCTGTTCTCTTGTTGTTGTTCTTCACAATTTTCTGTACATATATTTCTCTTTCATGGCAAGAGATTCTACTCCTACCACTCACCCACTCGCTCTCCAAAACCCAATTCAACAGTACCCACCACCTCCTCAAGTCCACCACCACCCGGTCCGCCACCAGGTTCCTCCACCATCGCCACCGCAACCAGAACCGCCAAGTCTCCCTCCCACTCACACCTGGCAGCGATTACACCCTCTCTTTCTCTCTTGGCTCCCAAACTCTCTCTCTCTACATGGACACCGGAAGTGACCTCGTTTGGCTACCCTGCCACCCATTTGAATGTATCCTATGCGAGGGGAAGTACAATCCCACCACCATCCCCAACCCCAACCCACTCAACCTGACCTCCGCTTCATTAGTCACGTGCAAGTCACGTGCCTGCTCTGCTGCTCACTCCTCTCATTCCTCCTCCGACCTCTGTGCCATGGCGAAATGCCCATTAGAAGATATAGAGACCTCCGACTGTAAATCTTTCTCTTGTCCACGTTTCTACTATGCTTACGCCGATGGAAGCTTGATAGCTCGGCTTTACACCGATAGTTTATCGATACCCATGTCGTCGCCGAACCTTGTCCTTCGAAATTTCACTTTTGGGTGCGCCCATAGCGCCTTGGCTGAGCCTATCGGCGTCGCCGGGTTCGGCCGTGGAGTCCTCTCATTGCCGGCCCAGCTGGCTAGCTTCTCTCCTCAATTGGGTAACCAATTCTCTTACTGTTTAGTCTCTCATTCATTTGACACCAACACAGTTCGCCGGCCAAGTCCACTCATTCTGGGTCGGTACTCGATGGACAAAGCGAGAGAGAAGCAATTAGGCAACCTTGAAGGTGAGTTTGTTTATACACCAATGCTTGATAATCCGAAATACCCTTACTTTTACTGTGTTGGGCTTGAGGGGGTATCGATTGGTGGTCGGAGAATCACCGCGCCGGAGATTTTGAAGAGGGTTGACGGAAGAGGAAACGGAGGGATGGTGGTCGACTCCGGGACCACGTTTACTATGTTGCCTAATGAATTTTATAAACCGGTTGTGGCTGAGTTCAATCGCCGGGTTGGAACGGTGTATAAACGGGCGAGTCAGGCTGAGGATCGTACTGGACTCAGTCCCTGTTATTATATTGATGATTCGGTTGATATTAAGGGAAGGTATGTGCCTCAGGTTGTGTTGCATTTTGGGGGAAATTCTAGTGTGGTAATGCCTAGGAGGAACTATTTTTATGAATTTGTTGAAGGTGATGATCATGGGAAGATAAAGAGGAAGGTGGGCTGCATGATGCTGATGAACGGTGGTGATTTTGAGGAGTCTGGTGGACCCGCGGGGTTGCTTGGGAATTATCAACAACAGGGTTTCGAGGTGGTTTATGATTTGGAGAAGGGAAGGGTTGGGTTCGCAAGGAGGAAGTGCGCATCATTGTGGGATACTTTGAACCAACGCTAATATGACACAACTTCGCCTCGATGACATGGTGTTTGGTTTTGTTTTCAGGTCAAAGGGTTTGAGCTGGGTTGTGAAGTAGTTTGACCGCACGTGTGGGTTTTGTGCAAATGGGTTCAAATCTGGGTCTAAGTTTGGATAAAGTTGCTTGAACTCCATTTTTGGCTTCTAAGTACTCCATTTCCAAGTGTACATGTTATTGTTTATATTACATAAGCTGATAATAATGTGGAGTATAAGAAACAAGTAATGGAGGGCAAATAGAGGGAAGATCAAGATGTAAATTTTGAAATTGCATATTGTAAATTTTGTTGTGTATATTTCTTGATACTTAATTGGAGTTGAGTTTGAAAAGACATGTTTCAGTAATAAGAGGGGGATTATTATTATTATGGATTTATTTAGGAGTGGATGTCACAATTTGAATAGCATGACAAAAATAAATGTTACTTTGTGGTTATTTTTTGGATTTTAGGACCCAGTTTTATTCCTATTTTTTTGATAGGTGAGTGTGTACAAGGGACTAGAGATGAGATAATGTAGATGAGCTTTGTCAGAGCAAAAACCCCATTGGAGGGGCCAGAACTGAACCGAACATCAAATTAGTAGAGGGATCGAGTCAATGATTCATTAGTTCAATCAAATTAGTAGAAGAAGCCTTACCATAGCTGGAGGAGAAAAATGGCCACGAAGATCAATGGTCAAATCGTTTGATTAGGGCAAAATTGCCCCAAAAATTGAATTTCCAATTTTTTTTATTGTGTTTAGTTTTGAACCGTCCAATTTTAAAAAGCCATCCGGTTCATCGGTTTTAGCCAATACCGGTCGGTTTGACAGTTCTTCGGCGGTTCAATTGCACAGGGGTTTTTTTTAAATAAATTAGACCGGTTTAGGACCCGATTCATTGGTCTGGTCCGGTCCAGTCCAGTTCTAATGATACTGGTGGAATTGAGATTTTGTCTTCGTTTGTAATTTGCTATTCCTATGCTAGAATAGTCTATGTATGTTTGGCGAGACCTCAATTATCAGACAAATGATATCTTCAACTATTGCAAATACCTGATTTGAGGTGACACAAGTTACTTAATAGGGGTCTATTTCAATGGCCAACCCCATTTAATAATTTTTGTGCTTTTGACTTTGCATGTTCATGATTTCATTGAAACGAAATCAGGAAGCTTTAGGACTACTACACCCTCCCCTTCTGTTCTTTGAAACAAGGAGTAGCGTAAACCCTCTCAGGCAAGTAAATAGTAATGAATCAAAAGTGAAGCTGTCAGATTGTGAAGTGGGTAGTGTGTGCTGTATGTACAGCATCTGCTGTAATTGTAAAGCTTTCAATGAACCTGTCTTCTCCCAGGTTCCTTCACCAACAAATTAGATAAAAACCACTTTCTCTTCTTTTCAAGTGCATCATTCATATCACTATTCACATTCAATGAACAATTACTGATAGGAGCATTCAAAACTGCTCATCCATTGTTCACCACTAGACAAGCAAAAGATTCGAGAGTTTAGACTAAAAATATATGCATAGATAGTGGTCTAATGACAAGATTGACGACAGAAACTTGGGAATCGGGATAGAGTCATATGATGCAGAAATCTCATGTACGGTTCCTTGAAATTGATCTAGAACCTCATCATTTGTTAGGTGGGCCGACCGAGTTGGGGATCTCTCATTTTCTAGAAAGAACGAGACAAGAAAAGAAAAGACAATAGTTGTGATTCAAGAAAAGACAAGTCAATGCTAATCATGGAAAGGCAAAAATTTAGGAGATCTCCTATAATATATATATATTTAGGAGATCTCCTATAATGTGTGCAATTAGTCCCACTTGAATTCTTTTTTTTTTTTGAACAACCACTTGAATTCATGACTCTTGAACCATTGAAAAACAGAAATTAAAAAAAAAAAAATTAAAAAAAATGTATTGTAAATGATCTCGTTCGTCTTTAGTCATGTCCATTGCTTCTTCCAGTGATGATCAATCACCCTCAATAATTACACAATAAATAGTAGAAAGAAGTAAAAACTGTCTCCTCTATTGTTAACGTAATCAAAGCGAAAGGGGTCAATTATTATCGAAACATAATCAATTGAAATGTTACGCTACTGGACCAGAGGAGAGCTCACCAACTCCACAACTAAAAGGTGACAAAACAAAGAAAGATAAAGGAGAGTTGGACTGAATTGGAAGGTAGCGGATTCCCTCTTTTGAATAATTGACTAGTGTGTCTAAAAGGGGTAAGTACCATTTTGCCCCTGAAATAAATTTTTTTAGTTAATTCTCTCTAATGATTAATTATTTTATATTATGCCTTTAAAAAAAATTAAAAATATTACAATGTGATCCATCATATTATTTTAGTTTTGTCGTCCGTTTGTTTTGTAATTCTTGATTAATTAATTTGATACAAAATAAACAAACGACCAAACGAAAATAAAATGGTGGATCACAGTGTAATATTTTTTATTTCTTTAGGGGATAATATGAGAAACTTAATCATTCGGAGGGGGCAAATTATATATTTTTATATCTTTGAGGAGGCAAAATTAGACTTTTCCGGTGTTTAATATGTATATAAATAAGTAGGGCTTTTTCATAATATCTCAATTTTTGTGGACCATGATTTATTTGCCACTTTACACCTACTAATCATATATATATTTCCGTCTCTATCTTTACAGCCAATCATTGGTTGTAGTGTAGTTAGGTCGGTGTACTTTCTGAATTAAATTAAATTGAAAAATGCTATTTTAATTTAAATAATTAGGTTCAATCGCAGTACCCAAAAAAAAAAGGGTATTATATAGACCAAGGGAGCCATGAATTTTCGAAAAGACCTTTTGGCCACCTATTTTTGTCGGATAACTATTATAATAATTAAAATGATTATCCCAAAGCATTAATAATTTAGTATTCTTATGTTAGTTTTGTCAATTTGAAGCTGTGTTTTTTCTACTTCATAAATTGTCCACTTCATTGTCAAATCCACGCAGTTTTGGTGCTTTAATATGTCAAAATCTCAGATTTAAGCTTTATTTGAGACTTTTTAATTGATTTAATACCTATAATTTGTGGATAAGGTGTATATGTATTTTGAATTAAAATAAAGTCACAAATTGAAAAGAACATATTATTAATTTCCCATTAAAATAAATTATTTTGCAAAATTAATTGTAGACTCTAATATTTATTAAAAACAACAACTAATCTAATGGTTGAATTATGTTAATAAATTTAATTTTTGTTTACTTAAGACACTAATGATTAGCACGATAGAGCTGAGATAAGAAATTAATGAGCACCAAGTGATTCAATCAGAGTTTCTACTCTAGGCTCTTAAGAAGTGGGTTAGGGGATGAGATCAACACACAAAGAATTTACAATGGTTCACTAGCTCGGGAGTTCGACTAATTCACTCTCAAATGAGTCGCTTGTTCCTGAGGAATATATTGATTATGGGGGGATTACACAAAATATCCAATTAGGTTCCAATGGCTTGTTCTCTCTTTCTTTCTGTTGAGAGTTATGTCTCTTATTTATAATTGATCCAGGATTTCGCTTATTTTTCGGCGATATTCTTGTCTCCTCCTTGTAACCGTTGTTAAAATCATGCAACGGTTGTGAAGGGTGTTGGAGGAGTTGCGATTTTTCTTCTTGGGTATACGACAATTACTATTTAGGTGATGTTGGGGTGAAAATCAACTATTTTTTGTGCTATCTTTCTCGAGATGTAACTGCAAAGATGGGAGATCTGATCTCGTGCTTCATGGTCAACCAAAGCAATTGGGCTCTCGACATGAGAAAGTATTACCTTAATTACCAAGTTCAATCTTAAGCATATTTAAGATATCATCAGACGGAGGACGACGATGACGTTCTTACTTGTAGCTAATGGTATTTATTAGGTTGGCTATTAACCTCGAGTATATTAAGTTGAAATATAGTTATTGTGCGATAAATGTTTTAACACGTGGCATGTACGATAAAAGACGCCGCCAGTAACTTTTGTTTGAGCCTGACGTCGTCAATTTGTTTTATTTTCCCGACGTAGGACGAAGAACGAAAGGAGTTTTAAAAAATGTGTTTGGTATGTCTGCTCATAACCAGCTGTCTACCATACGTGTGTTTCCAGATAATCCTCTGCTCTCTTTTTTGTGGAGCCCACTTTTACACGAGTGGGCTGTGAGGGGCCCACACCGCCATCACTTTGCTTTCCGAAGAAGATCCTGTGTGTTGTCGACCTCGTCCATGCTAAATGGATAAGTTTTAGTTTATGCCACCTACCAACAAAAAAATATACATATGAATTTATCTAATATTATAATATATTGTGGAGTGGTCCAATGACGGAATTTGAAGAGGTTTAACGTTCAATATTTTTTTTATACCATTGAATGACAAGCCATCCTTATTGACTTGTTTTGTTCTAAACTTAGCTTGGTTGATGGTGAGTAATATTTGAGGTGGAGTTTGAGGAATAGTCGATACGAATTTAAATATTTTATAATAAAATAATATATTTTAAAATTAAAAAATTGAATTTTAAATTTATAAAAACACAATAACATTTAAGATTAATCTCATTTTCATTTACTATGCTTTAATGATATAAAATTTATCCCAAAATTTATTTTTCAACTCAAAAAACATCATTTTCCTTACATTGGCTCAATGTCAGACAATTTAACTTATAAATTCATTAATGTTAAACAACTCATTAATATTTTTTTCTCTCTCATACCTGTCTCTTATATTCTCTTTATTCACTTTAATTTTAAATTTATAATTAAAAACTTATTTAGAGGGAAATGCTCTCCCTCCACCTCTTCTTTTTTTTTCCTCACACTTTTCTTTGATACCAAACAGTCAAATTTTTTTCCATACACTCAACTTTTCTTCTAACATTTTTCATCCACCCAACTTTCATTAAAACTAAACAGGACGTAAGATTATTGTTTCCAATTCTTATAACTAGACTAATAGTCTTTTTTTCCTATCAATTTACCACTCTTTTCCCTTCATATATATATATATATATTTCCCTTCTTTTACCTTCCCTTCTCATCATACCAAACAAAAGTATGAAGCAAGTAAAAAGTAGGACTTGACAAAACTTTTTTAAAAAGCCTAGATAAAATCCTTATTAGTCTGGAATTTTGTTAAACATGATGGAAATTCCTGTGACAGATAAACTTGTTTCTTTCTTTCTTTCTTCCGGGCCAATGCCATAACTATCAGTATTGGTGGTGGGTGGGTGGGTGGGTGGGGGCACATAATTTTGATTTTTGTTTCTATCGAGCAAGCATATCTCCCCTTAGATCCATTCTTCAGAAGCATAATAAGATAAAAATGTAATGGGGGATGATGTATATATGTATATGTATATGTATATGCTCCATCAAAAGGCCCACTGCTGTGGCATTTTCTCAATCTGCAATATGCAACGAGTAAATCAACTTGTTTGTTTGTTTCTTTGGAAACTTGGGATTCATCCTTTTTTTTTTGGCATCAAAGCATCTAATGCTACAATGTCATATAAGGCAAATTAACAAAATTATGTCTCAATCGATTCCAATACCGACTCAAACAACTCAAAAGTATGACTTAATATGATTCAATTTTGTGGGATCAGTTAAGTATTTGGATCGCTTTTTTGTTTTTTTAAGATCGATCTTAATCAAACTCAATTCATCATTTTGAATCATTGTAAAATCCTGGCTGTTTTTCATTTGAACAGGTAAGAAAGATATCATCATCTGGGTTGGGGTAACTGGTAAGCCTCAGCTTCTTGTGTAATTGGTGTTGAAAGTGAATCCATTGAACATGTTCTTTCGCCGTACTCCCCCACTTTTGTAATGAGTTGACCTTTTTTCTTGTTGCTATGATTTCCATTTTGGCTTTTCACTGCCTTCCAAAACGGATGCTTGCAATATGACCAACTCCATGAACAAATAGTCGAAGATATCTGCCTGCTGACATGACTTCCCTCCAATGCAAAGAGAAAAGAAGCTCAAATAAATTATATAGGATTTGACTGCGGTACTGATGATAAAAATAAAATTTATTATTTTAAAAGGTATTTTATAATTTTTATGGAACATTTTATAATTAAATTTTTTTTTATTTTTGTGAATATTTTTATCACTATTGTGAGTGTTTTTATTATATTTGTGGTAATTTTTTTTATCACTTTTCTTTTATATAAAAAAAATTATCACTTTTGTGAGTGTTTTATCACATTTGTGAATATTTTTATCACATTTGTGGATATTTTTATCACTGTTGTGATAATAATTTTTACCATTTTTTTGGATACCATAATTAGAGGTGTTCAAATTTTTAATTATCCAAATATTCTGACCCTACTCGACCAGGGCGAAGCTAGGATTTCGCATTAGAAGGGGCAAACTATTACAGAAAAAAATTTCACCAATTTATATAAAATATTTCAAAGCTTGAGAAACTATTTTATGATTCAACACTAGATTACTATAAAAACAGTAAAACTAATTTTTATTTAACTTAAAGAAAATATGAACAACAAACCAAAAAATAACCTATGGTATTACATTTCAACTCAATTACATACTGGGGGGGAGTGCCCACCCTCCTCCCTATGACCTTATACCACCCTACTGATCGGCTACCACAAGAAAATCGAGTAGGCCAACAGAAGAAATTTTAGTATTCCACAAAAATCAAGTAGGAATGCGGAATATCTATACAAATTATATCTTCTTACCCGATCCTACCCGTGTATATATATATATACACACTAACATTTTAAAATATGTGTGTGTGTGTTAAATTTTTAATATTTTAACATTTTTAACATTATTGTGTTGGTTAATTGGTGCAAATTACTTAATTGAATTGTTAAAATGATCCAAAAATTGATAATTAAAAAATATTATGTTCATCCAATTTTTTACTCGATTGTTTTAGACAAAATTCGGATAGAAATTGTATACTTGATCGGATAAGATAGACTAAGAAAAATTTCTTTCACAAAATATCGGATAGGAAGATGAAATACCATAATTCCTACCTATAGCGTAGGGTGAACACCCTTAACCACAACAGTGATAAAAGTACCTACAAATGTAATAAATGGAGGTATGATACCGAATTATTTTTTTTCGGTGTCATAGTCAACTCCAATTATATAGGGAGAAAGTTTAACCAAATTCGATATCTTATTTGAGTAACGCTGTGCTTAGAACAACTGCAACTCACTCTCTATTTTCTCTTTTTATCTATTTTAACTAGTCAAACACTAAAAAAAACTCTACAACCCACTCTTTATTTCCCATTTCACCCAAATGGCTCTCCAACTGTGGAGAGCCATTTAGTCTCTCTAAATTCTCTCTCTATCTCTATTTCTCTCTATATATATGTTGCAATCTTTTTTAAATTATTGAAAGTTAATGAAAGTTAGGTAAAATAGTTAACTAAAATATAGAGCGTAGTTGAAGTGAATTTGTAAAAGTAACTCTCTAAAATAGAGAATGTAATATTTACATATATTTTGAGTAACTAAAATGAAGAGTTAGGTTGGAGTTGCTCTTATCAAAAGATTTATCAAAAAATATTTTTATCAAATAAGTTGATAACTCTATACCCAATCAAAAATATTTTAATTAGCATTTAGTGGGTCAAAGAGTGATATAGAACTGTCAACTCATTTGATAAAATTAATTTTTAGTAAATTTTTTAGTAAACATAGCATTACTCATTTTATTTTGATCAGCCTAAACTTCCTCTCAATGTCACAATTAGATGGGTGATACATTCAAAATTTTACACTCGGATCATGTTTTGTCTCAAATATAAGTATTTAACACGTGAGTCTTTTTTTTTTTTTCTTATTATATTGTCGGTAAGAATTAGTGTCTTTGACATCTGAACCCTTTATACATACGAAGTTTGAAACTAACTCAGATGCTGTTGGATCTCAGTAGTAAAGTAGAGTAGCCCAGCTGAAGCTGTAGAGGCCATTTTGTGAAGGAAAATGCTATTTGGACCTAAAAATCTGACATAAAAATCTGACATAATGATGTGGAGGATGATCTGGCATTGACATGTCATTAATTTTGCCACCTCAACATTTCTTCTTTGTTTTTTAGTTTTTAATTAACCCTTATTATGTACTCTCCTACCCGTCTCTCCACTGTCCAGCCATTCCAACGAGCAAAACCAGGGTGTGACAAGCAGACCTCCATCTCCGAGCAAAACCAGTGGTAATCTTCCCTCATCTCATAAATCTCTCTCTCTCTCTCTGTCTCTCTCTTTTTCTCTGTCTCTCTCTATCTGTTTCTTTTTTTTTTTTGTTGGCTGTTTTATTATTAGTAGCCTTGATGACTCAATCGCTTGATACACACTCGTAGTATTATAGAGGTATGAGAAAGTATGCTTACAAATTGTTCGATAAATTTCCTGTGTGAATAGGCCTGAACAACTCTTACTAAAGTTGTTCCATTAGTAGCTATGGTTATTTAATTCAACTTATGGACAGCTACATGTGAGAAGCTGCAACCAAAAAATCATAGAAATAGCATTGTGTTATCATATGAATATTTTTGCCCATTGTTCATGTCAATTGCTATTGTTTCCTATACCTTTTTTTTTTGTTGGTTGTTCTGAAGAAATGACTTTTTACCTTCTTTTTTTTTTTTGGGTGTTGTTCAGGCCTACTTGGTGTTGACATATCGTTGCTTAATTTACAAGTGCACTGTTGAGGATTGAATTAATTGGGAATGGAAGGAGAATCTTCAAGTATTATGCAAGTGATTGAAGAAAATAGTGGGATTGAAATGGATGATAGAGTAAATGTAGACGCCAAAGAGGAAGAGCCCAAGGTTGGGATGACATTTAATAGCTATGAAGATTTGTTTGACTATTACAGAACTTATGGGAGGCGATTGGGTTTCCCAGTGAAGAGAAGATCATCGACGAAAGGAGATGATGGAGAAGTTAAATATGTTGCGATTGCTTGTTCTCGATCAGGAAAATCACAGTGTACTTCGAAAAATCCTCTCAAGCCACATCCAACCATAAAGACCGGTTGCAAGGCTACCAATTATGTCTTCGGCGCCAACATCCAATGAAAAGTAGATTTGGTGAGTTGAAAAAATAGCTTTCAAATCAAATGCTCTAATTTTATTATTGTACTTGATTATATTATTGTTCCTATTGGCAGGTTTGAAAAGGATAAAGATTATCTCATTTTGCAAGAGGAAGATTGTCTCAGTTTACAAGAGGAAGATTGTCTCATATTGCTAGAGGAAAATTATAGTATTTGTTGTTGATTTGCTCTTCTCATAGTTGTATTGGTCTAGTGCTTGTTGGAAAAACAAGTAGACTACAATTTTTGATACAACTCAAAGGTTGTAATTGGTCATTTGATAGTTCTTGATTTTATGGGATGCAATCCAAGAAAGAATTATGCAGCATTTTGTTAATTAAAGAAGCAACATTTTATATCATATCCAGAACTAGCATTGACTTTTCTGTTTGACCGATAATATTTTTCTGCTGTTTATTCTGGGCTGTATAATCTTTGAAGGTCTTGTCTGAACTGCATGCTCTTACTGGTAAGTGGAGGCTTAAATGTGTTTGCTTTCTGTTCTCTTTTATACACAACTGACCCTGGCATAGTTTATAATTGTCAAGGTAGCTACATCACCAAAAGTCTTTGCATGCATTATTTTACTAAAGCATAGAATTCTAGTAAGAAATCTGCCATCTGGGCTAGTAGTGCAAACCATTTATTGGGATGAGTATTCAGCTTTGTTCAAATTTTCACTTTGTCTTGATTCCTCAAATGTTAAGCGTTCTAGTTCTGAGCTATTGCTGTATATTTATTTGTGAATATTTTTTTTCATATGATCATATTTATGGCTAATCTGTAGGTGATTGAAATTAATTAAGTGTATGAATAGTTAAGTGTATGAATATTTTTTTCATAAGATCTGCAGGTGATTGAAATTAGTAGGGTGAGTAAGGTGAAATATGAACTTGACAAAAAAATTGGTCTTTTACATGATTGGAAATACCAAGGAAAGTCATGGCAGGACATTTGTGTACAAATTGGGGAACAACTCCTCTGTTGTTAGGCAAAAACAACAACTCCATCAATCCAAATAACAAACACTTTTTTTTTTGGAAAAAGGAAAATTTTATTGAGTAATAGAAAATTTTACAAGAATCAAAGAGGATAAGCCACAAGTTGGCTTTAATCCTTCAAGACAATCTACTGAATTACACTTTAAAAACCAAGAACTCAAAATTACAAGAAATCCTCTTTCATGTAACAAAATTGCATTCAGCTTTGCTATGATTGTTTGCTGCATGCCCAGCTTGTCCATCCTGGACTGCTTTGTTAGCAAGACACTCAGCCACAAAATTCGCTTTCCTGTATACATGTGGAATACATATATTAAGACTTTTAAAGAAATCCAAAATATGATCTAAAACCGATTTACACTTCCAATGAACAACTACCTTCCCCAATACCATCTGCACAAGCACATTCGACTCAGATTCAATGTAAATCTGATAATCTCCCAGGCTGTGCTGAACTGCCAGTCGAATGCCATCCAACAATGCTTTGCACTCCGCCTGCATGTTCGAACCTCTATTATAAAATGCAGCAGCAGTTGCTACCACATGACTATCTGAATTTCTAATGACCAAATAACAAACACTTTTACACCTCTATTATAACAGTACAAACATGACAGAAAATCAAAGTAAACTTCTGTGAGACAATTCGTCGAACACTTTGAGGACAACTGATCTTCCACCTCTTCCAAGCTCCATTCTTCTCCCTTTTTACATCCAACTTCTACATGTGTCGCACTAAAATCAGACCCTCCCAAGTTCTACCTGAACGATTTCATAAATACACGTTTTCGTGTATGGTCTTCAAACTGTTCGGTCTTTAAAATCAAAGAATGGAAAGTCCTCCATAGCATGTCGACTCTAATTGGTTAAGAAACTCAAAACTGAGAGAAACTCAAAACTGGTTTTGGTCGGAGATGGAGAGGGAGATGGAGATGGTTTTTTTCCTTATGGAGGTCTGCTTGTGGTTTTGCTCGTTGGAATGGCTGGACAGTGGAGAGACGGGTAGGAGAGTACATAATAAGGGTTAATTAAAAACTAAAAAACAAAGAAGAAATGTTGAGGTGACAAAATTAATGACATGTCAATGCCACATCATCCTCCACATCATTATGTCAGTATTTTATGTCAGATTTTTAGGTCCCAATAGCATTACTCTTGTATTAGCCATAGGGTAGCCAAACTTGCCCGATTGGCAGAGATTAGGGTTCAATCGTCTGGCTCCGTTGGGCATGAAAGTACTGAAGATTGGGCTTGTGATTGTGCTCCTTTTAATACATTGTACAATAAATATTATTATAATTAAGAATCAATTATTATAGTGGACAATAATACATTCATAACATGTAACATAAATAAAAGAGAAAATTATATTCAGATCCCCTAAGGTTTGCATTTAATTATTTAGACTTCTTGACATTTGAAATATTACATTCAAATCCCCTGAAGTTTATATGCACGTAAAACTTAGACTCTGTTGTCAATGCTCATTAGTAAATTATACCTAGACCCTCTGAAGTTTGTAGGCGTTTAACATTTAGACCCATCAAATTTAAAATATTACATTTAAACTAAAAATATTCCAATTGAAGATAAAATATCAAATATTTTAAATTTTAAAACAAAAAATCATGTTATATTATGTCATTTATTGAAATAAAATCAAAAATAAAAAATTATTTTTTTCCTTAAAAAATTCATAATTAGTACTATTGATGACAAAAATTGGGCGATCTACAGATTAATTTGTTGGCCTTTGATCACCTGAAAAAGAAGTCGAAGACTAGAGGACAGCTCTGGTGGTCGACTCTCCGACGCCTAAATCAATAAATGACTCAAAGATATGAACCGCGTATAGTAATCAGTATAAATATATGAAATAACTCAATTCAACACTCATTTGCATACAATTATACTATCTATTGGAATAAGATTAAAAAATCAAAAAGGGGTCAAATTGTAATAGATATAATATTTTATATCTTTAATTGGAGTAATTTGATCGTTTAATAGATTTCGTAAGTTCCGTAACTAATAAGAAATTTGAGTATAACATTTCAAAATTTTAGGAGCTTAAGTGTTATACACCTACCAATTTCAAGAGGTTTAGGTATAATTTCAAATAGACTAACGGACATCGACGATAGAATTTCAGTGTTACGTGTGTATAAACTTTAAGGGGTTTGTATGTAATATTTCAAATGTCAGAAGATTTGATTGATTAAGTAACAAATCTACAAACCAGAGAAGGTGTGAGTATAATTTTTTCAAAATAAAAATATGAAAATAAAAAATATGAGATTCAACTCACGAATTTAATATCAAACAAGACGGATCGCCATTGATGTCCTAACCATCCAGGGGTTATTCCATCTCCATTATCCATTGAGCTTGCCCGAATAATTTCTCTTTTGTTGGATTATTGCCGATATAATCATAAAAAATTAATTTTTTAGGAATTTTAGACCAAGCTTATGATAAACTTTGATTTTCGACATGTACAACACTAACTCTTCAATATCTCTCGGCAGAAGTACCCATGATTCCATTGATAACAAGTAGACCCAAATAACTCGATTGGGATAATTACTGAACCACACCAGATAGTTCCGGCAACAACAAAAGCCGCAAAATAGCAGTTTGGGATAGCAGTTAGGGCTTTTGGCGCTTTGGTAGAGTATCAGAAATTGGTGCATTGGGCAAGTCTTCTAATGGAGTTTTCTTCTTTTCGCGGTTTCTTCAACTTCAAACATTCGAAAAGAAAAACTCGAAATACCCGTTTGATGAAACAAGCATGGCATCCGATACCAAACACATTGCTTCCACATTCAATTCTCTCTCCTTCAGATTCACCTTAATCATCGAGGTACATTTTGATGCATGATATTGGATAAATTCTATCACATTCCCTGTTTCAAACTTCGATTTCCCACTTAATTTTCAAATGGGTTCTTTTTGTTTATTCATTTAGAAGATTCCCTAGTATCTTTTGTTGCTAATTTTGGCAATCTGTAACTCATCTAATTTCACTGTGATTTTGTGTTACTTTCTGTATGATTTCGAATTTAGTCCTTTATCTTCATCTATTGTTGGTATTTTTGAATCTGACCTTCATGTCAAATTCATGAAACCATGCAGCTTGAATTTCGTTTGCTTCTAAGAGATCTTTGCTATTAATTCTAGATTGTGGCTTCTGATCAGATGGATGTGTTTTGCCTTTTATCGTTTCTAAAAATCTTTTCACGCTTGTGACTGGTTTATCTACTGTAATTTAATATAATTTCCATTTTGCTTATTTAATTGTCTTTGTCACTCATCTTGTTTTGCCTTCCAAAATTCAGGCAACTAGTTTCTGGGTTTGGTTGGAAATTTATTGAACAAAACCCCCTCAAACTCCAGATCATGTCTTCAATTTGGTTTACTAAATTGAAGGCTAACTCAATTCATCCATCCACTTGAAGTTAGCGGCATTTACCGTCTTAAGACAGCTGCAAAGCAATCTCTTGGCTAAATTCAGATTTCACCACAATGATGTCTAAAACATTTAAGTTTTGGGAATCTTCGAAGAGCATACGAAGGAGCCAAAGTACGCAAATGGGCCTAGAAGGAGCTTATGATCCTGAAAAAGAACAAATTGTTGTGTCTTTTCGCGAATTGCTTCTTCTCGAGGGTCAGCTGCCAGGGAAGCACACTGATAATAACACCCTTTTGCGGTAGGTTTAAGTGGTATGTTATTACAAAAGATGCCTATTTGTTTCCTCTTCAGATAGAGCCAAGTAGTTTCTTTTAAGATTGTTAAGCTCTTTATGCCAGCAGTCAGCACTGGTTTCCTGTAGTGGTAAAAAAAAAATGTTGGTTATGGAGTTGGTGTGATTAGTGTGTATAATGGTGTTCTTTTTGTGATTTCAGATTTCTACGAATGAGGGATTTTGATCTACTTAAAGCAAAAGAAGCTTTTTTGAATTATCTTAAGTGGCGAAAGGAGTTTCGTGTTGATGCAATTATCAAGGTGAATGCAAACTTTGTATTTGTAGTAGTTTGTACTTGGAACTTATGATCGGGAACCATACTTTCTAATTTCAGTTCTTTTTGTTCTTGAGATGAAATCTGAAAAAACTTAGCTGTACATAAAGACATGATGACTTTGCATTTAGGTAAAGTGACAGGAACAATGTATGATATTCATCAGAGCTTTATCACTGTTGTTGGAATAGACAAGGAATATTTTTTTTTTCTGCAATGAGGAAAAGTAAAAACCTGAAAGTCTAGGTATCGCAAGTGATTGGGCCTCCAAGGTAAGATTCTAGATGGAAAAACAAAGTTTCTTACTTTGAATGGAATTGACACATCATAGCAAACTATAGGAACTTCGTAAAAAAACATAATAAAGTGGATAAGGTCAAGAATCTCGATCCAAAGTAGAGTTTTCACAATGTGTACACTCATTTAATGACAACCTTACTTTTAATACCATCTTATTCGTTAGCATCGAGAGTGGCATCACGAGCATTGAGGATGACTTGGCATGATGACATGGTCCGCTCCCTCGTCGCGGCAATTGTAAATGAATCCTTGTTCAAGAGGCCAAAAGTTGGCACCACAAGCATCTAGAGGCAATCCGGTGCGACCTGGCTAGTCTGCCAGCCGCGGAAGTAAAAACATACAAATGGGATCTTGCAAATAGAGAGAAGTATATCCCTAGCAAATCCTCGAGGGGTACTCCCTTAGAGAGAACTTGAAACCCATTGGACGCTCACAGTGTAAAGTCAACTAATGGTATACCGTTGCTCGACTGGCCCAAGGGATTAAAAAGGGTGGTCCCTGCCTTGAGATAAGGAAGTATGAATACTCCTCAAGAGAGAACTGAACAAGAGAGGTAGACGAGCATTATAGTTTGCTCTAGCAGGCCTCCCAGTGTATGGCTCACTACCTATTAGGTTGTGTTTGAATGGGATCCAAAGAGACTCTTGAGGTATAAGAGGTCGATGGTTCAGATCAATATATGGAATATTAGGACATGTGGATCCTGGTGTGTATTCGAAGGGGTTTTGTGAGTAAGAGGGGATTCATGGTATGCATGGCCAGGGGAACAACGACCATTACCCTCTGCAGCTATGACATTCTGCGGGAACCCACTTCGCGACTCTTTTACCTCAATAACACGCACTAACCTCAGAGACTAAACCTCCTCCTTGAGGACTAAGTATAGGCTGTATCCATGGAATGTCAAATCTGCCAAATTAATGATTACGAAATCTAGCGCACATTGCGCAAGCACTGTACGAAAGTGGCCGAGGTGGTTGCATGTACATACATTGTCTGCAAATAGCGTTGACTCTATATAGAGACAACCGGTGACAGTTTATATGGGTAGCCTTAGGAGTGTTCACTCTACCCTACGGGTAGAAAATATGGTCTTCCATCTTCCTATCCGATATTTTGTGAAATTTTTTTTTCTTGACCTACCCGACCTGATCAAGTGTAGTATTTTTACCCGACTTTCGTCCACATTAATCGGGCAGGAAATCTAGTGAGCACGTTTTGTAATTATTAATTTTTGATCATTTTAACAATTCAATTAAGTAATCTACACCAATTTAACAACACAATAAACCAATAATATTAAAATCTAAAATAATTACAATAAAATACAAGAAATCCCAAGACATAAACATTAATCCATCATAATTGTTGCACTTGCACAAATACAATAACAACTATTTTAGGTTTAAACCATATGAAACACATCAAAAATCATAACTGCTCCAATAGATTACCACAAATCATATAACCTGCACAAAAAACAAGTCGATGTTTTAGCAACTCTAATATCCACAACAATAACAATGTTATAAATTATACCACACAAATAATCTTATAATTACTAAAAAAAATATATAAAATTAAATGACACATTTCTTGCTATTGTCATTCACCTCTCTTCACTCAAGAGTAATTGCAATTTTCTCTGCAATTATTTTTGAGATAAAAAAGAGTAATGAAAAAAATTAGATACGAGGCGAGATGAGTAGGCTAGAGGCGAGAGAGATCATGAGGCGTTAGGGAATTAGGGTTTTTAGTTTATATATATATGCGGGTAGGGTAGGGTAGGGTAGGGTAGGGTAGGGTAGGACTACAGAAATTTGATGGGTATTCCTCATTCCTACCCGATTTTTTCGACTAGCCGATCAATATGGTCAGGTAGGGTCAGATAGCGTAGGAAATTGCGGATAATTGAAAATTTAAACACCCCTAGACAACCAGGACTGCACGAGCACATGTGCTAATATATACCTCCATGATTGGCTCTCATATTACGTTGACACATAGGGACATGGAGAAATGTTGAGACCTAGTGACATCTTGGTCTGAGACAGATATTCGAGGGATGTAGCACGGGTAGCATCACCCTCTGTCTAGATATGGTCATTCGGCTGGTGAGAGTGCATTCAATTGCCCCCATCTTCTCGAAAATTCTTTTGGTCAAAGATTGGTCCATGCATTAATAGGTAACTCGAGTTCTTTCATCCCAACCATCTTTCCCACTCATCCTGTTTGTGATACTGATATTGTTCACGTGTATTAACTCTAGTTTAACTCCCCACCTACAACAGACAATCTGGTTTTGGGCTTGCACTACCTTACTTATGCAATATGTTAAAACAATGAGCTTAAGGACACATATAAACAAGCTAGTATTGTTTCCCAGGGAGTGTTACTGCATTAAAGCAGGTCTAGGTAAGCAAGAAAGTAATTCACTTTCTATTTTAAGACTTGATGACATCGACCACTCTTTGCGATAGCATTGGACATGCCTACTTAATTTTTGATTGTGGTGCTTGTTTATACATCTCAAGATGTTTTTTAGCCTCTTAGCAAAAAAAAAAAAAAATTGTTGCTATACTGAGGCATTGAAAACAATATATCTGTTTATTATCTGCTTTATCTGGTTCATGTTCATGTTCATCTTTATCTAAACAATTACCTCGTTGAAAATTTTCATGGGAATAGTGTGTCTGATACATACTGCAGGAATTTAAGTTCGAAGAGTATACAGAGGTTAAGAAATTGTATCCTCATGGATTTCATGGAGTTGATAGATATGGAAGACCTTTATACATAGAAAGGATTGGAATGCTAGACCTCAATGCCCTCCTGCAAATAACCACTGTAGACAGATTTCTTAAGTATCATGTACGTGAACAAGAGAAAACATTAAAGTGGAGGTATGCTGCATGCTCAATTGCAGCAAAGACCCCTATTTCTTCAACAACAAGCATTTTAGATGTGAAGGATGTGGTGAGCTCGTGCACTTGTTTATCTCCATCTCTCAGAAGTCCAAAACTAAGAAACTTAATATGTGTGCCATGATATATTATCTTGCTTCATAAAAGCACTTAGCATATGTGTCATGTTAATACTATTGAGTTTTAGCATATAGAGAGTAATGTTTTTTATATCCAAATTCAAACTCCAGGTTATTTCAGGAAGGTAGATCTGTTGACAAATTAATTGTTGGCATGTCTTGTCAGTGTTTCTATATTTCTCTTGGATATGCACACCGTATGTGCATGTGTTTGTGTATGATAGGCTCTACTCTGCTATGGTGTTAAACATGGTGACGAACGTGGTGCACAAATATATAACTATGGTGCTTGCATTTTTTTCTCACTTCATAACTTACGGTGCACGTGTCTCTGTATATCGCATTTCATTGACAAGGAGTGCATGTTTACAGCTCAAACTACAAGTATGTAGCAGTCTATTTCATTCTTCAACGGAATTGTGAACTTCTCCATCAAAACTGATTATCTTGGGATCTTGGTTGGCCCTTCAAATCTTCTTAATTGGCCATATATGCTTGTTACAACTTATTCAGTTGCAGATTTAATTATGGGTATTGCATGTACACAACTTGATATTCTTTATTATTTTATTATTATTATTATTATTTTTAAGACATTTTTTTTGGGAGGGGGAGGGGGAGGGGGAGGGGGAGGGGGAGGGGGAGGGGAGGGAGACTTGAACTCTTGGCCTCAAGAAGACAAAACCTTCACAAGGCAATGAGTATCATTGGACCAAAGGCCCGTTAGTGTTCTTTATTAGGTGTGTACAATGAGGTGAAGTTATTGTAAATATGTGTATGAGAACTTGATATTTCACTTTATCGAGTGTACAAAAAAATGTTGCAATGCTAATATATCTTTCATTGTGATCATCCATATATTATTGTTGTTCATAATAAAAGACAAAATCCACTCTATCTGCTCTGCGCAGGGAATGTCTAACTTTTCAAAGCCTGCAAGATATCTCTTTATGGAACTTCAAAAGATTGATAGCAATTATTATCCCGAGGTATGTGGAACATTGGTAGTCTTTCCTGGCCAATATTGGATTATATATCAATGAACAGGCTGAAAAAATTGCTGTGACTTGTGAGTAGGGCTTCCTAAAAAAAAATTCATGCAGTTTATCCAGAAAATCAGGAAGCATATGGTTTTGTAGGAAACTGATGGCTAGTTATATTTTAATGAAAGAAGGAAACAACCAACCGTCACAAATGGTGTTGACATTTGTGGCCATTTCCTGCTGCGGATTTTTTAATAATGGAGTTGTGATGTGTGCATCCCACTCAATATGACTGTCAATGATTAGACTAAGGTGTGGGTCTTGCTGCCTGTGATGTTAGGATGGTGCAATTTAAAAATTCTAGCTTGTGAGGAAGGACTCCATCTATTTGATTTCCTAATGAGGAAGGCAACACAATCATGCGAGCGAGGAAGCTCTACCATGAAAGAACTTCAATTAGTTTGGGATTGAGATTACCCCACCCAACTGTCAAGCAACACCCCCTGGAATGCCCAACCCAGAAAAATTGAAAAAATCCGAAAATGTAAAGAAGTGCAAAAAAGAAAAAACTAACATATTTTTCCCTTCAATTCTTTTCTTATTTCTGCTTTTGAAAACCTTTTGCTGCTGCACTTGCATCTTGTTCTCATATAGGGCTATGCTTTTGTTTTAGTATTTTGAATGTTTGAGTCAAGTTGTAGTTCTAAGGCAGCATAGTGCATGAGGCTCCCGCCACTGCAGGACATGGGAGGGTCAGATGTACGCAGGCTTATCCCGCCTGTAGATTGACTGTTTTCATGTCAAGTTATAGTTATCAGATGAATTAAGTTGTTAAGTTATGTTTTCTTGCATTTGGTTTTGGCATCATACAGTTGTTCACGAGTGCTTTGGTTAAGAATGTGAATTGAAACTTCCAATTATTTAGCAATGTAAAGATAACATGCTTTGATTTGATGCCATCAGTGTGTAGCCAACTTAAAATGACATTTTGAGACATAGACTCAGCCATTACTTTTTCTAGGAATCCTGCTTGACACAATAGACTTAGCTATGAAACCTATGTCATTTGATTAAAAAAAAAATTCTTACAGTTCCTTTTCTAATAAGAGGGCCACACAGCCACATCATGAAATGCCAAAGAAAATGTCATTTTCTACCGTTTATTTTTGTTTCCTTGATAATTTCACACCGAGCATAGCCACTTTATGCAAATGATGCCAAAGGTAAGATCTGTACCCAACGTACCCCTCCCACACTCACTAATGAGGACCAAACTGGGTGTTATTTTCTTATTTAATAATTTCACACTCTAGCCTTTTGAGATGGGAAGCCTGAATTTTGACATTCCCTTTGCACATGATTGTACCAGTGGGATGCTCTTATGTGTGCTTCAAAATTATGTATCTTCGTCTCATTGTCTACCTCTTATACACTGTAATTAAAAAGTGATAATTCATGCTGTCCGTATTCCCCTGACCACTTGTGAATTAATTGGCTGACCGCAGTTATGAATTTTCCTAAGACCAAAACTCGGCATATGGCAATCTGCAGCCATTTTCTGACGGCATGTGTTTTTTTAGAAAGATGAATTACTTCTTGTAATTAATCTGTTCACTATCAGTAAAAAATAATATGCCCTAGGTAGGGAGTACTGTTTTCTACTTGCGTTGGGCATATCAAATCTTGCTAGCAATCATCGTTTTTCTTATTAAAGCATTAATTATGTTTTCATATGTAAATATGTGGTACATACCCAATTTAGTCTTCATTAATGGGAGTCCTGGCTGGGATGTGGACTGAATACAACACTAACATTTTGGAACTGGTTGCTCTCAGATTTGAACCCACATCCTCACGATTTTCGGACTTGATTTAACCATTGAACCAGTGGTCCCCTTGTATATAAATTTTTGGTATATATTGAAGTTTTGGCCACTGATACTCTGCAGACTCTACATGAACTCTTGATCATTAATGCTGGATCTGGATTTAGGGTTCTCTGGAATATTCTCAAGGCTTTTCTAGATCCACGTACATTGGCAAAGATCAAAGTAAGCTTATTTTCTTGCCTTGTAAAAGTGAGCAGTGTATGTTTTTCACTAAAATTACCGAAGATTACTATTTCAGGTGCTGGGAAGCAACTATAGAAGTAAGCTAACCGAAGTAATCCATCCAAGGTACCATATCTGGTGCATATGCATATAGACTTGTCTAAAGATGAATGCATGAGGTGTATATGTTGTGTATATATTATAACGTGTACTGGTGTTTGATGCATCTTTGTTTTATGCACATATGGATGCCTTCACAAAATAATGTATTTATGTTATATTGGGATCACTACAAATTGCCACTTTCACAGTAATTTGCCAACTTTCTTTGGTGGAAGTTGCACGTGCTCTGACTGTGGGGGTTGCCTGTCAAGTGACAAAGGACCCTGGACTGATCCAGAAATTACAGATAAGCTTCAGGTGATCTCTTTAATGTCTCATATTAATGTTTTTGCTTGTCTTGGACAATTAATAACAAAACAATTATTTTATCAGTGTGTGCCATCCCCGATACGGTTGAAGATGTTCATATTAATTGTTTCAGGCAATGAATGATGGTGAAAAAGAGTTTAAAGATGGAGAACAGAGTGGTATGTCTGCCAAAGAAACCATGGACTTCGCCATGGTAAGTAACCTTGGCTGATAGACAAGATCCAGATTTCCTTTCTCCATAAGAATTTTTTTTCACATTGCTTGGGTTTGCTGGCATGGAAGCTTATGCCGTGCAACTTTACTATCTAATTCTAATCATGGCATAAAGTTCTCAACTCTGATAAAGGGGGATATAAATTTCACTTTCTCATTTTCTTTGCCTTTTCTTTTTCTCCACGAACATGGTGCACCTACTAATGCTGTGAATTTCTTGTTCTCTCCGTAATGAGCCCTCTCATGTGACTGTGTATCACCATTCACCCACGTAGTTACGAAATTTCCACACTTTTCTGTGACTACAGACGAAGTTTCCAGACTGCAGGATTATCAGCACCTCATTTTAAGGATTGCCATGAATATATGGGTTTTCCATAAAGCAATTTCAAAAAGATGTTATATTTTTTCCCCTTTTGAGCATATTTGGCAACTTATAGACTGTTAAAAGTTGTTTATTAATGCTCATTTGTTGTAAAATAAAGAATAACCTTTTTTGTTGAATAAAAGTGTGTTCTGATGTGTATTTGGTGAAAAATGCTACTCGTACATGCCATTTCATGTGTTTTTGGAGGATATGTTAAATTCACATTACAGTATATTAACATGCCAGGCAAACATCAAGTTGCTGCTAATTATTAAGGCCTCAATGTACTTATTGCAGGAAAATGTCCAAATCAAAGATTTTTCTGATGCAACTCCAACGGGAGACGATGCTCTTTGGCAATTCAGGGGAACAAAAATTATTGATAAGCCTTCATTGCAGAAAATTGAGGCATTTGAAGCTGCACTTAAAGATGCCAAGGAGGTGAGTTGCGCTCATATACATTCCTTTGATTGACGGCAATCTCAATGTTCTAAGATACGGGTTGATATGGTTTATTTCACAGAAAATCAATACATTGGAATGTGCACTCGAGGATACCAAGGTGGTGAGTGTTAAAATCTTCATGCACCTTTTTATTGCTAGCTCTAAAAGGGGAAAGGCTACTGTACCACCGTCAAAAATTACAAATTTTTAAGGCTAAATTACAATTTTTTTCATGTGTAAGTTATAACATTAAAGGACATGATCGATCAAGAATGGTTGTGATCGATACTGAGAGTTCATGATCGATTATGGATGTCTGTGATCGATCATGGTCTTTCTTTGAGCAGTTATAATTTCTCTTTTCAAAGTTGTAACTTTATGATAAAAAATGATAACCAGCAACACAGATACCAAAATAAAAATTTCGGTACTGTACAGTTTCCCCACTAAAAAACATGATTTTTTTCTTTTGATACCTTTTTCCTTTTCCTTTTCCCCCTTCCTTTTTTTTTTTTTCACTCAGGTTTTGCAAGGACTTGAATGGCATTTAGAGGAACTGAAGAACTGAACTTATGGTCAAATCAAATACAGCTCAGCACAAAATTACTAAAGTTGATGGTTTATTTCTTTTCCATGTTCTTGCATATTTGGTAATACCCATCTTTGTACGAGAACAGGAGTTGAGTGCACTGCGAAGATTGTATTGTAGCCAAAGAATCCATCATTATATAAGGAGTTTAAAAATGGAAATTACTTTGTAAGGTTGCATTTTGATTATTTAATGCATAGAAAGCCTCTCTCTCTCTCTCTCTCTCTCTCTCTCTCTCTCTCTCTCTCTCTCCTGTTTAATTTATTCTTTTTAATTGGTGCTGTACAATGTCATTAATTTAATTTACACATTACCTTTGTTGTATTTATTGCCATTTCAAATTGGAATGGGACTTTGGGTATGACCCATTTTTATTCTTTAATTTCCTAATAAGACTGGCCAAAAGTGGGTGAAGTTCTTGTCATGGAACGGCGTGAGGCCCATCCCTCTGTTCCCGTGTGGGGAAGGGGAGCGTGACGTTCTTTACCAACCGATCAAACTCATTTTGCTCTACTGCCAAATGTTTATCTGTAGTCTAACCACAGCAACAAAGTACAAACTGGTAACGAATGAGTAGTATTATTGAGATTTAAAAAATTGACTTAATTTGATAACTTTATAATGTGATTTAATAGTAGTGTTGTGATAGTAATTCTTCGATTTTTTTATTGGGATTCTGTTACTCGACACATCATTATGTGACAAATTAGATCATTTTTTTAGGTTTCAATCATATATATTTAAGCACTGAAAACTAATAAAAAGGGGTGCATTTCAACACTTTTAATACTTTGAGTGTATAATGTAAAGAATATACTCTTTAGTAAGGGCATAAAATAATTTTTTTAAAATCTTTTGGGTTAGAAGTGCAATTCTTGCTATATTTTATTACGTGTTTTATATGGCTGAAGTTTTGAAATAGGGCTAATGTCACTTTGAACTTAGAAAGATGTTTTGATTCTCAATTTGTACCTTCAAACATTAAAAATATCAATTTACACATTTAATGTTGTAAATTAGTAACAATGTGGACCTTACCCAGACTACTGTTCAATTTTTCGTTATAAATTGAAGCACGTGAGTTGCAAGTACTTCACAAGAACACGATTCGAAATTGATAAGAAATTAGTGGCTTAGTATTGACCATTTTTCGATATGAACTGATATATGACATAACCCATTAACTTGAATAATAAATGAGTTAGGTTAGTGTCAAACACGAATAACACAAAATATACATGATTAACATGTTTAAGTAGTATTAGAAGAATAAAATATTATTTTTTATTAAATAGTGACCTAATTCTTGTATAAAAAAATATAGGAAAATTTTTAGCTACATTTCTTTTAGTTTATCATATTTTCAATGCACCCCTTCTATTATCCAAAACATCACTAACACCCATTCTAGTTTATATTTAAACATTACTGACATCCCCTGCTATTAAACCACCGTTTCTAACAAAAAAAAACATCTAAAATATCAAAATTGCCCCTATATAAATCCCAAATAAATTTTCTACATAAAATTCGAGCCGATTAAATTATTTTTTTACATATTAAAATTCGAATTGATTAAAATTTATTTTTCTACATATTAAAATTTGATCCGATTAAAATTCGATTCAAGCGGATTAAATTTTATTTTTTTACGTATTAAAATTCGAACTGATTTGAGTTCTACCTGAGCTGTTAACTCCGATTAAAATTTATATTTTTTATTTATTAAAATTCGTGCTAATTAAAATTTGACTCAAGTTGATTAATATTTATTTTTTACATATTAAAATTTGTATTAATTAAAATTTATATTTTATATATTAAAATTCGGGCTTATTAAAATTCAATGTAAGTTGATTAAAATTTGAGTTGGTCGAACAAAATTTTAATCGGTTCAAATTTTAATAAGTAAAAAAATATAATTTTTAATTGAATCGAAGTTTAATACTTAAAAAATAAATTTTAATTAACTCGAATTGAAATTTAATCGGCCTGAATTTTAATACGTAAAAAAAATTTAGAAAACAGTGAGGTCTCATTGAAGATATATACCTATCTAAAAGGGATGTGGATGAAGTTTTTCTTAAAATATATAATAGGCAATTTAGTAAAATTGTAGTCTAGTTAACACTTTTAATCTGACAGGGATGTCAGTGAAGATTCAAAAAATAAAAAATGTGTTTTTAAAGATATGATAAACTAGAAGTGATGTGATTGAAATTTTTCCAAAAAAATATTTTTACTCATTTTTTTATTATATTTATTAAGTTAATTTTTAATTTTTAGAAAAAGTAAGAGCATAGGTTTTATTAAGAGATAATGAAATTTTAGACATAAAACTGAGCGTTAAAATTTTAATTCATGTATTATATGGGTCAAAACCAACACAACACGAAAATAAATAGGTCGACACGACAAGATTAATTAAATGAGTTGAATTAGAGTTGACTAGTGTTCGACACGAACTCGAAATGACATGACAGAACCCTACCCTACACGATTGTCACCCTTACATTTAAACAATGAAAATTAATAGAACGGGTTGCATTGCAACACTTTTAATACTTTGAGAGCACAATATGAAAAATATAATTTTTAAGGGTATAAAATAAAAATTCTTAAATATTTTGGGTGCAAACTGCAAAGTACAATTCTCGCTAAATTTTATTGCGTGTTTTGACTGTTTTCTATGGCAGAAGTTTTGAACTAACGCCACTCCCACTTCCTCCGAACCTTCCGTCCTTGCCCTCGGTTTCTTCGTCTACATTGTTTTTTCAGAAAACGCTTTCCAACCCTCAAATTTGCTTTTCGTATACTTGAAAAACAATTTTGTTTGCTCTCTTGGAGAAAATCCATTGTTTTAAGAATGAGCACGAGACAGCTTATCGATATCGAACCTCTAGAGCTCAAATTCCCTTGTAAGTACCACGCGATCTCTGTAAAGGATCTTCTGATTTTTTATTTTTGGTTGGGTTTTATATGTTTGAAGTGATTTCATTTTGATTCAATTTTGGTGCATTTTTTTTGGGTAGTTGAGCTGAAGAAGCAGATCTCTTCTTCTCTTCAATTGTCAAATAAGACCCAGAACCATGTAGCATTCAAGGTAAATTTCGATTCAATTTGTTTCCCTAAATTAAAAAGTTGGTAGCTTTGTTGTGAAAAATGTAGGTTTTAATTCATTTTGCATGTTGGTGTTGTTGAATTTTGAATTGTTTTGCTCAGTGGGATTACAACAATAGGAAAATTGCATGTCCTGGATATATTAATATAACTTCGCGATTGTTTATCCTTAGGTAAAGACAACCAATCCAAAGAAGTATAGTGTTCGGCCTAACGCCGGGGTTGTTTTGCCCCAATCAACATGTGATGTTATAGGTAAATATGCTGATCAAACCCTTCTATCATTTCCCTTTTCCCTTGGTTTGGTGACTGATTAATGAGATAAAAAAAAATGAATTTGGGTTAATTTTGTTGTTTTTGTTTTCGGTCAATGCAATGAAACCCAATTGCTACGTGGATATCTCTTCTGCTTTCTATCTAATGTAGGGTTTTGTTAATTTTGTTGTTGGTCTCTTGTATTTGTATCTATTTGATTTAGTTACAATGCAAGCCCAAAAGGAGGCTCCTCCTGACATGCAATGCAAGGACAAGTTTCTACTTCAAAGTGTAGTAGTGAATCCTGGTGTTACCTCAAAGGACATTAATCCAGAAATGGTACTTAAACTATGTAATCCTATTCATTTCAAGTTTTTTGGGTACTTGGGATTATTTATAATGCCTTAATTTCCACCATTAGCTTTTCAACTCTCCACGTTTTAAAATTTCATGCACTCTAGTTGTGGAGTGAAGAATCTTCAAGAGGAGTGCGCAAAGCACTGCCTTTAATTGATCGAGCCTATGTTTATGTATATGGGGTGGTTTTATAGTTCAATAAGGAAGCAGGACATCAAGTTGAGGAGTCCAAATTGAGAGTAGTGTATGTTTCTCCACCTCAACCGCCATCACCTGTAACAGAGGGATCAGAAGAGGGATCTTCACCAAGGACGTCTGTGACAGACAATGGAAATATAAATATTTCTGAGGTTGCTTTTTTGATTCTTTGAGCTGTTTGATTTTTTATATTACTTTCTTTTTCCTCACCTGAGTTCTCAATACTTTGCCCATTGACATAAAGATATTGGTGGAACATTGTTTTGTTGTTGAATGCAGGCAAGATCATTTGTTGAAGCTCATGACAAATCCTTCGAGGTGAAATCTCTCTCTCTCTCTCTCTCTCACACACACACACACACACACACACACTTACGAATGTGCATTTCGCAGTTTTTGTTGCACATTTGACTTGAAATTGAACCAGAAAAGCCTCAGTTTGGTTTGTATAGTTTTTGTAGTTGGAAATCATACATTGTGTTTATGTACTTATGCATCTATATTTTCATGGTACATAAGAGTTATTTCCAATACATATGTAGGTCATTGTTTCTTGTTGAAAAGTTTGAAATTTTATTTGTAGCTGCAGTGGAATTTTCCTGCCTGTTGGTGCTGGTTGTTTGTGGTTTTCCTGCACATGGATATGTATTGGTGTCTATGATGATCGAGTTAAACTTACCGTTGATAGTTTGTTTGTATCCTTAAAGTCACATTGATATGGGTAAATAAGAGGTGGTATAATTTCAATTGTCAGGCAAGAGCTCTTTTATCGAAGTTGGCTGAGGAAAAAGCTTCTGCCATCCAACAAAATAACAAACTTCGTCAGGAACTGGTAAGGGCTGTATGCTTTTCATGTCTCCATGTTATGGGGTTCTTGTTTTCCCCTACGCGTGTATTCATAAAATATTCCATTCACTGGGTTTTAAGCTATTTTGCAATAGTTCCGGTGTATCTTCATTATGGTATTATTATCTTCCCCACTGCCCAGTTTCTCTTTTCAGAGTTGATTGTTAGTTGTTTCTTTATGTCAACATTCCTGAATTTTGATCCATCATCAATATAGGAGTCACGAGTCTCATGTCATGACTTAGAAATAAACAAACTATTTGCGGGACACTGTTTGTCCGTGCCGTTAAGCAAATACCTATGTTTGGATAATTGCATTCAACCACCGTAAAAGAATGGCTCATGCCTTTGATTTTATGAGAACTATGATCAGCTAACATCAACATGAGACCTTGAGTGGTAAAGTTAGATTGAGGTGTGCGTTTATCGTCTTAGCCTTAGAGAAAGTAAACTAGAACTTTGTGGCCATATTACTTTTAAGATAAGGATTTAGTTAAATGTGACCATATCATTTTCAACTAAGTCAATGAAACATTTGTGAGTATGGAGAGCAAATATGTCTCTTCTTTTCCCACTATTTGTTGAATTGATTCTTGCCAATCGGGTTTTTACCAGATGAAATTGTGTTACGATTGAAGACACAAGTGTTGTTCTCCAAAGTTCTTATAGGACAATATTCATGGATCCCAGATGTCTTTTTCCAGGAATTGCAGAACCTTTTAGTGGGCTTTTCTTTAAAACTTCAGAAGGTTTTGCTTTGAGTTTTGCTATGAAAATGATTTCTTAAAGCCACTCTGTTTAATGGAACGAGAGATTGAGATGTCCTCCATACTTCAAAGCTTTGTACTAGTTTATAAATTACCAAGTACCATTTTCTTTCAATGACTCACCTTTATGAGATTACGTCATGCAGGAACTCTTGAAGCATGGTGACAGCAAAAATCGTGGTGGTGCCTCCTTCATGTTTGTCATCATTGTTGGCTTGCTGGGCATAGTCTTAGGGTATCTCATGAAGAAGACATAATTATTTATTCGGTATTCATCTTTTGCCTCACTTTCTATATGCTTCTGTTCCATGATCCATCTGACCATAAAAATTGATTTCAAAGGAAAAAAACTCTGGACAACATGTTATTTTTTCTTACTTACCTTTGTGGCTGTGACAAACTAATTTAGGTGCAGCCATGGGGTTCTATAGCTGTTGGATATTCTGAAGTATTGTTTGATTACTCGTGCTTTGTTGACACGCATTCTTCTTGCAAGTTAAGAACATGGTTTTCTTCTTTTTACTAGTTCATCTTGCGTTTCAACCTGATAGATCCTACAAATGGAGGAATAAGTTTCATGTTGAGACAAAGCTATAGAGTTGAGTTGAGGCCATTATAGGAAACCAACATAGCGTATCTGTCATCGTCTTCTAAATTTTGCACCAATAGCATAGTTTTGTAGCTTGTCAGTGTTAAAAGTTAGATGAACCCACGGGAGCAGAGGTGGACACGTGTTACGAAAATTAGTTGTGCAATTTTAAATATCAGAATAAGCCAATTTTAGTGTTTGACATTCCTGATTAGATTGTCCACATAGAAATTAGAAATGTTGTCTTTTGATGCCATGAAAACTATCTGTATACCGAGAAAACGAAAGCTCTGTTTGGTTTGAGTTTCAAAAAACAGTATCTAAAAAATATTTTTGGGAAGAATTTAAAAAATTTATTTTTGGTTTTTTGTGTCATAGAACTTGTATGATTATATGATTTTAAAAATAGTTCTACGAAATATAAAACATTAAAATTTATTTGGACAGTAACTCAAAAAATAATAAAAACAGAAATGTGGTGGTGGTGATAGTGATAGTGATAGTGATGGAAGTGTGGTGATTGGTGGTGAGAGTGTGGTGATGATGGTGGTTGTATGGTGTGGTGGATGTGGTTGTGGTGGTGGTGGTGGTGTTGGTGTTGGTGTTGGTGTTGGTGGAAGGGTGGTGGTGGTGGTGAAAGTATGGTGGGAATGTTTTCTAAATTCTGAAAAAAGTTATCAAAACACACAAAAAAGTTTTAAATTATTTTCTAAATTTACTAAGTTTTTGTTCTCAATTTTCAAAAACAAAAACAAAAACAAAAAATAACTGGCTAACCAATTTTTCTTTCAGAAATTGTTTTCAAAAACAAAAAATAGGTTTGAGATGCAAATCAAATAGGGCCAAAGTTTTGGGTCATTTGGCTTCTATTACTAAAAAATAAAGGGTTGTTCTTGTAATTTTGAAAATCTATCTGCCACATTATTCTGGTTGGTGATTCTGTACAATGGATTTTGCATAGAACATTTTCAGTTTAACACAGAAGATGTTATCTTCTATCAGTATTTTCAATTTCATGTTTGGTGAACACCGAGAGGTTTATATAAACCCCATTTCCTTAAACGCTTCGCGCCATAGCAATATATGTAGTTTTCTTTTGTGTGTGTGTGTTTGTGCGCGCCCGTTTGGAGGAGTTTTTTTTTGTTGCCGACTGAGGCGCTACTATCTATGCAAAAACCCTTTCCCAATACCATTTTACCATCTAATGGCGACACTATCGATGTAAATATATATATATATATATATACACGATTCATAACTTATGCCTGAAGACAAGATAGAATATAAAATTCGAGTCTCAAAAAATTGATTTTATTATATTAAATAATAATTTTTTTCCTTTATTTCTTTGATTACATAATTTAAAATTTATTTTTACCTATTATTTTTTTAAAAATATTGACAAAATTTTCTCAAAATACATAATTCGATAAATTTTTTTCAACATATATATACTATCGTGTATGAATAATATCTGAAATAAAAATTATGTTAAACTATAAATTAATCAAATATGAAATAATTAAACATGTGATAGAAATGAGTGATATGATAGTTTTGGGAGGAAATATTTATAAGGGATAAAATTTAATTTCTTATAAATTTTATTATATAGATGTTACATTGGACACGAGCTTATTGGATTTTATTGTATTGGGTTCCAGGGTATGATAATAGGTAAACCAAATCAAGATGAACCATGTGGATGCAAAAAAGACTACATTCAGAACTCTGATAATGCAAGAATTAACAGTGAAGTGATAAGACGAAATTAGGGTCATGTTTTGAGAAAGAACTTGACTACTGGAAAAAAAAAGAAAAAAATTGCACCGTACTGATAAATTTTATTATTTTAATGGATATTTTTATAGATATTTTTATGATAATTATTTTTACATTTTTTTTCAGTACCACATCAGTGGTATAAGAAACCCATAAAAATAATAAATATTAATACGGTACTGTTTTTTTTTTTTTTGTTGGGTACAATAGACAAAGGGTGAGTCTTAAATCCTTCTATTTTTTTCTTTCTTTTATCTTTTCAAATCTTTGGTACCAAACAAAACATAAATTTTAGGGAGAATTATATCTAAACTCTTTCAGGTTTGTCATTTAATCACTTAGATCCTCTTAATATTTGAAATATTACATATACCCTTTGAAGTTTGTACATGCATAAGATTTCTATTGTCAATGTTCGTTAGTAAATTATACTCAGATCCCCTATTTATAAACGTATAATATTTAGAACTCTCAAGTTTAAAATATTATATTTAAACCCTTTATTGATTACAGTACTAACAAAATCTATTAAATGATCAAGTTATCCCAATTAAAGATAGAAAATATTGTGTACATTATAATTTGACCTCTTGTTTGACTTTTTTAGTTTTATTCTGATAGATAATATAATTATATACTAATTATGATTAATATAATATGAATTTTGATTATAAAATTTAAAATATTTGATATTTTATCTTTGATTGAAATATTTTTTATTTAAGTATAATATTTTAAATTTGAGGGTCCTAAATATTATATGCATATAAACTTCAAGATGTTTGAGTGTAATTTTACTAATAAATATATAAATAAACATTGACGAGAAGAGTCTAAATGTTACGTACGTACTGATAGGTGTGTAATTCTCCCTAAATTCTATCATACAAACCATAAATTCTATCAGCATCTTTACTTTTTTTTTTTTTCTTTTGAACTCGCATCATCAGCAGTAAATAAAATATAATAAATTTAACGGAACAACGTGGTCCCTTAATACTTGGAAATATGTAGAAACTTCTCGTGTACATCATCTCATCTGGAACTTTCTACACACTTGTACTTTCCGCATCTATCCTCTGGAACTTTCTACACACACCTCTTTCTGTTTCGGTCTTTCCAGTATCCATTTCCCCAATTGAATTGCTATAAACCCCACCCCATCCCCTTCTTCCTGCAACACGTGAACTTTAATAGTAGCTAGCTGAAACCTCTCACATACGCTCTGTGCAATTTCACAGATATGGCTTCGTCACTTCTTCTCAGAAGAGCCACTGCCGCCACCCCTCTCTTGAACAGAATCACCAACTCCATCCGCTCCACCGCCGCCGCTCCTTCTGTTTCTCGTTACTTCAATACCGATACTCAGGTGACCAACATCGATCAAGTCGACCCGAGTGTCGACACTGATCGCCGCGACCGCTCTGTCTCTCGCCGAGGTGACTCTGTTCCCGGCTTCTTCTCAGGTACTTGTCTTGATCATTTCAATTACTTCTGCTCTGTTCCATTCCTCCGATCGGTTGATTTTCATACCGTTCTTTCGAAAACAGGTAGTTTTGAATTTAAGGATTTATTTGAAATATTCAATAAGTTGATTTATAATAATGATTTTCAATCACTTATGCTCTGTTCCATTCCTCCGATCAATTGATCTTCATCCTTTTTTTTTTCCTGAAGTTTTTGGTAGATTTTTTGAAGTTTAATATGTGATTAACTATATTGTTTAATGTAGATGTGTTTGATCCATTTTCTCCAACAAGAAGCTTGAGCCAAGTCCTGAACCTAATGGACCAGATGATGGAGACCCCTTTTCTCTCATCACCTCGTGGAATGGGTTCTGGATCGCTGAGAGGATGGAACGTGAAGGAAGATAAGGACGCTCTGTACATTCGAATCGACATGCCTGGTGTAGACAAGGACAAGGTGAAGATCACGGTGGATCAGAACACTCTGATCGTGAAAGGGGAAGGCGAGAAGGAATCGGAGGAGGATGAGTACGGGCGGATATACTCGGGCAGGCTGGATTTACCTCCGAATGTGTACAAGCTTGATCAGATCAAGGCTGAGATGAAGAATGGTGTGCTGAAATTGATAGTTTCCAAGGTCAAGGAAGAAGAGAGGCAAGTTCATGAGGTCAAGGTAGAATAAGGAGGTGGTTTGGGTGCTATGTGATTTTGATTGTGTTAGAAAATGTGGGGGTTTTTTGAACTTTTTGTTGGGTTTTACCCTTTTATCTAAAGGGTAGTGGGTGATAAATTTGTGAACAATTGATGTTTAGGGGTGTTTAACTGTTAAGGAAATATGATCTTTAATCTTTTTATTTGATATTTTGCGAAGAATTTTTTTTGACCTATTTTACTCAATCAAGTGTGGTATTTTTACTTGATTTTGGTTCAAATTAATCGGATAGTAAGTTGAATAGGAAATTGGGTGAATATTTTTGTAGTTATTAATTTTTGGGAGAATTACACTCAGACTTTTTGAGGTTTGTCACTTAATCACTCAGACTCTCTGACATTTGAAACTAAGGTTTGTACGTGCGTAACATTTATATACTTATTGTAAATATATCCGTTAATAAATTACATTTAGACCCCTTTGAAGTTTGTACACATATAATATTTAGACTTCTTAAATTTAAAATGTTATACTTAGACCAAAAATATTTCAATCAAAGATTATCAAATATTTTAAATTTTATAATCAAAATTTATATTTTATTATATCATTTATAATGATGTGACAATGATGTGAATTAATAATATTATTGTGATTATAAATCTTAAAATTTTTTCATTGAGATTTTATTGCTTGACAATCAATTTTTTAGGTTCTTATAATATTATTGCTTTTCATATAGATAGTGGTGATGTGAGGACGTTAACATAGGCTCAATCTCTATCGGAGGGGTCTCAAGTTCCACAAATCTATAAGTGTGTTTTTATGGGCATGACCCTGCCTAATAGGGTGTCAAATGTTTTGAGTGTATGGGTTTACTAGTTAATTATGGGTCGTAAAATAGAAATCTAGCTCCCCATCAAACAATTATTTATAGATTTTTCATAACTTAAAACTTATTTATAAAAATTATTGGGAAAATTTTATCGACACTCCTTGTAGTTAACCATATCTTCAGAGACACCCCTTGTAAATTCTAAAACTTCATTGCCATCTCTTCTTATTTGTATTGTCTCTTCACTTACACAACCTCAACTTAACAGTCCGTTTCTGTACTACAAAAAAGTGGATGACATGACTGAAGTTTTTTATAAAATTCCCAAATTACCTTTTAATGTATAAATAGAATATGCCATCATTTACACAACTTATTTATAGCATTGGAAGGCCTCTCCTTCAAAGGCCTACAACCTACTCTCTCTTCACAGTTGTTGTTTCAAAGTCATCAGACATTGTATTAATGGTTCTTGGTGCTTCAAAAAGTGAAGGACATCGGCAAATTTTGACAAAGGAGCTGGAAGCTGTTGGCTTACGGTTAAACAAGAGACCACCTTAAATATACTTCAAAAAGAAAAAAAATTGGGGGTATTTCTTTCAACAGCACCATGCCGTTAGCTCATGTGGATGAGAAGCTTTGCTATCAGATTCTACATGAATACAAAATTCACAATGCAGAGGTGTTATTTCGTGAGGATGCTACAGTGGATGACCTGATAGATGTTATTGAAGGAAACCGTAAATACAAGAAGTGTATATTTATAGCATTGGAAACCCAATTTAATTTACTGTACATCAACTTGAAGTCATTCATAATATATTGACCATCAAAATGTAATTAACATTGTGTAACTTTACACCTGAGCTTTACAAAATGATATACCTGAGATCATAGTCAAACTACACAAGAAAAGCTCAGCCAACAGTCAAGTCACTTTACACATGAGTTTTAACAAAATTATATCCCTAGGATCATAGTCCAACTATACAAAAATTACACAAAAATGCCCGGTCAACAGTCAAAATACACAGTTGAGTCAGCAACTTATGCTTCCCCACAGCCTTGGACAAGCCCAGCTTGTTCCCTTCCAGTGGTTGCCTACAACACAGGAAACATTACTTAGTACTTAATTACAATATACTAGAAATTACAATAAACTAGAAATTACAATAAACTAGAAATTATAATCATAATTACCATAATGTTATAGACTAAAAATTATACCTGCTCATCACAATTCTGAGTTATGGTGGTTTCTTGAGATGCTGATTGTTGAGCCACTTCACCATCAACTTGTCCTTTAACCTTCGAACCCTTGACGGGTGCCCGTTGACATGACTTTCTATTATGCCCAAACTTTTTGCATATGCTGCATTTCACACTTAGGCACCTTCTAGCAACACTAGTCCCACCTGCAGGTTCATTTGCCTCCCTACGCCTATTTATTTTGGGTCTACCTGGTAATCTCCTAAGAGGGGAGAGGCTAAAGGATCACCAATAGTTGGTGGCCATTTCCTTTGGTCTTGAAGCGGGTGAATCATTAGTTCATGAGCCTTAAGAAAAGCATTTGTCTTGAAGAAGTCATGACAATATTCTTCAATATTCAACCTCTTGTGAGCAATTGCCTGTGCTGCATGCCTACATGGTATACCTGATATACTCCAAGTCATGCAATCACATGTTCTTTGATCAAGTCTTACTACATATCTTACTCCAGTATCCATAATCTCATAGTTAAACCCACCAGCATGCAAGACAGAACATTTCCTTGATTCTCCAATGATTTTGTTAAGTTTTTTCCTTATGTTCTTTGTGACCAAACCTTCCCAAGTACTGCCCCTATCATGTCTCTGTTGAATCCTAATCATGAACTTAGTTCTTATCCCGTCTAAAAGTGTAAGTATTGATTTCAACCTTAGTGATCCTACCCAACTATTGAAAGATTCTGTCATGTTATTAGTCACATGGTCACTCTTAATCCGACAATCAAAGGCATGTTTTGCCCATGAGCTTATAGGTTGCTTAAGCAACCACTGATATGCTTCTAGAGACTTAGACTTGAGTTGCAACATTGCTTCATTAAAATCTTCTTGGTTATAGGCTTTAGCAGCCTTCCAAAATAGTCTTCTAAATAATACACCGGGAAATTTCTTCTTAAAATTCGCAAGCAAATGCACACAACATCTACGGTGATTTGCCTGTGGGAATATTCGCATTATGACATTATCCAGTCCCTGTACCACATTTAAATAGAAGATCATAATCAAAGTTACAATATCCCAGTTACAGAAGCACTATCACAATATTTCAGTAACAATTTGCTCACAACCATAGTTATAACATCTTTAAAAAAAAAAGGCTGTTACACTAATTTCAGCATTTTAACAATCACAATAACACAGGAAAAAAACCAACTTAACAGTCACAATAATACTACTTTGAAAATAACAAGTGTAGAGTTAAAAAACTACATACCTTCTGCTGATCAGACACAAAACAGAGTGGATGTGTCTTATGTCCAATGATTTTTGCCAAGTGGCCAAGAAAAAAAGTCCAACTGTCTGTTCTCTCACTCTCTACTACACCATATGCAACAGGAAATAACCCATTATTACCATCCATTGCAACAACAGCCAATAGAACACCACCATATGACCCTTTTAGTTGGCACCCATCAAGACCAATGAATGGTCTACAACCATGTATGAAGCCAATTGTGAGAGCATGAAAAACAATAAAAATTCTCTTGAAAGGTCTTCTACCATCACTGTCTGGAGCATCAGTTTCTATGGCAACAAGACTTCCTGGATTGCTTCAAAGGATTTCATTTCCATACATTCTTACCATCTCATATCCCTCCGCATGACTTCCCTCCACGTCTTCGAGTGCCTCCTCTTAATCCTGTAACACTGATGTATTCTGACTTCTATGTGGAATTTAGTGTTGATCGTTTCTTGTAGACCAAGCAATTTAATTTTGGGATTAGTTCTAATTTCAGTTGCTAATTGTTTAGCAAACCATGTGGAGGTTGCCTCATCACTGAAGGTATCTCTAACACAAGTATGAGGACCTCTCAAAGTCTTAATCTTATATGTAACACCATCTACAAGTGGGGATGCATGAATTCTCCAATTACAACCACCATTCCCACAATGACATGTCACCCTTGTCCTCTCATTTTTGTCTCTTATTAACTTAAATCCCTCTTGAACTGCATACTCTTTTAAAATGTCCCTAAAGTGTTTGACATCTATAAACAAGTGGCCAACCTCTAACTTGATAATGTCATTAGCTTGTCTCTGAAATTCACTCCCATACCTATCCATATCAAATGTTTTGGCAGTTGATCTCTCCCGTCTCTTGTCCACATTATCATCCGACTCTAAGCTAGAATGACTAAGTTCATCATCCTCCGACTCATAATCCGATAACACATCATCACGATAGTCTAGATCTATCTCTTCCCTATACTCATGGCTGGAGGTCACATTTTCTTCTCCATAGTCACCATCCTCTGCAATCAATCCATATACATCATCATCTTCAAAGTCACCATTGTCACTATCCTGGGCATCGCCATGTACATAGTTCATATTCCCAACATCGACACTAACACCATCAAACCTAATATTTGATGCATCATTCCCAAAAATATTATCCATCAGAGTTTCATTGTCAACAACAAGTGGATGAAGAGTAGGTAACAATGGGGGTAAGTCAACCACAACATCTACAACTGCTTCTACACTAACAAAAGTTTTATCTGTTTTGTAGTCTCATGCAATGCAAACATCTCCATCAGTTTTTTTTTCGTACAAAAACTTTAGGGTTTGTTCATACCTATTGATCGATCGATGATAACTTGATCTTCTTGAAGCACAAGTGAATCGAGCCTCTTATCATTCGATCATTTTCGACTCCAAGGATTCTTCTTCGACTCCAGGGATTCGAACGGTAATCAAGTAGAAGACTACATATTTTTAGAGAACAAGCAATTAAGCGATTGGATCTCTTCTCCCTCAATCCCTCTCTCTCTCTCTCACTCTCACTTTCTCCGTGTGTGAACCAGAAGGCAAAAATCGAGTGGCTGAACTCACTCAAGTTCTTGACCAAAAAAAAAAAAAAAACTCACTCTAGTTGCTTTATTTTTATATGTCTGGTTAGTATATCAACCCAAGGTTAAACACAAGTTAGTTATTTATGTATAATGTAATATATGAGAAAAATATATATAGATACATATTATAGATATAAAATATTTCATGGGCATTTTAGTAATTTTATTATCTCTGTTAACGTCGTCAGCCAGTAACAACTGACAAGGGGTGGCAGTGTAGTTGCAGAATTTACAGGGGGTGTCTATGAAGATATGGTTAACTATAGGAGGTGTAAATAAAATTTTCCCAAAATTATTTAATTGTAGAGTGGTTCATATAATACTTGATTAATAAACCGAAAAAATTAAAAATAGTAACTCATCATTGTTGGTGTTGCAAAAGATAATAGCTATATTAGATTTTTGACACTTGTTATGTGTAATTAGGGTTGTCAATGAGTTATGTTTTGACCGGTTTAAAATTGTGTAGAATTGAGTTTGTATTGCATTTAGATATGTTCACATTGTATTTATAGGCATCTATGTCATATGGGAGTTGGCTTCAATACCGAAGAGGTGGAAATCGGTACGATACCAAAAATCTGAAATGAATGTAAGGTCGCCATCAGTTCACTCTCAAATCCCACAAATAACCGGTGAAACCGGTATATATTTTAAAAATAAATAAAACAGCTATACCCATTAAAAATAAGTGATAATATAAATTAAAATTAATTTTAAAAAATGATAATTATTTATCTTATTTAAACCTAAATAAAAATATAAGAAAAAAATTGCAATATTTAGGGTTATTGAGTGACATTAAATTTACCATTTTAAATTAAGTTAAAAATATTAGGATGTTAGATTAGGTTATCTAAGTTCACAATTATTTTAAGTGATAATAGAAATTAAAATTAGTTTTAAAAAATGATAATAATTTATCATATTTAACTTTCAATTGGTTAAGATTACACTGTTGAGGTAAGAGTACCACTTTTTTTGTTAATATTACCACTTTTTTGGTTAAGATTACCACTTTTTTGATAAAGAGTACCATTTTTTTGGTTAAGAGTATCATTTTTTTTGTTAAGAGTACCATTTTTTTGTTAAGAGTACCACTTTTTTGATTAAGAGTATCACTTTTTTAGTTAACATTACCACTTTTTTGGTTAAAAGTATAACTTTTTTTGTTAACATTACCATTTTTTTGGTTAAGAGTACCACTTTTTTTGTTAACATTACTAGTTTTTTTTTGTTAAGAGCACCACTTTTTTGATTGGATCGCTTACGTGGCGAAGGGGCATTCACTTAATGATCAAGTTTGCAAACCAATCTCGATCCCTGGACTTATCTCGATCGCTCAACCAGAGATCAAGATTTTAGCTTGTCTAATAAATTTCACTTATACAACTAAATTATCACATTTTTTCAATTTTTCCCTCATATTTTTCATATTACACCCTCAACTATGTAATTAGTTTCATATTACCCCAAATTTTTTTACCTATTTTAATTTAACACCAAATGTGTATCCAAATATGATAACTTTGTTATAATTTATTTAGTGGTGAAAAACTTTGTTGTAATAATTTTAACTTAACCCAAAAGTATTTAATTAACATGTAATTAACAAATTAATATTACATTAACACATTCAATTCATCAAATTAACATTAAAATTCAACATAATTAATACTAAATTCATCCAATTTATTCCAAAATCATCCAATTAAAATTCAATTCATTTAATTAACATCCAATAAAAATTCAATTTATCAAATCAACACTAATTTAATATTATTTTTCATCCAAAGTATTTAATTAACATGTAATTCACAAATTAATATTACATTAACACATTCAATTCATCAAATAAACATTAAAATTCAACTTGTAATTAATTAACACTAAATTAATATTATTTTTCATCCAAAGTATTTAATTAACATGTAATTAACAAATTAATATTACTGATGAGGATAGATTTTTGGGCCTGGGCCGCCATTATAGCCAAGCCCAAAACACCCTGAAAATATTGAATGTGGACTTCGAAGCCCAAAGGAAATGGTCCCCATCGGCCCATGCCAGAAACAAGAGACCTGAGAGACCGAAGAATCAGCAGTCCGGCCCCGATCCGATTTTTAGCCCATGACCCGAGTTAAGCCCTGTTGCGCCATGTGCCCCAAGGACAAGGGAAACCGGCTCTGATTCCTCAGAGTTACTCCCTGCAAAAAACAGAGAGTGGTGGAGCCGAACCACCCAGGTGATCGTGGGCACAGGACCGTCGGCGGACAGAGAAGCTTGCAGGCAAAGGACAACCAGTCCCCACAAAATCAGAAAAAGGAAGAAGAAGAGCAAAAAACCTTAAGTAGGGATACGAGATAAATAGAACAGTAGAAGCAGGGAGCGGACATCGACTCCTGAGCCTTCTTCTTTGCCTTCTACCTGGTGTTTTGCCCAGAACCCTAGAACAATCACGACACAGAGCATCTCTTACGGCCCTGCGCCTAGAATTTCCTTGTAATCAGTTGCAATCAATATACACAACCAATGAGCAAAAGCCTCCATTACAGTGGACGTAGCCCAAGTCTTTCGGCTGGGGTGAACCACTTACATTAGCTGTCTATCATTGCCTAACGTCAATTTTCTAAAAACCCATTCTAAAAAATCCATCAGAGCCATATCGCTCTTGGGCTTGGGAGATTAATTCCGAGGCATCATCAATTACATTAACATTCCAAATCAAACAATAAAGATTCAATTGATCAAATTAACAACAAAGTAACACACAATTCCATCTAATTAATATTCAACTCATCAATTTTAACATTCAATTTTATCTAATAAACATTTAGTTCATTAAATTAACAATTAAATTCAACAAGTTAACAATAAATTACTCAAATTAATATTGAATTCAGCTAATTTGCATTCAAATTCATCCAATTAACACTAAATTAATTAAATTAACATCCAAAATTATTTAAAAAATATTCAATTTATCAAATTAACATGTAATTTCATCCAATTAAAATTTAATTTATCAAATTAACACCAAATTAACATTTAATTCATCAAATTAACATCAACTTAACATTCAATTTTTTCTGATAAGCATTTAATTCACTAAATTAACATTCAAATTCAACTAGTTAACATTAAATTAATCAAATAAACTTTCAATTTCATTCAATTAACACTCAATTCATCAAATTAACATTTAATTTATCAAATTTACATTCAGATTTATCAAATTGACATTCAATTTCATCAAACTGACATTTAATTTCATCAAATCAACATCAAATTAACATATAATTTTATCCAATAAAAATTTAATTTATCAAATTAGCATCAAATTAACATTCAATTCATAAAATTAACAACAAATTAATAATCAATTTCATTTAATTAACATTCAATTTTTTCTAATAAGCATTTAATTCACTAAATTAACATTCAAATTCAACTAGCTAACAATAAATTAATCAAATAAATTTTCAGTTTCATTCAATTAACACACAATTCATTAAATTAACATTCAGATTTATCAAATTGACATTCAATTTCATCAAATTAACATTTAATTTCATCAAATCAACACCAAATTAACATATAATTTTCTCCAATTAAAATTTAATTTATCAAATTAACATTTAATTCATCAAATTAACACCAAATTAACAATCAATTTCATCTAATTCACATTCAATTTTTTCTTATAAGCATTTAATTCACTAAATTAACATTCAAATTCAGCAAGCTAACATTAAATTAATCAAATAAACTTTCAATTTCATTCAATTAATACTCAATTCATCAAATTAACATTCAAATTATCAAATTAACATTCAGATTTACCAAATTGACATTCAATTTAATCAAATTAACATGTAATTTATCAAATCAACACCAAATTAACACGTAATTTCATCCAATTAAAATTTAATTTATCAAATTAACATCAAATTAATATTCTGTGACACCCCAAAACCCGGGGGTCCTTTATTAGCCATTGACCATCCGTCAACCCGCGGAAATACTCGTGATAGTCGTATAGCCCGACACCACGTCATTCACATTGCTTTTGACCGGATTTACCATCCACAAGGTCAATTATACCTCAATTTATGTCCATTTATGTCATAGGAACCAAAGAAAACAAAGCCCAAAAGCATGGCTAAGCATTTTGAAAATTTCAATTTTTTGGAAAACCTTCCGGAAGGTTTTGACTCAACCTTCCGGAAGGTTTGCTCACTGGAAAAGTTCTTCCGGAAGGTCTTTCTTAACCTTCCGGAAGGTTTTGCCTTCTGGAAAATAGATTGAAAATGAAACGTGTCGACCTTCCGGAAGGTGTACTCAAACCTTCCGGAAGGTTTTGCTCACTGGAAAGGTTCTTCCGGAAGGTTTTTCTTCACCTTCCGGAAGGTTTTGCCTTCTGGAAAAAAAAAAGATTGAAATGAAACGTGTCGACCTTCCGGAAGGTGTACTCAACCTTCTGGACCACAATTCTGCCTTAACCTTCCGGAAGGTTTTGCCCAGAATTTCTTCCTTCCTTAGTTTTTCAATCCCAATTCAACCAAAACCATTCCATTACCATCCCAAACATGGATAACTATATTTTCCACATTATACATGTTCTATACAAGTTCCATAGCATAAAATTCCACATTTTTACACATCAAAAGTGAAATTTTATAAAAGTTTTACAAAACTCAACCCAAGGCCACAAGCCGGCCCCCTTCATGCTTGATGCTCTCCAAGTGAGCCATCCGCTGGTGCAAAACTCACACCTGAAAATGTTGTCCCACGAAGGGTGAGCCACGCTCAATAGGATATCCTCCTACAGAGGTTACTCCCCAACCTAAGTGCATATGAAATGCGCACACGCAACAAATCAACAAGCATCAACCAATCTAACAAGAATATACACCTCAATGTTAGAAAGCTACCATGCTATACTATGTCATGCCATGATATGAGATGGAACTCACTCATGCACCTTGTCCCGAGTCTTCCCCGACTCACACCACACAATGCAAAAGCCAATGTGTATGAACCCGTCTATTGACGGAAAAACCCTCCCAATGATCGTTTGAGATAAAAGTTATGTCTTTATAAAAAATCAAATCATTGTTTGAGGCTACCCATTGGATGAGTGTTTTTATATAACAAAATCTTGTGTCTTCCTGGGCAACGGATTTTGGAATCGCACCGCCGGCTCCGTGGGCCTATCTACACTTTTTGGACTTGCACCGTCGGAGTGTATGAACCAGTGGTTCCGGGTTTTTCACCCGAGGGAGTGTCTAGCCCTACTTGCTTTACCCGACACAAGTTTTCCTTATGCAATGCAACCGTGCAACTCAGTCGGATCTTCGATCCCGACTTTCCCGAGTTCACATACCAACCACCAAGATTTGGTGTTTGATCCGCAACACATGCACACACCCACACTCATGCCTATGACCCATGAATGCGATGTCAACTCACCCACACATACTCATGTCTTATAACCATGAATGTGATGTACCCATGTGAATGCAATGTAATGTACCAATTGCACTCTAACCACATGTTCGATATGTATGAGTGCCATATGAACAATGTCAAGATAAATCTACATATTCATGGTACTTCATATCATAAGCACATAAATACCATAATTCAACACATTATCAATATATAGCAAGCATGCCTATATCAACATTTCATCCAATAACCATTTTCAAACATGTTATTACATAAGCATGCAATTAACATAGCAAACTCATCAATACATCATTCTAGGAATTTAATCAAGGAAGTGATCTAAGTCATTTCTCTAATTATTTTGTAAGTGTTAAGGCTCTAACACCCTTCTTTTCCATACCAACATCTCATATAAGCAACTAAGGTGAGGAATAATCCCAAATAGGAAGAATCCTACACGTCATCATGTATCACAAGAAATTACTCTAAGTAATTTCTACACCACCATTTCAAGATAGAATATATTGTATCCACTTTCAACATCCATCTAATCATGTCACCAACAACAGGTAAAAGCCCCATTTAATCAAGTCACCAACCATAGGTAAGAGTCCTATACAAAGTCTCCTACATCAACTCCTTTCACATAAACATCATAGCATGAAATAAGCCCAAAACATCCCATAAGTTTAACCCAAACAACCATAAAAAAAAACAGTCCATTAGTTATCCACAAAACAGTCCCCAAATTAAGCTATATAGCAGCCCCGAAATAGGCTATAAACCAGTCCACTATTTCATTCACTTCCACAAAGATATACAAGTAACTTCCATATACCAATTGTAAGCTAAAATTTAGCTTAAGTTATTCCTATAATCAATTCTTCATTTCCTTAAAAACATACAATTCCAATTGTGAATCACACCACCCAAACATGTTATTCCACTTTCGTTCAAATAACAACTTTTATCCTTTAAGGCATTTCATCAAACGCGATATAAGCATAATGTCATGTAACCACAAGGTATAGCCCACACACATCAATTATCATCATCAAACTCAAGAAATCATATCTAGTGATTTCTATATAACTATACCAAGATAGAATTTATTCTATCCATTTCCTAATATCCACATATCATAATCCCCCAAGAGAATTATAAATCAACCACCTCTAAATGTCAATTCCATTTAGAATTTCACTTTACCAATTTTCCCATATCCATTTTCTACACTTCAAGTTCCTTTATGAAATTTACCCAACAAGTAAATATATACACCCATTTCATATCAACCTTGCTTAGCACATTTGGTACCCATTTCCCACACATAAAATGCATTAGTGGTACATTAAACTAGAGAATGTGATTTAAATCATACCAACCATTCTCAATACCCATTTCACCCAATTAACCACAATAGGCAAGTGATACATATATATATACACCTACCCATTCCATATAACCTTCCTAGGTTGGAAATAAACCTAAGTAGGAAGAAAACCCTACCTCTTGTAGCGTGTGGAATCGCCGTGGGAAGCTCCTAGAACTCAAGGCAAGCTTGAATCCTTCACTTCCAAATTTTCGGCCTCCCAACGTTCGGTGAAAGCCGTCGTTTTTGGTACCCACGCGTAGCCCTCGACGCGTAGAACAACTCTTGTTCTTGGCCCGAGTCGATTTGAGCACTCCACGGCCGTAGATCGTAGAGAGAAGTTGAGTTTTCTCTCCTTTTCCCTCTCTTCTTTTCTCTCGGCTGAAACCGGCTGAAATGGTGAAGGAGAAGTCTGATTTTTCAGACTTTAGGCCCCTATTTATATTTTAGAATACTTGGCCCACAATTGGCCACACGTCCTACTTAATTTCGGGTCCGTTTTAATCCCGAAACGATTAAATTTCGCTCCGGTTTGAGTTCAAAATATTTTTATTTTAACTTGCCTCTAATATTTCCCCAAACTTTAAAATTTTATAAAAATTTCGTGTACGGGGTCACCCGAGGCCCGTTCGTCTCGTAAAACGCGAAAAATCCGACTATCTCGGAATTCAACGAAATTTGACGTGGTAACTAGATTTCGCGAGACGAATCCAACAGTGAAATCCGTTTCGTCATTCGAGATCTAGAAAAATTCAGTTTTTCAACTAGTCCCGAAGTGGCAATTCACCTATTGCCCTTGTTCGTCAAAGTTTAAATTTTCCGGGGTTTCACATTCTTCCCCCCTTAAAAGAATTTCGTCCCCGAAATTCACACCCACATGCACATTCGACCATATGCATAAGTTACAACAATACTGTCTAAACTGTCCCACATGTATCCGTCTCTCTCCCGGACTAGGTTCTAGACGCAACCAAGTCCGTCCGTAAAGGCACCACATATCCCGTGTTCCTCTGTCCCATTTCCGGGACTACTAGAATAGGGGGTAAAGTAACCTTCTTTGTAATTTGACAATAATACCGAAGCATCCCAAGGTGAAGCATTCGGTAGTGAAGTCCTTATTCAAACTAGAGTTCTCACAACTCTACCCGTGTCATTCTATGAGGAGTCATAGAGTAGACAACATACCGGGGTGTAACTTAACACTGAAGTCTACATCCCAATGTGAAGGCAAACATTCGTAAGCTCCTAAAACTTAAAACATACACACTCCAATGTGTAAACAGTGCCCCGTTGTTGATCACACTTAATAACGACTCAGTGTGCCGTTAATCCGTCCATTCTCAGGATGACATCAAACCCGACATGTCCACGACCCTAAGGTCCATAGTGAGTAGAGTCCCCGAGATCTCTAACTCACAACCGTCATATCTGATCAATGTAGACCCTAGTCCCTAAGGTGGAATTCACCCCTGAGGACTCTTCTAGGGTTATAATATTTAAAACTGTACCATGCACAAAACATGAAAAATAACGGTATTTGACACGCTCAAGTCAAATAACACGTGTACCCATAAATAAGGAATAAGTGATGTACCGTGGGTCGCTACCTGATCCCCCGACTCACTCTATGGTGCAACGTCAAAGACCGTTTCCTGGGTCTCCAATGTTGTCGCTTCAGAGTCTTGTTCTTGGCCTTGGCCCATACCTTGGCTCATCCGGTCTGATTGCGGAGTCTCCGCACGTGGCGTACTAGGGACTTGCACAACGCTCTGTAGTTGGGACTGATTTCCCTGGTCCTTAGTGGAATAGGGAAGAACAATACGTGCCTGTGTGAGTCCCACCGACGACTGGGATTGAGAAGTCTCGGAACTCTGTGAGGTTTGCCTCAGGGAGCAATCCTTCTTCCTATGGCCCGGTTGTCGACAATAGAAACATGTCTTCTGGCCTCCTTGAAACGTTCCCTTGAATTTCTTCCCTCCTTGGGACAAAAGATTTTGGGCTTGAACCCGCTCTTGTGATCCATGCCTCTGAGGACAATCCTTCCTCTTATGACCCACTTGGCGACAATGATAACATGGCCCCTGCCCCGCTTGGCTGGGAACCCTGAAGTGCCCACTACTTTGGGAGGTTTGCCCTTGGCCTTGGTCTTGATAGCCGCGGCCCTGCCCCAATGATTCTTGTGGGCTCGATGCCTTTTGCTTTTTTCGTGGCCGTTGATGGCCCATGGAACTTAAACTCCTTTGGATGGCTTGAGCCCCTTGGTTCAAATTGGCGCTTGCCTGTGCTAGGTTAGCAGCCATCGTACTCATAGCCTCCATATAGGCTTGTTGGTCCAAAGCCGGTAGTGGTTGGTTGTTCCGTCCACCGCCTAGACGTCCCCTTCCTCTATATGCCATCTACACACATGTCAAATAGCAATAGAGTACTAACTTAATATCCCAAGGTATGGATCAAGTTCAAAACATTGAGAATTCTCTCATCGTGTCCCTAGTAGAGCGAGTGTCTCACACTAGTAGACATTTAACCCATGAACTATCCCGTTCATCCTTTTCCGAACCCCCAAGGTTATGTTTTCTAAACCTAGTGTTCCTCTTTTCCATATACATTTTACCATGTATATAATTTAAACATAACACATAATCATGTAACAAATAAAACACATAACGTGAATGCACATGGAATGCAATGGTGTAAACCCATTCCCCTCAAGCCCTAGGTAATCGTATACCTATGCTCTGATACCAAGCTGTGACACCCCAAAACCCGGGGGTCCTTTATTAGCCATTGACCATCCGTCAACCCGCGGAAATACTCGTGATAGTCGTATAACCCGACACCACGTCATTCACATTGCTTTTGACCGGATTTACCATCCATAAGGTCAATTATACCTCAATTTATGTCCATTTATGTCATAGGAACCAAAGAAAACAAAGCCCAAAAGCATGGCTAAGCATTTTGAAAATTTCAATTTTTTGGAAAACCTTCCGGAAGGTTTTGACTCAACCTTCCGGAAGGTTTGCTCACTGGAAAAGTTCTTCCGGAAGGTCTTTCTTAACCTTCCGGAAGGTTTTGCCTTCTGGAAAATAGATTGAAAATGAAATGTGTCGACCTTCCGGAAGGTGTACTCAAACCTTCCGGAAGGTTTTGCTCACTGGAAAGGTTCTTCCGGAAGGTTTTTCTTCACCTTCCGGAAGGTTTTCCAAAAAATTGAAATTTTCAAAATGCTTAACCATGCTTTTGGGCTTTGTTTTCTTTGGTTCCTATGACATAAATGGACATAAATTGAGGTATAATTGACCTTGTGGATGGTAAATCCGGTCAAAAGCAATGTGAATGACGTGGTGTCGGGTTATACGACTATCACGAGTATTTTCGCGGGTTGACGGATGGTCAATGGCTAATAAAGGACCCCCGGGTTTTGGGGTGTCACATATTCAATTCATCAAATTAACACAAAATTAACAGTCAATTTCATTTAATTAAGATTCAATTTTTTTTAATAATCATTTAATTCACTAAATTAACATTCAAATTCAACTAGTTAATTTTAAATTAATCAAATAAACTTTCAATTTCTTTCAATTAACACTCAATTCATCAAATTAACATTCAAATTATCAAATTAACATTCAGATTTATCAAATTGACATTCAATTCCATCAAATTAACATTTAATTTCATCAAATTAACAGCAAATTAACATATAATTTTATCCAATTAAAATTTAATTTATGAAATTAACACCAAATTAACGATCAATTTCATTTAATTAACATTCAATTTTTTCTAATAACCATTTAATTCACTAAATTAACATTCAAATTCAACTAGTTAACATTAAATTAATCAAATAAACTTTCAATTTCATTCAATTAACACTCAATTCATCAAATTAACATTCAAATGATCAAATTAACATTCAGATTTATGAAATTGACATTCAATTTCACAAATTAACATGTAATTTTTTCAAATCAACACCAAATTAACATGTAATTTCATTCAAATAAAATTTAATTTATCAAATTAAAACCAAATTAACATTCAATTCATCAAATTAATATTCAATTCATCGAATTAACACCAAATTAACATAATTTCTTCTTATTAACATTCAATTTTTTCTAATAAGCATTTAATTCACTAAATTAACATTCAAATTCAACCAGTTAACATTAAGTTAATCAAATAAACTTTCAATTCCATTCAATTAACACTCAGTTCATCAAATTAATATTCAAATTATCAAATTAACATTTAGATTTATCAAATTGATATTCAATTTCATCAAATTAACATTTAATTTCATCAAATCAACACCAAATCAACCTATAATTTTATCCAATTAAAGTTTAATTTATCAAATTAACACCAAATTAATATTCAATTACCAAATTAACAATCAATTTCATCTAATTAACATTCAATTTTTTCTAATAAGCATTTAATTCATTAAATTAACATTCAAATTCAAATAGTTAACATTAAATTAATTAAATAAAATTTTAATTTCATTCAATTAACACTCAATTCATCAAATTAATATTCAAATTATCAAATTAACGTTCAGATTTATCAAAATGACATTCAATTGATTTGATGAAATTACATGTTAATTTGATGAATTGAGTGTTAATTGAATTAAATTGAAAGTTTAGTTGATTAATTTAATGTTAACTAGTTGAATTTGATTGTTAATTTAGTGAATTAAATGCTTATTAGGAAAAATTAAATGTTAATTAGAAGAAATTGAGTGTTAATTTGGTATTAATTTGATGAATTGAAAATTAATTTGCTGAATTGAATGTTAATTTGGTTTTAATTTGATAAATTAAATTTTAATTGGATGAAATTACATGTTAAGTTGGTGTTGATTTGATGAAATTACATGTTAATTTGATGAAATTAAATGTCAATTTAATAAATCAGAATGTTAATTTGATAATTTGAATGTTAATTTTTATGAATTGAGGGTTAATTGAATGAAATTGAAAGTTTATTTGATTTATTAAACGTTAACTAGTTGAATTTAAATGTTAATTAAATGAATTAAATGGTCAGTAGAAATAGTTGAATGTTAATTAGATGAAATTGATTATTAATTTGGTGTTAATTTGATGAATTGAATGTTAATTTGATAAATTAAATTTTAATTGGATGAAATTACATGTTAATTTGATAAATTGAATATTTTTTAAATAATTTTGGATGTGAATTTGATTAATTTATTGTTAATTGGATGAATTTGAATGCAAATGAGATGAATTCAATATTAATTTGAGTAATTTATTGTTAACTTGTTGAATTTAATTGTTAATTTAATGAACTAAATTTTTATTAGATAAAATTGAATGTTAATTTGGTGTTAAATTGATGAATTGAATACTAATTAGATTGAATTGTATGTTACTTTGGTGTTAATTTGATAAATTGAATATTTATTGTTTGATTTGGAATGTTAATGTAATATTAATTTGTTAATTACATGTTAATTAAATACTTTGGAGGAAAAATAATATTAATTTAGTGTTAATTAATTTCAAGTTGAATTTTAATGTTAATTTGATGAATTGAATGTGTTAATGTAATATTAATTTGTTAACTACATGTTAATTTTAATTAAATACTTTGGATGAAAAATAATATTAATTTAGTATTGATTTGATAAATTAAATTTTTATTGGATGTTAATTGATTGAATTGAATGTTAATTGGATAATTTTGGAATAAATTGGATGTATTTAATATTAATTAAGTTGAATTTTAATGTTAATTTGATGAATTGAATGTGTTAATGTAATATTAATTTGTTAATTACATGTTAATTAAATACATTTGGGTTAAGTTAAAATTATTACATCAAAGTTTTTTACCACTAAATAAATTATAACAAAGTTAATATATTTGGGTACACCTTTGGTGTTAAATTAAAATATGTAAAAAAATTTGGGATAATATGAAACTAATTACATAGTTGAGGGTGTAATATAAAAAATATGTGGAAAAAATTGAAAAAATGTGATAATTTAGGGGTATAAGTGAAATTTATTGGACAAGCTGAAATCTTGATCGTTGGTTAAGCAATCGAGATTAGTCCAGGGATGGAGATTGGTTTACAAACTTGATCGCTAAGTAAATGCCCACTACATAAGCGATCTAGATCAAAAAAATGGTACTCTTAACCAAAAAGTGGTACTCTTAACCAAAAAAGTAGTAGTCTTAAACAAAAAAGTTGTACTGTTAACCAAAAAAATGGTACTGTTAACCAGAAAAGTGGTACCCTTACCCCAACAGTGTAATATTAACCAATAAAGTGATAATCTTAATCATGTTAACAAAAAAAGTGGTATTCTTAACAAAAAAAAGTGTAATCTTAACCAAAAGAATGGTAATGTTAACCTAATCAATGGTAATGTTAACAAAAAAAAATTGTAATGTTAACCAAAAAAGTGGTACTCTTCACCAAAAAAATGATAATTTTAACCAAAAAAGTAGTACTGTTAACCAGAAAAGTGGTACTTTTATCCAACAATATAATTTTAATCAACAAAGTGGTAATCTTAATCAAAAGAATTGTAATGTTAACCAAAAAATTGGTACTCTTAACTCAAAAAAGTGGTAATGTTAACCTAATCAATGGTAATGTTAACCAAAAAAAGTGTAATCTTAACCAAAAGAGTGGTAATGTTAACCTAATCAATGGTAATATTAACCAAAAAAGTTGTAATGTTTTTCAAAAAAGTGATACTCTTTACCATAAAAGTGGTAATTTTCACCCAAAAAATGGTACTCTTACCAAAAAAAGTGGTACTCTGAACCAAAAAAGTGGTAATGTTAACAAAAAAACGTAGTAATCTTAATCAAAAAAGTGGTACTCTTAACAAAAAAAGTGGTAATATTAACAAAAAAAGTGGTAATCTTAACCAAAAAAATGGTAATGTTAACAAAAAAAAAAGTGGCAATCTTTACCAAAAAAAATGGTAATGTTAACCTAAAATATGGTACTCTTACCCAACAGTGTACTCTTGACCAAAAAAATGTTAATCTTAATCAAAAGAATGATAATATTGACCAAAAAAGTGGTACTCTAAACTAAAAAAAGTATAATGTTAACTAAAAAAATGTATTTATTTTTTTTAAATATAAGCTTATTATAATATCAACCTTAGTTTTAATAAATAATGATGATTTTATAATATCTTGAAGGGTTCATAAGGATAAAAATAATTCTACAACTCCATCTTCTTCTTTTTCATTCTTCTTCGTCGTCTGAGTTTTTTTTTTTATGAATTTACTATAATCTCAATCTTAGTTTTAATTAATGATGATGATTTTATAAGCTCTTGAAGGATTCATAGGGATAAAAACCATTTTGCAACTCCATGCTTTGATCTTTCTCATTCTTCTTCCTTGTCTGAGTTTTTTTTTTTTTAATGAAAAGACTACCACTCAATCTTAGTTTTAATAAATGATGATGATTTTATAATCTCTTGAAGCGTTTATAGAGATAAAAACATTTCTGCAACTCCATCTTCTTCTTCTTCGTCTGATTTTTTTTTTTTTTTTTATAAATTTGTAAGGCTAAGGGGGTAGCTGGTAAAAAGTTATAGACTTGATCAATGGTAGAAGTTCTTCGTGAGTTGTGAACCGTTCATTTTATTTTTTCGGTACCATACCGAAAAGTGGGTGTCGGTACCGTAGTCGAACCTTGTGTTTACGTCAATTCCCATATTTGTTAGATTTGATAGATCTATCCAGTTATCATTCAAATTATTTTATCTACCTTATAATCATAATTTGTAACTCACCAATATAAAACCATAGACTATAATTCTTATTTTGGTCCATTTAGTCCATCCCTTAGCCAGGGGCGGAGGCATGGTTATATATAGGGGGGGCAAAATGTGATTTAAAACAATTCACTAGTTAATACGAAAATAATTAAGTTCAAGATTCATTAAATATATAAAGATATTACCATATGGAATAGTAAAACCAGTTTTTGTTTGGTCTACACAAAATCTAAGCAAATATATATATATACTAGTTATTTCTCGTGTCTGAAGGGACGGAGTAATAAAAATAATGGTCAACAATAAATATATTTATATTCACACCTAAAATCAAATTACAAACACAGAGGAAAGAGAAATAAATTTAAGCACCAGTTGTGGTGGGGTGAACGGTGGTAATGGTGGTGGGCAAGAGTGGTGGTGGTGACAGCCGTGGGTCGCAACAGTGATGATGGTGGTGGGTTTTGGATAACGATAATAGTAGTGACAGCCATGGGTGACGACGGTTGTGGTGATGGGTGTGGGTGGTGGTGGGCGACGGTGATGGTGGTTGACAGTGGTGGTGGTGGGGCGACGACAGTGGGGGGTAATGACGATGGTGGTAGTAGGCGACGACAAGTGTTTCTGGGCGACAGTGTGATGGGTGGTGATGAATGACAGTGGTGGTGGTAGGTATGGTGAGCATTAGTGATAGGGGGTGGCGGCAGTGGTGGGCGATGACGGGTGGTGGTATGTTGTGGTAGTGTGATGGGGGTGGGTGATAGTAGGTCTCAACAGTGGTGGGCAACAACAGGTGATGGTGGGTTGTGGTAATGAGTGGTGGTGGGTGCTGACGGTGGGCGACGGTAGTAGTGGGATGATGGTGGTAGTGATAGTAAATATAAGAATGAGATGACGATGGTGATAGGTGGTTACGGTGGACGACGGTGGTAATAATCAATGGTGGGTGACAATGGTGATAGTGGTGGTGGTGAGGGTGCGATAAGGGTGGAGGTTGGGCAATGGTGGTGGTGGTGGTGGGGATGGTAGTGGGGAGGTGGTGGTGGGGGTGGTGACAGTGATAGTGATAGTGGGGCGGTGGTGGTGGTGAGGTGGCGGTAGTGATGGTGACGACATCGGCTGTGGTGGTGATGGTAGTTGTTGTGGCAAAGATGATGGTGGTGGCAGCGGCGATGGTGGTAATGGTGATGGTGGTAATGATGGTGGTGGTGATGGTAGTGGTGGGGGTAGTTGTTGTGGTGGGGTGGCGGTGGTGGTGATGGTGGTAATAGAGGGTGGGGGTTGGGGTGGTAGTGGTGGTGGTGGGACGGTTGCAAACATTATTTAAAAAAAAAAAAAAAAGTATTTATGAGAAGTTATAAAATCTAAAAGCACTTTTTAAAAGTTATCCCAAATACACCCTTAGTGCCTATTTTTCTTATTAAATTTGGGATGTTAATATTAACCGCCGGATTAACTTTAAAGGAAAATTTAAAGAGATTTCAACAGAGAAAAATAAAAGTCATTTTATTTATCTTTTGAGATTTAAATTGTATTATATATATATATATATTCTCTTAATATATTTCAACTCAATCATACATTACAGTGGAATACAATATGTCTTAAAATCTCTAAATTTTTTTTATAATTATTAATTGTAAACTAAAATTTTTCATTAATTTTCTTTCAATGGATAAAATAATAGCGTCTATATTAAAATTATTTTTCATTTAGTTAACGTAATTGAGATATTATTGATCTTGTAATTATTTAAAAATTTATGCTTTTGAGTTACAGTGTGTTATTTTTTTGCATTTAATCGTATTTTATTGAGTTACAAATTATAAACTCACTATAAAACAGTAAATAAAAACTATAGAATTTATTTTGATAAATGGGGAACAACATTAGATCAATAAACCAACATGAGATCTCTTGTGAAAACGGAATTTGAATTGTGGTGTGGGGGTGGGCTGGGGCTGGGGCTGGGGCTGGGGGGTTAATAAATTTGGACATATACTCATCTGGATATCTTTTTTTAAATTCTTGTCTGTCATCGATCAGTAGAAACGCATTTATGTCGATTAAATTCACGAATCCAAATAAAATCAAGAATAAATTTCGATTACATGAATGAGTCCCTCATCCGAATATTGGATAGTGTACCATTATACCCTCTTCTGGTTTACTTAATAAATATAGACAATACCCCCATAGTTTTTACAATTACATGACTGTATTTTCTTCTTGTGTTGATTTATGTTTTGCAGATTATCGGGTTATTCAAGTCTAACTTTTATTTGATCCATTTATTATTCATGTCAATTAATTGTGTCATTTTTAAATTTTGTGTTCGTGTCATCCTTACCTAGAACGAAGTGGATTCGCCACCTCAATAGCGCAATCCCTCAAATTCTCGACCCTTGAATATAACCCAAGCCCCAAATCATCCCTTAATCCAAGTAATCCCCATTTATAATTTTAATACCAAATTGTGCCCCCACTGATTATTTTTATTTTTAGTGATGTGTAAGTTTATATTTTAATTTTCTGTTTTTTTTTTGGTAATATAATATATGATATTATTCAATTATTAGCTGTATTAATCGATACGTTACATTGTGTTATAGGCCGCTTATGAACTTTTATCATTAATATAAAACAAATAATATTGGGTAATTATGAGTATCTGAAGTCACCCTCCAAGCAGTTTGTTGGCCATACGCTGCATGGGGACATTGGATCAGGATTAGGCTAGTGGTCTTTATCGTTAATGTTGATCTTCATTTGTATCTACTATTTCTGAGTAAATTTGTTTGTTTATCAGTGGATGGTTACACTACGTGACAGTGGTAGCGTGATGGAACTGTTACTCCCAATATTTACTCTTCATGAAGATCCCCCAAAAAATAATCGGAGATATAAAAAAATGTGGGATGTAAAATGCCTAATTTTAAGAGCTAAGTGCAATACCTCAATATTTTTTATAATTCCAGATTAAATTTTAAATTTTAAATACAGACCTAAAGACCCTCCAAGTAAATTTTCTATAGTTTTTTAAAGTAATTTGGAAGATCCCTTGCATGAAAAGCACAATCTTTAGCCCTTTTTTTTATATAGTTTAAATCTTGATAATTTATATCTATCTATACTACTTATAAATGTTACCATCTGAAAAAAAAATTAATTTTATATTTATCCCTAATTGTTATAATAAGTTAATTATACCAACTTCTATATTTTCATCTAATATACTTTTATCTAATCTTTTATTTTTTATTTCTATTTGACTTTTTACTTGTTTTGGATTCTTTTATATGAATTTTTAAACTTTTTTGAACTTATTTATTAGTAGGTACACTTATGTACAATATTTTATATCTATATAAAGAAGTAAAGTCTTATACATGTTAAATTACATAATTACCAGATTGAATTCTACAATCTTCTATATCTATACGAAGAAGTAAAGTCTTATACATGTTAAATTACATGTAGTCACTATATTGAATTTTACGGTTAAATATATATTATATTTTTTAGTATGCAATAATATAATAACATTATAAGTCAATATACTTAATAAAATAAAAATTAATAATTATATAATATAATTAGATGTATAAATGCCTAAAATGATTGAAGAGATATACTTAAATAAATGCTAGATAAGTTACTCAAACACTTCTACAATAAAGTAATAATTAAATTTAACAATAATTAATATATGAATTAATTATTCGACACTTAATTTATTATTTAATTTAATTACACATATATTTCACTTTTTTTATAATTATATAAACTTATTTACGTGTAACGCACATACATTACTAATGGATTAAAAAAATCCTAATTAACAAACTTGATAAACACTAAGGGCTCGTTTGATAGGCGTATTATGAGGGGATTAAATATTGGATTGTACTATTTTTTATTTAATCAGGTCTAATATTTTATTTGGTAAGTAAATTTGATACTGTATTAATTTAAAAAACGTTATTTATCGTATATTTTTTATACGATAGACCTGTATTATGAAGGTCTTTTAATACTATCAAAAGAGGTGGTATTAGAGCATCTCCAACCCACATCTCTAAATTAGCTAGTCAAAATATATTTAAATATTACATTCTCTACTTTAGCTAACCACTTTTATAAATTCACTCAAACCATACTCTCTATTTTAGCTAACTCTTACTAACTTCCAATAATTTAAAAGGAGTACAACAAATATATAGAGAGAGGTAGAGAGAAAAAAAAAGTAGAGAGAGAATTTAGAGAGGCTAAATGACTCTTCACATTTGGAGAGCCATTTGGGTGAACTAGGAAATAGAGAGTAAGTTGGAGAGGATTTTTTGTGTTTGGGTAGCTAACATAGCTAAAAGTGAAGAAATAGAGAGTGGGTTGGAGATGCTCTTATAATCCAACTCAAACGTATTATTCTGCACATTTACTATTATAACCCCCCCAAGTGATAAAATCAAGTTGTCATCAATGTAACAAATACTGGTTGAAGGTATTTTTGTTAATTCAACATTAATACGATGAAATAATTTTCTAACCAAACAACCGATTGGATTAAATAATTACTAATCAATGCTTATATTGTATATTGCCAAACACTATATAAAATTACGTATTATTCTAATATCATATTTAATTTTATTTTTTATCCATCTGTATTATATTAGATTGTATTATTTTATCTAATTCATCCATTTTTAATACGACAATCAAACGAGCGCTAAGAATATAAGACTCCCAATTCCATCACAATTCATTGAGATTACGTCCATCGGAATCAATACCGCAATCCCATACTCTCTTATCGAATATCACAAAACATAAGAGATAAAGATGAAGAAATGAAACCAGCCAATCAATTGGTGATTGCACCCTATCAAAACTCTTGACATTCAGCTTATAAATACCAAAGCCCATTTGTTTTTACTTGTGAAGAGATAGTATAGTGTTTAAGTGTATCAGCCATGGCCAAGAGAAGCTTAAGCACCCTCCTCTTCTTCTTCCTTTTCACATGTTTGTTGGTCACTCTCTCTCATGGAAGAGCCCTTAATGCCAAAGTTGCTTTACAAACCGATGGAGCCCTTAACAATGCCGAAGTTTCAGCACAAACCGATGACATAAACACTGAGAATTTCTGGGGACGTCCTAAATGGCCTTTTGTACCACCACCACTACCAGCAGGTTTCCCCAAGTTTCCTCGACACAAATGGCCATTTGTGCCACCACCCCTACCGTCCGGTTTCCCCAAGTTTCCTCGACACAAATGGCCATTTGTGCCACCACCACTACCATCCGGTTTCCCTAAGTTTCCTCGACACAAATGGCCATTTGTGCCACCACCTCTACCGTCCGGTTTCAAGTTTCCTCCATTCAAATGGCCATTTGTACCACCACCATTGCCGGCTGGTGAGAAGTCAGTTCCCAATTCAAACTGACTTTCTTTTGTTACATTGACTGCCCCATTTGGTACCACCGTCCCTTGAAGCCTAATTATGGTAGTCAATTTCTTCTTAGTTGATTAGGATTTAGTAGAGATTAGTTTAGTAGTATATCTTTTTTATATTTTTTTCAGTTAGTATCAGGAAGAGGAGCTTGTTTCTTTCTGATTTCTGGCTATAATAAATAAATTTCTTTCCTTTGTTTTGCTAAATGATTCAATTTTGTGTGGGTGTTTCTCTTTCTCAGTTTGATTGGAATTGTTTATTTGCAGTTAAAAGATTAATGGTTCATTGAGGTAGTTTTCCAACAACAGGGTATTTGCTCTTGACATGGATAAAAGATTAAAGCACTCAGCATTAAAATACAAGTTGGAAATCCTTTAATCCATCAAGGTTTATCACCTGAGCTAAGAGTAACAGGATAATTATGTTAAAAGTGACAAACCCAACCATCTTTTTGTTTTCATATTCATTTGATTCTTTCTTATGTTTCAAGTGGGAGACTCCAGTTTTAGTGTCGGAGGATCCTCCAATTCTCTTTCGAATGGTTTGGATCAGAACTAATTTAAAGAGCATCTTGAATTTCTTGAAGCTAAAGTGTATTGTAGGTTCCTCCAGTTCCAGTTTTCTACATGCTCTTGTGTATAAGAATGCTGATTACATAAGAAGGTAAATATTAGGTATCGACTAAATTACTGGATCATGACTATGGTTTTCTAGTCTTATTTGTAACAGAGAGCAGAGAGTTACACTGAATTATACCAACATGCAGTAATCCAAGTAGCTTTGAAAAGACTGATGAAGAATCTCCACAGACGCCACCCATTCTTCGTTTTCTTCTTGGAAGTGTTATCACTACGCGATAAGCTGACATCTCCCTTGAGAATCACTTGTTTTTTTCGAACATCCACTGTGTACTCTTTCAGGACTACAAATTTGAGGGGGAGAAAAAACTAAAATTTGCATTCATCACCACTGTAATTCAATTTCAAGGCCTTGGTTTCGGGCACTGTTTGCATACTGTAAAACAAATTACGGAATTAGCGAGGAATTCTCACCTGTAATCTTCGACATGACTTGGTAAACTCTCTCTCGACAGTAGGAACATCCCAGATTAGAACTTAAAACTACCACCTGAAACTAAGGAGAATAATGCAAATAGAAAAGAGATGTGTTAGCTAATGAACTGTATATTCAGTTTTTCATTCTGTCGTACTAGATCAAAATATGACTAAGAGAGCTAAAACAAGACGTATAAATTGGTCGAAACAGTATGAAAATCTGACCCAACATCCTCTATGTTTGTTCTTACCTGTATATTCATAAGAGTTGATTCACATTAATTCAGAATATTCCTTCTAAACTACATGATCATTACACTCGAGAGGGTAAATTCAATGGAGAAGTTAATCTGTCTAACGTGTTCTACATTGGAAATCTGCAGCACAAGTTAGCTTGACGATGAGGAGATTACTAACGAATGGTAATCTTGGGCATATGTACTTAGTTTCATTCCAATCCTACATAAAAAAATTCCTCTCATTCGAGACCTTAGCAAAAAATCTACGATATGTTAAACATAAAATTAAGATTTACTAGACAAAATGAGAGGAGGCCACAGAATTATTTTTGCTATTTGAAAAAAAACAGAGGACATTGGAAACATACCGATGGAAGCGTGAGATTTGCAACATACATGAGAGCTTGTTTGTTAAGTTTCTCCATGGTAGCATGCAACAGGATCTCTCTCTCTCTCTCTCTCTCTCTCTCTCTCACAGAGCGAAGATGATGGCGAAGATGAAGTTAGTGTCTATTTAATTGAGCATGGTCATACGGTTTATGATAATCAATTCTTGTTGAGAACATAAAATAGTTAAGACATTACAAATAAAAAACTGAAATCAACTTTGAGTCCACCAGCTTCATAATCGCCGGCCGGCCACGACTCAAGACACTTCTCCAACTAAGCATGAGACTAATTATATTCAAAACCATGAGGTTAGTAAGCAGAAAGTTAGGCAGCTTTGGCACGTTATGGCCACCATTACCAACCCAACCTTGTCTCTCTCTCTGGCTGTGGGCTTCATGTTCTCATCCATTTTTAACAAACCCCTTTTTATCGTATATTTAAGTTGAGATTGGAATCAAAACTGAATGGTTGTGGAGGTATTGATATTTTAGGTCCTTGAACAGGTATATAGATTACAAAAAAAATAAATAAATAACTAGATGCACCTCAACGATGTCATGGTAATTGGCTAATTGGAGTGCATGAGAGATGAAGCCAGCATGCCTGTTAATTATAAAGACTACCAGCTACAGAAATCATATACTTATAAGAAGTGTTGTCACCATCTTGAGGGTAATGACAGGTTTAAATAGTTTTTCTATGACGTTAATAAATAATATTAAATACTCAGAATATTGTTTAGGAAAGAGAAACCAATTAAGAACTCATTAAAACCGTAACCATTCATAGGACAAATACTGGCGGCTGCATGTAGTCTAGACAAAAGAACCAAAGTTAAGAACTCCAAGAACCGTGAGCTTTTCTGAGGAAAATACAAATGAGTACCTGTAATTTAGTAAAGATTCTATACATTTCATCCCCGACATGTGATATTACAGTCCAATATGTGAGCGATAAATCCTACATATTAACCTTTTGTAGATTTTTAAATTATGTTAAATGTGGTAGTTATTTGATTACATGGGGTTCACTATGTTGGCTTGGCAGTATATTATTGGATGGTGATAATGATATCACCGTTTTAACAGATATTTACCCGAATATTTACCTTTTATGGGGTTAATGCTAACAACTACCTTTCACAGATTCAGAGACGTGAGAAGAGAAGAGAGCAGAGATAGTGGCGGAAGAATTTGCAGAGGAAAGTGGAAAAGAGAGAAGCTGAGGCAGAGAATGAACCTGTCAGCAACTCTGATAGGTCCCACTCTTTCTCCTCCGATTGGGTCCCCCTCCCTGTCGAGTCTCCCCCCCCCCCTTCCTCTCCCGGTCTGCTCACCTCTCCTCTGTCTCTTTTCGCGCTTCTCTTTCTTCAGTCTCCATTTTGCAGACTTTGATATCCTTTCCATTATGTCAAACTTTGACATATCCTACCATTTGGCATAATGTTCACATCACTTGCGTAGACATGTAAACTGGAAGCTCAATTTGAAAAGATAATATACCGCCCATCGGCAGTGAGTGACCATCCATTTTGACTGCCTCATGCTAATGCATATATGTGAATATATTTGAACTTGTAGGCTGGATCAAGAAAAAAAAATACTTGTAGGCCAAAACTCCAAAGCATGTAATTGACAAAAACAATTCCAATGAACTCATTCACCAGTTTAAGTAAAAACTTGAGCAAATTCCACTTGATTCATTAACAACTGTACACGAATGCGCTCACATCCGCTCATTACAACACGTGCCATCAACTCAAATTTGTGGAGATAGACTTCAATAAGACACAATTATAAACAACAACAAAGGCATATACCAATAGTTCCTTAATATTTAGAACTGTAGAAGTAGAACTGATGGACTGAACAGAAGATGAACATGTAGACTTCAGTTTCAAGCCTATGCTTGTTCATAATCAGCTGGTGCCTAATAGAAAAGCATGCATCGCTCTAGACATTCTCTTCACTTGTATCCAGTCACCTCCTACACAAACGAAAAGGAGCAGAAACATTACTATACAACACTTTATTTGCGAAGCTAACAGGAAAATTTTAACCTGGTAGTTGTGCATCTCTCACGCAATAGTGGTAAAATATCACTTTAGTTATGGCAATTTAGGTTGACCTTTCAGATACTTGTCGCCAAGAGCATCCTATCTTTTTCTTTATGAGGGAAACAAATAAAACATACAACCAAAACACTTCAAGGTTTACATGGATTACGGGTGGGCTAAAACAACAAGGGCTCCTCAATTCCCTTTTCTGCCATAATTTTTGACACAAGTCAATCAGCATACTGCATTTCTTGTAGGAAAAGGATTCATGTAAGTTAACCCCAAAAAAAGAACAATTGGAGAAAAGGCACCCAACCCTATTCTCAATTTCCTTCCAAGTTTTAGAGTTCTCAAGAACAAGCCACTAGCTAAGTTACAAAATAAATAGACATATCGGAACCTATTCAACATGGTATTATCAACTGCCACTGAACATTTTGCACTGTCGCTACCAGGTTACCTAATTACAAATGTGTTAATAGGAGATGTATCATAATTCACACGCATTCTAGTCCGATTCATATTCACATGTCTTACAAAGCATATCGAGACTTTTATCATGTAACCCTTGATTTATCCGATCAAGCAAAATGCTTTTCATCTACCCTAGACTCGAAAAGTCGAAAACCCAATGCAGAGCAAGAACCCGTAAATAAATTGAAAATACCATGCCAAACAAACAACAATGCAGCCAGCAATAAAATACACTGCCACACCAAACACTGATCCACCTCAACATTTAAGCAAGCACAAAACAAAACGAACTATAATTCCAATTAAACTCGCCTTACCTCCTAGAAGAAAATCCTCCATCCTTCCGGCTCTTCTCTAGTATCAACGCCCGTTCTCGTTCTTTCTCTCTTTTCTCTCTTTTCAACCTTTCTTCCCTCAACTCCTGCAATGTCTTCTTCCCACTACTCTTCACCCCCTCCTTCCCCACTCTAAATTTACCATCATCATCACTATGATTCCCACTACTCTTCCCATCCTCATTATCACTCGGCTTCACCAAATACCATGGCAATTTCACTCCTTTTCCGGCAACTCCATACCCCAGCCTATACTTCTCATCCTCTGGCATCACCACCTTCGGCTCCTTCTCTTTCTTCATCAATTTCATCTTCTTATTTCCATCTTTTTTCTCAACTTCACCTTCAATTCCACCCCTAACCGGATCAAAAATCTTAATTCCCTCGAACAAATTAATATGATTCGAATCCAACTTCGATTCAGATTTCAACTCCAATTCAACCGAAGAAGTAGTGGCGTGGGCCGAGGGGGCTATACCACGGGCTTGGCGGAGCTTTTCGAGGCGAAACTCGGCATCACGCTTTCGAGATTGTTCGCGCTTGAGCTGTTCTTCTTTCGCCGCCGCTTCTTCATCTTGTCGAACTTTTTCTCGGTTATCGAAGTTGTACACGTTCCATCGCTTCTGAGGAAGTATGTTCAGACCTCCATGGCCTCCCATTGTTGGAGGGTTTCAGATTGGATAGGATTGTATGGGCACAATCGTCTGAAAACACAAGAATTGGGGAGATTAACGAATGGATGCGTGAATTGTGTACATACAAGAAGGATAAACAAGAAACCCTAATTTGATTCAGATTCAATACTAGACAGAAGGGTCTAAACCGGAGAGAGAGAGAGAGAGAGAGAGAGAGAGAGAGAGAATTGAATATATTTTTTGAGACTTCTGGTGAGAATATGAATTTAGACTAAAAAGAAAGGGTGAATTACACTCAGAACTATCGAGGATTATCGCTTAATCATTTTGATATTTAAAATATTACACACAGACTCTGACTCTCTGAAGATGGTACATGCGTAACATTTAGACTCTATTGTGTTAATAAATTATATCTAAATCCCCTAAAATTTATAAGTATATAATATTTAGACTCTTTAAATTTAAAATATTATACTTAGATTAAAAATATTTCAATCGAAGATAAAATATCAAATATTTTAAATTTTAAATTTTATAACCAAAATTTATGTTTTATTGTATCATTTATTGAAATAGAATCAAAAACTAAAAATTCAATTTTTTTATTAAAAAATCGTAATTAGTATACAATTATACTATCTCTTGAAATAAAACTAAAAAATCAAACAAATGGTCTAAGTCATTTCATAAATTCATGTTCTATTATGTCATTTATCAAAATAAAATCAAAAATAAAAATCTAATTTAAAAAAAATAATAATCATAATTAGTATATAATTATACAATCTATTATAATAAAATTATAAAATTAAACAAGGAGTCAAACTGTAATGGACACAACATCTTTTAGCTTTAAATTCCAATAGACAATATAATTGTATATTAAAAAAAAAAAAATTATAATTTTTTTTTAAAAATTTAATTTTTATTTTTGATTTTATTTTGGTACAATAGAACATGAATTTTAATTGTAAAATTTAAAATATTTGATATTTTATCTTTGATTGAAATATTTTTGATCTAAGTATAATATTTTAAATTTAAGGGATTTAATTAATATATGTTTACAAACTTCAGAGATTTGAGTGTAATTTATTATCGGACATATTTACAACAGGAGTTTAAGTGTTATACGCGTATAAACCTCAGGAAATCTGTGTGTAATATTTTAAATGTTAAGGGGTTTGAGTGATTAAGTGATAAACCTCAGATGGTCTGAATATAATTCTCCCAAAAAGAAATTTAAAGGCGGCCCAAAAGAAGTAGTTGGCCGACTTACAGACAAATCCATGGCCCAGTTTGATCTGGGTACACAACCAGTTTAAGAAGATTAATTATCGAATTACAATAATATTATTTAAACTTAATTTATTGATGTAATCTATCATAATCATTAGATTGCTTGCGGGTCTTAAACAAATATGAGAATGATTAAATCAATAAATTACTTCCAAGTAACAATAATCTCAGGTTTAATCAATCACTGAGTGTTTATTTACAACCTTTTTACAATTAGGAAAATTAAAAAGAATATGTACGGATGTCTTGGGAAAAATTTGGACTGAACATGCAAGTTATATCTCTGTCAAGGTACTCACAATTAGCAAGCATTTACCACCTAAAATGGTTAAAAAGCCAAAAAAACCAAATAAGTAGCATCTCATGACGATTAATTATGTACTTTTTTCCCCTATCCAGATTTGCTCCATTTCTCCATGCTTGCTTACTTGTAAGCATAATAGTCCAAAAATCTATATAATAAAATACATAACCTTGTTTACACAAAACACAACAAACAATCCAGATATTTTTAGTTCGATGGCTTATATTAAGACTTTATTTTTAAATTTTTAACTACAATAACTCAGTCCATTTGTATTTAACCTTTTAACCACAATAAAAAAAAAAAAAAAACGTGTTTTGCAATAGGAATACCCTAGTATATAAATATATAAGAAGTCATGCAAATGAACCGAGTTAATACTGTGAAGAGGCAAGGCAGCCTCCTCTCTAAGGAATATACAAATTACAACACATGAAGCATCGACATGAGATAAGCCAGGCAGTGAGCAGCACCTATATGGCCCAACAAACCCCCAATCGGATATGGACATATCCTGCTTGAGTGCAACATAGACCCTGATACGAAAACCTAAGTCTTTTTTTTTTTTCTTTCAGGAAGTCGAAAACCTATGACAGTACGCTAAAGAACTTGCCAAAAATTGGGATGCTTTTGCCAATTCATTAGACTTAAGTTACTGCAGAGACACCGACAACCCTTGAATGCCACCGCTGGATACAATCCACTACACAAGCCAGAAAACGATGAGATGAGATGCATATAAACCTGATGATAGTGGACTCTCCATGACCTCTTCAGAAAATAAAGTCACTCAGCTGAATATAGTCCCCATTCTGGGCATGCTTGTTGACGATATAGGCACTGTTTTCTACACCTGCGTTCAGACAATTTATCCTGTGCCTATAGCATTGACATGTCATGGCCAAATATGTTAGTTGGGATAATGGAGAGTTGGAGACAAAAGCAGAATGTTGAGGATGGGGTAATGATACTTACCATTCAAAATGATCCTCACAGCAAATAGAACCCCAGAGGATTGAAAGTCCAGCAGCTTTCCTTCAAGTACAAAGTTCATTTATTAGATAGATATATGCATATGACCCATTATCCTGCTCAAGACAGAATAATGCTCATATTTGTTAATATTCTGTGTCAAGTTGTCACAATTCTTACATGTATACTTCTTATAAACTAACTCCTTATTTTTTCGGTAAAGAGTAAAATCAATCACCTAAAAATTGATATAAGAAAGCCTCTAGCTTCACGGTTGGGTAGACATAGAACCACAAGTGGGATGAGTATTATAGGCCATAATATAACAATCGAGAAACTAATTTGAGAACAGGAACCAATGATTTGGCAATCTTTGCTGGAACAACTATGCCGCTGATATCATGCCACTTAACATTTATTTTTAGTGCTCCACAGACAAATCCCTAGTTGACCTTATCATTTCAGGTTTAAGCATATTGATAACACACGGACATTTTTCAGATTGAGAAGTGCCCAAAACTTAAAAGCTACAAATCACATACCAAGTTGCGCTGTACATGTCATAGAACTTGTCAAACGCTTTATCAAAACAATAATGGCAACCCAAAAGGTCCTTAATATCAGTCACGTTGCATGTTGATTTACAGCATTTGACCTGTCGTGAACACCAAATGACATTATCAAATGTGAAACAAAAGCAGCATAAACTTATGGTATCAAGCTAAATTAAGAAGCAATAATGCTATTTTGGACCTAATTTGCTGACCTATTGGTTGTAGGTCCCAACAAATATTGGGGTCCACTATCAATCCAATAGTTATGAGTGATTAGGTCAACAAATTATGTCAGTGAATTAAGTCCAAGTAGCATTGCTCATTAAGAAGTAGTGTGCCCTTGTTTGGATAAAATACCAGAATTAGAATAGGTCGTCAAATCTAGAGATCAAGAAGCAGCAATGAGGCAGTGAGAGTTGATCCACAATTATGTGCAAGCCTTATCAATGCACTTGTTCACTATATTAATTGCCAGATATGGTGGATGTCAAAGATGAAAAGTGTGGGCATGTTTTGATGCTGGGCTTTTAGGGTGACAGAGTGTTGCAGACAAGACTTACAAGTATATGAAATAGATAAATGATAGTGGAGAAAGTGGAGGAGGTAAGGGTAGTGGTGGTGATTAAAAATGTTTTAACTTTGTCTTTCATGATCGCACTGATGCAATGGTGGAAATGCAATGCCTGTGTTGTTGATTGGGAGTGGCAGCAAATGGTAGATTCAGTTCTGACCACCTCATCGACGAGACTAAGATAATCTCGTTCATATCTCTTTACTCTCATCTCTGATTCTCGCTTTGCTCTCATATCTGCTTCTCTCTTGTTCTCTCTTCGAACATCTCTCACTTCTTACTAATCTATTATCAACTCTAATCTCTCTCTTTGTCCACACTTTCTATCCACCTCAATTTTCTCTTAATAATGTCGTTATCTGTTCCTCAATTCCTATGAAAATGATCTTCTATTAACTTCATTCAGTTTTTTTCTAATTGCAAGAATGATCAACACTGTTCCTGATGAACTAATGGTTGAATAGATCCAAGGCTTCTCATATCAAGATCAAACAACATCATTGACGTTGAATTATCTAGAATTCTGAGATACTGTAACAAGTCTAAATCTCAACTCTACTTAGCAACCACAAAAATGCAACATATTTGACCTATTATGAGAAATGAACCCTTAAGAGTTAAAAGATTCTCTTTAGATGTTTTTTTGGGTGAGTAATTCTCTTTAGATGTTATTTCTCCCATACTCTCATGAAAAATAGAACAGATCTCAACAGGCACAAGCATAATGCGCATTCAAGTAATACAGCAGCACATGAAATTATACGTCCAAGGGCATATTATAGTGAAGTAAATTCTCACCAAACGCTTGAGCTTATGGGAGTAATATTGTCGATGATAGGGGTGTGCCCTGATATGCTCACTCAAATGACCTGCACTACAAGATATCATATATTCAGTTCAGTCAGCTCTCAAATCCCAAAGTTGTCATCCACTAGAAGATTTCATATATCCCCCCCCCCCCCCCCCCCCAAAAAAAAAAAAAAACACACACCAATATATATATATATATGTATTGATATTCGTTGTTAGTAGTATGTTTCTTTGTATCAAGTCTAACAATTCTTCAGTTTGCCTACATATCATGTTGGATAATTTTCCTGACTATGTTTTAAAAACAAAATAGGAATAGAAAAAAAATCTCCTTTTTTGGCTAACAGAAGATATCCAGGCCTCTTGAAGCACCAACAAATTCTCCTAGCACATGCAATCCCCCCTTCCTGCATGCTCCAGTCAATTACTAAAATGTTAGCAGATTGCAACCACCTTTCCCACCATTGACCAACAGAGTATAAAACTGTATCTGTGTCAAAGCATTCCCACACTAAAGTTCCTCAAATTTGGCATCAGAAAGAATTACAAAAAGAAAAGTCAAGACCAGAAGTCCTAGAAGGACAATTGTAGGGCATATCCAATAAAATCAGAACAAGAGGGTCCAATGATCCAAGAAGAAGGTAAAATCATTTTAAATCACAAAATAATAAAACTAGCTGCTGAAAAATTCACATAAAAGCATTTATGCTTACCTGTCACAGAAGGCATTAGTACAGTTGAGGCATGTGGCCAAAGTTACTGACAAGTTACACGCATTGCACTTTGAAGCTGATGATTTTTTTCCGATTTGGTGGCATCTGCAGATAGAAAGAGACGGCAGTATAAGAAAACAAGAGCTAAGCATGCTTTGGATTTTAGTTTTGTTATTTCTAGCAAGGCACATAGACATGTATCCATCAATTACATCAGAAATCCGTGTACTAACAAACTGCTTAGAAGATAATTAAAAAAAGATCAAAACATAAATAAGCTCAGCAGTCAGCAGTAAACCACTTGATGCAAGAATATGATGTTTCATGATGCCTAATTGAAAGATTAATCAACAGCAGTGTGCCTACAATAGCTCGTAAGTAGGCTGCTACAGCACAAAAATCAAGTTCACTTGTTTTTCACCTATCTGGAGGAATTAAGGACCTTGCCAGCACTATCATTAATGGACAAAAAGGAGGGGAAGGGGGAGGAATTGCTAACAAGCCTGAAACCAGCCAACGTTTTGAATGGGTAGTAAGCGGTAACTAAACCTTAACCAAAAGGATTAAAATCCCTTTTTGGATGAACTTTGTACATTTCAAATCTAAGCATCTTTGCAGGTTGCCATGTATTCCGCATGTACAAGCGGATGTAGATTGCACGCTATTAACAAAATACTACTGCACAAAAATGACCCAAAAAATCTATAGAAATGGATACCTCAAATGGAATTAAAAAGTACATAAGTAAGAAATTAAGAAACCTTTTGTACATTTCAAGCAGATCTCTGGGTATTGAAGGGGATTTATTTTGAACTATTGCCACCTGATAAAAAGGAGAATTATAATAAAAGGTGTAATACAATTATTATAGGTGTAAATTATGGCTAACCAATCATGAAATTTTCACTAACATAGAATTACAAGAATACCTGGTTACATATTCCAGGAGAAGGAGGTTGACAATTAGATGTCATCACCAAACAATCTTCAGCCAGATGTCCAGGTCTTTGACATTTCCAACTGTAATGGCAAATTGCAACTATGATAGAGAATTTTAGAACACTTATGCCGGACTAAATGGTTATCAAGAAAGAAAAATGACCTTAATCCTCTCGGTAAATGTCTCGCTTAACAATCTAGGTAATCTAGTCTAACAAAAACTTAATAAACATACTGTTCACCAACTGTATTACAGCTATGGCAGAATTTTAAAAACATTTGAGCATGACAATATGATTATTAAAAATGATCATAATGCTCCTCAGCATCAATTCAACTACAATGTCATTTTGTATTTAAGAACTTGTCTTCACAAATAATAAATCAAAAAAATATTAATGACAGAAATTACCATTCGTAAGTACAAAGGCTTGACCTCTTCTTGGACCAGCGATGACGATCATAATCCCAAGTGCCCCCACCAAACTCAGGCACTTGTGATGTACACTTCAGTTCAGAAGATGATTCAACTAGGATTTGGCTGCTTAAGGACCCCTAAAAACATTATAAGTGAAATGGTTAGGAATTAGGATTCAGAAAAAAGAACAGAAGTGAGATGTTCTTAACACTGAACCAAAATTATAGAAACCTTGAGTAGTTTGAGGTTATCCAGTAGCTCTGCTTTGCAATCCATGCTACAGATATCATCGTCAGTCTATAAACAAAATACAACATACAAGGTTACTAGGTGGGTACAAGAAAAAAAAACGATTATATATAGAGGCATATAGCTCAGTTAGCCACCTCATTGCAGATGTATTCTCCATATTTCCCACACACCACACACACAGGATCTCCTGGAAATGGAAACCGCTGCTCACTTCTGGTCTTAACTTGATCAGCTTTACTTGTGACACCTAAGAGAATTTAATCAAGCAAATCAGGTAAACAATGGCATATATTCAAGTGCCTGCCGGCTACCAAAATAGAGGAATAAAATGACGCCACAATATAGTCTATATTCACTAAACTAATCTTTTATCACGTAAGCTTCAAACAAGATTCTTGTCATTGCAATCTCTGGCCCAAATCAGAGACCCACATGCTATTGGCAGGTTCAGCATGGATTTAAAGCCTACGGGCTTGATTAATGTTGGGCTTGTATTATAGTCAATGAACGATAAAATTCATGTAGATGTTCTCAACCAAGCCATAGAAATAATACTAGGTAGTATAAAGAATTATTATTCACCAGTAACACCATACGAGTAATATAAATGAAAAATTAGTAACAAGAACTTGGCATATTTCAACTAAGATTGCCCGAGCAAAGAAGTCTGAGCTAAATATGATAAAGATAAACCCCCACCCCAAAAAAAAAAAAAAAAGAGCACAAATAAATAGGGTTCATGTGCTGTCCCTCAACCACGACATGCAAGAGTTTACAAGCAATGCTTGATATCGATGTCTTATTCTGTTGTCCTTGTCTTCTAAAAGTCAGCACATATACCAAAGCTAGCCTTTAGGCATGCTCGGGATCATGTTGTGTATCCTCTTTTTGGAAATCCAAAGCTCCCCTATCACCAGTGATGAAAAATGCATCTAATATGGGCAGAATGAAACAACTTCAATAGTGTTAGACTGTTGGTTCAGTTAATTACTCTAGTAGTGATACTCAAAATTCCTCTTTAACAGCTGGTAAGATTTGTAGGAACACTTAAAGATAACAGTGACTATTCATTACTAAGCACAAAATGATACAGTGATTGAAAAAATAGGCATCTAAACACAAACCAGATTTAGGAGGATACTGCCTTTCTTCACAATTATCCAGGAGCGAACTATAATTATTAGAGGGGTCCTGCCGTTCTTCACATTCTGAGGTAGTATCTGTATGACCTGAATTTTCATGGACATAAATTTTAATATGAGCATGTATCCAAAACCCATCCTCCTTAATGTAAATGCATCACACTTGCACATACACTATGCTAGTCATACTTGGCAGAAGGAGCTGGGGGAGAAGGCACAATAGCTCGAAAACATTTACCATAAAACCAAAATTCATTAGTCATTACTAAAAGAATACAAATGAGGAAGGAGGAGAAACAAAGATATGAAGTGTAGAGCATTGAGATACTTCAGTAAATGGAAGCCCTAGTTGTCTACAGCAATTAGACAACACATCAGGTCAGCTGGTCCAAAGAAAAGAGAGTTAAATATAATGGTACCTTTACAACATAGATGCAACATTACTTCTTAAATATAGATGCACTAGTTATTTCCCGTGCCTGAAGGCACGAAGTAATAAAAAAAAGGTCAATATATTTGTATTCACACTCAAAATCAAATTGTAAACATAGAGGAGAGATAAATAAATTTAACCACCGATTGTAGTGGGGGTGAGCGGTGGTAGTGGTGGTAGGCGACAGTGGTGATGGTGATGGTTGTGGTGGGTAAGGCGATGATCGTGGTGGTGGTAGCAATCGTGGGTGGCAATGGTGATGGTGGTGGTGAGTTTTGAGTGACGATGATGGTAGTGACGGTGGCGGCGGCGGTGGTGGTTGTGGTGATGGTGGCGGTGGCGGTAGGGGTGGTGGCGGTGCGGTGGTAGCGGCAGTGGAGGTGATGGCGGCGATGGTGGTGGTGGCGGCAACGACAGTGGTGGTGGCGGCAGCGACGGTGGTGGTACTGACGGTGGGGGTGGTGGTGGTGGCGGGGATGGTGGTGGTGGTGGGGGTGGTGACGGCGGTGGTGGTGGCGGTGGGTGGCGGTGGTGGGGGTGGGGGTGGGGTTTATGGCAGCGGTGGTGGCGGCGGTGGTGGTGGCGGCGGCGACGGTGGTGGTGAGGGTGGCGACGGCAGAGGTAGTGGTGGTGGTGGGGCGGTTTTAAACACTATTTTTTTTTAAAAGTATTTATGAAAAATAATTTCTATAAGTACTTTTAAAAAGTCACTCCAAACACACTCTTAGGGACCTATTTTTCTATTAAATATAGGGTGTTAATATTAGCCGTTAGATTAACTTTAAAGTAAAATTTAAAGCGATCTCAACCGCGAATAACAAAAGTCATTTTGTTTATCTTTTGAGATTTGAATTGTAAGCTACTTTATTATATAGATACTGTTACTGATAACACACATTCACCATTCTCTAATCTCTTGTAATTATTTTAAGGCTACAAGGATAAATCTACTTTTTTAGATAGAGACCAAGGTGGAATCAACCTCCATGCTCTCGTTATTAAAAAAAAAAAGTACGCATGCATATAACTTAATTTACTAATCAAATATACAAGTATATAGCTATGTTATAGATATGTGTGTGTGTGGGTGTATATAAACATAGGGTATGGAGGAGAGTTGAGGTTGGTTAGGCTTTTATATCTTTTTCTTCCATAAAGATTGAAAATATAAATAAATTCCTTGGTTAGTAAAAGGTTGTGCAAATTATTAGCTATATCTACTGCTTAAATATCACTTCTTCACCATCTGAAAAACTGAACCCTAATTACATTTTACACCACTAAAGATCAAGTAACACTCCTTTAAGTAACATAGCCTAACAAAATACCAGTATCTATGGTTTTTTAGTCATGTAAGTGCTATTACATAAAAATGCATGCCGAGGCACACAAGAACTTACTGCCATACTCAACCAAATGTATACCCGCCCCTGGAGTTTCCTGAAAGATTACAAAACAAATGGCATCAATTCAAAGTGAGAAAATCAATTTCCAAGAAATTTTAACCACTCAATTGTGATTACCAACACATCTGCAGTCAATTCCTGATTAGCCCGAGATGAACTAAGTTCCATCCTGACCACAAAAAT